>CM053763.1:77578656-77650480 GCA_028658305.1 Pachyuromys duprasi | reverse complement strand
ATAAATGTAAAGGGGCTCTGACAGAAAAACCACCAAAAAGAAGGAAGACAAAAAAGAATGAACAAATGAAAGAAAGAAGGAAAGAAAGAACAAAAAGTAGAAAGGAAAAATAACTAGCAGTTAGAAATGATTCAGATCTAAGCATGCACCTCTGTCTAAAGCCTTTCTACCTGTATCTATCGCAGAAGCAACCCCCAAGAGGATTCTTCACTCTCTACTATCACTTTACCAACATCTTTTCCTTTTTCACCTTGATCATAACCACTGAATTTCAAGGAACCAAGAGATGAGGGGTGTGGTGGTGGTGGTGGGGGAGACCTTATTTTTAGTAAATGATAGTCAGAATCTGTAAATACATTACTATGTTTTCCTTTGTAGATTGCATTCAGGAAACAAAACACGACATAGAGAAAATGCACACATGCAGAGAGATGGTGTTGGTGCACTGCCGAGGAGATTCCTGCAGGAAGACAAGTAGATATGGATAAACTTAAGTTGCTTTTCAACTTTGGAATTCTACCCTAAAAGTCCCCATCACTTACTTCACAAAAGCAATCTTAAGTACACGCTTGCTTCTTACTTCTGTTTATGACTAGACTTTACAAGCTCAACTACAGAAACTCATCATAAGCAGAGTAAAGATGCTGAATCAGTAAGTTCTAGTTACACCCATTCCCCTGACTGAAATTTTATGCATGGCCCAGCATTTTCATGAATGACCACCAAACAGCCACAGTAACACATCTCCCAGTTCCCAACATTCCTGACCACCCCATGTTTTAATCATTAATCTCCAACAGGAAATTCAAAGTAGCTTTCCATTATTGTTGTCAACTATGAATGCCAAAATAACAGAGCAATTAGTATAGACAGGAAATTAACTAAAGGATGGTAAATGTCTCACAGAGAGAAAAGCTAAAAAGTACAGACAACACTTTTTCTGATGATTAACTATGTCTATGTGAAGTTATAGAGAAAATACAGCTATGAGACAAAATCTGTATCTGAAATAAGAATCCCCAGCACATGACATGAGATGTAATTCTGAGGCATTTAGGATGTAGACCAAACAAGGTACCCTGGGAAACAATGGAGGAAGACTTGGTTTGAAAGCACACACAGTTTGCTTCATGTCATCCTCCAATATATAAGTCAAGTCTTTACATCTTATCTTTAATAAGATATTTGTGCTGTTAGACTTCAAAAGCATTATTCAATCTTGGTTCAAGTATATTGCTCCTAGTTTGCTAAGTTTTTAAAATGTCATAAGATGGTGTCGATTTGTGTCAAATTCATTTTCTGCCAACACATCACTATTTTATGTGGTTAGTGTAGTAAGTTGCATTCACTAATTTTTCTGAATGTTACATGAATTTTGCAAGCTTATAACAAGATCAGTTAGGTCAATTTATATATCCATTAAACCGATTTTGTTCATATTTTGATTGGGTTTTTAATTTTCTTATTAACTAAGGTGATTGTCCAGCATTTTTCTTTCTTATAAAATTACTGCTAAATTCCAATAGTGAGATACATTAGCTACATACATTGTAGCTAATGTCTTTTTTTTCTTTCTAGAAGGGATTGAAGTATGGACTGATTCCTTAAATGGTTTTGCATTTACCAGTGAGGTCATCTTAACCATGAAGGGCTTGTAATTACAGGTTCTTTATTTTTACTTATTAATTCCTGAGACAATATCCCCTCCATAGCCCAATCTGACTTCAAATTCTCAATCTGCCTGCCTCTACCTCCCAAATGCTGGAATTACAGAGATGAACCACCATGATTGTCTAGATTCTATTTATTATTATAATACAGCTCAGATTTTCTATCAGAGCACCAGTTTGCATAAGGGAGTTTTTCTAAGACTTTCCTTTTTTACATAACTTTTCAAATATATGGCAGAACGTTGTTCACATTATCATACCAATTTCTTATTGTGAGGATCACTGGTGATGGTCAATGTTTTATTATGAATCCTGAAATTTGACAATATTTCTTGTTTTTATATGGATAAGAATGGGTAGAGTATGTTTAGAAATTAAGTTCTTAAAAATTTTTAAGATTAACTATTAGAAAAAATGAAGATATAGTTGCTTATTTAAGCCATTTGAAGATAAAAGAAAAAAATGGTGAAATATCAAAAATTAAAAACAACAATCAGTGTAAAGTGGAGTCAGGAAAGGCAGAGTTAAAGAGACAGAGAATACACGCTGAGCTCATGCAGACTGCATGTGGCTGTGAAAGTGATGCAAATGTGCTGTGTTTTCACGGGAAATGACAAACTTTGATGGAACAGAGTTCTTAGAGGACAGCTGGTACGACTTTGAGGAGAAAGATTTATGAAGAAAAAAGAGCAATCAAGGAAGGCTAAAATGAAGAAAGATACACCCCCAGTGAAATCTTTTTTTAAAACATCTATATCAATATTAATTTAAAACAAAATTGAACTCCAGGTAAAAGGTATTAACTTGACAGATATGCACATCACCTTGTAAAATACAATTATGTGTTGCATAGCAACAAGAGAGCATCCTTTGAAAGCTTCATCAAGTTGCTTTTGTCTACGTGTGAAAAAAATAGAGAGTGCCTATGCAAACTACGACGACAGCCATGACATCAGCACTATGTCATTTTGCAGGTCACTGGACCACAGTCCCGCCACTAGGCCAACCTGTCGTGGTTTAACACACGATTGTATAGATGTTCCAGAAGGATAGATTATGGATGTTTGTACCTACTATATAACTTCTGAAAACATAAAGCAAAATAAAAGAGGTGATTAAGGCAAAAATTGGGGCTGCAAATCATATGGAAAATATTTACTAATACAACCTTATCATAACTGACAGATAAAGTAGAAAAACAGATAAGTACAAATATTATCTTTAATGAACATACTTAATAGTTTTGAGGGAAATTAACTCAACAGCTTATATTCAAAACATCACATTGGAACATAAAGTCCCCTTTTCAGCCTCTTAGTATTATAGATAAAAGAAATTTAAAAATAGAGTCAGATTTTTTTTTAGACAACTCAGTTGCTTGACTTGCAAGGACAAGAACCTGAGTTTAATCCTAGAAAATGTATTTTTTTAAAAAAAGGCTAGGTGAAGCTGCCTTAGCACTTGTTCTCCAGTCCTGAAGAGGTAAGAACAGGCCAATCTCTGTGAGTGACTCGATTACCAGTCTCACCATCTTCGTGAATTCTGGTCCAGTGAGTGATTCTATGTCATAAAGAGGGTGGGCCGACCTTACGAGATAGCAGCTGAGGCTGTGCTCTGGTATTCACACACATGTGTACATCTACCAGCACACACATGTGCATCCACACACACATAACTGAGCACATCATATTCATACACATACACACATAAAAAATAAAATTGACTCCGGGACAATTTTATTTTCATTTGAAAGAAAGAGCAGAGAAGAATACCTCAGCAGTGTTGGGGTGGAGACAGAAAACGGAGAGTAGAGGAGGCCATGATTTTGAGTTAATGGTCAAAATCAGCCAGCCTAGCCTTTTGACTCCCTTCTCTCCAAGTGGCATTTCCTATCAAGAGAATGCACATTAATACTTCCCCTGTGGCATATTATCAGTAAGCAATCATGTGCCAGTCCAGAGTGAATCTAAAACGATGAAGAAGAATATCAGATTAATGTTAAAAAATGAACTATGCAGTAACTTATCTTGGTACAACAAATATATTCACTTGGGAGAAAATAACTACTTAAATCCCTACTTCACACAATTGACCAAAATAAATTCCAGGTGAAATCATAAGGTAAGAGGCAACAAACAGACAGATGAACAAAACTATGAGAAACACAGGAAAGTATTTTTATAACTCAGAGTAGAAAAGCCCTACTTAATCAAGATAAAAATGAAAAACTATTTAGAGCAAAAGGTTGTTAAATTTGGCTATATCAAAATATAAATGATTTTGAATAGCAATATGCTATATGTGACAAGAAAAGCATCAACAAAGAAGTTACATAAAATATAAAATAATCAACTAGAGAACAAGCAAATGGGATAATTGTGAACACAAAAATCAAGAAGAGCTGCCACAGTCTCTGCTCTGTGGATATTTTCTATGTAAGTTAAGAGGTCAGCTGCCTCAGTTTTCAAGAGGTTTGGATCTGCAGTACTCCCTGGTTAGAATAAAACCCCAAGGAAAGACTCCCCATACTGTCTTAGTAGAAGGCTGTGTTATGTAGTTTTATGTCACCTTGACACAAGCTCAAGTTATCTGAGAGGAAAAAAATTCCCCAGAAGCAGAAAGACACACAAGGTATATACTCACTCATAAGTGGATATTAGACATATAATATAGGATAAACATACTAAAATCTGCACATCTAAGGAAGCTAATCACGAAGGAGGACTCTGGCTAAGATGCTCAATCCCCATTCAGAAAAGCAAAGAGGATGGACATATGAAGAGGGAACAGGATAGGAGCCTACCACAGAAGGCCTCTGAAAGACTCTGCCCTGCAGGGTATCAGAGCAGATGCTGGGACTCATAGCCAAGTTTTGGGCAGAGTGCAGGGAATCTTATGAAAGAAGTAGGAGATAGTAAGACCTGGAGAGTACAGAAGCACCACAAGGAGAGCAACAGATCCAAAAATTCTGGGCACAGGAATCTTTTCTGAGACTGATACTCAAGCCAAGGACCACTCATGGAGATGGCCTGGAATCCCTGCACAGAGGTAGCTCATGGCAGTTCAGTGTCCAAGTGGGTTCCATAATAATGGGTTAAGGGACTGTCTCTGAAAGGAACTGATTGGCATGTTCTTTGGTCACCTCCCTCTGAGGGGGAAGCAGCCTTACCAGACCACAGAGGAAGACAATGCAGCCACTCCTAATGAGACCTGATAGGCTAGGATCAGAGGGAAGGAAGGAAGCACCTTCCCTATCAGCGGACTGGAGGAGGGACATGGGTGGGAAAGAAGAAGGAGGGTGGATTAGGAGGGGAGGAGGGAAGGAGGTAAAGGGGGGATACAAAGTGAATAAACTGTAATTAATAAAAATAAAAATAATTAAAAAAAGAAAAAAGAAGAAAATTCTTCCATAAGATCCAACTGAAAACAAGCCTGTCAGGCACTTTTTAAGATAGTGATTGATATAGGAAGGCCAAGCTCATATGGGTGAGGACACCCCTGGGCTGGTGGTCATGGGTTCTATAAGAAAGCAGGCTGAGCAAACTATGAGGAGTAAGCCAGTAAACAGTATTCTTCCATGGCCTCTATATCAAATCCTGCCCTCTTTGAGTTCCTGTCCTAACTTTCTTCAGTGATGAGCAATGTGATGTGTAAACTTAAGCCAAATAAATATTTTCCTCCCCAATGTTGGGTTAGTTATGGTGTTTCATCCTAACAATAATAACCCTTAAAAAGACAAGGCTATGAATGGGGAGGGTCCTGGAGAACCATTCAGAATCCCTCCTATGTGCAGGCACACAGAATCTGTTGTAAAACTCTTGGTAGGGTGGATCAAATAAAGAGAAAATATCCCACCCTTTCCAAGGCACACTTTGAGTAAGATGCAGAATCCATACATAGCCAAAGAGGTAGGAGAAATATCTCTGCCAATGAATAAAGGATGCTCCAGACTGTGTATGAAAATATGACAAACTACATAAATACCTCAGGTCCAAGCTTGGGGGAAGGAAGATTCATATATTCTCCCCAAACCATCTAAAGCCAGTAGGAGACAAAAAAAATCTGAAATAATAGCAAATCCTTAAGAGAAGAAGCAGCCAGTGCAACTATGAAGATGTAGAGCAAATTGGAAGACTATCAGAGACTACAATAATTATAATAAATAGGTTAAAGTTCCCCATTTCATGCATGTTTTTTAAAGAAACCAGTTCATAACTGCACAGAAAAACCTAAGGATATTACCCATAAAACATAGTTCCTCAGTCTCTCTTCTTCTCCCTAGTTCCCTTTCCCTAGGTCCCTTTCCCTCTCCCTCCCCTTGTTTAACCCCCTTTCTCTCCTCTTTCTCCCTTTTCCCTTCTCCTTTCCCTCCCTTGCTCCCCTCTCCATCTCTTCATATATTTTTTTATCATCCTGGTTCTCTTTTTCCCTCACACCAGCTCCAACAGTCAGACAGACTTCCTATAACCTCCAGACAAACTTCCTGAATGTCTTCTATGATGTTCCAGAGAAGCTGGGATGTCCTTGGGAGGCATTTAGGAAGTATTCTGTATTGGCAAGCAAGATGCTAACTTTCTGCACATTGTCAGCTTGTTTGAACTATTTTCATGATACTTTCATGATACACCAGGGACAACCCTCCGGCTAGTACACACAGTAGGATTCCCAATGTGGCTAAACCATGTTCTGATATTTTGGCCAGTGTTTCTTAGTTTTTTGTATGTACAAAACATGTCTGCACCCCACTCGTTTGGGCTCTTTAGAGTCCTAAAGGAGGTTGTTTTGAAGGTAACTAGCCACACAGAGCAGTCAAGAGTGAGTAAAGAGATGAGCCAGCATTCTAGCAGGTGCACATGTTTATCATCGGGATCATAGCCATTTCCAACTTCTTGTTTGGAACTCGCTAAAACGAAAACGTTCGAGTCAACATGGTGCGGCAAGAACCACTCAACTATGAGCTGTTCTGATTGCAATGGTGTGTGCTGCCCACTGTAATGTTTGAATTCAAACATGAAAAGCTTTCCTACATGTGGTACTAAGGCAATGATAAATGGGTGATTTTTCAGTGGGAAGTTTCAGTAAAAAGCTCACTTTATAAATGAACATAAATGAGACGTTTATGTTCATTTATTCTCTCGGAGCCTTCTTCAGTTGTTATACTTTAATCAAGTTGCCTCTCTCAGCAACTAAACACACAGAATGGCCAGTTAATTTGAGTTTCAGATGGAAAAAAAACAAACAACATCCTACCAACCTGACCATTTGACCCTTACATTTTAACTGATAAATCTATCCTGAAGGAGCATTATCTGAACTGTCAAGATTTTCACTTCCATATTAAACTCACTCATCATGTTTCCTGAATTCATTGCAAGGTAAAAAATGAAAATAATCAATGGAGGAAAACAAAGACACAAAGATCTCAACAAGCAAGGAAAAACTACCAAAGAAAGACAGCACCATTTCTGTATCACTCAAAAGATTCAACCAGTAAGTTTGAGCCTGGGACATCAGACCTTTCCATGTTAATAGTGGTCACCCTGGCATTGGACATGAAAGACTCTAAGCCTGAATCCCTGGCAAATGGATCACTTCACCTACTGCTAATGGCTTTCTTCCTGGGAGTCACCCTGTCACACAGATGCAGGTAAGATCTCAGAACAAGCTCAGGCCAACAGAGAGGAAATGATAGCTGAGCTCTAACACCTCACACAGGCAGGGACAAAACAGAATGTCAGACTTACTGTAGCAGATAAAGGAGTCTCAGCACAGAAGTAGGATTCGAGCTTTCTGTAGTTGCTCTGAGAACGTGAAGGTCTTGGTACCTTCTGTTTCCTGACTTACCATTGCCAAGAAGGAAAAAATCCCGGTGACCAGTGACCCAGGTTTCTATCTGCTCCTTTTTAAAAGCTAATCATGATGGGAGCAAAGAATGATCTGATTATCAAAAGTCATCACCAAGTTCAAGGTGAAAATACATAATGATTTATTCCATTTCCTTTCATCTCTATAAGAAAAAAAAGTGGCAGAAAATACAACTGACAGAAGTTATTAGTTACAAATCCTGTGCTCCAAGGAAGAGTGTGGGGAATGATTCAATGGCTCTGTTGAAGAAACTGCTTGTTTCTTCAATGCCCTTTAACCAGGCCATGGCACCAGGTCTGAATGCAATGCTAGAACTGCACTTTCCTGAGAAAGGCAAGCAACTTGTCTTCATTTGGTTACCATGGTTATGGTACTGCCTGTTACCAATCCAGTGATTTGCATTGCAAACCATCACTGGAAATAAGGACAGTGGAACTCAGTATTCAGGCCTGAGCGATTCAGTTCACAGAAATGTCAACTGGAAAGTTCCAAGGGAACTTAAGCATAAACCCTGCTCCCTTCCCTAGAAGGTGACCAAACTAAAAGGATATCCCAAAGGTTCCTACTGTCTGTTGAACCTCAGTGTGTGTGATGCCTTTAGCAAGTTGACGTGTTCACTGTCTAAAGGAAGAGATAAAGAAGTAACTCTAAACTGACAAGATTGTTGCTTAGAGTGGGAGGACTCAATTGAAAGTTTGCATGAAGCAGCCTAGAAATTACATTTTGTATAGTCGGTCCTGAATAAGAACAGGAGTCAGCTGCCAGGAGGTGGCAGGAAGGGGTAAGAGCTAAAAATCAGAGGTTTTCCAGTTCCTGGGAGCTCAGGGAAAGGTAGGAAAAAGCAAGCCCAGCAGTGATTCCTACATTTTCATTACATTACATTATATTCCTACATTTTCACTAAGTAAATTATTCTCATCATTTTGACTTCTTGGGACTCACTTAGTGGTTCTCTACTAGAATGGCAAGGTTGAAAAAAAACCCAAGAGCTCAGAAATTTGATAGTGTCACAAAACTAAATTTGGGAATGCTTCATAGTCTAAGGAAGGTATCTGGAACATGAGAGAGTGCTTCCCTGACATAATGGTTCTCCAATTAACAAACTGTCCTGGGAACCAGGGTAAAGGGAGAATCAGTATCAATGGATGCTAATTAACTGACTTCTCCTGCACCATATGTTTTTTCTGGGATAGATTTAGAATGACTATGAAAACTAAGCATAGGCCCCTTTTCCTCTGCATAAAGAGCAGGAGGAAGAGGGTAATTAGAGAGAGACAAAGTTTGTGCATAAGTCTAGATGCAAGAGGGGAAAATGTTCCAGCTGAATATTTGCAGGAATCAGTAATATAGGAAGTGACAAGTCCAGTAACCTAACCACAGAAAGAAAATGTAATTGGAACACATGCAACACTTCTAATGCCAGAAGAGTTTGAACTTAATTTGGAGGGCAGTTAGAAATGACAGAACCAGTGTTTTCTTTCTTCCATATGGAGAATGAAGAGGATGGAATCAACAAGACCAAAGACAGGAAACTAGGGAGCAGGTAATACATCCCAGTGACAGACCAATCATAGATAAAAGCAGAGAAGTGAGTTACTTTAGCATTATGTGGAAATAAAAGTCAGAAGGTCTTAGCTTGATCTATTATGTAGCCACAGTTGAAAACTGTTCTCAGGTTTCCAACTTGAGTAAATGTTTGTGTTTATTTAGTAGGGATTCTAGAGGGTGTCAGAAGTTCATGGAAAAGACAGAGACAAGATGAAGCTTGGGTTTTCCTTCAAAGTACAAGGATTAAAGAGATACAGTCAAGATATGGATGTTTTAAGTTGAGTGTGAAACTTAAGTTGACCTGTATGTTCAGCCACAAAACAGCTCAGAAATAAAGTCAAAGAAATAAATAAGTTTACTTTGAAACAAAATTTGGAAAGGAGATGCCAGTCCAGGACAAACAAATAAGGGAAGCTTATTTGTCATAGTAGTGTCATGGTAGTGCTGTAAGCCATAAAGCTCTGAGTCTTCTCATCTATATGGAAACCCAAACTGTTACTGTCCAGCTGCTGATAAGTCTAGAATGGAC
The DNA here is from genome assembly GCA_028658305.1 of Pachyuromys duprasi. Lineage (NCBI taxonomy): Eukaryota > Metazoa > Chordata > Mammalia > Rodentia > Muridae > Pachyuromys > Pachyuromys duprasi. The sequence goes on along the minus strand of CM053763.1, from coordinate 77,640,868 downwards.
CCATCTGTGTTACTGAGCTCCCTAGATAATGTATTCAAACTATCAAGGAGAAGCATTCAGTTCTAGGATAGCAAAAGAGCTGGCTTGAGGCAACCGATCATTGAGAATTTTGATTCAATAGTCTCCAGACCCCAAGCAATAGTGTGCACAGAAAGTGCTAATTCTTTGTAGACTCGGGTCAGATTAACAAGCTGATTGGCTAGGTCAGTAAATTTACTCTAGTTAACCCAGCAGCATTTCCTCTGTCTGTACGCCTCTTCTCCTGGTTGGGTTCTGACCTGTGTGCATGACACTGTTGTTTCATGTCCACACCTTTCCCTCATAGGACAGGTACATGATATCATGATTAAGCTGGAGAGCTGTGCTACTGGCCCCAGTGCTATTGCCAGGTGGGGAAACCTTTCTGGTGAGGTGATTGGGATGGTGATGGGAGCTGAGCAGGGTTAGTGCTCAAGACCCATCCTGGGCTGGGAGGGAAGGTCACTTCACTATTATCTTCATCACAAAGAAAAATTAAAGTGATTCTTTTTTCATAAAGCTATAATGTGAAAACAGCTACACAAGTACTCCTACTCCCATTTCCAAGTAGGATCCCTAGTAAGGGGAGCAGGGGCTGTCTCTGGCATGAACTCAGTGGCTGGCTCTCTGATCACCTCCCCATGGGGGGTGCAGCCTTGCCAGGCCAGAGGAAGACAATGCAATTAGTCCTGATGAGACCTGATAGGCTAGGGTCAGATAGAAGAGGAGGAGGACCTCAACTATCACTGGACTAGCAGAGGGACAAGAGTGGAGGGAGGGTGGGATTGAATGAGGGAGAGGGCCACAGATGGGGTACAAAGTGAATAAATTGTAATAAATAATTAATAAAAAATTAAAAAAAGAAAATACAGCAACGGGATGATAGTTATGAACATCATCTATTAATCATTGTGCCAAGACCCACAGTGGAAGCTTACATAATTCTGTATTTGATTCTCCTAACAGATCTAGGTGAAGGTTATTGCATCATTTTGTAGATGAAGAAACTGAGGATCACATATGTTAAACAGTTTATCCCCAGTCACCCTATGAGTTGTGGCCAACATGTCTGATACTAAGCTGTTTTTAGTTTGCTTCCTGTTGATATGATAAACATTATGACCAAAAGAACAACCGGGAAAGGAAAGGGTTAATTTGGCTTGTACATCTATTCCATAGTCCATCACCGAGAGACATTAAGGCAGGAACTCAAGGCAAGAACCTGGAGGCAGGAATTGAAGCAGAAACCATGAAGGAATGCCACCTACTGGCTCTCTCCCTTTGGCTTGCTCAGATTGCTTTCCTGTAGCCCTTAATTTTATGTGATGGCACTGCCCTCAGTAGGCTGGGCCAGTCTACATCAATCATCAGTCAAGAAAATGCGCCCCCCCTGACTTGCTCATAGGCCAATCTGATGGAGAAAAGTCATCAATTGAGTTTCTGTCTTTCTGTTGATTTTATTTTGTGATGTGTTGACCAAAACTACCCAGCATTCAAACATAGTCTATTGGACTCCAAAATTCTTCTCAGAGTTATAAAAAAAAACCTAAAGTATGCAGAAAAGTCTATTATTCAATAAATACAGGAATAATTCCATTTTCCAGTAAATTAAAACAGGAGGGAAGAAGATTTACCCCTGTGGTTCTATGAAGGTCTAAGATGGTCTAAGTAGGTCCTGGAAAATTACATAAATGGATGGGTTGGAGGAATGCATTTATTCCCTCCTTATTCATGTAAAAAGACTAAAACTCAAAATGTTTTGAGCAGTACCAATGAGCCATAAACTTACTTGGCAATACAATCTCCAAGGACAGTACAGTTAAACAATGATTGGAACTGATTTATTAGTTAGCAAGCCACGAAAGTAAAAGAAAGACAATTCCCTCCTAACTAATCGTTGGAAGATAATATGGTAAATCTAGCCGCTAAGTGCCTATCATGAGATTGACTGATCCCAAATAGCTATGTGTTCCACTAGATGGACTTTAAGATGGTGTTTCATTTTAGAAAGACATTTAACAATGCTGTATATTGTTTTCCTTAGATTTTGATTTGACACTTCATGTCTACTCAATAAATATTTTGTATTTATTCTCATCACAATAAGCTCTATTAGTCAATTAGGTTTTCTTATTGTAAATCAAATGTTGCCTCCAGCAGAAGAGGGGCACAACTTCCTCATTCTTCATTTGACTGTCCCAGAGCACTTACTACATTGTGCCTGCTGTTAGACCGTTGAGCCTCAATGGGTTTTGCCCAGGAGAATTTTTGCCAGTGGCTGGAGAGCATTTTTATGGTCACGCGGGAAGAACAGTATTATTGATGTCTAGAGGACAAAGGCAGACAAAACAGCCCACATAAACCTTCTGCACGGAATATCAAATACACTGACTTGAGTACTGAACACAAAGCTCAAGGTGGATGTTGGTGGCAGTCTACACAAAACAAGGCACAGACATCTTAGGACGTATTAGCAACAGACCTTAGCTCCAGATTGGGCTCTGTTTGGGTGTGGGAGCTTAAGCAGGTCTCAGTGTAAACTGAAAACTCACCACAGAGCAATACTTTTACTGATGTTCCCAACACAAAGTTATCTAAAGGATCAAAGCAATAACACATGAGGAATTGCTTTGAAACTTGGTACAGTTATTTTATGTGGTGTTAAATATATGATTATGATGGCCATAGTAGCTATGCATTTAATGTGGATACCTAGTACTAAAGCTTGGTGAGGAATCTGGCTTTCAAATCTGAACCTGAATAGTATTCACTTTTATTTCATCTCTGCACAGTTTACCAAGTAGCGTCTTTGGGTAGCATTCTTCAAGGAGCTATGGGTATGAAAATAATAGATTTTTCTTGCATTAAGACTTTTCTTAAAGAATTAAGATAAAGTCATAAAGTTATAATAGTGTGTAAAAGAAGCTAACAGAAGATAGGTAAATAGAATATTTTCAAGGCAAGTCAACTCAAGATGCATAAAAAAATTATGGGCTGCATTATAACTATCAACAAAAATTATTTCCTTTTCTACCTTCCTATATTGATCCCCAAAGGGAAAAATGTACATTCTTATGTCTTCAATTAACTGTTCAGCAAAATAGATGAAAAGCTGTAAGAAAACTGAAATTGCTTTTTAACAATGAATTTGTTAAATCTTGCCTCATAGTAAAAGAACAAACCAAACAACATTCTAATCTACAATCCTGGAATTTAACCAGTAGCCACGACTTAAAGTATGTGCATATGCATATATTGTTTGTCACTCTAAATGAGGTATAAACATCTCTGAGTGTAAATGAGTGTTTCAAGGAATGTTTTCTAGAACACTCTAGGCACCTGGACAGTACACTCATTTACTTTGCTTATAGGAAACAATTTCTTGATAAAAGTGTGATAGATGAGATTAAGTTTCCTTCACATAAATCTGTTGGAAGTAGTTATTGATTCTTCCCTCTTTACTATCAAACCATCATGTTTAATTGGAAGAGTCACTATTAAAAATCCAGGGATATTTCGTACGAACAGAATGAGTATATACACAAATTCCAACACATTGTCTTGGGTATGCAGCAATATCAGAGTCACTAAATAGCTTCTTCCTTACTAGCATACTTCCTATACTGTCTCTTGTCTTATTTCTTTTATGAGTTCCCCTGAGGTTGTGTATTCAGCATTGCTAGGTTCATGGTTCTCTGCCATTTTAATACAAAAGTCTTCTCTATGGTTCAAGGAGAACTGACGGCCTTACAAGTAACAACTATGTCAGACTTTGCATCCTTATTAGAAAAGCCCAAACAAGACATGGTATGGTGTCATCCTAGCCTTTCAGATGCTGGAACAGAAGAATTTCAAATTTGAGGATAGCCGAAGATACATATCCTATCTGTGATAGTTAGCCTGAATTATCAGCTTTGACACATGGAAAGAAGGAACTTCAATTGAGGAATTTCCTCCATGAGATTGGAATATGGAGATATCTATGAAGGCACCTTCTTGATTGTTAATTGATCTAGGGGGGATCCACTAACTGGGGTCAGCACTACCCCTAGACTGGTGGCTTGGGCTATATAAGAAAACAGGCTGGTTATCTAGAGAGAGATGACTCATTGGTTAAGAGCACTTGCTGCTGTTGCAGAGAACTCAGGACTAGTTCCTAGCACCCACATGAGAGCTTACAACTATCTGTTACAGTGGACCTAGGACACTTACCTGAATGCATGTGGTGCATTTACATACACATAAAATAAAAACAAATAGGTTTTAAAAACACAGCAAATCAAGAAAGTTAAAGGAAGCAAGCCACTAAGCTGCAATCCCCACAGGCCTTTACCCCAGTTCCAACACAGGCTCCTGCCTTGAGTTCTTGTCCTGACTTCCCTCAATGATGGATTGTGACCTGGATATGTAAGATGAAATTAACCTTTTCTTCCCCAAGTTGTCTTTGGTCATGGTCTTTATCAAAGCAGCCTAAAAGAAAACTAGAACACTAGCCCAAATAAATCATAAACAAATAAGTAAACAAATAAGACTTCTGAAATCTCAATGAAGAAGAGCTTATGAGTGGATTTCCCAGATAAACCCTAAATGTGAACCTATCTGAAAGTACTGAAGGTCACTATGGGCCACCATTCAACCTCTGTGCATTTTTACTGTACCTTCTAGATTTTTAGGGAACCAGCTGGACATTTCTTTATGTGACATCTCTGAATCAGAGGCTATGGATGAATGCTGCTTATTGACTTGTTCCAATGGAATTTTAAGTTATCTTTAAAGATATATCACCCAGGACCACCAGCCTAAGGGTGGTATCACCCAGAGTGAGCCCAGCCTTTCCACACTGATCATCAAATCTGGAGAATGCAGCAGAAGCTTGCCTGCAAGTATACGTCTTCTAAGGACAACCTATCATTTCGTGTTAAGAGCTGCTTCATGCATTATGCTAGGATAGATAAAATAAGACATCTGAACTCCAGGGCTCTCCAGAATTCTTTCCAGAGCTAAGACTCAAGACTCTCTGCTTGTGTTGATGAGCTGGGGAAATTTTCACAAATGAGAACCTCGGGAGATTCTGTGCCTTGTCCAAATGCTTTCGCATCTCCTGGACAGTGATGGAAGTTTCAGATTCAGGAAATGTGTGCTCTGTGGGAACCGGTTCAAAAAGCCTTTTCCATAGTTCTAAATAATTGATGATGTGCAGTTAAATTTGTCCTTGCAGGTTTACAAAGGCTTAAACAAATAAGAGCAGCTCAAATAAGAGCAGCTCAAACATAGATTAAATGCAAGCATATTTTCTTCTTTCACCCTGTTGAAACTGTTCTGTCATTTTCTACACTGTGCAGAAAATGCCCAGTGCAGCGTACAATGACTGACTTTATGTCAATGTAGATCTTATTTTTTTGTGTATGGACTTAATTTTTTCTGAAATTAAAAAAGAATAACAGGAGAGCTCAATTCTGACCCATACACCTTAAACCTGATCTAATGACCTGATTCTTCCATTTCTCACTTACCAACCTGCTTCAGCTACCTCATTCTTAACCTTTTGTGGATGTTCTATGCTTGCAACATCAAGTTCACCTGTAAGTCTATTTCAGTTTGTATTCTTTTGTTGTTGCTTCAATAAGAAGTTAGAACAAATTTAATTTCTCGAGACAACATGAAATTATTTCCTAGTTGTAGAAGTCAAAACAAATTAGTATAATGAGCTAAATAAGGACCTCAGTGTGGCTCTGAGGTACTTTGAATAAGAATGACCCTAATAAGAATGGTACCTAATTGGTACTTTGAATAAGAATGACCCCAAGAATGGCCCTAATAAGAATGCCTAATTAATGGCATATATTTAAATGCTTCGTCACTGGGGAGTGGAAGCCTTTGACAGAATTAGAAGGATGAAGAGGTGTGGCCTCTTTGGAAGAAGTGCATCACTGGGAGTAGACTTTGGAGTTTCAAAAGTTTTTGCCAAACCTAGATACTCTCTCTTTCTCTGTCCCTCCCTTTCTCTTCCTCTTTTTCTCTCCCTCTCCCTCTTCTTCTTGCCCACCCCCTCTCTCAGCTAGAGCTACAGCACCTTCCCGCACACTATCATGCTTCCTGCCATGATGATAATGGAGTAAATCTCTGAAACTGAAAACCAGGTCCCAGTCAAATGCTTTCATTTATAAGAGTTGGTGTCTCTTCATAGCAAAAGAACACTGACTGAAATAGGCTACATTTTTTCCTTAGAGGCTGAGGGAAATTCAATTCTGCATTTTTTTTTCCTGTGTTGAGAAGCTGTGCTCAACCAAAACCAGAACCACTTAGAACAGCTTTGGACATGTCTGTGAGAGCATTTCTATAAGGGTAAATGAGGGGTCTGGAATCTTCCCTCCAAATTGGTGGCACTTTCAATTAGCAGCCCAGATATGGAAGGCATGAGAAGGAGGCAGCCTTTGCTCCTATGGCTGCATTAGATGCCATCTTCAGCCTTCTATTCTAATTTTTGGTTTTTTGGCTTTCAGTACTGAATTGTGATTTCTTAGACATCTTGCTTCATATACTGAGAGGCTACTGGGTTATCTCCTTCCCCAGCATGAGAACAACCATGCTGGACTACCAGCTCCTATTGTATATCCAGGTTAATCTATCACACACACACAGACACACAGACAGACACACACACACACACACACACACACACACACACACTCACTCACTCACTTAAGAAAACACAGCTATAAGATTGGGCTGTAGGCAAGCCTGTAGAGCATGTTGTTCATTAGTGATTGATTTGGAGGATCCAGCTCACTGTGGGTGGTGCCACTCTTAGGCTGGTGGTCCTGGGCTCTATAAGAAAGCAGGTTGAGCCAGCCGTGAGAACCAAGACAGTAAGCAGTACTCCTCCACGACCTGTGCATCAGCGCCTGCCTCCAGGTTCCTGCCCTGAGATTTTGTCCTAATTTACTTTGACGATGAACTGTGATGTGGAGGTGGAAAAAAAAATAAGCCTTTTCTTTTCCAGCTGCTTTTGATCATGGTGCTTAATCACAGCAATAGTAACCCTGACTGAGACTGCTATATGTGCTTCTCTTATCATTCAATACAATAGCCGTTTCCGGTTTCTCAGGTACCTCTGAGTAAGGTAACTTTGGTGGACACATTTTTCACAAGTCATTATTTTGTCGGTTATAGGTGTAAATGGACATGCAAGGCTCTAATCACGGTTGTGTGACAACATAAAGCTTTTGTGTTCAGGCAAATTTTGTCATTTCCCTCAATTACATAAACTTGAGTGAGACAGACTTAGATTCAAATCTTAGCCCCATCTTATACTGCCTGTGCCCCTGGGAGAAAGTTATTTTGTTTTCAAGCCATACCATCTCTGACTCAGCTACACCTTCAAACCCTTTTATGTGATACCTCACCACCCTTGAGATCACCATGTGAGATCTGAGCCATCTGAGATGTGTTGAATCATATAGGAACACACAATTGAATGTCATAGACTTAGAAAAATAAATAAGAAAACAAATAAGATCGCATCAGTTGAGCACACTTTGTGAATGGTCACTCATATAGCTTTTTCAAAGAATTGTGCATGTATTGTATACTATAGCACTTCTCTGAGAATTTTTATTTTTAATTGATTTATATTTTTATAAATTACAGTTTATTCATTTTATATCCCCTCTGTAGCCCTCTCCTTCATCTCCTCCCAATTCCACCCTCCCCCTCTCATCTCTTCCCATGCCCCTCTCAAAGTCTACTGATAGGGGAGGTCCTCCTACCTTTCCATCTGACCCTAGCCTATCAGATCTCATCAGGCTGCATTGTCCTGGTAAGGCTGCTCTCCCATCAGGGGGAGGTGATCAAACAGCCTGCCACTGAGTTCATGTCAGAAACAGTTCCTATTCCCATTACTAGAGAACCCAATTGGAGACTGAGCTGCCACTGGCTACATCTGTGCAGGGGTTCTACAGTATCTTCATGCAAGGTCCTTGGTTGTAGTATCAGTCCCAAAAAAGACCACTGTGCCCAGAATTTTTGGATCTCTGGGCACAAGGGTCTTTTCTGAGATTGGTACTCTAACTAAGAACTGTGCATGGAGATTCTTTGAGAATATTTTAAATTTATTTCCTCCCAAAATCTCTCTCTTTCTCCTAATAGTATCTGAATGCCCAATATGATGTTCAGGTGATGGAATATTATGATCATTAAACTATTATACTAATAGTATGGGCTGGTATCACTGATGAACACAGACATAAATTCCAAAATAAAAAACTTGCGAATGGAATCTAAAAACACATTATAAAGATTATGCACCATGATCAACTTGGTTTCATTCCAAAGATTCAAGGATGTCCAACATATATAATCAAGATACATAGCATAGCTCATAAATAGGTGCACAGCAGAAATCCAATCCTCTCAACAGTTACTGATAAGTCTCTTTTGATGATTGTTATTTATTCCAGGCATCTGAGCTTCTAGACTGAGGAACTATCTTCTGAATGACACACTCAGCTCTCCTACATTCAAGGCCCACGTGCTTCTGATGTAAAATAAACCAAGCAAAAGTATAACAGAGGCATTAACTGCAAGGCAATTACATGATAAAAAACAGACATTGGAAGCAGGAGAAGACAGGGAACAGGACAGGAGCCTACCATGGATGGCCTCTGAAAGACTCTACTGATTGAGGTATTGAGGCAGTGGCTGAGACTCATATCCAAACTTTGGGCAGTGAATGAAAGAAGGAGGAGATAGAAAGACCTGGAGGGGACAGGCGCTCCAAAAGAAGACCAACAGAGCCCAAAACCAAACCAAACCAAAACAAAAGAAAACAAAACAAAAACCCTGAGCCTTGGGTGCCCTGCAGAGACTGATACCCCAGCCAAGGACAATGTACGGAGAGGACCTAAAAACCCTGGCTCAGATGTAGCCCACAGACTCAGTCACCAAGTGGGTTCCCTAATAAGGGGAGTAAGGTGCTTTCTCTGACATGAACTCAGTGACAGGCTCTCTGATCACCTCCCCCTAGGGGGTAAATCCTTGCCTGGCCACAGAGAAAAACTCACCTATCAGTGGACTAAGGGAGGGGCATAGGGGGAGAAGAGGGAGGGAGGGTGGGATTGGGAAGAGAGGTGGGAGGAGACACAGCTGGGATACAAATTGAATAAATTGTAATAAATGATAATAAATTAATCTTTTTAAATCAAGGCAGTGTTAACTCCTCTAAGAAACACCAATTTTACAGTACTTGTATCTAGTGAGTATAAGCTAGGTAAAAATCTCAGTGTTGTGGTCTGAATGAAAATTACCTCCACAGGCTCATATATGGTGAATGTTTGTTTCCCAGTTGGTAGACAGTTTAGAAGTGATTAGGAGGTGTGGCTCTGTTGGAGTAGGTGTGGCTTTGTGGAGGAGGTGTGTCACTGAGGGTGGGCTTTGAGATTTTAAGTTTACACCAGCCCCAATCCTGTTCTCTCTCTGCTTTTTGTTGGTGTATTGGGATGTAAGTTCTTTGCTACTGCTGTAGACCCATGCCTACTTGCCAGCTGCCATGCTCCTGCCGTTATGATAGTGAAATTTAATTGGCAAAGCCTCCAATTAAATGCTTCCTTGATAAGTTGTCTTGGTCATGGGTTCGCTTCACCAAAATAAAACAGTAACTAAATACCCAGAGAACCCAAAAGAATTATTTTAACTATGTTCAAAGAAAAATTAAGCTCTTTTTTTTTTGTTGTTTTTGTTTTTTTGAGACAGGATTTCTCTGTGTAGCCTTGGTTGTCCTGGACTCACTTGTAGACCAAGGCTGGCCTTGAATTCACAGAAATGCACCTGCCTCTGTGTCACAGAATGCTTTGATTAAAGACATGTCCCACCATGCCTGGCTTAAGCTAATTATTTTTAACAAGGCAGCTGGATGAAATAAGTAAGGCTATGTGAGCTACAAAGGAATTCAACAAAGAGATATGAATATTGAAACAAACTGAAATACTACACATGTAAAGTACAGGTTGAATAAAAACCTCTGTGGAAAGTTCTTACAGGAGACTAGACCAAGAGAAGGAAGAACAACTGAGTTTGAAAACAAGGTAGAGGAACTAGAACAATTGAGGGCAGAGATAAAACAATAAAAAAGTACCAGTGTGGACTCCAACATAGACACAACACTCTAAAAGACCAAGTAACATGCATGGAAGAAAGAGAAAGCACTTAGTTCTATATACATAGAAATGTTTTTACAACATTCACCACAGAAAATATCCCAGAGTCAGGAAAAAATACATCAGTCCAGATACAGAAGCATTCATGATCTCAAAAAAGACAGACCAGTAACGTATCTCCCTCATCATATTATAATTAAAACACTAAATGTACATAACAAAGAAAGTATATCGAAAGCAGCAAGAGAGAAACAGAGTCACTTATAAAGGCATGCCCGGCAAAATAACAGCAGCTTTTCAACACAAAGCGTAAGAGCCAGGATGCCCCAGGCAGATTAATTTCAAGCGCTAAAAGATAACAACTGCAGTACATATACACAACAGAATTTTATACAGCCGCAAAGAAAAGCATGATCACTAAGTTCTTATGAGTAGATGAGACTAGAAAATATTAAATTAAGTGAGACAAACTTAATTGTGAGGCACAGTCAGACAAACACTAAATGGAGCCTCTCATATGTGAAACCTAGGTTTGAATTTTCAGATGTATGTGTCTAATTAGCAGATCTGTAGAGGTCAGGAAGCTGGAAGAGGACCATGAGAAGCTTTGGAGGGCGGGTTAAAAGGTGAGGCAATGTTAGAATATATGTCATATAAGAGCAGAGGATGGGAAATACTGGGAGTTAAAAGTTTAAGTATAGCTGGTGGGTGTGGGAACACGAAAGAGGAAAGGATGGGTGGACTAACTACAACTAAGCATATACAAAAGACTCTTACAGAAATCTACTACTTTACTAGATGTTTTTTTTTCTTTTTAATTCTTTTGATAAAGTTCAACATCCTTTTATAGTAGAAATCTTGGAGAAACTAGGAACAGAGCTATACTATTTGCAGGGAAACGGACAGAACTAGAGATCATGATGTTAAGTAAATAAGTCAAACTCAGACTAATTTTCCATAAGGAATGAAATAAGAGAGAACGTGGATGAGAGAAGGAAGCAAGAAACCAGAGAACAGGCCCCATATACCACCCAGGGTGAGGCGAATCCATGCAGAATATAGATTTAAATATGTGTTCATGTGTGCATCTGTGTATGATGAAAGAAAGGAGGAACAAAATAGGGTAATAATGGGGCTAAAGAAAAATATCACATTTAGTCTCATATGCAAAATTTAGATTTTACTATATGCTTATATATAACATACAACGTGGAATTGCAAGGGACTTTGGTATGAAAAAAATGATTAGAGGAGGTGTAAAGAAGAACAAGAGGGATAATAGAGACATGAGGTGTGCAAAGTACAATGATATCTATGTTAAAAACACGGAAACCCACCTGTTTTACATTCTAAATTTGAAGATTAATAACAGACAAACATGTGGTTTAGAACAAAGGCGTGAAAGCTCCCAGCCCTACATCTGACCCAACTCTGTGTGCCTAACTCTTTGGAAAATGTCCAGGTTGCTTTATGTTGCTTACTTTTCTTCACTATACTCTTTTCCCTCTGTTTAGTAGCACACTTTAATTTGTAAAAGGTTAAAAATCTAGTAACAAATGACTGTTGATAGTTATTTGAAAGTGCATAGCCCCTCAATTAGCAAAATGACTTCATCCACTCACACCATGGTATGGGTCAACTTGCCCCTTCCCTTCACCCAGATGGTGCTTGCTCTCTGTTCTCTAGTTTCTTGTTCTCCTTTTCTCACCTGTGTTCCCTCCACTCATTGTTCCTTATGTAAGAAGTAGATGGCTTGCAGCGAACTTGTAAAATGGAAGAGGGTAGATACAGCTAAGGGAATAGGTTACATTCCTGCCTTCTCAGCTGTACAAAGCAGCCACCAAAAGCTGCAGTCACCACTTCCTGTATGATGAAGGGCACATAAGCTTAATTTTAGTGGCTATTCAGAAGTCCACTTCATGGCCTCTGTAAAGCAGAGAGTTTTCTTTACAGCACTCACTACATTGTTTTTTTTTAATTGAGTACCAATAAAAAAGAATAAAAGGTATCCCTACAATGATTCTCTAAAAAAACTGAAACAAAAAAATTCCCTAAATTTCCTACCCTGTGTTTCATGTCTTAAGTGAGAGGAGTCGGGAGAAAGCTGCTTTAAAGTGATTATTTAGCTGAAGATAATCCAATAAGAGCAGATAACTGGCAAATAACCTCCCTTTGTCATGACTGTTCCTCTGTAACAGCAACTACAATAGATCTGAGCCTCCAATCCAAACCAGAGGTGAGAGAGAGCCATGACTGATTTTTTAAATCTCCAACAAAAGGCAATTGCCGCTTTCAACACACGCGCGCGCACACACACACACACACACACACACACACAGAGGGAATGTTCTACTGTTGGTTGGAACATTCAATTTCATTACGCAGCAATCTATATCTTTTAAAGATAAAGTATCAAAATATTCTGAAAAATTGTTCTGGAATGGCATGTTCACACACAAACATCACCAGTTGGAAGTTAGAAATTGAACTTTTGTGTGTGTGTGTCTGCCTGCCTGCCTGTCTGTCTCTCCTGTTTTTCCCTCCTTTGACACTCCCTTCATTTCTTCTTCTCTTTCCATGGAATCAGCTAGCATTTATGTCCACAGCATTCACCTGTGGATTCTTAGCAACTACAACTCTACTTAGTGTTTCTCCCAGTGAACTCTTCAACACTTTCAGCACCCACAACCTTGATATACTTTTGTTTGTTTCTAGCAAACCTCATTTGGTCAATTTTACCTGTATTCTCTATGAGCCTGTCATTCAGGTTACAGCGCCAGGAGTCTCCACAGTAGGTGGAGGGCAATAGGAGTACTCTGTCTGTTTTTTCAGGTTGCCTAAAGAACATGAAGGGCACTCACACATAAAGAGTGACTCACATAAAGTAGGCAAACAGTCTTACCTTCCCAGACAGAGTAGAGTTCTGGGGATGCACAATGTTCATTCTCCAAAGCCACTGCTCAGCAGGGCCCCTCCACAGCTGCTCATGAGACTCCCCAAAGCTGCTCACAGCCCCCACAGATGCTCAGCAACAACCCCGAGTAGTTGATGCCAGCCACCACGCCAGATGCTCACCAGAGCCCCCTTCTTTCCACATCTCCATCCACCTGCCACAAGCTTCACTCCTAAACTGTCTGAAAGTCATAGTCCAGGAAGCAGTATAGCATTTGACTAATCCTGCATGATATTTTCATACTCCACGCCCATTTGTTCTAAGAAAAAACTTGTTTTCCCAAGCCAAAGGAGACACCAAGAAGAGGGGACCTGGACAACACAGCTCCCTGAGAAGTGAATCTAATTGAAGGAGGTTCTTGGCACCCATGTGCCCTGAAAATCCCTGGAGCTCTACTTCAGGTGGACCCAACGCTGGGAAGGAAAGGATGCTATGAAGAGGAGCCAGTCACTCTTCTCCCCCAAGGGGCCTGCAGTTTGGGGCATCAGGAATGCAGATCAGCTGTGAGATCTCACTGAGGAATGTTGAGGCCCAGATCCAGAAAGAACAAATTTATTCAGGGAAGGAGGGGTTCTGGAGGATAATGCCCTCTCTGAGTCTCAAAGCATTAGTGCTTTCTGGTGAGTGGAGTTGAGAGAGTTAAACTTGGCTTGGACTGCTTGGAGAATGGCGGAGACAGAGAGCACCATCTATGACACCAGAATAGAATGATGCCTTTGGAGAAATGCCAAGGAGTCTCTGGGGTGAGACAAAGTATATGAAAGTGAAGTGGAGAGGGGAAGCCCGAGAAGCAGGGAACATTGTATACAGGGTAGACGAATGACTCAGAAAGCCCACTTAGGAATTTGGGTAAGGTAATGTCTCTACATTTTATTTTAGATAAAATTTTTATTTATGTTCAAGTAGGTATGAGTCTGTATATTGTATGCCACTTGTGGGCAGGTGCCATGGGGACCAGAAGAGAATGTTGTATCTTTTAGAGCTTAAGTTACAGGCAATTGGGAGGTATCCACTGTGGGTGCTGGGAACTGGGCTTGAGTCTGTGGGAAGAGTGGTAAACTATCTCAAAAACTGAGCCATGTCTCCAGCTTCATTAGTCTCTGAAGTTAGTAGTGTTACATGTAGTTATGAAAATAAAGCTTCCAAGAGAATAGTAAGTTTAGTGTGTTTCAGTTATTGTTTGTGTTCAAATGGATGAGTGGTCTTGATCAAATAACCTAGCTGGGGTGACATCACTGATTAGCAGCTGCCAAAATTTTAGCATAATTAATGTTTATTAAATACTGAAACTGCCCTTGGCATATGTGAGTATTTTTTTGCCAGTTCAGAAGGGTCTTCAAGGCTTTTCCAGTTGCTTGGCATGCCATCAGCAGTGAAAGGCCAAGGTATTTGCCTACAAGATCTGTTGGAGAGGACTCAAATACTTGCCATGGAGGGCTGCAGAGATGACTCAGTGTTTAGGACCACTCACCTCACTTCCATGGGACTAGGTCCAATTCCCAGCACCCACATGGCAACACACAACCTGCTAGTCTATAATTCCAGTTCTGGGGCATCTAGAACCCTCTTCTCGCCTTATGGGCACTATGCACGCATGTAGTGCTAATGCACACATAGGCAAAACATTCACACAAAATACAATCGATAAAGCTTTTTTCAATTCACATGCATTTGGAATACTTTCACACGTTTGTGTATGGGGAGGTCTCCTGACAGATTGAATTTGTCCGGTGTGATAACCGCCGCACGGCTCCAATGTTAACACAAACAAATAATCAAAATAAACCCCATTCCTCCACGTGACCTAGCAAACATATGGTCTTGTGGTTGAAACTTGGCAAGTTAATTGTCATAAGAACCCTGAAAGGAAGGTGGAATGAATTGGTAATTTTATCCCTAGGTCAGACCTCTGCCCTTGATATTTCCCTGTTCCCACAGATGGGCAAATGCTTGAAAATCAAGTACATGCTTCTGTTTACATTTCTTCCCCCTGCAGAATCACAGTGATGGCTGTAATATGTGCCCTTTGTACTGGCTTTACAGCCTCAGGCAGCGCTTCCCCCTTTGTTTTGTTTGTAGGGACTTTCTTGGATACCTGAGGCAGGAAAGCTGTTCTGCTTTGTGTCCTCACCTGTGTTAAACATGTGAGGACATAATAAGGTTAAAAAAAAAAGAAGAAGAAGCATGCTTTGTCAACAGCCGCACGGCAGCACCTACAGCCTCTGCTTCTATTTCCAAGCCTGGATATCATTCTGACAAGGTTACAGACCCTCCAGAGTAATTCTTCACAGGAGCTGTCTGTGCTCAGTTTGCTACACTTTGGGATGGCCCCTTTTCATACTCCACAAGCACCCATCTTCTCAGCTTCTGCCAGTGGTCAAGTCGTGCTCTTTAAAAGTAACTTAGTCCTCTCTACCTTGAACTTGACCTTTCTTGATCTAGAGAACAAAACAAAACAAAACAGGTTTTTGTAGTCTTAACTCCTTTCTCTGTTTAGACTCACTTTTGTTTTTGTGCTAGGGCAACCTACACTTTCATTTTAATTTTAGATGGTCAAATCTGTCCTTAGTTAGGCTGGCAATATTTCTTTTGAATCATTGTTATAAAGACTACAGACTTCTGCCAGGGTAGGTAGTATATGTCTTTAGTTCCTTGGTAGGGAGAGGCAGCCAGATCTCTCTGAATTCAAGGCCAGCCTAGTCTATAGCAAGCTCCAATCCAGCCAAGGATACATAGTGAGACCATGCTTAAAAAAACAACAAACAAACAAACAACTTAATGATATCATGTTCAGTATCTGAGCTTTCCAGCTACTTACCAGAGAGGTGGAACTGCTTGGTAATAAAGACATAGATTCAACTTGTTCAGGGAACACAGACAAGGTACAGAAGTAGCCATTCCTTTTCATACCTGAAAGGGTGGAAATAGACTGTTCTTGGTTATTCCTTGTTGAATTAGAGCCAGTGAGAACGACATATTGACTACTCAAGATCAAAGAGTACATAAGTCAGGAAGAACGTCTTCAGATATAACACAGACTAGACAGAAGGCATAAAAATCTGAATACTGATCAAGAGAAAACCAAGCACCTATCTACTAACACAATGTAGGCTGTCCTATTGAAGGACCAGATGAATCCTGAGCAATGTGGGGTCCATCTTGGCAGTAAAGGTAAAATATGGTGCTGTGGGAACCAAGAAATGTTCAAAGAACAAGAAAAATTTGGCTTTTGTTTTAGGAATCATAACTGATGTTAGCAGAATTGTATAGGTCAGAATCTTAATAAACTATCAATTAATGAATAACCATTCAAGACAAAAAAGGGCAACAAAGATGAGCAGAAGAGTTTAGTTTGATAAAACCAAGGCTTCACAGGGTACTATGTTGAGCCCAACTGTCTCTCATACCAGAAATATACATTCCAGATACACTGCAATAATCGAATTTCCCCAAATCATCTGTTATGTCTGGCCTCATGAGTTTGCATGTACTATTTTATTGGTCTTTCTCTTTGACAGGTTCCTGGTTAGTCCATGTATTTGAAAGTTTTCTGCTGCTATAAGAAGATGCCCAAGGTGGATAATTTGTTAAAAGAAAGTTATTTAACCCACTGTTTTAGAGAATAAAAGTCCAAATAGTGAGGTGTTGTATCTAATGAGGTCTCTCCTGGATAGATCACCTTATGTTATATGGGTCACAGGTTGGGAGTGTGGGCGAGGCAAGTCGTATCGAGAATGACTGGATGTGCTATTTCCTAACAATCTTTTGCTGAGAACCAACTCAGGGTTTTCAGAAGAGCTGCCTTAATCTAGACCAAAGGCAGTGTTCTCAATGACCGAGAGGCCTTCCGGGAAAACTCTTAAAGGTCCCATATCTTCTTATTAATATGATCACAAGATCACCAAGGTATCAACACTTACAGTGTAGGGCTTCCAATATCTTTTATAGATCTCCCCTTGATTGCATGCTCACCTCCTTTACATACCATCTCCCATGACATTAAAGCACATAATAATCATATTGCATAGATGATCCCATTTTACAAGCAAGGACTAAAAACATGGAATGGTGAAGGAACATCAGCACTCAGAGTAAGTACCAGATTCAAACCTTGATAACTGAGTCTAGAGTTGAACACCTTAACTTCTACTCTATGCCCCTCTCAAGGTAGTGCTAATGCCCCTACCTCGTATCATTACTGTGCCTTGCATATAGCCTATGGTATTGTTTCCTATGTCTTTAAGTTGTGGAGACAGCATTGAGTGAATGTGTTAGTACCAGATGAAGCCCTGTGTGAATGTATGCTGCTTGACATGGGCATGGTTAAGTTAGATAAATGCCTCATACTCATGTGAATTTGACACAGCCTTCCTCCTGGGGTAAGGCTCAAAGTCTAAAGTTTCTATGGTCATACTATGAATGTTTACAGCATGCACATGAGTGTTTATGAATAACTGACTAAACGTGCAAAAACTAGCAACTGCAGCTTTCTCTTCCCAGATGTTTACAGTCCAAGATTGCTCACCTACAGAGAGCTCCTCCCAAGACTAGCTAACTCCTCCTCCTATGCAGTACATAACAAATTCAAGGAGGTTCAAGGTTGTTGCTGTCCTTAGTGCCACTCTGTCAGAGTGGGCATGGCCTACCTGACCTCAGCTTTTCTGTATGTATGTCTGTCTTGTCTTCATTCTCTCGCTTCTTCTGACAATGTGTATAAGATCAGGCTACACAGACACACCACACTAATCAATAGTAAATACTTGGTTCTGTTGTCTTCTTACTGGCTGAAATCAAATATTCTGAACATAAAAGCTAATGAATTTTTTAATTTATGAACATAATTATTAACTTCAGGAAATGCCCCTCTTCTATGCCAGATCTCAATTAGTAATGTAAGCAATGTCTTCAAAATCCATGCCAAATATTTTGCATTATCCTTGACTTATCCCTTCTTCATTCTCATCAAAACCAAGTCCAATCATCTCTTCCTCCTAAAGTCTTCTGAGATATTTTTTTCTAACCGTATGTACTGCTATTACCTTTTCAAGTCTGAACATCTCTCAGTTATACCAGCCCCTTTGCTAGTGCTCTTGCTTTCTGGGCTTCTCCCACTCTAATCCATTCCTATTGCTAAAAGTGATCTGAAATGTTGCATGCCATTTTTAAGTACCATATTTCTCCCATACATCACAACCATTAGGATCCTGATTCTTCTTTGGGATGTGAACTTTGTCTCACTTCTTTGCCAATATGATTCCTCTTTCATTTAAGATCAAACCCATTCAGCTAACTGTTTTTGTCTTTACAAAATGGAAGAGTATTTAATTGGGTTCCCATGCTACACACTCACCCACAATTTCATGACGAGCACTAGATTTTTACATATATTTTTAATTACATTTTTATTTTTTATGTATTAATTACAGTTTATTCATTTTGTATCCCAGCAGTTTCCTCCTCCCTCATTCCTTCCCCATCTTATCCTCCCTCCCTCTTTTCTGCCCATTCCCCTTTGAAAGTCCACTGATAGGGGAGGTCCTCCTCCTCTTCCATCTAATCCTACCTATCAAGTCTGACCCGGACTGGTTGCATTGTCCTCCTCTGTAGCCAGACAAGGCTGCTCCCCACCTCAGAGGCAGGTGATCAAAGAGCCAGCCACTGAGTTCATGTCACAGACAGTCCCTGTTCCCCTTACTAAGGAACCCACTTGGATAATGAGCTGCCATTGGCTACATCTGAGAAGGGGTTCTAGGTAATATCCATAAATGGCTCTTGGTTAGAGTATCAGTCTCAGAAAACATCCCTGGGCCCAGATTTTTTGGTTCTGTTGCTCTTCTTGTGGAGCTCCTATCCTCTCTAGGTCTTACTATCTCCCCCTTCTTTCCTAAGATTGGCTGCATTCTGCCCAAAGTTTGGTTATGAGTCTCAGCATTTGCTTTGATATATTGCTAGGTAGAGTCTTTCAGAGGCCCTCTGTGGTAGGCTCCTGTCCTGTTTCCTGTTATCTCTCTCTTCCAATGTCCATCCTGTTTGTCTTTCTGAGTGAGGATTGATCATCTTACCTAGTACTCTCCTTCTTGCTTAGCTTCTTTAGGTGTACAGATTTTAGTATGTTTGTCATATATTATATGTCTAATATCCACTTAAAAGTGAGTGTATACTGTGTATCTTCCTGCTTCTGGGAAACCTCACTCAGGATGATCTTTTCTAGATCCCACCATTTGCCTGCAATTTTCGTGATTTCCTTGTTTTTAATTGCTGAGTAGTATTCCACTATGTAAACATACCACAATTTCTGTATCCATTCCTCCATTGAGGGACACCTGGGTTGTTTCCAGGTTCTGGCTATTACGAATAAATCTGCTATAAACATGGTTGAGCAAATGTCTTTGTTGTGTACTTGAACATATTTTGGATATAGAGCACTGATTTTTCACAACTGATCCTTCATAAACATAAGAGGGCCTGAGAAATACACCTATATCCAGCTTTCAGAATCATGGTCAAATGATGAATTCCATAGGACAGAGAGTCAAGAAGTGGTGAGAATACTTTGCTTTGTACAATGTTATACTTCTGATCAAGAATCTGTACTTTGCTTTGTACAATGTTATACTTCTGATCAAGAATCTGTGGTGTTATTAATGTGCATAGCACCTTGGAACCTTTTTTATAACTCAAAAATACACTGTGTTTGGAAGTCTCAGCAAGTCTCAAAGATTGAAAGCAACATTACTGCTAACAGCCATAGACCCATTTTCTTTCTCTCTGGTGGTGAAGTAAAGGGCAGATGCAGTGATTGCAACCATTTACCTGTGATTCTGGTTGGTTCATAGAGTCCCTTTTATTTTCTGCATCAAAACTTTGTTGGTTTTTGCAGGTGCAAATATGTACTAATCTACCATCCATATGCTGCTGAATTCTGCAAGAGCCGTCACTAAACAGAGGTCTTTAATTTTGATTTTGCCAAGATCAGTTTTTGCTAGATGGCTTGTGCTTTGAGGTTTCATGTAAAAAATTGCTCCCTCACCCCAGCAATATTTAAAAACTTTATATTCTACTTTAAGTATAGCAGTTTTGCCTTTATATTTAATTCTTGCATACCTCTGGGGTTGCTCTTATATATGGCGGTAAATCCAAACCCACACTTACCTTCTTTATATACTAAAAGCCAGTTTTCTGAATACCATCTACCACATGAATTACCACTCCATTTACTCCCTTTATTTCTGTGTACAACGACATTTCTCTAACATGCCAGACCTTTCCTGCTGTAGGGTGAGTTTCATTTGCTCTCTGGTCTGAACCATGACATCACTGTTCTGAGTTACTGAAATCTGAAGGTAAAACTTTTTAACCTGGATGGCAAACCCTTTTCTTTGTCCTCAAATTTGCTGTGTCAGTTACTTCTCTGTTGCTTGCAATAAAACACCATGACTACAGCAACTTGTAGAAGGAAGAGTTTATTGGGTTTACAGTTGCAGAAATGCGAGAGTTTATCATGTCACAGAATCCAGGCAGCAGAGAGCAAGCATGCAGGACAAACAGCTGAGGGCTCCTATCTTGAAGGGCAAGCAAGAGTCAGAGAGGAGGCGAGCTAGGAACGGTGCAAGGCTTGGAAGCCTCAAAGTCCACCCTTGCAGATGTATTTCCTCCAGCAAGACTGTTCCTCCTAAACCTACCCTGTAGCATTACCAGTTGGGGGTTAATTATTAAAATACCAGAGCTCTGGGGAACATTCTCATTCAAATCACCACATTTGCCTTAACTGTTATTGTGGGTTCAATGTTTAGGATGACTTTGCTGAAAGTTCTAATTGAAATTTGTCAACCATGCTGGCTTTTAATTAATGTTGAATTTAACTTATACAATAATTTTAATAAATATTTAAATTTTCAGTTCTTCTTATCAATAAATGCAGTATATATTCTCATTTTCTCCAATTCGGGATGTTCTCTAGTACTGCTAATAGTTTCTTTGTTAAATATCTTGTGCTGCTAATCTTAACTTTGAGAAGGAATAGGGTAAGTGATAGCCTTCCCAGAGGAATGTGGGCAACAGAGAGGTACAGGTAAACTCCTTTCCCTACCAAGCCCCACCCCTTGTTTTGTTTATGGTGTTTTGATTATCCGGCAGTGTCCTATGTTTTGTATCAGTTGGCAGGTTCTGTCTTTGCCTTTCTTCACCATCAGGAGTATTTCCAGACTGAGGTTCTTGGAAAGAAGGCATGGTAGTCAGAGTTCACTGCTTTGGTTCATTGCTTGCAGGGTTTTGGTCCATGATCAGGTGCAGCAGCACCTTTAATTAAGGCTGGGTGTCATGTGTTAATGAAGAAAAACAGGGGCCAGAACAGAGCTTCCCACTTCATGACAAAGAATTGAAAGAGGAGGAAAAAGACTGTGCTTCTAGTTTCCTGTAAGGGCATAACCCAAGTGGCCTGAAGACTCCTCCCTAGTCATACATCCAAGATTTTGGTATCCCCTCATAACTTCTCCCTGAGGTCTGAGCTGCAGATGCACTGGCCTTTGGGGAACATTTCAGATCTCAACCATAGCAAGACCCAAAGGCTGTACTAGTTTACTGTCTTGTATATTGTTTTATGGGGGGGGGGTTGTAAATATAACTTTAAATTGGGCAAGATAGCTCACACTTTTAACCCCAGCACTTGGAAAGCCGAGGTAGGGTCAACTGTGAATATAAGGCAGCCTAGGCTGTATAATGGGTTCCAGAGATATAGTGTGAGATCCTATCTCAACAAAGCAAAAAAAAAAAAAAAGATAAAATAAATAGACCTCATTAATAATATGTGGCCATTTTATTCACTGATAACCTTTAGTTTTATAACAGAGTTCATTTATTTATTAATTTATTTAATCATTTTACAGCCTGATCCTAGACCCTTCCTCCCCCTTCTCCCAGTCCAACCCTCACATTCCCTGCCCCATACCTTCCTGTTCTTCTCAGAGAAGGGGAGTTCCTAAGGGGTGCCAACCCACTCTAACACCTCAATTCACAGCAGGTCTAACCACTTCTCTCCCACTGAGGCTAGACAAGGCAGCCTAGCCTGGGGAAAGGGATCCAAAGGCAGCAACACAGTCAGAGATAGGCCCTACTCCCACTGTTAGGGGATCTCATGATGTCTATGCTGCATATCTGTTACATGTGTGTAGGGGGCATACTCTCTGGTTGGCGGTTCAGTCTCTGTGAGCTCCCATTGGCCCAGGTTAGTTTACTCTGTAGGTCTCCTTGTGGCCTGACCCCTCCATTTCCCTCTACCCTTCCTCCCACCCTTCCACAAGACTCTCTGAGCTCAGCCTATTGTTTGGTGGTGGGTCTCTGCATCTGTTTCCATCAGCTGCTGGATGAAGCCTCTCAGGAGATTTGTGCTAGGCTTCTGTCTGCAAGCATAGCAGAGTAGCATTAATAGTGTCAGGGGTTGGCTCTCAAGTTATGTCTCTTTTACGGTTGGATCTCTGTGCTGAGCAAAGACTCACAAAATACATTCCATGTAGACTTTCGATCTACAGATGACACAGGTAACATTTCAGTCCTCGCGATGACAGATTTTCTTTTCAGCCACAAGGGACAAAAATGTTAATTTTGAAGGCTCGAAAACAATGGATTTTAAAACTTTTATAAGGTTGCTGCCAACAGCTCTTGCATGATATTGTGGACAGAACTGATGAAGACTATGTCTCATGGAGTTATAGGGCAAGGCCATGGTCACTCAATGTGACACTGATGTTGAGGCCAGATAACACTCTGTAGTATGGAAATAAGAGTGTGGAGCTGGAGGCCAGAAACTGGCCACCAGTGAACGTGTGCTCTGGTAAATGTTACTGATTCAAGGATTGAGGCATTCATATAGTTTCTGTGTGGAACTGGCCAACTCTCTAATGTTTATATCCTCATTTCCCTTATCAGCCAGTGGGGAAAGTAACTCCATACTGCTTCGTGGAATGGTTTAACATGAGAAAGTGAATGGCTGCTCACTCTTTGTGAATCTGCATGAAAGTATTATATGGATACCTGAGCGTATGGGTTAGAGGAATTTTCCTCTGGAAAGGATAGTGTGGTGTGCGATAGTCCAGGGCATCTCAGGAAATCTTCTAATCCTATTTGGGGCTATTCTATTTGATATCTACTGTGGATAGGGCTGCCATTTTATTTTTCAAATGCAAATAATATCAGATCAAGTTCATTAGTTATTTTCTTCTTCAGAGCTTAAAAAGTGCTGTAACCATTACAATCTCTACTGCTTGTGCCCCAAAGCCCAGCAAAGGTAATCCTGCTTACCCTGTGTATAGAATTTGATTAATCATCTCAGTTTCAATCCAACTTCCTTCTTACACAGCCAAGTAGCCAAGTAGCTTAGGCCACTGGCCAAACAGGGTGAAAAAAAGCACAGGTGAAACTTGGCTATCATACCTTATTACAGGCAGGTGGGGCCAGCTTGATCCAGTGATAACAGGCACTGTTTTCACTTGAGAAAGACAACAAATAAGCGTGAACATTGACCAAATTTAAGATGCCGTTCACCCAGGTCTTTCATCATCACCAGATTTCACTGGGGGAATTCCGATCAGGCCTGCTGTATGGTGGCAGTCCTTCCCGTCTCCCTTTCCACATTCCCATAGAGCTAGATGAAACTCTCCACCTTTGCAGTGAGCTAGTGGTGTTGCATAAACTGTATTGAATCACTTGAGAATCGCAGAACACTCTGAGAAGACCCTCCTGTCGCTTTGAAGGAAAGGAAGTAACAGTAAACATTTCCTTTCCAAACAAAAGATTTTGAAACATTACAGAATTCCTTTCTCCATATTAAGGCCTATCAACCTTTCTTGTCTTGTGTAACTACAAGCTGAAGGTAACAGATTCAATATTGACCCTGAACAAAGGCTTTCTGACTCTCTATTCTAGGAAATGTAATCTGTAATATCTCTCCCACCTCACCCCTCAAATACTTTCCATAATGACAGCCACGAACACATCAATTCTCCTGCCTTTTCTAAAACTCTTGCCTAAGGCAGGTGCTCAATGGGAAGGCAGCGAGTAAATCCAGTTCTTTTTGGTATTAAGGCTAACAGATTTCTATGCTGTCATTGTACTAGCTCTACAAGTGCTGCCCGACACATTTTTATACTCAAAGCTTCCCTTTCTCCCTGCAAACCACAGCAAAGTGACGTGACCTCTTCTATTAAAAAGCAAGAGAAAAATAATACCTATCGGTTGGGCATAGTAGCAAATGCCTGTAATCTCAAAGCCGTCCTGCTTCTGGGCTTGACCATAGCAAAGGAGATGTCACACAGGTTTATGGCCCACACCACAGGCAACTCTGTCATGCCAGATCTGGATATGAACCAGAAGTTAGAGCCATATCTTCTGGAGAATCTGTACAACACCTGTTCTCAAATTGTGGGTTGCTACCCCTTAGAGAGTCACATATCAGGTATTTACATTATGATTCATAACAGCAAAACCACAGTTAGGAAGAAGCAGCAAAAAATAATTTTATTGTTGGGGGTCACCACAAGATGAAAAACTGTGTAAGAAGGTTGAGAACCACTGCTCTACAATATTTAACATACTGATTCTTCAACTTAAGCAAAGACTGATCAGTACGTGGTGTGAATTTGACAAGAAGAGGCCAAGCAAGAGGGCTGTGGGGGCCGATTGCCCACATGTGACACATCCCCAGAGTTTCCTGTATCGTTGGGAAGAGTGGAGTGTATATGGGACAGCTGGCAAGTGAGTGAGCAAGTGCAAGGTTTTTCCGGTTCACTCAACTCTCGACAGGGAACTTTTTGAATGCTGAAATCGGATTTCTCTCCATCTTTCAAAGTATTTTACCCTGCTTATGCAACTCATTAGATCTGAAAGGCGAGGCACCACTTGGTGACAAAAGATGTTTTAAAAAAATATGTAGCCTTAAACTTCACAGATGATTTCCTCTTAAATTACAAATGTGAAATTGTCTTCAACACCCACCAGTTTCAGAGATTAAAGCTGCTGTGTACTTGAAAACTAGGACCCCTGAACTACTGGCCTATGTAGGGCTATGAAGTAAACGATCCCCTGACCCTTCCTCAGGCTTGAGAGTGGCTTTCACAGCTCAGAGCTCAGACATAAGTGTACTTGTTACATGTGTTTTATTATAGAGAATCCTAGTTTAAAAAAAAGAAAAAAAAAACAGACACATGGAGGACATGCCTAGCACAAGTTGTATTAGGGAGGAGACAGCCCTCTACCCCCTCCCCCACACCTCCTCATTCATTCAGAGACTCTTTGAATCCTATCACATAGGGATGTTGTGAAGACCTTGTTACTTTTGTGTGAGCAACTGGAACAATGATGGGAATCCCAGCCTTGCCCCCTCTGCAGAACTGGCAGCGACAGACGGATGCAAGCATTGGCCCTCTTACCATGAAGCTGCTATCCACACACAGCCAGGCAGCCACATTCTTTAGAGTCAGGGCATCAGCAGAAAACTCAGGTGTGGCTGGAAGGAGCTTATTAGAAACAACAGAGAATGCAATCCTTGCAAAATTCCAAGAACTTTAGAGGCTACATTTAGGGAATGTAGAGTAAGGCCAAGCATGTATTCTTTATGGCATTACAATAAATATATTATCATAACTGTGGCTAAATAAGAAATCACATTTTTGGTGTAGACTTCCAGTTCCTATATAACAAATGTACATGAAACTTGTGTGTGTGTGTGCACACACGCACACACAAGTTCAAAGTATTGTTGAAATGGTCAAATATTTTAATATTACAATCTCTTCTTGATCTGACTTTGTTTTTTCTTTTGTCAAATGGATTGAGCATTCAAATCATTTCGTCAGGAATGGCACATATTTTATTGTAGTATGTTATTTTCTGTTTATCAGAAACTATATTCCTATTGCTTTCTTACAATGAACTGAACTTCAAACACTTATCTCTGGAACTTCATTGAGAGAGGAAGAACATTAAATATTTTGTCTGCTGGCATTTAGGATAATAAAGAAGAAAAGCTAAGTTAATGTTTGTTTCTTTGTAGAAACCTGTTTTTCCTATTTGGTACATAACTGATTTTTATATTTATTCAACTTGCTTGTTTTAGGACTTGCTTGTTTTAATCTGAATGTCTTCTTTGAGTTTGAAAGGAATATCCACAGTGTGTTCTTTCAGAAAAAAACTTCTGATTTTAGTAACTTCTCCATCTTCCCCAGCACGTCAAATACAAGAAAGAAGTATTAATGAGAGCTGTGCAATTTGCCCTTAGATTTATTATGTTTATTTTTCTTGTTTTTCCTCTTATTTTATACTTTCTGTGCTCTCTGGAAAAAATTTACCCTCCCCTACTTTGTGTACAATCTATCTATCTATCTATCCATCCATCCACCAATCCATTCATCCATCAATCCATCCATCCATCTATCTATACACAGACACACACACAGACAACAGAGACTGTCTTGCAGCAGATGTTCTGGTACTCTAGCTCTTACAGTCTTTCCACCCATTCTTTCACAGTTCCTTGAGGTTTAAGTGTAGGGGTTGTATTCTAAATGTACTAGTTGGGGGCAGACACCCCATGGTCAGTTGAGCTCTGACATGTGACCAGTTATGGCTTCTATAATAGTCTCTGTCTGCTAGAAAAACAAAAAGCTTTTTGATGACAGGTAGAAACTACGTTTATCTGTGGGTATGAGGGTAAGTGCTTAGAACATAGTTAGAAATTACACTGGCTTAGAAAAGTGGGCTGTAGCAGGTTCTCTTCTAGGGTCCATGGCCTCTCCAGACATGAGTAGTTGGCTAAATTAACTACTCAGGCCTGAATTCCCTCCTATTGAACAGATTTTAAGTCCAATTAAGTGGCTGTTGGTTAGGCCCAGAATATAAGTGTAGCTATTGAACCTTTAGAAATATCATGCCAAGCAAGTCATTGTAATAGTTCATATGCCTCTCAGCTAGATAGGACTATCAGTTACTTTTCTCCCTTGACGACTTACATTGCACTTTCTTGTATGATGAAAGTTACTTGGAAACGAGGATTCTGGGTCAGATCCAGATTGATTCCTTCAAGTCCCTAGTCAAGAGTATGTGGCATCTTCAGTAATAGGGGCTTATTTTCTTTTTCTGAAAGGCACCAAGGGCAAGGGCAATAGCCTATATTGTTTGGATGGTCTGTTGAACTCCCCTGACCAATAACTTGAAAGGCAGTTTTCCATCCCTGACACTAGAGTTTTTGTTAGATGGCCTATGATTTGGGGGAATCATTGTCTCCCATTAATAGATATAATGTAATTTTAACATAAAGAATTCCCTATGGCTTTTTTCAAACATCCTATTGTTATTTCTTTTACTCTTTCCTCTTCCTCAGTGTTGCCTTTTTCTCTTTACCTCTCCAATTAAGTCTCCCCAGCCCATTTCCCCCATTTTCCTTGTCTCTATTGCTCCAATCATCCTATACCCTATCATGGTCCCTGCTTACTTTTCTGGCTTCTACATTTACTCCAGGTTAAATACTCACATCTAAAAATTCCAAGCCAGCATCCACAGACAGAACAGAACATAGAGCATCTGTCTTTCTGGGTCTTGGATACGTCACTCATATTTTCTAGTTCCATTCATTTACCTGAAATTTCATGATTTTACTTTTCTTTACAGTTAAGTAGTATTCCACTCTATATGAGGACCATATTTTCATTACCCACTCATCATTTGAAGGGTATTTAGGTTGTTTCCATTTCCTGGCTACTGTGAATAGAGTAGACAGACAATTGAGTGTGACCAGGTATTAAACTATGCCCGGTTTCACATTCATTTTCAATGAGTGAGTCAATAGTAGTGTGTGTTTTGGTACGTGGTTGTGAGGACTGAGGAAGAAAAATTCCACTGCAGTATCTATCAGAATGTCTCCACTTTCTTCACAAGTCTCATTTTATTTTTAATTGGCTTGATAATTGCACGTGTTTATGGCTTACAGTGTGACATTCAAAATATGTATACATTTTTGTGATTATTCTACTAGGATAATAGGCAGATCTATCTTCAATTGTTTGCCATTCTTTGTGTTTAGAACATTCAAACTTCTCTCTACTAGCTATACTGAAATATCCTATTAATTTTTGTTAATTGTGGTTATCTTCCTGTGATACAGAATATTAGAAGTTATTCCATCTAGTCAATTTCACTCCAGAGTCCATGAAATCTTCTCTTTATCCTTCCCACCCTATTCCTTGTCCAATAATTTAATTTTGCTCTCTACTTCTTTGGATCCAACTTCTAAGCTGAGCCTCAGTTCTGGTCAAATAATAAGCTTGATTGACCCTAGCTAATACACAGATCTCCCCCCCCCCCCAGCAAAGGCTAGTGTTTGGGAAAAAAAATCTACACTCCTCCAGACTTCAGCAAAATTGTCAAGATAGCTGAACATTTCATTTGCAGAGCATTTATTTTAAGCATCAAAGACACTGATGACCCCCAAAGACTATTTCATGTCAACCCTTGTATTCAGAAATTTCTTTCACAAAACTGGGACAGAATTCGAGTATGCCTTGTCTCATATACTGTATCCAGAACCATGGTGTTTGATGTTCTGAATATGTGAAGCTGAAGGACTCTGGAAGAACATAGTCTGTGATGATTTCCTCTTCTTCCTCCCCTCCTCTCTCCTCCAAGAGTCACAGAAACCATAGCGCTTCTTCCCAAAGCCAGACACAAACCCTTAATAGGCCACTCTTGACCTCTGCCCTCTGAATGTCCTGATGTGACAAGCATTCTGCCCCACAGCCATTGGAAACAATGCCACACCAAGGTTTAGGAAAGAATCTGAACAAAGGAGCCTTTCACAGTTTCATTTGTCATTCTCATTACAAATACAAAACAATGGTACCTTGTATCCTTTGTGCCCAGACACAGTTCTTCATAGTTACCCACTTCCATCACCAGACAGCAGAAAAATTTTGTTCTCTGGTATCTGGCTGCTGTGTCTCATCTCAGAGAACCTTGGGTAAATAAATCCTCTCTGCTTTTCTGTTGCTAATCTATCTTTTTCTACTTTGGTGCTAGACACAGAGACAATGTCACTTACTTCCTTAAAAGCCTAGAAGAAATTATAAATACAGAAGAAATATAGAAGAATTTGCTGTTGGGGGAACTTCACTGTCCTGTTTTGGTCCGTGCAAGGATTCCCAAATATTACAGCCCCACTGAAAGTGGCTGTGTGGCACTGACAGTCCACGCAGCATTCCAGAACCTGGAGGTCTTGTCTGGAAAGCGGGTTAACAATGCTATACAATGTTATGAAGAGTGAATGATGACATTATCAAAAACCATTTCCTGGACATTGAAAACATCTGATTTTAAATATGCTGTTGTGCATACTATTATATACTCAGCAACCATCAAAGCCTTTGCTGAACTATTACTCTCACAGAGAAGCTTAAGTAATTTGAAATTTGATAATATTGAAATCCTATAGAGATCGGTCTTCATCATCAGTGACTGAATCCAAATCATATGATGGATATCTTGTTTTTCATGACAGCAGATTCCAGTTTGGGAGATTATGACGGTGGTGGTGAATCCAGTTCTCTAACATTGCCATTTTTACCTCTCGAGAGGAACTTCCATCTAAATCCCAAACACCTTTGATCTGGATTAAAATCAAACCCGATGTCTTCCCCCATCCTTCTTTTCTAAACAAAAATACATTGCTGAAACAAATTACCTGCCATTCTGTTAGTATAGCCTCACTAGGGCCCTCTGCCCTTCTTTTGTTTCAAATAGAGCTGATGCCACGATATCTGATTTGATTAACTACGATGTCCACTCGGCTGCTTGATTAACTGCAGAGTCCACTTGCCCTCCCGAGGAGCAAGGACTTCCCTTTAGCTACAGGATGCAGCCAGGCTGTTTATGCTCACATCAGCAATGAGTCCTGCTTCCCTTGGGGATGAGGGAGCTGTTATTGAGTGGAACAGGAACAGCAAAAGGAGAGCCATTCTGCCTTTGATTCATGCCACGCCCCAGGCCCCACACAGAAACAGGCCACAGGTTCTCCATTTCCACCGTAGAGAGAGAACTGAAAAATCATAAGAGAAATGGATAGTCTTGCTAAACATCTGGGATAATCTCCTTGTTCTATTGGAAGAGGCAGACAAGTGGACAGTTCAAGAGAGTTTCTTGATTGACAAGTGTGGATGCTTCAGTTCCAAACTTCTTTCCTATAGGCAGGCACAGCCCTTCCCAAGGTCAAGAACTTACCTATTTAAGGCCTCTCTCTCTCTCTCTCTCTCTCTCTCTCTCTCTCTCTCTCTCTCTCTCTCTCTCTCTCTCCTCATTTTGTTAAGTGTGGAGGGAGCACTTGGGTTTGCTGAGTGAAATGTGAGATTCAGGGGAATTTGGTGGTTTTACTGTTGTCATCTTAAGTCAAATTTGAAGGTTCATATTCTAATTTTACTCTTTTGTACCATTGTGAGTTGTGACAAATTAGCTATCCTTCTTGAGGGGTGAAAACAGTTCTCCTTCACAGGGCTGCAATGAAGATGAAGTATGGAAATTTATGTAAAATGTATCATAGAACATTTCACACACAATGAAAGGATTGGAGATGCTCATCCTTAATTCTTCCAAGAAGTCAAAGTTGAAATTGGAATCTCTTGTCCTGTTGCCTGCAGACACCACTTCTTTCTCCTTCGAAGCCTCAGTAACATTTGTGAAAGACTGTAGACATGATGGACCCTGAACAAGACAGGAAAAACTCGAGGCTGGTGTGAGGGACAACAGGGTGCAGGTTCCTTCCATAGCTGCCTGAGATCAAGGCAGGAGTTTCACGATGCTGATGTTAACCAAATACCATTTGTTTTGGAGTTGTATTCTCTGCCCTTTTGTAAAACGCCTGGCTAAATGAATGTATGTAAGTGGGAAATGGGGAGCAGAACTAGCATTTGTTCAGTGACAAATATTGATAGGCACTGTGACATTTAGCTTACAGGCTGGCTCTGGAAGATGTGTGTTAATTCCATTTCAGAAAGAGAAAATGATTTTTAGAGAGACTGACTTGTCTATAATTGAAAGTGGGTGTCTTTCAGGGTTAAGCTTTATACTGAAGCCTAAAATCCAAGTCTTTGAGACTTGACAAGCAGATCCACCAACAGATGCTACAGAGTCAATGCCAATTGTCAGGCAAGACTCTCCAGGCCCACAATCGCAGATATTCCTCATTAGAAAGTCTTGTCTAAATGTTTCACACTCATTTCAGTGACATTGACACAGGAGACAGATCTTGGCCGACTGGCATTGAGACCAAGCTTAGTTTTGCATTTTAGGCACTCAGCTAATCTCACTAGCCTCATTTCCTTATCTAAGATACCAGAACATGAAACTGCTCTCACAGCACAGAGCAGGTACTTTCAACACAAGCATTCTTCATTCAGGATAAGCCAGTATTGTTACATGTGCCACGACTCCAGCATTAGAGAGCAATAGCATGCATGCAACAGTAAGAGCTCCCTTCTGCCAATAGGAGGTAGAACGTTAGACGTGGTAGGGGGCCAGGAGAGGCAGCTCCGTGGTAATAAGCATTTGCTGCTCTTGCAGAGGTCTACATTTCTGTTCCAAGCACTCACACTGGCAAGCAGCACACAAGCACTTGAAACTCCAGCTGCAGGATGCCCTCTTCTGGCTTACACGCACGCGCACGCGCACACCCCCACCCCCACCTTTAAACATATTAGGGTCCCCACATCCAGATGCAAATAAAAAGCGGCCTTGGTTCTTTTCCTCACTGTATTGTGGAGGACCTATCCAGATGCACAGCATAAGGACAACTGTGGGAATGGTCTCTAAGGAGATCTCATCTATGAAGGTGACTCACAGGCCTGAGGCCACAGCAGGAGTGGGCTGTCAGTGTTCTCTGAAATGGAAAATGTTATTGGTGAGTTAGCCAAGGGCCAGGGGTGAAGGCTTTTTCTGCCAAATAGTTACAGCTCAAGTATTCGTTGGAAGGCATGTTTAGTCTTGTTATTTCTTATTCACTCTGACATTATCTTATTGGTCAGCAATTATTCAACAAACTTTTTTTTTCATGTTTCAGGCTATGGATTAGAGAAGTGACTAGTGAAGTATTTGGCCTCATATGATATGGCTACTAGTAGGGGAAGAAAACAAGTAACCAATAAAGTAAATGGCAATATGATTTTGGCTGAACAAAGTGGTATACACTTCCTCAGCACTTGGAAAGCTGAGGCAGGAGGATTGCTAGGATACATAGCCACAACAGATTTCAAATGACAATAAAACATAGGAAGAAAATACAAGGTGATTGAGCTATAGCCTATTCCTGATAGGATTCCACCAGTGGAGTCAATGATTCTGGCAGGAACAAGCTGACCTCTCCTCCTCCCCTACTTGTGACCTGAATCATTGTACAGGCCGTGACCCTCTACTGCTAACAGCTAAGCAAAGTAGGATCCTGAGGAGAAAACCCTCCTCAGTTACTTCACCATAAAAAGTGTCCTTTGGGCTGGACATTGGTGGTGCATGCCTTTAATCCCAACACTCATGAACACAGAGGCAGGAGAATCTCTGTAAGTTCAAGGCAAGCCTAGTTTACAGAGAAAGTTTCAGGACAATCAAAGCTACACAGAGAAACACTTTCTCAAAGAAAAAAACCTAAAAATAAAAATAAAAATCAAGAAGTAAAATAAAATTTGAAAAGTATCCTTTGGTGGTGTTTCAGCTAAGGGCTGTTTTTTTTGGGGGGGGCTGGATATGACAGAAGTTTTTTTCATCTTTCCTTTTAACCTCTAGAGAATGTGCATTGAGCTTGTACTGAGTATACCCATAACAAATATATCTGCCATGGTTTCTTCCTGAACTCTGACCTTAAACTGAGTGTGTTTGAGGATGTACCTACTTGCATCTTCAGGCTAAACCAAATCCACATGCTCCCCAATTTCTGGAGACATTCTAGACCTATAAATTGCAAAAACGAAATTTGTTTCCATTCCTGTTACCTCCTGTCATACTTACTAGCCCTTCACTTACAGAAAGAGGAGAGTTTATTATGCTTGCACTATGATGGACACTCCCATGGGGTGGGGATATGGTGGTCCTCCATGGCCCCAGCTTTCCCTGGGCTTCAGGAACAGAGCTGCCACATTGCTCACCCCAGCTCTGTGGCCATGGAAGTAGCGATAGCTTCTGCTTTTACTCTCTAGGTCTCTTGCCTTTCTTGCATATTATCTAATCCTACTAAAACATTTTCATTAGACTACTTTCTTTTGGGGGGTGGTAAGAGGGAGTAAGACAATGTTGCTCTATGTAGTCATTCCTGGATATCCTGGAATTCATCTTGTTGACCAGGCTGGCCTCTCCCTCCTAAGTACTGAGATTAAAGTTATAAGCATGGGCTGGAGAGATGGCTCAGAGGTTAAGAGCACTACTTGTTCTTTCAGAGGTCCTGAGTTCAGTTCCCAGCAGTCACATGATGGCTCACAACCATCTATAATGAAATCCGGTGCCTTCTGGTGTTCAGGTGTACATGCAGGCAGAACACTGTATATATAATAAAATAAATAAATCTTTAAAAAAGGCATGAGCCACTATACACAGGCTTTTTGTTTTCTTTTCTAGAACCTTGACATACACCCTCTTGGTGTTCAAGGATAAGGTATTCCAGGCAAAGAGAAGGTGATGATTTTGTGAACAAAAGTAAGAGAATGATAATTATCTTCTTATGAGGCTGTTCATAAGAGAAGCACTTTTCCATGGATTATCTCATGGAAGCCTTGTGAAGAAAGAGCTTGGAGAGATATAATTCTCACTTAATAAGCAAGGTACCAGGGGCTGACAAGTAAAGGACTTACCAAGGCATGAGCTAGGTGGATGATACTGGAGCCTACTGTCAACCTGGGTTTCTGGTTCCTGGTCTAGGCTTCCTCCCTACTGACATCCAGTAGGCAGGTGATAAGGAGAATCAAAGGGTATTGGTCATGAAGTAGCTGACCACCTCCAATAGCAGCCCACAGAATCTGTCAGCTGCAAATCTCTAACTAAAACCTCCAGCTCAGTCAGAGATGTGTAAACCCTTGGAATTACAGAAAAGCCTTTCCGGATCAAATAAAGGCAGACCAATTGTCACATCTTATGATGGGGAAAGGTGACCAAACCTCACCACTGGGCCCTTGTGTCAGAGTACATGTATGTGTTTGTGGTTTACTCAAACCATTTTTCTTGGTGTGTGTACATTATCAGAGTTTACTTATTTGAGCATTCATTTACTCACTTTTTGACACGGGCCTCTTTGTGTATCCCAGGCTTGCCTAGAACTCACTATTTCATTAGGGCTAGCCTTATATGTGTGGAAATCCTTCTGACTTAAGCTTCCAAAGTGCTGCAATTACAAGTGTAAACCACCACACTTGGTTTGCTCCTATCTTAAAGGAAACAGATAGTTATAAGATTGACATCACTTGGTAAGCATAGCAGAGGTTTTGACATTTGGAGAGCCAGTACATATGAACTGTATTTTGAAGTTCAGGTTTTTATATGGATGGTCTCTCCAGGCTGGAGGACACCCTGGTAGTTACAAAACTGCTTTCATGAGCAACATACATTGAGTGGATGGAGGGTTAACAAGAAAACTTATTCCTAGAAGTGGAGGGAGCAGCAGGAAAACCCACTCTCCAGCAGTAGATCATTCCTTCCTTCTGGTGCGCCCACCAACCACCTCCTCATTAACTAATCATTTTCAGTTTAAAATACCTGCATGCACCTCTGTGATGTTCCAATAGCCAGCCCTCAGGGGGTTACAAGCAGGATTGAACATCTGGATTTTGCAGCAAATCCTAAAGGTCACCAGATTTGGAGTGATGGAAATGGATGGATAGATGGGGACAGGATAACATGCAGCCAACGAGACAAACTGCTCCTGCTGGCCCGGCTGCTTCTGAGAGCTCGGGCGCATCAGACCACATGGAAATCTGCTAAAAGATGAATTGTTACACGACGCTGGAAAAAGTCAATGTTTCCATTTCTTTCTCTCCCATTTGGCATTTTGGAGCCTGCTGTTAGGATTCACACCGAGTTTTGGCTTGGTTCCTTGGGACTTTTCTCCCTCCCCTGCTACTGTTGAGCTTAAAGAAAAATAGCACAGAGAAACTGTAAGGAGAAAGGAAATCGTGCACCAGATGGTCTAAAGAACTCCAAACTGACCAGAGGGCAGGGAAAGATCCTTCCTTCACAAAATTCGGATCATCTTAAAAGCAGTGACTGATAATTGTCGCCTTATGCCTAAGCACACACCCTAACGTGTGATCGGTGTGTGTGTAGAGGTTATCTGCAGCCGTGCGTGAAGCCCTGTTACGTCCGCCCTGTCTTAGAGGCATCATGGAATCTCACCTATGATCTCCCAGTTTTGCCACCACTCAGAGACATGACAGATGCTCAGATTCAGTTGCCTGGTGGTAGGAAGCCCCTGGCAAATGTGCCTGGAGAAAGTGGAGTTTCTCTCCCCACACTTAATATGAGGTCTCCAGGAGGACTTTGTGCTGGTGAATCTCTGTTGCCAGCTTGACACACTTGGGAGGGAGGAAGCCCAGCTAAGGAACTGTCTCCATCAGACTGACCTGCTGGCATGCTGGGGGGGGGGGAGGGTTCGTGATTGGTAACTGACACAGGAATGCCTAGCCCTCTCTAGGTAGTGCTGTCCTTAGGCAGATGGGTCTGGGCTTTGTAAGAGAGTTAGTTCAATGTGAGCCTGGAAGGAAGCCAGTGCTCCTCCATTCCTCCATGGTCTCTACTTCAGTTCCTGTCTTGGCTTTCCTTGACAATGAACTGTAACCTGTAATTGAAAAACAACAACAACAACAACAACAAAACCTCTCCTCCCTAAAGTTGCATTTGGTCAATGTTTTATCATAGCAATGTAGAAGCAAACTAGAACCCAGTAGAAATCTTGAGCTGTGGGAGAAATAGCCCTGGATAGCCCTGGAAAGGGTGAAAAGCCTGGAAAGCTGCATCTGTAGTGTTGTTTAACCAAAATAAAACATTAACAGGATTGTTAAAACACTGTGGTTTTGACACAGACTGATGGAATGCATACAATGGCAGGGTTAGGGACTGTGGCTCAAATCCGGCCACCATCTCTCACCTACCTGTCTTCTCTACCTCATCCTCTCTGAGAGCACCCATTTTTCTGCTCCAGGTAGAGAATGTGACCACAGGCAGTTAAACAAGAGGGCAATCATGACAGAAACAAAACCTTTCTTATTGATTCCAGTTAAAATATTCTTCAGGGAAGTAATCTCATGAGTTCATCCCAGGGTCCAGAATTTTTCTTGACTGATGATTTAATCTATCTGATTATGATGACAGCCCAGCTTGGATTTCCCAGGGCCAAGAGGTTGGGGTATTCTAAAATAAGAATAAGTGTGAAGAGAATCTGTGGGAAAGGACAAGAGAGGAAGCAAGCAACATTGACAATAACAGAGGCTGGTGCAGTTAAAAGCATGCCTCACTGGTAGAGCTGTTCTGTGTGCGCACAACCACATCTACAGCATCACACCAGTCAAGGATAGACTGTATGTTTTCAAGCTGGAAAAAGACTTCTTATTGCACTTAGAGTATGGCAAGTAGCCTTTCTATGCTGTATAGGATGGTTAACTACTTCACCAGCCTGGCCCTGTGGGTCTCCTTACGTGTAGGACACCAATCTCCTCTCAGCTACTGGAGCATGGCAGGCTGTCTCTCTCTCAGCTTTAATGCCTCTAATTCATTTTGCCTACTGACATTTCTCCCTTGCTTTCTGCATGCCTAATACCTTGGCATCATTTAGGGCTCTGTCCCTAGAGAGTCTTCTCTGAACATGCCATGTTTGTAAGCCTCATTCTCTGAGTCCTCTTCAGTGTACTTTAGTTTTTATGCTAACTTGCCAATTCATGATTGGCATATTTGTCTACTTGCTTTATTGTTTAATCTGGTCTTTGTGATCTCAGGTACCATGTCAGACTCATTCATCATTATTCTAATGTTTGTGAATGTGCCCTACTCATGGAAGGGATTCAGTAGGTACTCAGAAAAGAAACGTCTACAAAGATGGATACATTGTCCATATGAGTGCAGCAGCAATTGAGGAACATAAAAAAAAGATGAAAACCAAGGAGATTCAAAGGCACCTACTGAGGGACCCATGCAGGGCTTCTGCAATCCCAACACCAGGGGGCACTGTGTTCATAGACAACAATGGCCCCAGGCTTGGCTTTAGTATTGTCTAGCACATATCTCCCACAGCACACAGTAATTCAGGAGTAAGTGATCAATCCTAGAAAACCACAGAGCTCTGAGCTGCCTTGAACTTGAGAGCAGTGCTTCTTAGGCAATCTGTAATACAGAACATTTCTATAAAATTATTTATGATTCATTACTCACCAAAACTCAAATAATATATACTCTTAAATTGTTTTACTAGGAGAAAAAAAATGAAAAAGAAAATGAGAGTGGAGGAAGGAAGAATGGTGAGCTGTTAAAACAGGGCACACAGTGTCTTTCTTTATAATTTTACAGTTTGTTCATCATGAGTTCTAAGGTTTGTTTGCCTTTTATTATTTTTAAGGGGGAGGGGGGCTGATAAGTCATTTACTTAGGACTCACCAGACAAAGTCTCAGGCCTGGTTATAGAAAAGCAGTCTGAAATGTGAACTTCTCAAGCTCAGTGTATAAATATCTGAAGCCTAAAAACAGTCCTAAGCCTAGTCCATCCCATTTCTGTTGGGGCACATTGTATCCCATGGACAGCAACCATTTATTCATTACTGATCCTTTCATTCACTCACTAAACATGATATGAAAGTGTTACTAGTGATGAAGCCAAATGACAGACTACCTGCGAAGTAGAGAGAGCTGAGTATTTTGGATTCTGTCTGAAATTATTAAAATATTCTGGGAGTGATAAGGTCAAGTTTAATGTTTAGAAAGTTCACTCTGAACACTATTAGGCTGGGGTAAGTCTGGACCAGTCAGAAGAACTATGGCAGGATGGATGATCCAGGTGAAATAGAAAAAGCAAAGTCAGGATGCTAGAGCATTGGACATGATTTGGCAGGAGGATGAGTTGTCCCTGATGTAACCAAACCTTGTTTGGCCATGTTCACTGGGGTGAGGGAAGAAAACCACGGGCCCCCTGGGAAGTCAGTCTATGACCATGTGTATGGGGGTGGAGAGAGACAGAGGAAAACTCAGAAATGAGAATCTGCACTGAGGAAAACGGGTGCAAAGAAACATGGAAATGCAAGAAGCTGGTAAAGGAGAGAGCAGAAGGCAGGCGGCATCTGTGAGCTCAAGGACAGGAGGAAGGAGGAAGGCGGAGTAGGCGGCAACAGCAGTGAGGTTCTCAGCAGCACTAAAATTGTTCCTGCCACTTGGCAGGAGTCAGTTCAGAAGTCTCAGATCCAAGCGCCTTGTCCTTTTACTCATTCAGATAACTGTCAATTGGTGAGGCTCATGGACCAAAGGATCCTTGGCAAACATCCTTTCTATCCTTGGTGGTGATTTAAGCCCTCAATGTGTTGCTTATAGAAGTAATGACTAAGGCAATGAGCTACTCCTGCCAAAGTGGACTGTAAGACATTTGGCATGTCTGATTAAAAGTTTATGGAGCACAATTTAACTATACCTAATCTCTCTTAGAAAATATTAACTTAGAGTCTAAATGAATAGATGATGGATTATCACTCCATCTGCAATCACCTTTGTGGCACTGACTTCATTATTGACCACTTTTGTAGAAAAAGAAAGAAAGAGCCCCCATGTTATAGAAAACTTTCCAAATTCCTGAGCTTTTCACCAGTATTATTCATTTAATTCCTTCAAGAAGTCTTTAAAACGGAGTATGCAAGAGATTGTCATTCTAATTATTCTCATTTTGCAGAAGTGAACTTGAGGTTCAGAGAGCTACAGAAATTTAATATACCCATGCCACGTGACCAGCGGCTGTGCTGAAGCCAGCTATCTTAAACAGGGCTGTTCTTTCCACAGATTTCCATCCCTGACCCTAAACAACTAGAGGGTGTAATTTTCAGGAATGACAATGTGGTGTTCATGTCATTGTTCTCTCCTGAAGACTGTCTGAAAGGCCTTGCACAGAAGACAGCTGCAGAACCACCAAATGGGGGCTCCACTTTGACCTAACATCCCTAGATCTTTAAGCATCTCTTATCTGCAAGAAGAGAGTCAGTTGCTCTATCAAAATCAATGATTGTAAAGTGTTATAGTCAAACAGAATGCAGGGTGCTAAAGGGTGAAACAGAAGGCAGAGAATGCGATTTAAAGTAGGAAAAAAAACCCACAGAAATTCAGGATTCTCAAGATCCCCTGCTAGAAGTAGGCCCCATTAGAGTGCACAAATTGGAAGAAGGAACAAGTACTCAGTTAGAAGCTAGACCCTGGACTGTGTCTTCTAGAAGGCAGAAGGAGCGCTGAGCATCCGATCCTACCCTGCTGAGCAACAGGGACTAGGCCAGAACTTTTAGAGGAAGTATTTAATTAAAAAGTACTTTTCCACCCCTCACTGTACAAGAAACAGAGCTGTAGAGAGTAGAGATGCTAGGGTGGGAAGAGACAGGCTACAACAGCCAGAAGGTTCACCTCCTCCCCTTCTGGTAGCAGCATATTATGGAAAGTGAAATCTTGGGACGAGACCAAAACAAGTGGTCACAGATCTCTGGATGCTCCACACTTCTTAGGAGGTCTGAATTTTACACAGTTCCCCCTGTGAACCTCACAAAGTATAGACTATAGTTTCCCTGGATGCTCTCTCTCTCTGACACAGCCCATTTTCTGGTAAACTCAGACTAGGCCCTCTTCTCTATAGAGGAAGTTTGGGTGACCATGGATGTGCAGCCAAGCTTCTGCTTGGTAATACTCATCCAGTACATTCCAGTTTATAGGTAATCTCACAGTGCTCAGGAATCGTGTACCCATTTTTGTGTACAAAATGCAAGACACTCTTCTCATAAAGTAAACTTGCCTGTAGCCAGGAAGGGCAATAAGCAATTAAGTAGAATATACTATGTCATCTCAGCCTCCCAACTTTGTCCTAATTGTCCAGGCTTGAACCCCTGCAGGTGACAGATGTCTTTCATTTCCATCTATAATATGCTGGAAACAAAGCAAGAATCTTGTCCCTGTACATATCATGCCAAAGGGCTGGAATCTTGTCAGGAATACTTTGGGAACTCTAAGCCAAAGATCTGTTAATTTACAATGTTGCAACAAAATTGACTCTGCTAGGGTTCTAGGGAGAATTCTGGATCACTTCCTTTAAGAAACATTTTATCTACTTATTTGTTTCCGTGGCAATACTAGGGTTCAAACCTTACTTATTTATTTACATGCCAATATAAAGGTCAAATTTGCCTAGGCTGCTAGGAAAGTTCTCTAGCACTGAAATACATCCTTTGGGCACATACTTATAGATTCTTTGAGCCAGGATGGCAAGCCTACTCAGTGCAAAGAGCGACACAAGGAAGCTAGGGTCTGTGAAGTGTTTACACAGCCAGCAGGAGAGAGGGATCTGGGGGTTCGGTTATACTCTTCACATTTATAACTCTGATCTTTGCCTGGTCCTCCCCACTGCAATCACTTCTGCTGTTATCTACAGAGGTTGATAAATCTCCCATCCTTTAGCCCTAGCCTGGGTCTTCTCCTCTGAGCTCTGTACCCACACATTCTTCTCTGCCACTTCTCAGGTATTTCCACATGTATTCCACAGACCCAGAAAATCCCCCTTATCTCCATTTTCAAACTTGCACTTATATAACCACCATCTGTCTGGCGGAACAGGCTAAACATCAAGAATCAATCACTTCCAATCTTCTCCTTACCCTTTCTTCCTTCAACCAATCTGTCACTAAGGCCTGCCAAGTCTTGAGTCTCACATTTCTGGCCCCATAGATTCGTCTTTGTGCCCCTCTGCCTGAGATTCAGCCCTAGCCCTTCCAACTCATATTCACAATTTGCTGACTGACATTAAAGAGAAAAGAATGTATGCATATGCTGAAGTCATTATGAAAGCTGTCTTTCAGGACGGGGCATTACATGATATGTAGGAATGAGCTGCCATGGCACGGAGAAGCTTGCAGTCTGAATGCAAGTAGGACAATGGAGAATGCCAGGGAAGGATCAGAGTAGGGGCTCCGTGGTTAGAAAATTACAAAGAGGAAGCATCAGGAGAAGGGGAAATCCTGGCTAAGCAGACTTGATGGAGTAGCTGTGGATGACAGGCCAGGGAGGTAAGCTACTGAATGTGCTGGATAAGAATTTTGATCACATAGCAAAGAAGCTCCAACATCATGGTTCACATAACCAGCTAGATTTGTGCTTAAAACTGGACCAAATGAACACCCAGAGGACCAAAGAGAGAATCCACTCCTGCCACACCTCACCATTCATCCAGACATACACTACTATGATTCTCCTGTAATATACACCTACATTTGTAGAAAAACGGCTAAGCAACCAACCACAGCAGGCTTTCTCTTCTACTTCAATGCCTGGAAAGGACCTATATTGGGGGCCTAATATTCTTTTCAATCTTCTAACAACTTATTATTTGGCCCTAAGCCTTCAAATCCATCCTGAAGAATAACCCCTGACCACCTCAAGACACATGTCCACTTCCAAGTCCAGCTGCCCTCAGGGAACTTGTCATCCTGACTCTCATTGCTATGCAGTGTCTGGGTCTGAAAGCAAAACCACATTTACCTTCATTGCCACCTATTTCCTATTGAATTGACAGTTCTCTGTATCTCTATGGCCTGAAAGTTGATCCACAGCAGAAATAGTAATTAAAAACAACAATAAATAATCATGTTTCCTATGGTGCTCACTGTGATATCATAGCATATTTGATGAACTGTGTTTATTTTCAAATAATTTTCACAAGGATCCTGTAAAACAATGACTTTCCTTCTTCCCATTTGGGGATGCTGAGTACATATCACCAAATGGGCACATTCCACAGAGCTAACATGTGGCAAGACTGAGTCTCAAACTACAGACCAGAATCCTTGCTCTTCCCCAACCAAGGAGCTTTACCACATTACACGGGTACACTGTGCAAACTTGGAACCTGGAAAGTGATAGTGAAAACATGGAGGAGAGCATAAAGAAAATAAATGGCTAAAGGCGAAACACCAAGAGCTGTGGTGTAGCTCAAGAACAAGCATTGGGTGGCATCTGAGTGCGCAAAGAGTAGAGAGGATGGTGTAGACAGAGTGGTCAGACAGACAACTCCCGGCAAGATTCAACACAGTCCTGAGGGACTAGGCAGTCAGCCATGGTTGAAGAATGAAAGAGTGAGGTTCTCTAAGAAGTCTTTCCTGGAGGTTTAGCAAAAAAAAAAAAAAAAAAAAAAAAAAAGATCACTAACTGGCATTTCCCTTAGGTCTGCCACATCGTTTTCACAGTTCAATCCTTACCAGAAGACAGAAGTAAATGACAGAAAGAGGGAGAAATCAGGAATAAAAACCATCTCACAAAGCGAGAAAGAATTCTCTTTCTGGTTTCCTAATAATACTGTAAATTTTGGCCTGATTCTAACTGCCCGAATTTCCTCCGTGTCACTGTTGCCCAGGCTAATAAGAAAAGCCTCATGCTGAGAAAGTTACGGTGTGAGTTTCGTTGCTCCCTGGACAGCACCAGCAATAGGAAGGGAGGCATTACTGTGAAGTTCCAAAACTCATGCTACTTTGAAATTATCACGTAAGAATTGTCACAGGGGGACCCAGTAAGACTGCAAGTTCTCCTTGTTTTACACGGCAGGACTGAGAAGGGAGTTGAAGGAGATTAATTACATTCCTTGCTAATCAATGCAAAGACATATTTTTCTGTTCCTCCATCTCATAATTTTTATTTCATCTAGTTTGGGCTTTTTTAGGGTTGCCAGATGTCCCAGTTTCAGTGGGACAATCCTGCGTTTTGAAGGTATGTCCCATCTGCTCTTGAAAATATTTCTGTTCACTGCTCTCTTGTCGACTGTGGGGTTTTAGAGCTGCCAGCCAGAGGAGAGTTGCTGGAGAGGAGATGATAAATTATTGTAACACTACAAAAAAAAATCACTCACATCCACCACTACATCACCTCAACGATGCTTCAAATTAATTCTGCAGGAATGTTTGTCATGAAAGGTGAGCCACCAGACCTCCACCTGGGGATGTAAAGCTCTTCCCACCATGCCTTTGAGAAGATGCAACATGGGTAGGAAGAAATGTACAGAAGGATTCCTGGACTGACCATAGGAACACCTGCCTCTGCCATTTTTTCTGGAGACTAACTTAACAGTTGTTTACTTAAAAGGAAAAATAGGGGAAAACATTGAGTACCTACTGTCTACCCAATGCTATGGTTGGCAATACAGATAAAATATCTAGTTAAGTTCTACAATAAAGTGGGTGGAATAGGTTTACAACCCCATCTCACAGATAAGAAACTTGAAACTCAGAGCTTGCAAGTCCAAACTCCTGATATAAACCCCACTGCAGAGGCACACCTTA
The DNA here is from genome assembly GCA_028658305.1 of Pachyuromys duprasi. Taxonomy (NCBI): domain Eukaryota; kingdom Metazoa; phylum Chordata; class Mammalia; order Rodentia; family Muridae; genus Pachyuromys; species Pachyuromys duprasi. The sequence goes on along the minus strand of CM053763.1, from coordinate 77,597,195 downwards.
GTCTGCTAGGCAGACATCATCTAGGCCTTGAGAGCTGCAGAACAGAAGTTGATGTGTGACCTTTCTATGGTCTCTTCCAGACTCTTGTGATAGCAGAAAAATCTGTCAGTCAGTTAAGGCTGTCTGTGGAAAGCTTTGAATGAATAGGGCACACTGAGAAACCCTTCTCAGTCTGGGTCTACGTTCCATTTAACATGGCTCTAAGATGAACATTGAAGCTGGCACTGCTGGATAACAGCATTGTGACCTTTGGTCATGGGTCCAAATTATCTGCATCAGTCATACTGTGACACCCCTTGTTTCTTGTAAAGGAGGTATTGAGGTTTCTTGTAAAGTGCTGCTTTGGTTCACTGTCATCTGACGAGGGGCCACTGAGTTCATTATTCACAGCCTCTGGAACTTGTTGAGTGAGTTTATCATCATTACTTGAGCAGAACAGGTCCCTGACAGTAGGGCCAAGCTGGGCAGATACTGATGGTTGCTGCTGTCCTAGACAATGGGAGGTCTGCAGAGTGAGCTCTGTGCCAAAAGGAAAATGGGAGGATGCTCTGGAATCCTACATAAATGGCATTGAGTGAGCTCATTACGGTGCGCTGACCTCTTCTTACAGGCAGCCTCATGTTGTTTTGTTTCCTGTGCTTCTGACTTTGTTTAATTGTCATGCCTTAATAGAGAGGCTCAATGAGAAGAAAGCAGAGCTCCCCTGTGGGCCTTTGTTAGCATCTCCCAGTGACAAATGTGCAAGTGGGTGAAAGATCCTAAAATACAGCTCTCACGTCAGCTGCCATCACTTTGGACTCCCTCCTGGCAGCGACACTGCACAGCCTCCTCACTGTTGTTTTGCTCTTGCCCTTCTCGAAGCCATTTCTTGCTGTAAGGATGAAAATTTTTCTTCGAGTTCAGCTTGCTGCGTTCACACCCTTCCTGGCTTCTCTCTGTTTCTTATGGTGATCTAGGTAAACTCTGCAAGCACTTAGAGGGCTCAATATACCCCTTGCACTTTCAGAGGGGCATGTATACACGCATTGCACACCCTGTGCAAACCTCAGAGGCTCCAGGACAGCAAAGTGGTTAGATATCTTTTCTCTGTCACTTCAGAGCCAAACAAAGACACCCAGATGGGCAGCAGAACCTTTGCTGATGAGAAGACTTAGCTCTTCCCTAATCCCCCATGCTACCACAAGCAAATGATTGGTTTCAATTCCTCTGTGTTCCTAGCTGTGAAGTGAGTCCCCCCTGCCTCCCCCACTGGCTCTACAAACTTCCTTTCCCTGAAGCTGGTGCTCTGAACACAGAGGACTTTCCTATTGCTTCTCAATACGTGGGGCTCCGCCGGTCTGGGACAGGGCCACATGGTTGTTTTTCCCACTGTATGGTCACTTTGTGTTCATCTGCCCATGTCCCCTCTAGACACAAATTCCTGGGAAAGTGTGCCTATGGCTGAGTCACTTATCAATGGTGTCTCAAAGTGAGAATGAAGGAAGGAAGGAACTCAAAGAGTTGTTGATGGGAAGCAGCTTGTCTAAATTCCCACCCACCCCACCGCCTACTCCAGAGAGAAGAAAAGAAGTGAGTGCAATTGTAGGGGCACCGGCAGAGATGTGGGAGGGAGTGTGTGTGGGGACCCTGACTGCCTGACAACTTTTAGTGTGCAGAGGAGTGCCGTGAGTAGCTTTTGAAAATAGCCCCCAGACAGCACCCTCAGAGATCCTGACTGGGAAGCGGCACCCAAAACCACCCCTTAAGACTCTCAGGGATGATCTCCACGGGTCTTGGTTTAATCAAAGTAGATGGTGACACTGTCAGTAGGATTGATAGAGGACTGTGTACCCTCTGGCTAGCAGAAACAGGTCTCAGGCAGGACAGAAAATTAAAGAGTTGAGTTCCTTGACTGTCCTCTGGGTGGCGCTGTGTAGATGTGTCAGCTCAACTGAAGGCAGGCCTCCCTCCCCCATGGCCACCAAGCTCCTGTAACCTCATTTCTCACAGTGGCCCCAGGTGGGGATTGGGCTGAAAGCCAGGGTTGCCAACGCGCCAGGGATTTATATGAGGCAATGTCTGGCGAGTACAAGGTTTCAGTCTAAATCTCTGTTCACTCTAACTGGGGTGCTTTTGCACCTCACATAAAACAGTATGACAGTGGCTAAGTGCTCAGTGGCCACATTGTTAGTTTTCAGACTGTCATTTGTAGCTAGAGAGGTACTGCGTGTTTTGTGGATGATTTAAAAAAAAAGCATATAAACAAAAATAATTTTTAAAAGTCAACTGAAATCACACCACCCACGCTAACCACTGTTAACATTTACTGTGTTTCCTTAAATGGATACTGTTTGGTAACCTGCTTTTCCTACCTTAGCAATATAACAAGAACATTTTCCAGCGTAGGAACCACATTAAAAATCATTCTTTAAAGTTGCATAGTATTATAGTATTTCGTTTACAGATGGACCATGGTTTATTTAACCAATTCCATATTGTGAGACATTAAAATGTTTCTTGCTGCCCCTCTCCATTTCTCCCTCTTCAGGTGTCTTTGGTTTTTATGGTGAATTCTTCCATAAGCTCTCTTACAGTTACACAGTTGCTCTTTGTGCACTTGTTCAGTAAGGTCCTGTAATACAAACTCCTGGAGGAGGTTTAAAGCGTTGTCTAAAGCACTGCATGGAGGGCTTTGATTCTCACTGCTCTCTGTGGGGTTTTCCCATTGTACTCACACAGCTAGCAAGTCAAAGACAAGAGGGGCCTCCTTGAAGGAACCCTGTGAAGCTGTCTGAGAATTTTCCCTGCATATACTGGGGCACAGTCCTATGCTGGAAAAGCTTACCATCCCAGAGAATCTGGGAAATCTTCCCAGAAGAGCCCCAATTCTATCTTATTCAATGGGACAGTCTGCAAGCCTGTTTGTTCCTTCTGTTTCTTCCCTGTGATTAAAAAATTGGAAATACACTGATCTCACCCAGGACTTACTATTACAGGAGATATGAGAGGTCACTGTTAACCCCAAGGCAATGGATACTGTGAATGCAGTTGTCTCTATTTTGGGCAATGATGGTGACTGTCCCTTTCCCGCCATCCTCAGTTCCCTAGGGTCTGGGCAGGAGGAGACAGTGCGACTTTGTGTTTTTCTCATTGTGCTGTACGAGTTTCTTAGTAATGCCTATATGAAATGTTAGAATCTGCTCCATCCCAACAACAGGAAGAGGAGCAGAGTCTGATCCCGACCAAAGCTGAAGTTCTGGAAGGCAATGTGGTTAGGTACAGGGTAACATGAGACACCAGATAAGACCAGAAAAGCCTAGGAATGACCTAGCCAGAGGCAGAAAATAAAGTGAGCCAGAAGAGTTGCCAATAATCCAAGTCCGAGGCAGGGCCCACAAGTTCAAAAGCAAGGACAGGAGGCTTGACCAGTGCAGGGAACTTTTTACGTAGAATTTATTTTCATCAGGCTTAGAGGACTCACACAAAACCTCCCCACAAATTCATGGGGTCTTTTCCCTGAGATAAAAAACAAACAAACAGAAAAACAAAACAAAAACAAACAAAATCAACCAAAAAATATCTGGCAACACAGGCAATATCTCTAGGAGAACCAGTTCTCCAGGGTTAGAAAATAGCCAAGTGGCAGGTACTGGCCACTGGGATGCCAAGGAGAGTGACGTTGTTTCAGAATCAGGCAAAACCTGTGTCAAGAAATATAGTTTGCTGGCCAGGAAGGGAATCCAGTTTTAGACCAAATGCTGCCCCTACTTCTCTACCAATATTTGAACAGTGTGGAAAGAGTAATGCATGGATAGGAAGAGGGGGAGGAGTTGCAGTTGGAGAAGGAATGTGTGAGCAGTCAATGACAAGACAACCCCTTTAACCCCAGTGAACTATTTCACCTACCTGCCCCTGAAGTTTCCCATAATAGAACCACTAGCTGAAGACCAAGCTTTCAACATAGAACCAATGGGGAACATTGCATCGTCAAAACTATAACATGGCTTTAGCCTACTGTTAGCAGAACTTCAGTTCTTTGAGTTCTTTTGAGTTTTTAATGTTTAATTTTTACTCTGATTTCCTTCGTGGTTTCTTTTTCTTCTTTTTTTTTTGCCTATTAAATTGTACCCTTTTATAACAAGGCTAGCTATCCCAGTCTGTTATCTAGTGGATTAGAGCAGAACACACATGGTGAGTAAAATTTGCAGAAATACAATGATTACAGTTAGGTCAACTGAAGATTCAACTGCATGGGTGGCAGTTCTTAACCCATAGTGCAGGCTCAGCCATTGTCATGTAATCTGATTTCATAAATCTCTGATTAAAACTGCCTTCACTGGTTGTTTGGATAATGTTCCTTGCAGAAGCCAAAGACTGATAAACAAAATCCTAGTGGTTGATGTAGCATGCTTCCCTATGAGCTGTTGGTCAGAGAGGCCCCAGAGACACCTAAAACCATAACAAGCTATTGTGATTGCTCTTGGTTGCCCACCATAATGAGACTAGAAGACCATGTTGTTGAAGATTTACCACACACATCTTCAGTTGCAAGACGTAGAGAAATCAAGCTGAATCAGAGGATAAGTTTCCTCCCTGCTGCCTAGCATTCATAGTACCTGAAGGTGCAAGCTGCTGTAACAGAGGATTGTTGGTTACCACCATAATAGTCATATTTAGCAAGATATGTCCACCAGTGCCATAGTGAGGTGACTCTTGTGGGAGTAAGAAATCATTATCGAATTTGAGGCTTACTCCATAGCAGATAATTCATGCTGTGAATCTGCTCAAGAACCCATGGCTAGGGAGGCCCTAGGCTCTAGGAGACAGCTGCTCCTGTTGTTTGCTAGATGCATATGGTCTCAAACTGTCTTCTAAATTGTTACCTTTACATCCATAGGTGAAAATGTTGCTCTCAACTTTCAACAGAGAAGCTTCTATGTACAGTAGGCAATGGTTAATACAGAGAATCACAATTGCTCTGTCAAGAGTATCTGCGGAGTGCATTCAGGGATATGGGGATAGGGCATAACATATCTACACAAAAGAATGCATCTTTAGTGTAGCAGAAAAGGTGAGGTATGGCCAGGTGTTGAGGCTCACCTCTGTAAGCACAGTACTCAGAAAGCTGAGGCAGGAGAATCATCATAAGTTCAAGGCCAGACTGTGTTTCATGGTGCATTCGAGGCTAGCCATATCTCAAACAAAATTTACAAAACAAAGCCAAAAACAATGAAACACATAAAGTAAAGAAGGAAGGAAGAAAGGGAAAAAAGAAAGGTGAGGAATGGGGGAGGAGGAAAGAAGGAAGGAAATAGGGGAAGGGAAAAAGGGGAGCCTGACCCTATTAGGTTAAGGAATGATTTGGAGTTTGGGGGTTTTGTTCTATTTCTCACTGACGCCTGACATGAGACCTAAAACAGATAGTTTTGAGGTTCTGTTTTCTCACTGTGTGGGAATATAATGTCTCCTTCTAGCCAATGGATTTAATTCAGGGGAGATAGAGAACCTGCTGCATCATGGGAGCTTACGTGATGTCCTCTCCACACCCCACCCAGACCTCTACAGGTAAGGACCTCCCTAAGAAGGTTCTCTTCTCCCTGCCTCAGAGCCTCCTTCTTACTTCCTTCTCCTATCCTGCCCCACTGGGATTAAAACGAAGTGCAGGATCAAGATTTCTCCCTGAAAAGTTCACTGTTAACAAACTTTCCCTTAGTGCTGAAGCCTCGGCTTTCCAAACTTCATCATCTCTACCCAGCATATGCTAAGTAACTGACAGGGCCCAGGGTAAAAGGAAACACGGGATCCTTAGTGAGAAATTTACTAAGCATTCTTTTTATTTATTTATTATTATTATTATTTTTAATATTAGTTACATATTATTAACTTTGTATCCCAGCTGTATCCTGCTTCCTCATTCCCTCCCAATCCCACCATCCCTCCCTTGTCTCCTCCCTGTCCCTTTCCAAGTCCACTAATAGGGGAAGACCTCCTCCCCTTTCATCTGACCCTGGTTTATCAGGTATCTTCAGGACTGGCTGCAAAGTCCTCCTCTGTGGCCTAGCAGGGCTGTTCCTCCCTGGGGTGGGGGCAGGGGAGGGAGAGGAGCCATTGAGTTCATGTCAGAAATAGTCCCTGTTCCGTTTACTAGGGTACCCAGTTGGATACTGAGTTACCATGGGCTACATCTGAGCAGAGGTTCTAGGTTATATCCATACATGGTCCTTGGTTGGAGAAACAATGTCATAAAAGACCCCTGTGCCCAAATATATTTGTTCCTTGTGGAGCTCCTGTCCTCTCCAGGTCATATTAACTCCCCCTTCTTCTTTCATATGATTCCCTGCACTCTGCCGAAGGTTTGGTTATGAGTCTCAGCATCTGCTTTGATACACTGCTTGGTAGAGTCTTTCCAAGGCCCTCTGTGGTAGGCTCCTGTCCTGTTACTCGTTTTCTCCTACATCCGATGTCCATCCCATTTGTCTTTCTAAGTGAGGATTGATCATCTTACCCAGGGTCCTCTTTCTTGTTTAGCTTCTTTAGGTGTATAGATTTCAGTATGTTTATCCTATCTTATAGGTCTTACTAAGCACTCTTAAATAATCAAAGCCAAGCATTTAACTAAGTATCTGACCCTTCCAGAGAGGCAATACATGTCACTGCACTCCCTCCTCCCCATTAAGCAGATCCAGCCTATAACTCTGACAAGGTTTTTTTTTTTTTTCAAATCTTTCTACTATAACATTTTGTTTCCAATTCTTTTGAAAATGAAGTCTTTATTCCTCAGATTTTTTCTTACATTTTTGTACCAGTTTACATTCAACAACCATTGAAAGAATGGCTCCCACATACTTGTGGCTGAGTTAAGTGTTGGACATTTAACTAGTTTGAAAGAGGAGGAGAGCTCCTCCTTGCTGTGGTCTAGGGGAAGAGAAGTGGGGAAAAAGAAGAGAGCATAGGACCAGGAAAAGACAAGGGAGAAGGCTACATTTGGGATATAAAGTGAACAAATAATAAAAAATAACTTAAGAAAAGAGAGGACTTTCCACTGGAAACTTAATTTTTTTCCCCTCTGGATCTTTTAGAAACCACTTATCTGCATTCTTTCTTGTTAAGTTCTCAAAAGCCTATATGAAAGAAAAATAGGAATCACCTATTTGACATACAACCTGTTTCCTTCTTTCCTCTTCCCACCTCCTGACCTCTCTGAAGTTCACCAACACTGGGATGTGGGCTGTGGTACGATATTGTATGACCTTGCAGCTCAGTGGGGTGCCACTCAGAGGGCAGTTCTAGTTCCTGTGGACCTCTGGCATGTCTTCATCATTGTCACTCCAGATCTCAGACTGATGCAACAGTTTCAGTCTCCATCAGGGCTCCTAGAAGACAGGAAAGAAAGTCAGTCAAATCCCACACAACTCTGTTACCTCCACTCACAAGAGGTAGACGTCACTGTTGTCTGGGATTCATTGGCCAAAGCAAATATCATGATCACGCTTGAGTGGTAACTTGCTAAACAATAATACAGAGAATGAAATGAAGAGACACACTCAACAGGCCACACTGAGAGCAAAGCTGAGATCTGACTTCTGGACCTGCCAAGAGAGTGGGCAAGACAGCCAAGGAAGGGCCTATGTCTATAGGGTCCTGATCTCTTATTTTTGCCCCTTATCCTTACTTTTTGTGATGAATGTCCATAGGTGAGCTTTTTTTCTGAGATAATGGGAAAGACTGAACAGTATTCTAAAGAAGCAATGCAGTTAAAAATCAAGAGAACAAAAGTCAAAAAACTGTGTTTACAAACTCATTGTTTCATTCTGTGGAATAATGCTGTCCAAGAGATAATAACTTGAGAAACATTACATAATGAAATTTTCAGTAGTCACATTAGAATATAGAACAAAGAAATGGGCAAAAATATTTTAATAGCATTTTGTTTTTGTTTAGTTTGATGCATCCAAAATATTATTTTACCAAGTGATTAGTATAAAATTATTGTTGAAATATTCCTATTAAAATTATTGCCAAGTCCTAGAAATCTGACTTTCATCCTCTACTTATGACAACCTAAATTCAGATGCTAAATTTTCCTTAGAAATAATTGATCTGTATTTAGATTTACAGTTTTAAAAGTAGGTTAACATAGCCAAATTGCACTAGATGCACTCACAATTTTCTAGCAAATGAATCAAATATCCATTTTTAAATTTAAATTAACTTAGATAAAATAAAATTTAAATTCTTTTTTTTTTCAATTACTTTCATCACACTCCCGGTTCTCCATAGCCACTGTGGTTTGTGCCTGCCATGTTGCTCTACCAGATTGTACAGTGCAGATTTAGAATGTGACCTTGGAGAATTCAATCACCACCCTGAAAAATCAGGTTTTCTATATAGAGCCCAAAATGATCAAGCCCATTTGTCTCTCTGTTATTTGGAGTTCTGTTTGTTTGTTTTGTAGGATCAAAGCCAGAGCTATAGAGTGCACCACGTTTCCTCTTCACAGTATTGTCCAGTCTGTTTCTGTGTTAGTTTCCATAGCAATGAGTCTCAGAGATCTCTGCAACTGTTATAAAACGGAGTAAGATCAACCATGACCCCATGCGATCTGTTTTAGGAATAGTTGCAAATTTAACCTGAAGTCATCTTATTATACTCTTCAAATGCCTATTTCCTGTTGCTGTTATATAATTAAATGTTAGGTCCTAGATTTTGGATGCATGTAAGACAGCCATACCTGAATCAGAAGGGAAGGCTGTGTGTATACCACAGCTCATTGCCAACTGCTTCCCTCTGTCATTTTTCATCATTTTTCAGCTGTTCTGAGAGGGTCTTATCTTTACCTCATGAGCTTATTTTCTACTTTATCTCCCTACCCGAAAGAATTAAATATAATTTTAACTTTCTATATGACTTTAGAAGCCAAGAAATCAAGTTCAGAGTTTCATATCTACTGCCTTAGTTTTAGATAACTATACAGCAGACTGAATAAGAAGCCTAGTACGTAAACATTTTTTATATGAATAAACATTTTTATATGAATAATCTTGTTTGAACATTCAGCATTTTTGTTGGTGTGAATGAAAGGAAAGGGGAGTTTATAATCATGCATCCAGTATGTAGAAACATCTGGATTATAACTCGGCCTTCTACGTATTTGCCCAGTGTTCCAATACACCACCTGTCTTTGCCACACCAAGAGTCTCCTGGGGTATCATCAACTTAGGCACCTTCTTAATGTGCTCCACAATATTCTAAGGACTTTATTAACTATTTCAGAAATCAGATTCCTGGCAGGTATTTTTAATATCCTAGTACCAGATTCTAAACTCAAAATAAAGCGCAAATGAAAGTGATGCCCTTACTCCAATAACACATTAGTTCACATGGCTGGCTGGTTCCCCTGCTTCCAAGACTTTGTTATCTAGGGCCAAAACAACAGTGACCATTTTCTGATTTGAATTCCAAACAAAAAGATATTCTCCTCTGCCAAAGGATCCTGGGCCTCCATGAAAAAGATCAGGATGAAACAGGTACAGAGGAACAAGTAGAGACAAGTGGCCTTTCATTCTTCTAACACAAGAGTAGAATGGGAAGAGCTTCAAAGAGGTCTTGGAGCAAGCCCACCAGTGGTGATTCCCCACTCTGCCCGAGTGTCAGCTGGTCTACAAATATGGGATACAGAAAGAAAGAAAAAGAAATAAAACAACATCAGTGATGTCACATCATTACACAATGTGACAGAACAGGGTGGCAGAATACCAAGGTCCATGGAAAGAGAACTGTAGTTTCTCCCAGACTTGACCACGTTAATGACAACTGGCTCCATACAAGAAGGGATTAGTATGGAATAACAGACCTTCACAGTAAACAGTGCAGATTTGAACAACAGTATTGATTGTGAAAATGGACTGACATGTGCTTACTGAGATGGGGACAGATCTGGGAAGCATCTTCAGCAGGTCTTCATGCCCGCTCCAGTCTTGCCTCTGAGACCTGGTCTGGCTTACTCCTCCAGAACTGCCTGGCTTTTCTACTGAGAGTTCCTTCCTGGCCATTAGAATAGGAAGATGTGAAGAAATTCAGAAGCATGAGGGATTCAAGAAAGGAGCCCAGCTTTATTCTGTGCCACAGACTATTTCTGGCAGAAAGGCTACAGCTCCAAATCCACAATGGCCACTGCACAAGGAGCCCTGTCCGGAGCCTACCTAGGCAACACCAAGATTCCTGGATTTTACAAAGAACTGGATATAAGAGCCAGCCAAGCCTGAAGAAATAGGAGCTTTTTAAAAATAAAGGAAAGAAAGGAGGTCTGAGAGAGTAAGTCACTCTTGTAGGGTAGTCAGACTGCTCTAAGGGAATGTTGTGATTAGATTTCTTTAACAACGAAATTTTAGTAGCTCTCAAGCTACGTCTCTAGAGCTTTCCAGGAAACTACTCCCCACTTCTAATGTTTCATAATTTATGACAAAGTCGAAGAATTAGAGAATTTTTCTCAGTACATGAAGTTGGAGATGGAAGAGGAGCATCAGCAATGTCTATGTCTCAGAGGTCAGAGCACTAGGACTATAAGGCTATCCATAATTTCAGCCCTACATAAGCACAGCCTGCTCACTGCCATCGACATCCTTGATGGGTGTCTTCATGATTGCATTGACTGGCCCTAAATGGGTGTGCTTTATTTATTGTCTTGAACAAGATGTCTATTGGGAAACCCGTGTTTTCTCAGTGGGCTGTGAGGCCCTTTTCTGTAGTTTCTGAAGCTTGAACCTTTCCCATAAGTGAAAGCAGAGTAGCTCTCAGGAGCAAAGCTCCTGTATCATCATACTTCTGTTCTCTATCCTGCCCAAGGCATCTTCATGGTTCAGATATAAAACCCAAGGCAAATCCAATGTCCAGCTAACACATCTCCCTCCTGGCCTGTCTTCTGAGTGGATGGTGTCCCAGGTGAAAATCTTGAAAAATTTCCAAAGACCAGATTATAGAATGTGGGCAGCCAAGTCCCACATTACGTAGGCATAACTAGCATTAGGAGAAGCCTCCTGTGTACATTCCCAAGACATCATCCACAAATTTCTAGGTCTCACCTCCCTTCTTAAAAATCACCCAGGAATCCAAATGAGATGTCGTATGCCTTCAGTACCAGAATTTGGGAGACAGAGGCAGGAAAATTTCTATTAATTCAAGGCCAGCACAGTATACATAATGAATTCCAGGCTAGCCAGAACTACATAGTAAAATTCTGTCTCCAAAAATAAGACGGTGGCAGGGCTGTAGAAATGGCTCAGCCACTAAAGCATTGCTCTTATGGAGGATTCAGACTCAATGCCCAGTACATTCCTGTCAACTCACAACTATCTGTAAGTCCAGTTCTGGGCAATCTGATGCCTTTTCTAATCATCATGGACTCCTGCATACACGTGGTGTACACATGCACACTCAGGCACATACAGATACACATGAAGTAAATAAATTAATTAAATTTAAAAGCCACTGAGAAAAAGGGAGGGAGGCCGTGTCTTTCAGATTCTGGACAATGGTCCTTATGTTCACTAGAGCAACCCTTAGCGATGATAATTTTATATACTGGGAAAATCAGTAATGTTTTACTTGAATAAAGAACTATAAAGCATAAAGCAAAACCCAGAAGGATTGAGAGCCACTTTAACACTTTTAGCCTTGGTAGGAGACAGTATTTGACATATCTCTCATTTTCTGTATCTTGATGCTGGGTAACACCTAGAGAAAGTAAATGACTCATCAGAGCATGCTTTTCCTTTTTGTTCTGTATGAAACCAATCAAACCAGCCACATCGAACCATCAAACCACCCAGTACCCCACCCATCCTTTATCTCCACAGAGCCAGAAAATAGACAGATACAGAATGTTCTCACAAACAAGGACTGCTGAAATCATTTCCACAAGCCAATCCTAAACCTCCAGACCATAGATCTCCTTTACTCTCCAGCTAAAGCCAGAATGAAAGCACTGCCTTCCATTTTTTCTGCCCTTTGCTGCCTCTAACCAACCCTGATACATCCCCTGTGTGGCCCCAAGCTATATGGTGTGAGTCTCCTATTTCTGGGGAACCATGAGTATAAATGTCTTAAATTCACAACAGCCACTTTATGTCTCTGCAGCTTACCATATCTGATTAAAATAAAACCTGAGTACCCTGGAACAAAAATGCAGCTAAGGACTGGGTGAGCAATGTCCTATGTTTAGTAAGCAGGGTCTGGTATTAGTAGGAATAACAATTTGTTTACGGATTGAGAACAGCTTGCCAGCAACCTTGAACAGTTATGCATCTGAAGTCTTGCTGGGCAACTTCCCAGAGTAGGGAACACATGCAGTACAGAGCAGGGTTGTTTCAGAATCAGAACAGACCCTGTCCTAACTGCAGAGCAACTGTAAGCCCGTTTGAATGGGTCAGGTAGAAAGCGGTAGGCAGCTAGTTAATATCAACAGATTTCCTTTTTCCTATCTCTTAGCCGTGGTTGGGAGGCTGCTGTTCTTTTATAGAGAATAAAGCCATGTTCTGGGGCAGCAAAAACAGATGTAGATGTGAGCAACACTTCCACTGAAGTCAGATTGGTAGGGCAAGAGAAGTGCAGCACAGAAGAAGATGTCATCATGAATGGGGAAAGTCAAGGGCTATGGTGCTGCACTTCAATGCCCTCCTTTCTAATGTGATTTTCCATCAGAGTTAGAGGCTACATGTAGTTGAGGAAGATGGATCAGGATGCTGGAATCACATTGTTTGGACCATCCTTTGATGTACACCAAGGAGCGGAGCTAAGAGCATCAGCTAATTAAAACTTGAAACTGGAAACCTATGATTGACTTCTCAGCTCTGAAAAACTGTAAATACCTCAGTGTTGCCAACATCTGTTGCATGTCCACTCTGAGTCTAGAAAAGCATTGTTAAAACAAGGATGAAGGCCCTGGGAGTTAAGCTGTCTGTTTCATGGTCCCCATGACATGGTTGGTAATGGTAAGGACACAAAAGAAGGGAAATAAATGGGTTTCCCTTCAACTGACTGCTGTTCAGTTGATTTCCTCTCTTCCAGAGCACAGTTGCATTTCTGTTCTGTGTTTAAACTGTAACTTACTTACTGCTGTCTTCTTCCTCCGCTCAGTGAGGCCATCACCCCAAGAACAGGTGAGGGAGAGCATAACTCAAGTTGAGGTGTCTTACTGCTTTCCCCATTCAGCATTAGGCAGCATTTCCCATCTCCCTGTGATTGTTTTGGAGTTGCACAGTTTTTTGTATGTATGTATGTATGTATGTATGTATGTATGTGTGTACATTTATTTATTACAATCTATTCACTTTTTATCCTTACTGTAGTCCCCTCTCTCATCCCCTCTCAATCCTATCCTTCCTACTTCTCCTCCCATTTTCTTCCCCACAGTGTCTTTTAAGAGTCTCAGCCTTGCTACTATTGATATTTTTGATTGGCTGTTCCTCACTGTGGCAAGATTTTCTCTATTGCAGATGTTAACTAAATCCTTGACCTTGACACTCTAGATGTCAGCAGCACCTCCTGTCTCACTGATTGTGACAACCAAAAACATCTCCAGACATCGCCAGATGTCTCCTGTAGGCAACTCCCACCCCCATGTTGAGAACCTTGCTCTGGCCCACAGAGAAGCAAGGCTGAGAACCACCCATGCTAGAAGATAGAGCACCGTCAGGCAGGAGCTTGCATTTCCTAGAAGGTGTCAGAAGGTTTGGGCTGCTTTGACAATGCATTCCTTACAAGTAATGACCAGTAGAGGCACACTTCATTTCAGGGCAGCGGTAAACATCATGGGGCCACTGGGCCATTAGCTTTCCTGCTTGAGCTCTCTTAGAGTTTCTGAGTTGGCTGCTTAAGTGGGAGCAAAGGCCTCTCATGAAAAGTTCCTTGTCAGCCTTGTTCCTGTGGCCAACAACTCTTGGGAACTGTGTCGGGTACTGGTCTGGTTTTGTATCCACCAGCACTGTCTCAGATTGCAGATTGCCTGCCCAGTCGCCTAGTCCCACAGAAAGAATCACTTCTCATTGTCCTTTGCCTGTGTCATTCCACCTGTGTCTGGGGCAAGAGGGACCCTGACTACCCTCTGTTTGCTTGCCTTGTTTGTTTTTGAAGACTTAGCTCAGGGGTGTTCCTCCATGAAGCCTTCTGTGGACCAAAACTGCCTGCACACACACACACACACACACACACACACACAGAGAGAGAGAGAGACAGAGAGAGAGAGAGAGAGAGAGAGAGAGAGAGAGACAGAGACAGAGACAGAGAGAGACAGAGAGAGACAGAGAGAGAGAGACAGAGAGAAGAAGACAGAGACACACACAAAGAGGAAAACACAGTGAGACACACACATACATACAGAGAGAGAGAAAGACAGAGAGAAGGAGAGAAGTGAACCCCATCTGTAAGTTCCTATGGTCTTCAAGGTCTTTCATAGCATCATGTGACAGCTTAGTGAGATTTTTTATTTGGTTTTATGTATCCAAAACTCATGGTGTCCTTCAACAAAGTACCTGTTTTGGCTTTCCGTCCCCCACCACTGCCCACCTGCCTAACACACACAGGCCAAGGCTTGTCATAATGCATGTAAAATGTTACCAGGAGGTAAGGCAGATCTGATAAAAATGGCTTCTTAGAGCCTTCTGATCACATCAAGATAGTTCACAACCTACAGTCAATCAGAAAGGTTAGAGGTCAAAGTAGATCGTTAATCTATTTCTGAGCAATATAAATGAAAGACTCTAAAAAAAACAAAGAACTATATCTGCAATAATGTGAAGAGCATGCCCTGTGTAGAAAGGCCTCCATCCAAAATGCCAGCCTGAAGCCCTTTTTATTCTGAGTATGTGTTGAGAGCTCTGTCTCCATCCTGGCACCGATGTAGTTAAAGCCTCACCATTTGCTGTGTGAGGCTGATTCTGCTGACTTTATTTCAAGCAATCAGAAATATCTAATTTGCATTCACATTCACATCAGTGGCCCATATGTTAGCCCTGTTTAAAAGCTATAGGCTTGCATTCATTATGAAAGACTTGGCTCCTCTCCTTATCTCTTCACTTTAAAATTACTGAGACACTGTCGCTACAAAGGGTTATATTTAGCAAAGGCCCAGCGTCTCCCAGTGCGTATGTGTCTCTGCCTGTGTCTGTGTCTGAGAAGGATCTGATATTTGCATCTCTCTCCAAAATATCATATAACTTTCAAAACTGGGAAAGGAAGAACCCTTTCTTTCTCCACCCCTTTCCCATGTGACAGTGCTGCCTTCTACCTAAGGCATCATTTAAAACACCATGTTGCAACATTTCCATGCACAGTGCACATGATTCCAGACCACACCCTAAGCCTCTGATAAGGAGGCCCCTTTGGAGAACCACACTAGGGAAGTCAGTGCTTCCTGAGAAGGTCCCAGCCAGGATGGCTTCCCACATTCAGTCACAACTCAGTGAGATTCTACTCAATGTTGGGAAGCCCTTATCAATGCCTTGTTCTCTTATTCTATTTACTGAATTCCTACTGTGTGATAAGCACACACTGAGGCTAATATAACTTTCAGTTGTTAGGGACCACGGGCCATAGGAAGCGAGCATCTCATCAATTAGGACCCCTGGGAAAATGCTGCACACTCAGTGTGATGCACAAAATGCTGGGACAAAGCCAGAGCTGGGTTCTTCCTGAAAGGTCAGAGCAGCAGCCAAGACTTTCAGGTCAGGGCAGGGCACTTGTCAAGAGCCTTGCACATTAGGTATTTGTATTCTGGGAGGAATTCTGGAACCAAAAGATACAGAAAAGAATAGAGGAAAGCAGGGAGTGTAAGCAGAGAGCACCTTTGTCCCACTCCAAGGCAGACGGGTCCCTGTGGGCACACCCTCCCCCAATCCTTGATGGCAGGGCTAAAAGATGCAAATGGCTGTGATGTGTACAACAACAGAGTCTTTGTTCTCTAGAAAGACTTAAATTGTTAAACAGGGTGGCTAGGATAAGGAGAGGAGACAGAGAATAGTACTCAGAAGCCTGTATTCTTCTATCATGCTTGGATTTTCTTCTGTTTCTTCATAGGCACTGGCATTTAAAGAAAAAAAAAGAGAGAGAGAGAAGGTATTTTTAATTGATAAATTCTGGGAAGCATTCCATTGAAAAGATTTTCTCCTTAGAGAAGCTAATTACAGAAGATGAATCATGACAGCAAATTTAACAGATTAGATAAAGTGAAAGAAGCAATAATGTGTGTATGCTGAATACCTTAAATCTTCCTTCCCACTCCCCGGACTGAGAGAGTATGAACTCAGAAAAACTCAGAAGACCCTGAAGCTAAAGGAGCAGATTTCAGGAAGGGCACAGCCTAGCACCTCTTGAGCTGTGCAGTGATGGAGAGCATCTTTGCTCCATAGAGGACATCCTGCTTTCATGGAGGGTCTCCTTGCTGTAGGACAAACAAGTAGCAACTTACCCTCCCACCACTACATTAGAAACACAGTGCAAGCCTCAGGGGGTGGTCAGGATGGAACACTGGCCCGAGTGCACCAGCCTTGGGTTAGATTATCTGCAGAATAGAGAAAAAGAGAGAAGGGGAGGGAGAACAAAAGAGTAGAAGTGGGAAAGGAGAAGGAAGGAGAAATCAGGGGAGATACTACTATTTAACTTGCTGAGAGAGCTCATTTTTACAGGAGTGTGTCCTTAATGATGGCTCTTGTTAGTTGTTCAGGAAAAAAAAAACTGTATAATGTCCCTGAAACACATGCATGTCACACTGCCCTCCGAAACACACACACAAACACACACACACACACACACACACACACACACACACACGCAACACACTCGGGAAGGGTGCTTGTATCAAGAAGGCCTTGGAATTCTGAACTATATGTTGCCTAGGGGATCAGTATATGCGACAAGCCCCAGTGTTGGTCTGCCCTTTGGTATTCACACAGATTCTCCTGAAAGTCTGGCCATCCCACTGGAAGACTGTTCCTCTTGGCCAGTGGGGAAAGAATACCAGTTGCATAATCCTTAATCAGCCCGCTGGAAGACAATCCCACTTGTCCTGCACCATTCCTTTTCTTCCCAGCTGCATCTGGAGACTCAGTTGCTTGAAGCAATCTTAGAGGTGGTGAGCTAAGGAAGGCAGCATCACAGCGCCCTTGAATTTCCAAGCCTCTCTTTAAGCCACTTGACAGCTGCCCTGCTTAAAGGACTGCTTCTTCTCTCCTCTGCACTCGGCTTGTCTATGATTAGCAGTAGATGCAACCTGCCCCTGTGGACAAAGCAGTACAGGACATGTCCTTAGTTTTACTGGCCATGGGCTGACTGTTTGTGAGTGCTGGCATTTACAGTGAGCCTTGGATAAGTCATTTAGCTTCTCTATGCCTCATTTTCATCATCTGTAAAAGAGGGTACTTTTGTAGTATGAAGCAAATGGGATAGCAAATGGGATGCTGAATGCAAAATGCTTGGTGTAGTCTTTGGGATAATCCTTGTAATCTTCAGCAAGCACTGAATCAATGTTTAACAGATTGGTGATGGCAGTAGAGAGTGGCCTCCCCTATAACCCTGCTTAGAGAAGCAGCCCTGTGCTTGTTTGCATTGAAAAGGCCCACAAGGTTGATCAAATGATTGAGCAAAGGAAGTTGTTTGTATGTCAGGTAGGCATGATAATAGGCCAACATGGCCTGTTTCATAATGATGCTATGTCTGAATTAAACCCATTAGGCTCTCTGTGACTATGAATTTCATACATTAGGATTAGCTTTGAGTTAAAACTATTTGTAAAAGATTTTGTTTCTACTGAAACAAAAAAGACTTTGTTTCTACTGCAGGCTTTTTGCCTTCTCATTGTTCAATAACTAACAACGGTTTAGTAGTTACTTACACAGTTTTATTGTATAAAATATTATAAATTGTAGAGATTATTTAAAGCATGCAAGAGGATACGCATAGATTATATGCAAATACTACCTTAGTCTTTGGATTCTGGGAGTCTTATGACAGATCCTGGAATCAGTCAGTCTCCTTTGCCTACCTAAGAAAGACTGTACTTTTAAAATATGAATAAAGTCACAAAGTAAGCTGCCACTCAGAAGGGCAGTTTCCTGTTAAGTCCAACAGGTGACTCAGCAGAGCTAAAGCTAAGGCAATATCAAAAGCAGAGAATAAAGCAGTTGCCCAAAGAAATCAGGAGTGAGAGAGAAAGCAAGAACAACCTTGAAGCTTTGAAGAACGGGAGCTTGCTGGACGGGCCACCTTCCAGTTCGCACTTCCCGTCCCCAGGAGTCCTGGCTAGACTTCGGTTTCTCTTCTTTGATTGCTGGAGATGTCCTTTGTGTGACTTTATAACAAATCTCTGCTTTTTGAAGCTGATTTGAGGGAGTCTGTTTGCTAGTCACCAACAAACTTCCATAGGCAAATTAGCAGCGGGCATACCTCCTTCTTGCTAAATTACGAGATGGTTAAGTAAAAGCCCAATTCACTTTTCTCCCACTTCTAAGGTATTTCAAGCATACAAAAAAGTAAAGTGTATTCTGACCCAAAGCTTAGCTTTACTTATC
>CM053763.1:77560777-77578156 GCA_028658305.1 Pachyuromys duprasi | reverse complement strand
TGGACTGGGAGAGAGGACCATGAGAGAAAGGAGGCAGCTCAAACCTGAAGAAACATACGCTTAAGGCTGATTACGGCAGGAAAGAGTGGTCAGCAGCAAGAGACAAAGATTCTTGCAGCTGACGACAAAGAAGGCCTGCAGGAGCCTGTGCTCTTGCCCTCACTCTTGCCAACATGGTGCAGCATTTTCTTCCCTTTCTTCCTCACTACTGTTTATAATGCTTCCCCAGACTCCAAACTTGCCAAAGCTCTCAAGTACAAGGATTGTTTTCATGCAAAAATCAATTAATATGCATGAAATGGATTTATTGTTTGAATTGTATCCCCCTAAAACACATTTTAGAATTCACAAAGCAGTATGAATACAAATTCTTCTTTCTCTCAAGTGGGGAAATTCCCTTAAAAAAAGACAGAAAAAAAGAAAAGAAAAGAAAAAGAAAAACATGCAAGAAGGACACATTCAGATTTCACTAAATATGTGAGTAGAATGTATTTATTTATTTATTATTTATTTATTTACTTATATATTTGCTTTTCAGGTTACAAGCATAAAAGAGTGACAGGCTACAGTGAGCCCATAAACCAGGACTCAGAAAGGGTTTTGGGGGCATGTGGCTAGGAGGGATTTTTGGTATATCTTTCTTAAAGCTGGAGTGTGGAAAGATGATGGATGGGTAGAGGAAACAGCAATCTAGTATCTAGAAAGAGTGCCCAAGGCAAAGACTTTGAGATACATTTATCTGGATTATTCTGAACAAAAATGACCTAGCAGTCATTGAAATTAAAGCAAATAAACAAATGACACTTTCACAAAATATTTTTGACATGTGCTGTGGTTTGAGTAAGTGTTCCTGGAAGACCTATGCATTAAGAGGTTGGTTCCCAGCCTGTGGCACCATTGAGAGGTAGCAATATTTAAGGAATAGGGGTTAGTGGGAAATATTCAATGTCAATGGGTTAATTCCTTTGAAGAGATGTTCAAACCCTTCCATTTCCTCTTCCTTCCTTTTCCTTCTGGTGGCCTTGAGGCAAGCAGCTTCGTCTACTACACATCTATCCTAATGTATGCCCTACTACAGGCCCAAAAGCGACGGTGCCAACTGACCTCTGACTATAATGCCCCAAACTCTTTTTTAATTAAAGATTTCTTTATTATGCATACAATGTTCGGCCTGCATGTACACCTGAACACCAGAAAGGGGCACCAGATCTCATTGTAGATGGTTATTAGCCACCATGTGGTGGCTGGGAATTGAACTCAGGACCTCTGGAAGGGCAAGCAGTGCTCTTAACCTCTGAGCCATCACTCCAGTCCCCCGCCGGCCAAAACTCTTGTATGTTAATAAGTTCAGGTATAATGTCCCAGGTTACACTGTGTCACTCTCTCAGTCAGCCTTCTTACCTTTTATCTGGATCATCTCTGCTTTACTCTTCTCAAATTGTCCCGGGAACCTTATAGTCACTGGGGATTGAAGTGTGGTGATGTCTCTACTCCCCCCCACCTCCACTACTCAAAATGCATGGCATTAACTTTCTACGTTCCACCACTAAAAGTGTTTGGTAGTGTCCCAGCATACCAAATAGAGTTTTCTATAGGTCTACTGTTCAAATGTGTGCACATACATAAGCACTGTGATGTCTGCTTAGCAGCCCACTCTGTAAAACGCCACACTACACCTGATTCACCTCTGACCTGTTGGCTTGTATTCTTTTTCTTATTAAACTATTTTAATTTTAATTTTAACTACCACATCCTTGTTGTAACCTCATCTTTCCTCCCTCCTTCAACTCATCAAGTTGCATCAAGACTAAGAATGTCCTTTTCCCCTGTGGCCCCTTGTTTTGTTTTGTTTTCTGTACCCAGAGGAAAGAATGGTAAACCACAGGATAGTTTGAAGAAAACCCACCACAGTTGGGTCTCTTTCTCTGTGAAAATAAAGACAGACTCTTCACCTTTCCTCTATGTGTTATAGCAAAGAAGATGCCACTGGAGTTTGCATCACTGTACACAAGACATTGACTTTCAGGCCTGCGCTGTTCACTATTCCAGAGGAAGCCAGACAGCTCAGCCAAGGTACTGTTGACTCAACTATTAAATGGCCAACCCAGATGTTGTTGGCTCAAATACCAGATGATCAACCCATTTGCAAATAGTGAGTAGATCTCATCAACTCAAAAAATACCATTTGTGATGACCCATTATCTGCCTCAGAACCATGGCTTTCTGAAAATAGAAAAATGTTCTTCAATGCAAATTGCCCCCCAAATTGACTTGTATTTTGAATTCTGATGGCTTAGAAATGTGAATTTATATTGTTGTGGGATAACAATATATTTATTTTTAAATACAACTGATCTAAACCTTAGCTTGTAATTTGAAGTGATATTTTCCAAATTTGGAAAAAAAAGTTGTGAAATTGAAAAATAAAAGATTGTAAACATATTTGTCTTTAATTTCTTTGTCATCTACATACTTCTGTTTATAGAGAGAGTATGAAAGTAATTGTGATGTTTCATTAGGAATTTTAGTAGCAATTCCTCTCTTCAAACTTATTCATTTGAATTAAGATTATGGCAAGCACGCCATGTCTTAATGGTGAGATGCGGCAGTTATCTCTCTAAAAGAATGATCTCACTCAGACACACACTTCCCATTACGTATCTATTTGTATGTTGGCTTTATATTGTGTTCTTCTATCTCTCAAATCTCTTTTAGTGGAAGGAGGGGGGTCTATCATATAAAAGTACACATTGCAACTTCTTTGTAAGGGCAGAAGGAAAAATGGGAAAGAAGGAAGGAGCAAGGAAGCAAAATTTGAGTTTCTCTGAAGTGGAAGAATTCTGTTACATATGGTCATGTGACTAACTTAATTCTTAACTCATTTAACTCCTATGTGAAATAAATATTGCCTTAGCTGTTATTTTATATGAAGAAAAGCTTTGCCCTTTAACATTGTTCATATTTGAAGATCTGAGATTCAATTCCTGGGTCATATGGATTGCAAACTCTCAACCTTCCACTTTATAAAAACAAAATATAAAAAGAGAAAAATTGAGAATTGCTTTCCAGTGCTGTGTATTTGGGCATGAAAAACGAAAAGAAATGGAGGTGCCGATTGGGGTAGTAACAGATCTAATTCATAACTAATATTTATCTACAACACACACACCGATTTTATTTAAAATATTAGCTTTCTTATTTGTATTTGCATCTGAAAATAGAGCCCAGTCTTCAACGGCCTGGAGTAGAACTCCCTTTAAAAACAATGACTTTGAGAGCTCTGCCAGATCCTGCCTGCACCCTGGAAGAAGGAAGCCAAGATACCACCAGGGACCATGGGGTGGGATTCACCTTAAAATGGGTCAAAGGGGCCATGTCTCCCTCCACCCCAAAACAGCACTTCTCAGTCTTGCCTGCCGTGTGGTATCACCTGAGGGACCTTAGAAACCTTTACAACTCTAGTCATGAAATTGCAATTGAATTGTAGAATAACTTTGGAATTCTGCTTTTTAAAAGCTGCCCATGACATTTCAAGGTATAGCCAAGGCTGAGATTTTCAGTCAAAAATAATAAAAAAAAGTAATATCCCCATTTTCTGGATCATCCCCCTTACCTAGAAGATCTAGTTCTGAATAGGTAAGTGATAAGAGTGAACCATACCGAAGAATATCTCTGGTTCTTGTGTACCAAAATACACAGAAAATTGTGTATTATCTGATTATTACCTTATGCTAATATCGAACTTCTAGGGTAGTCTGGAGATTGGAGTGCAAACACTTCCCATCTGGGGTACAGAGCCTCGGGTCTTGAAGTGTGGCCCCATATTAGCAGAGCAAGCTTTCTTTACCTGGAAGCTACCTAGAGGCTCTGTCTGTCAGCCACGACCGGCTGACAGAGAAGCTGTGCTTCAAGGAGCTCCCACATGTTCAGATGCATGTTAGCACATACTGACATGTGAAAAGAATTGTTAGCTAGAAACACTTCAGCACTTGAGATTTAATGTAATATTATTCTACTAGTAGCATCATATTAGAAAGAAATATGTATTAATCTAAAAGAATAATAAACTATACTGAAGATTGAAAAATTATTTACTTTGGTGTGCTTTCACTTACACTGCATATTAAGCATTAAAATTTTATAAATGTGATATAATTATGCCTATAAAAGTATAGCATTTTAGGCTACATTTGAGCAATTTGATTTTAAATATTATGAATTCATTTTTAGAGTTCTATAATGATACAAATTTGGACAACAGAATTGAGTGTTCTTTTGTTAATGGATCCTTTGCTGTCTGGGCTATGAAGATCTTTTTGATATTTAACTGTCTAAACCTCCAGAGGCAAAATAAATGACAGCTGGGGTTAAAAAAAGAAATAATAGAAAGCCTGTATTTTTATTAATAATTGACAACGTTGGCAAATTAAGGCTACTTGCTTTAACATCAGCACTTGTATTTAAACATCAAGGCTGGAGGTGATGCATATTAGGATAGGGTATTGAGCGAAAAGATGGAGGCAGCACACAGTGCCATCAGCAATTCACACACAGTAAACCACCAGGCCCTGATTTACATAAAAAGTTCCTACAGTGTAAGAAAGAAAATATCAACAATTCATCTTACCTGCAGGGAGAATCTGTTTCTCACAGGTTTCATGAGGAGCACTGAGTGACCAGCACAAAAGTATTTTCAGTGAGCACCAAACCCGAAGTCAAAAGGAGTCTGCAGGAGCCACGTGGACAGGTCACTGACCCCAGGCATGATATGCACACAAAGAGTACAAGACTCTGACACTAAGTGACTGTTTCCAGAGCTACCTACAGACAATTCTTAGGTTGGGAAAAGAGCAAATTCACACTGCAAATTTTGACTCAAAGTCAGGCAAAGCCTCGTCTCCGTATGTAAATCACAGCTTCCTGATGCTGAAAACTAAAGCTGTGACTCTCACTTGATCAAATGTCATAACTCTATAAAAGTTAAAATACTGCATAGGTTAAGAGATGGATACGTAGGAACAATGGAGAGATGGTTTGGTGCTTAAGAGTACGTGCACAGGATCTGGGTTCAATTTCCCACACCCACAGAGTGGCTTGGAATCATCTATATCTGCAATCATCTATATCTGCAATTTCAGGGGATCCAAAGTCTTCTTTTGGACTCTGTGGGCAACACACCAATGTTTTTGCAAATACATACTTGCAAACAAAACAATCAAACACAGAAAATAAAATAAAATTAAGTCTTTTAAAAATGGAAAGACAGGGTGGTCAAATATAAATATCAAGACTTAAAAATGAATGTTGGGAACTACTAGAGCACCTTGACAAGGAAAAATACACCTCACACATTAAACCAAATTAATTAATTAATACTCACTTATAAGTGGATATTAACCTATAATACAGGAAAACCATACTACAATCCATAGACCCAAAGAAGCTAAGTAACAAGGAGGACTCTAGGGAGGATGCTTAATTGTCATTCAGAAGGGAAAACAGAATAGACAGTGGAATCAGTTGAAGAGAGGGAGCAGAACAGGACCCTATCATAGATGTCCTGTGAAAGACTCCACCCAGCAAGGGGTGGAGGCAGATGATGAGACTCACAGTCAAACTTTGGGCAGAGCACAGGGAATCATATGGAAGAGTGGAGGTGGAGGAGGTTGAAGGATCTGGAGGGGATAGCAGCTCCACAAGAAGCCCTACAGAGCCAACAAATCTGGGCCTAGAGGGGGCTTTCGGAGACTGATGCACCCACTAAGGACCATGCATGGAGAGGACCTAGGGCCCTGCTCATATGTAGCCTACAGGCAGGTAAATCTCCTCTTGGTTCCCTAGTAAGAGGAGCAGGGAGAGTCTCTGACATGGACTCTGATGCCTGCTCTTTGATCACTTCCCCTTGGTTGGGTGATCTTGCCAGGCCACACAGGAAGAGGATAGAGGCAGCCCTGACAAGACATGATAGGTTGAGGTCAGTTGGTAGGGGAGGAGGGCTCCCTCTTTCTGAGGACTAGGAGAGGTGGGGGGAGAAAAGGGTAAGAGGGCCCATACTCTCCTGATCTCAAACAGCTTCATACAGTCTGTCAATCCATCCCCAAGGACAAGGAAGGTGAGATAATACCTCAACACCAGGCTCCAGGGGACAGTTTCCCTGGCTACTGCCACACAGTGTCCCACATGTCCACCTGAATTCTCTTCTTTAGAGGCATGGAATATCTGAAACTCAGGTGCTGCTACAACCATACTGCAGAGGAAGGGCAGGTGCCATGGCTCAATCCAGAGTTTCTGTACCTGGCTAGCAGTCCACAGCTCTTCTTCCTGGCACATGTCGCCAAGACCAAAACGTCCCCAAGATATGTCCTGAGGCAGAGAACGGGGATCCTAGTTTGTGTGTCTACCCATAATCCTAGAATAGGTCTATGTATCTGCTTGCCATACCCAGCCAAAGCAGATTCCAAAGCAAGTGGAATTCCCTCTGCTGGATGGAGGCCCCATCTCCTGACCTGCTTCTTCTTGTGCATTGTGTCCAGGGAAAATGCCAGCTCATTACAAAATGGATCAAGGCCTGGACACACCTGGAAAGAAATCCCTTAAATTATAAAATATTCAAGGAAAGGCCTACAGAATCAACTCAAATACAGAAAGGGACTGTGTGAGCTGACTTTTAATGAACTGATGTGTATATAAATCAGCTCCTACAGTTGACAGCCTACTGATTCAAGGTCTCTCGGGCAGAACTCACTAAGAGAAACCTGTGGCCCATGAATAAGTGTGATAAGTATGTACACCTACACAGACAAAACCTAAATATTCCTTTGATGTCAGTCATGTAGTCAGTGAGCAGCCACTGACTTCTCCTTTCCTATAATCTCCCTCCCTACCAACTTTTTGGAGAGTTGAGCTGTAAAGTAGCCAGAGTCCTTTTCAGCGGACTTCACATTCATGCTTGTTCTTTTATTGCAGAAGTTCACAGCTTGGGCTTCCTTCCCAGTGTTTCATCAGTAGGGGCCTTGTATTGGTTACAGTGTGCTAAATGAAAACTCTGAATGTTTTCTCAAAGGAGATTAATAGCAATGACAATTTCTATTACATATGATAAAAACTTCTTCAGAATGCAGAGAAGCACAGAACCAACCACGGCGTTGCCCCATAGCCAATGTGAGGGCTTCTGCGTCCACTCTTCCTTATCATCCTGACTTTTGCTCCTTTGGAACCTAAAGAAACTTTGCAATTCTAATTGAGAGAAGGTCTGGCCCATAAAACAGTTGCTGAAATGCTCACTGTCCTTCATGTGGTGGCGTGGTAGAGAAAGCTCTTGGCTTTCCTAACAGAGCCTCCATTGCTCACTTCTTCCTTCACTCTCAGTTCCTGATTAGAGAAAACACCTCTGATGGTGGTCTGGGATTAACTCTGTTCTCCAAAGAACCGAGAGTTTCTGGTTTCTTCCCAACTTGTTGCTTTCTTTCTTATTTGTCTTTCCTAAGGTTCACTTGCCGTAAGCTAGATAGTGATTAAGCTAGTTCCCAGGTGACTTAGAGTTGTTTGTGACCATAACTTTTATCTCCTCACCTCAGTCACCTCCTAGCTCCCTTTTCTTATTTTATAACAACCTCTTCTTTGAAGTTCAGGTGCACAAAATACCGGCACATGTTCACACTTTGTTTTCCTCCTCAACCCCAGGCTTCCTCAGATGACCGGCCACAGCTAACGTCCATAGCATAATTGTTACAGCTTCTCTTACCACCAGGGAAAGAGACTGAGGACTTCACACAAATCATAATGGCTGACCTCCTCAGCAAAGAACCTCTCTTGGCTACGTGTTGTTGGATTACATATCAAGTGTAATGTAGGTTAAAAATAAAACAAACCAACAAACAACAAAAAACACTCCAGGCTTGACTACCTTCCTCTGAAATCCAGGTGAGTGGCATTGTGGTGAAGGCAGGAAAGGCTGTGTGGCCTCACCTAGAAGAGTAAGAGGTCTTTGAGAAGCTGAGGAGGTCTTCTGCGGTGGTACATACAGAAAAGGAAACGCAAGTGACGGTGAGGTCTGCACAGGTGGAAGGAGAGGCAGTCTTGGTGAGGTGTGGTCAGATTGACTGTTAACAGTTGGACATGTGTGGTCAGGAGGATTTTTTAACCGAGATTGAAAACAAACGAATAGCTACTGCCTTGGGGACAGACAACTCTTACGACAAGATGTTTATGTAACAGACTGTCATTCCCAGTGTCCAAGGTGACTGGCTGGCTGTGGGAATGAAGAACTCAAAGGAAAAGACAAGTCAGAGGAGGCAAGATGGAGTTGGCTTCCCACAGCTAAGGGCAATGGCTGGAGACAGCTCAGTGCCAGTCCATTGGTTTGGAACAGGGTGCTGTGAAATCTGTCAGTTGACCATCTGTTGATGATAATAGCCTGTAAATCTTCAGAAAAGTTGTATGTGGGTGTAGCCTTGAGGTGAAGGGGCTGCGAGTATTAGCGGATTATTCTTTAAATGGTAATCATGTATGGTTGAACAGGAATCTGACCCACAGACTAAGGAAATAAGAGCCATACACAAAATGAAAGCAGAGAGGCTTG
Organism: Pachyuromys duprasi; assembly: GCA_028658305.1. Classification (NCBI taxonomy): domain Eukaryota; kingdom Metazoa; phylum Chordata; class Mammalia; order Rodentia; family Muridae; genus Pachyuromys; species Pachyuromys duprasi. The sequence continues at coordinate 77,569,575 of CM053763.1, read as the reverse complement.
GATTCTGTTTTCCTTTTAGCTAACCACTGGGTGTCTGCAAGTACCAGCAAAGAGTGGGTACTAACAGAAAAAGCAGGATCTAAGCCCCTTTCCAATGTGAACTAGTAGGCTGTTGGAACCATTGGTAACAGTAACATGTGTAAAGGCTGATGATATGATTACACCTTAATGAGTTGCAAGAAAGGAAAATAACAGCATGTGAAATAAGGGATTAGTAGATCATCATTGTATTTCAAACATTGGAAAGCATTTGAGTAATATTATTAAGTTTTCCCCTGAGGACATGGTTTATCTAGTTTCATAAAATGACTCCTAATGATATACTCCTATATCCATAGTTCAGCACCTCCCTCAACCATTATCAGATATTCTGCTATACCCATTAACCAGTGCCTCACTCAGCAAGCCTCAGAGAAGCTTCTTCTTGAAGTAGATGGAAGGTAATACAGAAAGCCACAACTAGAAAATGTGTACAGTGAGAGGCTGTGGAATACCCAGTCTTAAATGGGAAGTTTCCATAACCCTACCTTTCAGGGTTCATGGTTCCATGCAGAAATATTGTAAAAGCTAGACATTGTGAATGACACCAAAGAAACAGTGTCTTCCAGACACAACAGGACTGACAAATACATGTACTCACAGAGACCATGGCAGCATGCACTTTGCAGAGCAGTTCCCAGAACTCAGGCATCACATTTCTATATTAATCATAAATAATGACACAGGGGAAACAGATGATAAGCTAGACACATGAATGTGTAAGTGAAAGACTGAAGAATTCTATACCAGGTCGAAGTGTTACTTCCAGGGGCCACTATGAATTCAGCTATCTGGAAGAGCTCCAAACCTTGTGCTTGGAGATGACATGGCATACACATTATCATTCTCTCCTTAGCCATTGATGACGAAGTCAACCTGGGAAGAGGGAGCTGACCCCTGCCCCAGAGCCTGAAAGTCCATATCTTCTAAATCTGTTAATTTCTAGCAGCTATACCTTATCCTCCTCAAGCTACCTAAAGGTCACTAGCCACCAGTTTCTTATCTGTCCATATGAAGCTACTTGCCATGTTAAAGAGTTCAAGGATGCTATTGTCTGCCAGGAAACGGGAGGACTAAATTATTCACTTTGCAATATCACACATCCCACTGTAGCATTAATATTACGCCATTTTCTAAACACACTGCCTTGGGTAAGCTGTTTGACATTCGTCTACCTCATTTCCTTCCCTAGGAAATAAAAAAGACAATGGATCTGCCTCCTGGGGCTGTTGTGAGGACAGTTAGTATCTATAAAAGTATTTAGAACAATGCTAAAGCACCGCCACTCAGTCACCACGGGCACTACAACCACTAAGACTTTCACTGCAAATGAAGCCACTAATGAACCTCATCTTTGCTTCACTCTGCACTCCTGAGTACCAGCAGTGGGAATTTATACCCTGGGGAAGAGGATGAGTAGTAGTAGAAAGGAGCCTCCCTGACCCTGGACAGTGGGCTGCAGTCCAGGGAAAAGCTCCAAGCCTAGTGGGAACCTGGCAAGTTGGGCATAAAAGAATGCCAGAACTCCCCTCCAGATGCATGGGGAAAGGTTACTGCGTGTGGAAGACTGCCACCTGGAATGGGCACAGGCACCCAGGAGTCACCTTTCCATGCTACGTATCAGTTGTACAGGTTACAAGACCAATTACAAGCTTCGGCAGATGAGGAGCTCACTGTTTTTTCTCTATTTTCTGGTTCAACAGGAAATGAGATACACTTTGTCCCAGAGTTGAAGGCTCAGTTGTAGACTAAACTTTAAGTTTACTGAAAAACAGATAGGATAAAAGCACATGTCCTGGCATTAGACAGATGGGAAAGGGGAGAGTCGAATGCTCACCACTTCCTAATGAATGACTTTTTAAGTTGTGAGAATTATTTGCAATCTATGGCTTAGTATTCAACATATGGGAATGATCATAAATGCTGGCCGTTATCAACGATTATTATTAAGGTGGCCTGCTGTGGTGGCGGCTGCTGCAGCTGCTGATGAAGATGCTGGTGGCAATGAGGTTGCGTGAGATGGTGACAGAGCCAGGGATAGGGAAAGAGGATAAGAGCATCCCTAGTTTTAGAGGTAAAGGTTTAATCAAGTCAAATGAATCCCCAAAAGGGAGGAGCCTACTTACCTTGAAATGGGACACAGCTAGTTCATTTTGCATAGGCCTCTCCCAGGCACACAAATCCTCTAACTCTAAATTAGTCTAAGGGGCCCATTTATTTCCACAACTGTTTAAAATCCCGCCTCACTGCAATAGGAGGAAAGGCCACAGTCAGACCAAGTAACAGAGTAAGATGCAAAGGTGAAGGTTTAAGTGAAGGAGCTGAGAGCGGAGGGCCACAGCCAGAGCCGTCTCTGACACTTCACCAAAGCCGAAATGTTCCATCTCTAGAACCCAGCTTCTTCTTTACTATTTTTATTGTGGTGCAGCTTTAAAAAAATTGCCAATTAAGTTAAACTAAACTGTCGCACAATGAGCTCCTATAATTACCAGCGATGGTTTATGATGGGTTCGAGCAAACAGAGGGTTTGATTTTTTTTTCTGCCAGAGCTGTAGTTTCTTTTTGTAGAAACAATTATCATGGCAGTGCTTCCCAGCAAAGGGAAAGCATAGCCTGAAGCCACTGCATATTTCATTTTCAGTTGAGCAGTTTTAGAGTTCTTGCTTTTCCTGGTGACTGTTCGGTGGGAGGAAGAGGCAACCAAAGGCTCTGGGCAGAGTGCAGCTCTCACAAAGCAGGCAGCGAAGCCACCAGCAGCTGGGTAAAAGAATGGTATTCTACGCTGATAGCCCCAGCTTTTGACCTGGCTGTGCACATTTGTCCCCAGGATAAAGGAATGACAGGGTTGGGACCTCATGTTTCAACTGCACTCAAGCACACTCTATGGCAACAGATATCATGGTGGAAGGATGCAAATCAAAAAGTTTGACTTAGTTATGTTGTCAGTACCTGGAAATCTGCCTGCAGTAGTGTGTCTGCTCCATTATCTACTCGTTAAGGGAGTAGTCATGATTTTCTTAGGTACATAACAGAAGCATTTGCCTTGAAGACTTCTTCTGCAGGTTAAATAAACTAATAATGGTTTTCCTTACTTACTCAACAAATATTTATTGAGCAGTTTTGTGTTATACACAAGGGTTAGGGGTGCTATAGTGAACAAAACAAACATTATCCCGTAACTTAGGAGCTTCAAGGGAAATTGACTAGTGTAGTGCTGGGTTTAGTAAGCACAGAATACAGGTGAACTACAATTTTAACGAATGATTCTGTTGTTCCATGTGTTTGGGGTTTCCTTTCTGTTAGCTATTTCATTTTATACTCCCAATACCAGGATGTTTTATTATTCCTACTTCACATATGGGAAAAGGGATGTTTGGAGACCTCCCATACCAGGCCATTGGTTCATATGTTAAAGAGTCTTGTTTTCTTTTTTATGTGTTACTTGTTTGTTTGAGACCAGTTCTCTTGCTGTATCTGACTCTGGTCTGTGGCTTCGGCTGTCCTCCCACTTGTGCTCTTCCTGCCCCTGACTTCCAAGTGCTGAGACTGCAGGTGTCCACACTACACCCAGCTAAGCAACTGTGTCCCGCCTGTCCTCAGAGCACAAGGTTCATCCTAGCTAGTGCAAGACTACAAGGCACTAGTTCAAGCCATGGTTCCTTATTCCTCCTTCCTCTGGTTTGATTCATTAATATGTAGAAAATAGTTTGATGCTAAACTTTTACTGTAACAGTTCTGGATAGCTGAATGTAGGGAGACATGGTCTTTTCCCTTTGAGTATCAGATAAGAATAATGGGCAAAAAGGGAGAAAAATGGAATTCACTCTGTTGTTAAGATTTCAATAGTTAAAGTAACCTGGTTTCAGCTTGAAGGGCAGTATAAGGTATCCATCTGAGATGGTAAATCTCTGTCCTTGGAATACACAATATGAGTTGAGCATGACATAAGAATGTTACCCAGAGGACTCAAATGTTTGTTAAGAAACATGGTCTGAACTCCCTGCTTTGCACACCTAATGAACTTTATGAGTCGCACAAAGAGATTGATGTAACAACTGAGTCCCTGGGCTTCCTCCCAGAGATTTGGAATATGTCGACCATTTATTATTTAGCTCAAAAAGTTATCTTGGGGATGAGGTTATTTAAAAACCCACCTATTCATTTAACCAATATTTATTGAGCAGTGGCTTAGCCTAGAAGTGATATGGTAATAATGAATAATACAAACAAAGCCATCAACAATTTAAAGGATATTGGACATTTAGGCTACACAATGTTTGGCACATGACAAGCACATTGTGACTATCAACTATGATCTTTATAATCATACTATCATATTGTATAGATCACAAAGCTGCTTTCCCGGACCCTTCTGGTGTAGTCCATTACCTAGGCTGAGCCATCATGTCTAAGATAGAGCCTGGATCAAACCTTGAGTAATGGGATCCTGCCCAAACACTGAAAAACCGTTTCCTTGCTAATGGCTGAATACTTCACTAGGTTTCATTCACTTCCACTGTTGGGTTACATAAAAGAAAGGGGAAGAATGAATTGCAGATTTCTGGATGAGACATGAACTTTCATACTGTGACTCCCAGAGTTAGGATCCACCCCACTGCTGTCCCCACATTCCATAAGAGACCGTCCTATACAAAGATGAATATCACAGGCATTTCTTAAGAAAATGAATGACTGTATTATGGACCTTGCCTCATTATGAGGATGATCCAGAAATATGTCTTAGGAAATGGATTCTCATTCTTCTTTCAGGCTTAAAGCAACAAAATCAGAATTTCTAAGCCAGGGGTCTCCAGGAATCAGTATTTCTTTAGCAGCCATCTCTTTACAGGGGACTGAGACGACGGATAGGCCAGAGACATGCTGATGTGGGATACCTGTCCCTGATGGTTAGACCTAAGGCTCTTTTGGCATTAGTGTTCCAAGTCATCCTTGCACCTCACTCTACCTAGAGATGGGAACCGTGTGTTGGAACTAGGAAGCACCTGAACTTTAACTACCTGCCTTTCTGCCTTCTCCTCTGTGCCAAGGAGAATTTCTGAAATGGAGTCTTAAATTCCCATTTTAAGGAGAACAGAAAAACTGTAAGAATACACCTTTTAAATTTTTATTTATTTTTCTTTTTTGGCTTGCTAAAATGAAAACCTGTGTTTTCTTCTTCTTCCACTCATTAGAATCTCAGCATTCCACCAAGACACTCTCCAAAAAAGGAAAAGCAAATGAGCAGGTCTGTTTCTGAGAGTATGAAATACTTTACAATTAAATAAGGCACGGCCGGGCCCGAGCTGATCACTGGTGATGAGCGGGTTTCCACAAGGCTGCAAATGAATTCAGCTCGGGACAGCGTTCCAAATGGCTCCTACACGCTTCCCCTTTATTATTTTTATTTGGTTATGTGCTGACTCTCATCCAGAATTGCACTTAATGCCCTAGTCTGAAGTTGTTGAAACGGCCCCCCATGGCACAGTGTGACAGTGAAAGGATATTGCCTTTGGAAGCTGCTAATGGTCCATGAAAGGGAAACAGCAGCAAACAGGAAAGCCACGCTCCAAAATAATGTCAGATCAGAATATCCACATTTCCACTCTCCAGCCCATTTATTGGGAATGATGCATGATCCCAGGGGATACAAGGGATTCCAAAATAGGCCAAGGTAGAAAGAGTGCACATATAAAGTGCTTTAGATGTCCCTAATTTTCATATATATATATATATATATATCAGCATTTCTTAATTAAAAGTCAGAATTCACACTGCACAGCTAGTTAACCTTCAGACTCTTAGGGGCAGAAAGGAAAGCACTCTGGAGTGCTTTTTCCACTGGCAAAAGGGTGGTCAGATGTAGTCATGGTCACTAAGTCTGCATGGATTTATGGATCCTCATTTATGCTGGGAGGTGGAGCTCTTACCCTGAATAAGATGGTGTCTGGATCCATAGGAGCCCACTGGCAACAGAGCAGAGAGACACAGGGTAAGCACACACCTCAAAGCACCCAGCTGTGGGACCCCAGAAGTGCTCAGGAGCTAGGAAGACCCTAGCAGCAGGGTTTTCACAGTGCAAGCTAGGAAGACGAGGGCATTGTGGATAAGCAGTAGATGAGATGGGACAGCCCCGAGAAGGGCAGTGTTGAGGGAAGATGGTAGGATAAAGCCAATACCATGATGTGTGTGGAAAGAGAGTAGCAAGGAGACTCAGAGGCCTAGACAACATGAGTGACTGTTAACTCCTTTAATACTGAGTAGGCCCAATACTCTCTACTCTTAGAATTGAAGGAATATTCATCTCTCTGTACCTCAGTCAATAATGAGAAAAAGAAATGCATCTTTGGACCCCCCAGACTTTAGATCCTGTTGGACATGCCTCCCACTCCTGCTCTCCAAAGGAAGAAGATGCTTCCAACAGAAGCAACTTCTTGCTAGAAGACACTCAGAATTAATGAGTATACTAATCTTTGAAATCCAGTTTCAAGGTAAGCTTGCCCATACACAGCCACTAAATGTGTGACAAGTAGCATCTTCTGCTCTTTCAATGTTCTCTTTCATTACCTAGCATCAGCCACTATGAAGCAGGCACCACTTTCCTTCTATGTATATGGTAAGGAAGCAGTTGCAGAGTAGTTATATGCACAGGGTTCCTGGTACCCACTCACCTCTGGAACTCTGCATCCCTTGTTCTTAACCACCTGTGCTTAGTCAGAAGAGCAGAAGAATGACCGGCAAGATAGTGAGAACACATCCTCATCAGCTAAGCCGAATTATTGCATGTTTATGTTAATCAAAGAAGGTCACCCATTCAGAACTCTCCCTGAGCCCTCCTGCCCACCCTACTCCCTGCATCATAGATTATTTAACCATTCGTATCAATAAGACATGTGTTCCTTTGATAAAGGTTTAAAAAAAACTTTAAAGCAGCATCAATTTGAAATTCATGATTTAATAAAGATCAGATAAACAATAGAGATCAGATAAAACAATGGGCCAGAAAAACTGGGCTTTAGATCTCTTAGTTGTAACAGTCACTGGGTCAAAGCAATCACTTTCCACATCTAAATCCAAATGGGGAGAGAGTGCAGGATGCTGGACCTATTTAGTGCTACAGGCGAACTCTATGCCTTCTGCCTCAGCAGAGAAGCCAGAAATCCTACAACCCAAATTTCGGCTGTAACCCATCTGTGCACCCTACGACCCAACAAGGCACAACAGGGAACTAATAATGGTAGCATTTAAGTCCTTCCCATGTGACAGGCACTGTGCTAAATGATTCATCACTTTCAGTCTTTGTAGCATGCCTGTTATACAATAGGGCCCTGGCCAGCATATCACAACCACAAAATGGGAAAATGGCATTTAGACTCAGACTTCTTGAGCCTACCCTGGTGACTTAGCTCTACATGGGCCACAAGAATGGTCTAGCTCATTTAGAACAAATGCAGTCCACAAATGTCAGCTGTTAGTATCTACTCAGAAAAGGATAAACAATGGCATAATCAGCAATATATTAGACTTTTTACTGTGTGGTTATGATGAACTTAGGACAGGGCAGAGACACTGAGATTAGCAGAAGCCTGGTGTTTCAGGAGCTATTTATAATAAGATAGAAAATACAGAGTGCTCTCCATCTGCCAGGTTTTATCACAAACGCTTTACAGGTATCAGTTCACTTGCAGGAGCTCTATGAGAGCAGTGTTCTGATTTCTAACACCTGAAGATGAGGCTGCCAAGGTGAATGTCTTACTCAAAGTCACACGGTGGCCAGTAAGCTGCAAAGTTGGGCGTCATTTGACAAGTCACTGGGCTCCAGAGCCTGCTTTTAGTCCAACACTGTGCTTCTTACGATTCTCTACTCAGCTCACGTTGGCAAGCATTCTGAGCTGCTTGACCTCAAGCCTTTTGCAAATAACCTAAAAGTCAATGTACTGGGTACTCTGTAAGGGAGAAAAGCCACAGAAACAGCTTCAACTGCTCCTGGGCAGAGGTAGAGCTGGAGAAAGCATAGACTATGAACGAGGTACATTGGAAGAGGCAGAAGGATGGGGATCTGGAAGCTTGGGTGTTACTGCCTTGCAGAGAGCCACCTTCTTCCTGTGTCTTCCTGTGGCATTTTTCTCCCCGAATTTCTTTCCTTCCCTCCCCCTTATAAGGTCAAGTCTATCAAATGAAAGCCCCACCCTTATTCCTTCATTAAGTCTTAATTACTTCCTAATGACATGATTCCCGATAATGTCATACTGGGGATTGGGACTCCCTCATATGAACTTGTGAGGTTGACTATTCAGACCAGAATGCTCAGTTTAGCTGTCCTTTGGGAAAGTCCTTAAATTGTGTACCTACATCACATGGTGTCTAAAGAGAAGAGTTAGTTTCTCATGTAACTCTTAACTTAGCAGTTCTCAACCTTGAATAATATTTTACTCACTCCCGTGCAACCTTAACAAAAGCAATAGTATTTGAAAAACAAAATATTATTGTAAGAGATATCTATATTTCTTTTTTTTCTTTCTTTCTTTATTTATTTTTATATCAATCACAGGTTAGGTACTTTGCATCCCAGGCATAACCCCCTCCCTCATTCCCTCCCACCCTCCCACTCCCTCCCTCATCTCCCTCCTCCCCACCCACTCCAAGTCCACTAACAGGGGAGGACCTCCTCCCCTTCCATCCAACCCCAGCTCATACTGTCTCCTCAGGGCTGGCTGCAATGTCCTCCCCTGGGATCTAGCCAGTCTGTCATTCCCCGGCTT
>CM053763.1:77503441-77560277 GCA_028658305.1 Pachyuromys duprasi | reverse complement strand
CCTGTGCTGTTGGTGTTCTGTTCAGGAAGTAGTCTCCTGTGCCAATGAGTTCTAGGGTCTTCCCCACTTTTTCTTCTAACCAATTTAATGTGTCTGGTGTTATGTTGAACTCTTTGATCCACTTGGACTTTAGCTTTGTGCAAGGTGATAAATATGGATCTATTTTCATTTTTCTGCATACAGATATCCACTTGGACCAGCACCATTTGTTGAAGACGCTTTCTTTTTTTCCATTGAATGGTTTTGGCTTCTTTATCAAAAATCAAATTTCCATAGGTGTGTGGGTTTATTTCTGGGTCTTCTATTCAGTTCCATTAATCCACTATTCTGTTTCTATGCCAATACCATGCAGTTTTTATAACTACTGCTCTGTAGCACAGCCTGAGGTCAGGGATGGAGATACCTCTAGATGATCTGTTGTACAGGATCATTTTGGAAATTCTGGGTTTTTTGTTTCTCCATATGAAGTTGAGAATTTTTTCAAGGTCTGTAAAGAATTGTGTTGGTTGGTATTTTGATGGGAATTGCATTGAATCTGTAGATTGCTTTGGCAGAATAGCTATTTTTACTATGTTAATCCTTCCAATCCATGAGCATGGGAGATCTTCTGATATCTTCTTCAATTTCTTCTTTCAGAGACTTGAAGTTTTTCTCAAACAGATCTTTCACTTGCTTGGTTAGAGTCACCCCAAGGTACTTTATGTTATTAGTGGCTATTGTGAAGGGTGTTGTTTCCCTCATTTCTTTCTCGGCCCTTTCGTCTTTAGCGTACAGGAGGACTTCTGATTTTTTTTTAGTTGATTTTGTATCCAGCCACTGTGCTGAAGGTGTTTATCAGTTGAAGGAGTTCTCTGGCTGAATTTTTGGGGTAGCTTATGTATACTAGCATATCATCTCCAAATAGGGATACTTTGACTTCTTCCTTTCTGATTTGTATCCCCTTGATATCCTTTAATTGTCTTATTGCTCTAGCTAGGACTTCAAGTAGTATGTTGAAGAGATATGGAGAGAATGGGCAGCCTTGCCTTGTCCCTGATTTCAGTGGGATTGATTTAAGTTATACATATACAGTTTAAGTGAAATATTCTCATCAGGACTGATAGTGTTCTCTGAAAGAGCAAAGACTACTAAAAAAAAAACCAGTTTGGACAACCCTGTCCAACAACTCAAAAGTTATTATATTCCAAGAACCAATGACAATCTTAGAAAAACCCAACATGCTGCATGAGAACCCCTCTTTCAAGTTGTTGGGCATGGCTGTCCAAGAGACTCTCAAAACATTATAGGCTACTAGTATTGCCTCTGGTTGTACCAGCCCCTTTCTAGAAGTGAATGTCAATTCCTACTGCTGAAAACACTACACACTACAGATACAGGGTTCAGAGGCCCCTGAACTAGTACTGACTTGAATGCCTTTTCCCTAAGGATTATCTTTTATTCTACTAGATGGAGCCATGCAGGATTCCACAGGAAGGAAGCAAGCAACAACAGTCCTACCCAGCTCTGAAGCCTATGAACCACTCTAATTACCAGCATGGCATGATAACCCCAAGGATACAATAGTGGCCCACATACTAACCAATAACCAACAGCTTTCTTATTGTACTTAAGATATTCTCAACAAGTTAGGAATCATGTCTGGTGCTTGAAACCTAGACAACTATCCTGGGTTAGTAAATGAATAGATCTTGGAAGAGAACATAAAACCAAGACTTTACTAAACTACCATAATCCATAACTATATTACAAGTGTTTGTCCTTATACCCACAGATAAGTGTACCCTACCCCTTATCAAGGAAAATTCCTCTTTTAAAAAACAGACAAATACTATTAGAGGAAATGAAACAATCAATTCAGTGTTATGGATCCCAGACCCAAAGAATACATCTACAGCACAACTCCAGCACCTAAGGCTTGGTGATCATGATTGGTATGAGTAAAAAGATTTTGAGAGCCAGAGCAGCAGGTATTTTGATGTGAAATTGTGTATTTTAGAAATGTCAAGAGCTACACCAATGAGGTCTAACCAACATAACTGCCTAAACATGATTGATAGATATGCTTTCATTAAAGTCAGAAAGCTGATGAGGCTTCTGGCAAGTAAGACATGCTAGGAATGGGGAAAAATAGTTTTCCCCAGGGAAAGGAACATCAGTTGGTTATCCAATACCAAATGGGAAGCTCTGAGAACATATGCATACAAATAACATTGTATGATCTGTTGTAGCACACACACATGTCCTCAACACACACACACACACACACACACACACAATTAAATAAGAAAAAGCTGTGAATTCGAAAAAGATTAAGAGGGAAAGTATATGGGAGAGTTTGGAGGGAGGAAAGAAAGGGAGGAGGAAATGATGTAATTAGAATCTCAAAAAAAAATCCATTTAAGCAGAAAGTTGTAACAGTAATAATATCATAGCTTCCATTTATTTACTGAGAACTTCTCATTTACAAAGTGCTACTTTATTCAGTAGATCCATGAGGTAGACACAGTAGCATTAAAGCAGGCTATCTTGTCTGTGAAAGGGGACACAAAGCTTCTTCACCAGGAAGCAGTTTATTGTGCTAAGATGAAGGCTCAGAAGAATGCTTTCCAAAGGCCAATCAGAGTACAATGGAGCAGAGACTCTTCTACTTCTTTTGCTTCTTGTATTCATTACATGATGGTACACACTCTGATTGGATCTTTTAAACCAGTAGGAAGCAATGAAAAGAATAAATGGAACTGGAAGGGAGGGAAAGAATGGGTCTGCCGGAGAGGAGGAGATGTAGTGAGTCTGCATGTACACACATGAAACTGAGTAGCCTGTGCAGCTGTTCCCTGATTTTCTTCTCCTTAGCTCTTGGAATCCTCACCACAGTATCCTACTTACATAAAAGGAAACTAAGGCACAGAATGTTTAACAAATTTACCAAGGATCACATAGGTAGTGATAGATGAAGTTGGAATTTGCAGTTGTTGAGGCCATCAGGTCTCAGGTTCCTCTCTGCACTCAGGAATAATGAGGAAGAACAAGGATAGGGAATGGGTTGGGAGAGGGAAGCTAATATGCATATGCTTTAGTGCTCCTGAAGATGATCCAATACATGTGGAAGACATTCAATATTGAACAGGAGGCATGTCCTATGAGTTAAATAAAGACCTTAATGTTCAAACTGTGAACACACACAATGTTCCAAACAACAGCAACTATTATGTGATTTTTCTGAGTACACCTGAACAAAAGTTATTTATTCCAGATATGACACAGACAAAAGACAAGATAATCCATTCCATCAAGGTCTAAGTTAACCAGTATGTTCGTGAGCTTTTTGTATTCTAGGAAAAAAATACCTCAATTGAGAAATACCTCCATTAGATTTGCCTGTATTGCTGTCTATCAAGTGTTTGCCTGATTAATAATTGATGAGGGAAGGCTCAGCCCAATTTGGGTGGTTCCACCCCTGGGTGAGTGTTATTGTAGAAAAATAACCCTCCTGAATGAGCCATGGAGGACAAGTCAGTAAGCAGCATGACTCCATGGTCTCAGCTTCTGTTCCTGCATCCAGCACTGTCAATAGGTTGTGGAGTCCTTAAGGAGTAGAGACTGTGGAATTAACTTAGCTCTTTAAGACTATGTCCTGGAAAAACACTGGCCTCTCTCTCTTACTCCATCAGTCTCATCTCTTCCCCTTCTCAGCTAACCATGATGTTACATTCTTCAGCCATGATGTTATGCCTACTCTCAGGTCCCAAAGCAATGGGGTCAGTATACCACAGATTGTAAAAACTCTGAATCATTAAACTAAAAAGCACCTTCTCTTCCTCTAAGTTGATTTTCTGAAATAGCTACACGGACAGAAAGCTGACCAACACACTGGTTAACCAAGAATCTTAAGGGTGTTGGTCATTGCACTTGGAGATATCTAGTTAACTGTTGAATTCAATTTCTCTCCAATGAAGATGGCAAAAGGTGGTTTAAACAGGGCAGCCAGTGGAGCAAGAGGGAGTGCAGTGTCGTTTGGAACAGCTGGCTAGAAAACCCCTAAAGAGAAACATAAGACAGAAGCACTAACACAGCACATGCTTGGAAAACTCCTTCCAGGGTTACAGCATCGTGTAAATAGTCTTGATAGGCTAAAGGCAGAGCTCAGTGATAGTACACTTGCACAGTCAACATGAGGCCCTGGGTTCAACCCAATGTAAGCAGAAAAACTAAGAAAGAAAATTGAGTGTGAAGTGTGGTGATGGGTACACAATACCCAAAATACTTAAAAAAAAATTGATACGCAGGTTCAAAATCTTTAACATTCATATAGACCAGCAATGTCCTGGCATCCTCATGAACACGCCCAAGTATATACTTCCATACACCCACATGTATGCAACACATAAACACATATATCACATTCATGCACATACATACAAATATACACATGTGCATGTATCACAAAGGTATCGAATCCCTGACACACACAAAAATATGGCATGCATCACATGTACACATAGACATGTATCCATCATACACACACAATATGCATATCTCACAAAATAAATATGCCTCCATAATACATGCACGTATATACCAACACATACACACACACACTCTAAGAATAAATTGAATAAAATAATAAATCCCACCTTCAGTGGGATTCTGTCATTTCTATCATGGAAAATTGAAAACATCATACCTCAAAGATACATGCAACCAACCCTTTGAACACCTATGTTAGTAGTACACCACACCATAGAATGTTGGTTGTTTCTTCCCTGATTGTGTGGCAGGGCAGACTGAGACCTGTACTGTGTATTACAAATCATCATAACAATAGGATTCTATTGTATATTGCTAACCTGGAGAAAAAATATAGTTTTAATTTGTTTATTTTTATATCAATCACAGGTTAGGTACTTTGCATCCCAGGCGTAGCCCCCTCCCTCATTCCTTCCCACCCTCCCACTCCCTCCCTCATCTCCCTCCTCCCTGCCCCCTCCAAGTCCACCAACAGGGGAGGACCTCCTCCCCTTCCATCCAACCCCAGCTCATCCTGTGGAGAAAATATTTTTTAAAAAATCATCAAAATTTAAAGCTTGGCATTAGCTGACTAGGTATTGCATTTGTAGCACTGTGAAAAAGTACAATAAATGAAAATTTTAAATATGCAATTATTAGAAAGATTGTCTCCACATTTTGGTGATGAGTACCTGTGTCCACAGCCACTCACCCTTCTTTATTGCAGAGCCTTGATACCTCCCTTGACCTGTGGCCATGTGACTAAATTCTGCGAAATGAGACAGATGAACAGGGTGAAGAGGAAGGATCTCACCAGGGCAGTGGGATGTTGCTATTTGACCTACTTCCTCTGTCCAGCCTGGTGGATGTGGCAGCTGGGATCTGAGGCCTTCATGAATCTCAAGCTGGCCCATTAATGAAGTATAAAACGATCAATGCTAAAGCATGACCTTACAGTTCTAAAACACTGAACACAAATGGCACGTGCTCAAATCTATATTAAAGGCCCAGATAACATGCTGACAAAGAGTAGGGCATATGTGCCATAGACAATAAGTTCTTCAGAGATTTAATTGTAAGTTACATATTGAAATTTATGTAGTCTATGGTAATAACAAGCAAATTTATATAGTGCGTGGCAATAATAAGAAAAGATGAAAGAAAACACAATCTACTTGGAAAAATGGTAGAAAAGTATCTTCTTGTTTTAAAGAGAAAAAGGAAAGAATGAAATGAGGAAGCTGTGAGGTAGGTAAAGGCACTTGCCACCACACCTGAGGACTTGCTTTCTGGAAGCCAGGTTGTAGGAACTAAGACTTAACTTCTGCAAGTTGTCCTCTGACCTTCACACACTCACACGACCTGTGCACATTCTCCAACCCTAACACAAAATAAATCTATTCATATTTTACTACTGCTGTTTTATCCACCTTTCCACCTGATCCAAAGCATTACCTCTGGAGTGTACCTCCAAGGAGTTGTGGACTTAGGAGAATCCTGCTCAGCAGCCAAAGGGGAATGTGCAGTTCATTGTTATGTGTAGGATAAAAACTACCAAGGAGTCCTGGGATCTGTGACAGTCTTGCAAACAGCTTTTCTTTTCTAAATTACCTTTTGAAAAAAACCAAGAGATTAAAGAGAATGTGATTAGAGAATGTGGAAGAGGAGAGAGCACGTAAGTCTCCTCTTGTTCTGGCAAAAAATTAATGTTCTTTCTAGCAATGGAGCCAGAAACTGTTCACCACAAAGCTTGTCACATTATTATTAGAATTCCATTGTCACTGAGAAAATAAGTCAGCTAACAATCTCGGTTTCTGCTTTTTCTAAAATAAAGACTTATACACATTGTTGAACTGGCTTAAATATGTGCTTTAACTTAGCAACTGGATTAATCAACCCTTTCATAATTTGTCTTACATGTTTGTCAGCTAATTTGGTTGTCTGACAAAGGGAAATTTGCCCTCAAAGACTGTAACATGTGGCATCACCCTTCTGACTTCTAAATTATATACCACAAATTTGATACATAATCCCAACTCTGCTCATAAATGAATAAGGAAAAATGGATATTCTTAGTTCTTAGGACAGAAGGATGCTAGCCAAATGTCCTTGCTCCTCAGCAACCCACAGTTACTGTACCACACTCATAAGTGCTATTTCACACTCATTTTCAGATGTGTGACCTTTAGTAATTATGCCTATAAGGTCAAAAATTAAGCACACCAAAGAAGCCAGTTGACTAAGAAGATTGTCTTCCCAGCTCTCTCCCAATCTACCTTTCCAAGTGCTTTGTTTTCCTAATAAACAAGTCTGAATCAACTACCGCCCATGTATCTCTGTTTAGCTGGGATTTTCTTTGTTTATTTGTTTGGTTTTGTTTTTCTTTTTTGTTTGTTTGTTTGTTTTTTTCTGTGTCAGGAAACAAGAACTCAAAAATCACTGCGAGTGCCCACCAGACTCCAACATCCACCAATAAAAGCTGTGAAGCCACCAGCTAGGAGTAAAGACTTATGTTTTTAATCTCTTACAACTTTCTGCTTATTCAAGGGGCTCCTGAGAGGAGTCCAGAATGCTTCCTTTCTCTTTCTAATGAGTGCTCCCCTCTGAACAGCTAAGGCATTTCTTCCTTCTCATCCTCCTTTCACTCTCCTTGGGGCATGTGGAGACAGCTGGCCCAGGTACACTGTGATCACTAGCAGGTGCATATAAGGGAGCAGTAAGGGTTAGGGTGGGGACCCCATGGCATTGGGTTAGATCCAACACCCCCTCGACACACACACACACACACACACACACACACAAACACACACACTGTGGCTTATTGCATCACAGGTTAGGTGGATCAGGTGGGCAACTTTTTCCCTGCCACGTAGGGTGGTGTGGCTCAGGCCAAATCCTCAAAATGCTTGGAGTTACAGGTGTCACCACAGTGGCTGGGACTAGTCCAAATGGAGCCTCACTGTCATGGTTAATTGCCTTCATTTGGGTCATGTTCTACCCTGGAAGATTTTGTTGTTCTGGAATCCAAGGCAACTAACCATAGGTTTAGGACCGTGACCTGCCTCTGGGTTATAACACACTCTCAAGGGTAAGCAGGTAACTCAAAAGGAAGGAGATGGATACAAGATAAAACCAGCATTGTCACGCTTTCAGCCTTGTGAGGTCGCCTCAAACAAGAAAGTTCTTTCAAATAAAACCATGGCTGTGTGCCAGTCACAATAGGAGTTAAATCTCTGACAAATCGGTTAGTTGAAATTTGTTGGTGACAATCAAAAAAAAATTTCTCAAGGATTCCTAACATGCTTTGTCTGTATTTCAAACATATATACTTATGTTTTCAGTGGAACTTAAGTGTTTTTTCTTTAAGAAATGCTTGCTAAAGACAAATAAGACAAAAATCATGAAATAAAAGATACATAAAAAGTTGTTATTGTGAACTATGCTTTTGGTGAAGAAAGTTAAAGAATAAAGAATAATGTTTTGAGATAAGGGAGCAGTTTTAAATGTGGATATTATCATACTGTGAAGAATTATTCCCAAATTTAAGTGCAGAAAACACCAATACCTTTCTGCATATTGTAGAGGTTGATGCAAAAGAAATTGGTTTAGACTGTGCATTTTGAATAATTATTACTAGGCTCAAATACATCTTTATTAATCAAAATAAGAATCATTACAGTCCATACATTTTGCCAACAAGAAGTTGGCAAAGTAAGTTAATTTCTAGCATAAAAAAAATCCATATTTTTCAATTCAACAAACTCTTGAAAAGTATCTTCGGCATCCTGAGTGTTGAGGAAGTGTTTTTCATGCAAAAAGCTGTCAAAATGTAAAGAAGTAGTAGTTCAGGTTGGTGAGGAGTCAGGTGAATACTGTATGTGAGAGGCAAGGCTTTGAGCCTACTTTTGAAGCATTGGTTATGGAATATGCCATTAGGCGCTGATATGACATCAGCCCTGCTGGCCAACACTGGCAGCAGGTGTTGCAGCTTTCAGTGCATCTTATAGACTTGCTGCGCTCACTTCTCAGATCTAATGGCTTAATTGGGATTCTGAAAGCTGTAGTGGACCATGGTGGCAGCAGATCACTACACAGTACAGGTTTGCTTAGGAAGTCCTTTGGAAAGTCTCATCTAACAGCTGAGCTCACCATTGCTGCTGTCCCTGCATAATACGCCTCCTATCACGTGTCCCAATCCAGTCAAGAAGTGGTTTGTTTTTGCCTAGAACAAGAGAAGAGCACAGTTCAAGATGGTGATTTTTATTTTATTTTATTTTTAGTCAACTGATGAGATTCTCGCCCACAAAACTCTTTTGCCTTTCCAATTTACTTCATGGTGAGTTCTTTGACAACTTTCTCTGTATTTGGAATAAGATGAGTTTTGATGATTACTCTCAGCTGGTCACTGTTAGTTCTGATGACCACCACTATGCTCCTCATCTTCAAGGTTCACATCTACTTTGCAAAAGTTTCTGACCTATCACTGCACTGGATGCTCCTTAGCATTTGGGTCAAATGTATTGCTGATGTTGAGATTGTCTCTGCTGCTTTACAAACCATTTTGGATTAAAATTTTAAAAATGCTCAATTTTTTTTGTTTAACATCCTTTCCATAGTATAAAATGAACACAAAATAAGCAACAAGTAATAAATCATAGTTAAAAAGTGAGAAATTCACCTCAAGATGATCTATAACATAACCACATTTATTAAGAATGAATTTCAGTATCAGAAAGTAAATTCTATCAATGCAGAAACTGCAATTACTTTTGCAACAATTTATTAAAGTGTCTGAGTAGGTAAACTCAATTATAAGATATAAAGACTACACATATGTGATTAAGTTTACTAAAATTAAAATGCATGTTTTCTTCTAACAACACAAAACACATTGTACATTTCTACAAACTTATTTCATCAACCAATCTGCCCCAGACATTATGGGAGAGCTGCAGAATGAGGCATTGGGACCCAAGGCACTCTAAGTTAACCTCTGAACTTAGCTTTTGGGTTTCTCAAGAACAGAAATAGTCCAAATGGCCCAAACAAAATTATTAGAGACACAATAAAAAACCCAGTTGATTAGCTCACTGCTAGGAGTAGTATGTTTTCTCAAAACATGATACCTGAGAAAACTCAGGCTAAAAAGGGGAGGACTCTCAAGAGACAGTGTTTGCTACAGCTATGGAAAGTCAAGGCATGGGAAAGTAACTGTCCTCGATGACGTCTGTAACTGTTTCCATGAGGGAAATAAAGGGAACAATCTCTTATTTTCCAAAAGAGGGTGGGGGTCCCTCAAATCCAATATGGCTTACATTAAAGACCAGTGATCCCCAACTTTTCCTGATAAAAGGGAAGCTCAAATGATTAGATTGAGCTGCTTCAGGATAACTCTTGATGTAAAGTCCTTAACCTAAAAGTTAAGAGGCATTCATAGACTCACCTTACTTCTCCAGCTATATTTTGTAACATGTAAAAACCCAAGACTAGTCTAACTTTAATATGGCAGAAGAAACTAATCCATTACCTCTCCTTGTACACAGTCTAAAGAGATATTGACAATTAGATTTTGTTCATTCTTCTTTGTCAAAAGATAAAATATCTTCTGATGCTTTCTGACCCCTTTTCAGGGTTGACAGAGGTCTATCCCACCCAGTCTAGTAAGGTAAAAAAAAAAGGAACATCATTCTCTACACTAAGTCTATTATTGTCTGTATTTGGGTTCTCTAGGTAAGAACCAATGAGAAGTTCATGTATATATGAAATTCTTAATTCATCTTTAAAATGGGAACAGCAACAAAATTACTGCTGAGAGCTGAGAAGTGGTGTTAACATGATCTCTAGGGCTGGGTGCTTCAGCAGTCAGAGTAGTCCCAAGAGGGCAGACTCTCACTAGCTCTCTCAACTGGCTCAGATGCTCGGTCCACAGTTTTGGTGCCTCCACAGTCCCAGTCTGGCACTAGGAGCCTGCAAAATTCCTGGAGAGTAATGGGTCCCTTGTTTATGAGAAAAGGCCAGAGACACAGGTTGTGATATCAGTGAAAGAATGGTAAGCAACTATGTGTAAATTAACTCAGAGGAAAGAGGGTCAGTCAAGCAAGAAAAAGACAAGGTGATCTTCCTTCTGCCAAACACCTTTTATTTGCACTGCTCCAGAAGGTTCTGCCCACCCTCAGAGTAGGTGTACCCACATTAACCAGAGCAATCAGGGCACTCTTCTGGTGAGACTTCCCAATGCAGTGGTTCTAATTCCTGTTAAGTTGACATTTGAACCAGAAATAACACAATCTGAGTCCTCATAACCTCAAAAGCATTTTAAAGGCAGGGTCACTTACACCTGCAAACCTTACCCATCTCCTCAACAAGAAAAAAAGATGCCTTGAAGGTATTAAAAATGGGATTCTCCAACATATAAAAGAAGCTGCACACCCAGACATCGGACCAGGGCCAATGCAGCATAAGACACAAATGGGTAGGAAATCCCACAACTTTCAGTGGAATCTGGAGACATAAGGAAAACACTGGAGCTGACCCAGGGTAAGGCACCCAGGCACAAGAAGGCTCTCAAGAGACGTGAGAGGCTGGCTTTAGCTGTGGAGAGCAGGCCACAGATGATGCAGGATAAGGTATTCAGGTGAAAAAAAGCTACAAAAGGTGAAGTTGACGTGGAGACAAGTCTTCGGTGGTGACCCTTAGACAGTGACTTATTGCAAACTGTAGCTGACTTTCAGAGAAAGACAATGGGTAGAGCCCGTAACCCTGAATTCCCATCCCACAGAAGAAAATGATGTTTTAACCCTAATATGCCTTAAAGTACGTTAGCCCCCTAACAAGCATTGTGAAGACCTCCACTGAAAGAAGAAAAGTGAATTGATTTGGGAAGGAAGGAAGGAAGGAAGGAAGGAAGGAAGGAAGGAAGGGACAGGAAGCTGAACTAACAAACTGACTGCAGATACACAAGCCCCAATGAAACACACTTATGCACACGTACACATGTACACACATGCACATAAGCTTACATGTTACACATGTACATGCAAAGGTGACATATCTCCTCCAATACTTAATCTTATACTGATGGTCCTCCATGAGAATGACTTGGATTAACTTCCAGACATAGAATTTAAAACAACTATAACAAATTCAGGCAACTCAAAGAAAACATGAATGTACTCCGAGAGAACACACACACACTGAAAGAGAGAGATGAATGAAGTAAAGAATGGAGTTCAAGGTAAGACAACAGATCCAGTCAATAGAGATAAAAGCTAAAGGAAAGTCAAATAAGATGATTCTGGAAATGAAAACATCAATGAGCAAGACTAAAGGCAAAGTGGAGAGCCTCACCAACAGATGCAGCATGTGGACAGCAGATTGCCAGGACATGGAGACAATGGAGAGGAATCCATCACTCAGTAAAAGTTAGTGGAAAAACTTTTTCTACTGCCTCCAATAAACATTATCTCATCACCAAAGACAGACATTACATTAAAGTAAAAGGATGGGAAAAACATTCCAGACAAGTAGAACATAGTAGACAAGTAGACAAGTAGGCATAGCTGTCCTAATTTCTGATAAAGTAGAGTTTAAATCAAAACTATACACAAATATAATTGAGTTCTAAATAAATTGATGTTTGAAAATTAACATAGGTTCATTCAAATTACATTGCAAGTCACAAATGGTGAAAGTTTCATACGAATTATTTCTGTCTGTGTTAAGTATGTTAGATTTCTTGCTTGCTTATTGTGATAAATACTCTGATCAAAGTAATTTACAATAGAAATAATTTATTTTCGCTCACGAGTCAAGGCTCAGAATATCATTGTCGGAAAGTCAGGTAGCAGAAGCTTTGGGGAGCCAGTCAGAGGGAAAGAACAAGGGGTGCTGTGGTATCGATGCTGACCGTCTCATTTTTACATAGGCTGCAATTCCTGCTCAGGGAATTGTTGGCCCATAATTAAAATGAGTCTTCCCACAATAATTAATATAATCAAGACAATCCCCCACAGACATGCCTACAGGCCAACCAATCTAGAAAATCTTACATTGAAACTTCCTTCCCAAGTGACTCTAGATTCTGTTGACAATTAACACTAACCATCACATGAATTTACATATATTTAAAAACTTTTAGGTAGTTATTCACATTTTGAAATTCCACATTTTAATATAGCACTGGATAAAACTTTTCAGCATCATCTTTTAAAAATCTTGTCAAAAAATTTTAAAGGTCACTTTATTAATCATTAAGGGAACAATCCATCTAGAGGATTTTACCAATCTAAACATAAGGACACAAAACACAGGTACACCAGCTTCATACAATAAATATCACAGAAGTAAAGCCACAAATTAATTCTAACACAGTGACAGTCTCAACAATATATAGATAATTCAGACAAAATAATAAAGAAAGAAACATTGATGTTAAACACATCATAAATCAAATAGATCTAATAGACATCTATAAAACATTAAAGAACAACTAAAGTTAACAGATGAATTAACTCCAGGAACCCTTGAGCTTTCACTGAAGTTGATCATAGACAAAGACATGAAACAAGTCTCAGCAAATGTTGGATAACTGAAAGAACATCCTGTATTATATCTGAGCCATTATAGAATAAAGCTATACAAAAAATTCCTAGAATTGAATTAAAATTAAATATATAAAAATCTATAACACACTATGCAGACACTTCTAAGAGTAAAATTTATAATACTATTATTTATTTATATATATATATAAAAATTGAGTGATAATTCATATAAATAACAATGTTCTACCTTAATGACTTGAGAAAAGAAAAAAAAACATGAAAAAAATCCCAAAACAGTTGGCTACATTATTAAATTTAAATCTCAGTTTTAGTTGTGTGATATCTCTATGAGTTATTGGTCAAGGAGCAACCCAGAGGCACCCAAGGCAACACTGGCTGTGACTATTGCTCTTGGTTACTCTCCTGGTGAGCTTTGTCAACCTGATGTGATGGAGTTCTCTGTGAAGAGACTCTAAGTTGAGGATTTACTTAGACTTACTTGGCCTGTGAGTATATCTGTGAGGGGTTGTCTTGATTGTTAATTTATGTAGGAGGGCAGTATCAGTCCCTCGTCATCTAGTGGTCCCAAACTGTATAAGAAAACTGTCTATAAACCTGTCTCCCAGCCAACAAGTAACAACCTCATGCCTCCTAACGTGATCCTTTGATTGTGGAGTGAGTTCCTTACTATACGGAGTAGCACACAAGCCCAACTTCAGATTCCTGCCATTGTCTTTCTCAATGTTGGATTCTAACATGGAATTGTAAACCAAAATATGGCCTTTGTCCCCCAAAGTTGCTTTTGCTTAAGATATTTGATCACAACAACAGAAATGAAACTACAATTACCCACTCTATTAGATGCCTACATCTGACTGTGGAACATACCACACACATGACATGAAGAAATCAGTTTTAAACTGACTAAGACATTGCTGGATGGCCCTGTGCAGGCAACAGGAGGAGAAAGGTTAACAATGGTCTTAGACTGCTCTGGAATCTGTGTGCTGTAGTATGTGCCTCTGGTGTAGTAGTGCCCTGGATGTTACCAGTGCCTTTCTGGTTGTTTTTGAGGTCTGTCCCACAAGGAAGAATCCCTGCCTAGTACTGTACATCTCACGACAGGTCCATAGCTAGGGGGTTATAGAAGATGGAATCTGCTATCGTTATTTTTCTAATTAGTCATGTTATCAAACTGACTTCAAAGTTTCTATGGATCTGAACTGCTTTCAAGCTCAGTCAAGCTTGATCAAAAAGAGGCTTCTTTTTGCAGTGGTCAGTAGTCAAGGCAGAGGCTCACAGCTGGTCAAATTGCTGAGAATAAGTGACTGTGAGTACTCATCCTTAAATGGGACATGTATATTGACACCCACTATAGCTCAAGAACATCACAGAAGAGGGAGTAGAAAAGAATGTAGGACACAGGGAATTGGCAGAATAAGTGAAGTGCTGTCTTTTGAACATTGTTATCCCTCAATAGCCATGATCACCCTCATATGACCTGTGCAATGTCAAGCCAGCACAGTGAGGAGCTATTGGCAATTGACAGTTGCTGAGGGATGGAGAGTCACTTTTTTTTTCCTGGTGTGTGGCCGCTGATAGGTTGTCCATGCTTCAATGGATGGCCTCACATCCATGCACACATGAGGAGCACTAGTTGGACTCATTGGGATATATATAATTTTTTAAAACATAATGAAATGAAGTTTGAGGAGGGATGTGGGGGAGGAAATAGGAGGTTTGATTATGA
The DNA here is from genome assembly GCA_028658305.1 of Pachyuromys duprasi. NCBI lineage: Eukaryota > Metazoa > Chordata > Mammalia > Rodentia > Muridae > Pachyuromys > Pachyuromys duprasi. Next base: position 77,545,478 of record CM053763.1, on the reverse strand, counting down.
ACTTCCAAAAAATAAATAAAATATTATATAGGGTAAGGCTGAGAGGGGAGGAGGGATGGGACTACAAGAAGGATGTAAAGTGAATAAAAAAATAAAAAATGTTATTTAATAAAATATAAAAGAATATTTTAACCTTAAAAATACATATATAAACCATATGTATATGTATGTATGTATCAGTAGTTGAAACCTTTACATTTTGGTTTCATTAACTACCTATTTATGGCACTGCTGCTGTAATATTTACTGAATGGTTTTTCCTTTAAAACCATTATATTACCTCCTAGAGTAAACTACTTGAGCATGGTTTTCCTGGGGTGATACATGGCTGTGGCTTTCCTGGCTCTTTTTGCGGAAGAGTTATTAGTTGGTAAAATCATGTTATTCTTTTTTTTTAAAGATTTTTGTATTTTTATTTTATTTTATGTATATGAGTGTGCTGGCCACTGATGTGTCTGGTGTCATTGGAGGCAAAAAGAGGTGTTACAGAAGGTTGTGAGCTGCCCTGTGGGTGCTGGGAAATGACCTCATTGACGGTCCACTTCATGCAGTAGCATGACCCATGCTGCCCCTGCAGGCCATGCTGGTATCCATGCTCCCTGCTGCTGCCTCAGTCTGTGTTGAAGCCAGAGGTTCATGTGGCTGTCTGTGGTCTTGGCTGCTTCTGGAGGCTATGGTAGTGTCTGTGGTCAGGGTTTTACCCAGAGGACTTATTGATGTGAATGGCTTGTGCTGCTGTCTGAGGCCATGTTGGTATCTGTGGTGGTACACCAAGGTCCATGTTGGGGTCCATGGTCCTGCTGCAGGCAGAAGACATGTTGATGTGTATGGCCCATGTTACCACTAAAGGTCATCGTGGTCTTTGCTGCTATCTGAATTTATGTTTGTCTGAGGCCTATGCTGCCACCTGAGCCATGTTGATGTTCTTAGTCTGCACTGCCAAAGAGAGCCAAGTATGGTTCATGCTACAGCCAAAGACTGTGTTTCTGTCTGTGGCCCAAGTTGCCACCAAAGTCTGTGGACTGTGCTGCTGTTGCCTGAAGCCATGTTGATGTTTGTGTGCTACCCTGGAGGCCATATTGATGTCAGTGGACTGTGCTGAAGCTGTGAGCATGAGGGTGTCAGTGGTCCATGCTGTGGCCAAGGCCTATATTGGTGTCCATGGTTTGAGCTGCCATCAAAGACCATGTTGAAATACAAAGTCCGTGCTTCTTCTGAAGGTCATGTGGATGTAGTAGTCTGTGCTTCAATCTGAAGCCATGTTGATGTCTTTGGGCTGGACTGCTGTAGAGAACCATATCAGTATTTGTGGGCCATGTCCCAGAGGCTATGTTGATGTCCACAGCCTATGTTACTGCCAAGGGCCATAATGGTGTCTGTGACTTGTGTTACAACAAAGGGTAGTGTTGAAGTTTTGCCACCAGAGACTATGCTTAGGCACATGGCATGTGCTGATGCAAGGGGCCAGGTGGACATTCATGGCCGTATGAAAGTTCCTGGTCCATGCCATCACCAGAAAATATGTAGAAGTCCATGATCCATGTGCCTGCTGACTGTAAAGGACAAGGAGAAACTTTTGCAGTGTTATAGATGACTGCAGGGTCACAGTTGAGAAAGAAAGCTGTAGAAGGCTTCTGTGACAATCCAGCCCCACAACAACATCCTAGACAGGAAGTTATTGAACAGAACTCCTGAAAATTGTGAGAAGGATGCTGAAGTGTAACTCTCTATAGTTGATGGCTTCTGGCAGGGGTGTGGGTGGGAAAGGACTTTGTTTTCTTTAAGGGGCTGGTCACTGGGCATTTGACCATGCTCCAGTAAATATATAGCAACACAAATTGGACTTGTTTTTCTGGGGGGAAGAAGTCATAAGGGAGGTGAGGGCAGACCTGGGAGGACAAAAAAGTGAGTGTGATGGGATGCATTTTATGAAATTCCCAGTTAATCAATAAAACATTAAATATTCAAAAAGTAAGGCAAATCAAGGTAACATTTCAAAGAACACAAAATCTAAAGTAGACAGGTGGAATAGGTTTGTAAAACCTGTCTCACTATTTAGAATTCTATTGAATTATTTACCACAGTTAATAATAACCAAGTTAATAATTTTTATTTTAAAATTGTTGAAAGTTTCAAATGTCTCAGAAAAGAATGATGGGTAATGATGTTGATGAATTACTTTGGTTGACTTTGATTTCATGTTTTATATATATATATATATATGCATATATATAACTTTACATTGTCTCCCATAAACCTTTATATTCTTTATATAAAGAATATAATTATTCTTTAATAATAATGCATATAAAATAAATGTAAGCAGTAGTAAGAATATAAACATGAGAAATAGAATTCTGCCCTACCACTCAAAGCTGATGGAATGCTAAAAAGTCACTGAACCACTCTTGCCTCAGTTTCCTCATCTGCCAAATATCTACAATAGCTTTTTATCTCTTATAGTTGTTATTGATAAGGTAACATGCACAGTAGTTACAACAACAGCCAGCTATTTCTGGCCAGTAATTCTACTATTTTTATGTGGATTACCCGTTTCCAGCCTCACAACAGCCATTCAATGCTGTCATGGATATTTTTCTATTCACTGATGATAGTGGTATATCTAAAGAAACAAAGAAGTTGCAAGACCTGGACAAAGTTATAAAATTCCTGCTCAAATTATGGTCTATATGGCTACATAGGATACCTGACAAAGTTTTAAGAAAATTCTACACCAGCCTGGGCCTAGAAATGTTACAGAGTTCACAAGGGTAACTTGTAAGGCTAAAAAAAGATGTTCTCCAAAGCTGTAAGATTGTTAAAAATCCCCATGTTGGAGTGGATTATCTCCCTAGGAGATGTTCACCTGGGAAGCCCTAGAGGCCCTTAGAAGGATAAAGCTATTGATATTGCTGCTAGTTACATTTCAAACTAGATGGTAAGACCTTACTACTGATGGTTACCAGTGTTTTGGTTACAGAGTTTGGGGAAATAAGACTAAGATGAAACACAGTATCCCTTCCATGTGCATTGGTTCTTGTAGTGCTGGGAGGGGACTATTAAGTTGGGTAGAAAGAAATTGTGCCCCAGGGTCCTACTCAGCTGTGGATTCTGCATGCTTAGTGTTGGAAGTGGCAGGTAAGATATGAGCTTTCTGATTGGGCTTCAGGCCTGCTCTACAGAAGGAAACAAATATCTGGTATTGGGAACTTAAAAAAATAAATCCTGTTGGCTTGGGAGGTAATAAACCCAGAGGAGAAGCCAGTGATACTGTTTAAATAAGTGGATGTGATATGCTTACCAAAGTGTCTTCGAAGTATTCACACTTAGATCACATGACAATACAGCACACTTGTTCTCAGCCTCAGCTACAACTATATTAAAGCCTCCTAGGAGCCAGTGAAACTCCTAAGAACAAATAACTCTTGCTTGTGGCCAGATGTGATGCTTAATCACACCAATATCTCTCCTCCCAAGGTTCAGGGAACTGTGGGCAAGGGGTCAGAAAGAATGTAAGAACCAGAGTAAGGAGTAGAGTATTGTATATCAATTGTCTTCCAAATTGAAACACTCCCTCCAGGAGGGAGGCATGCACCTCAGGAGAGGTCACAGGTCTGGGAGAGAAAAGAAACCTGAGTGATTCTTGTTGGCTCTCCCTCAACAACAATGTAAAAAGAAGTTAATTGCCTTGCCAGGCCACAGCAGAAGACTATGCAGCCAGTCCTGATGAGACCTGATAGGCTAGGGTCAGAAAGAAGGGGAGGAGGACCTCCCCTATCAGTGTACTAGGGGAGGGGCATAAGAGGAGAAAAGGGAAGGAGGAAGGGAGGGATTCAGAGGAGACCAAGGAGAGGGCCACAGCCAGGATACAAAGTGCAAAAATTGTAATAAATAATTAATTAAAAAATTTTAAAAGATAGAACAATCATAACACACACACGTACACACACAAAGAAGTAATTGATTGCGATTTGTTACGGAGGTGACTCTGACCAGCCGACCTGCTGAGAATAGACACAATTAGACTATTAATCCATCTCCTCGCTGCTCAGAGAGATCCAGAGATGCAGCTTTTAGGAGTTGAGGTGGACTTTTCACGATGAAGCTGCTTTTGAATCATCCCTAGTCTTGGAGGTTGGTCTAATGCTAGTTACTGGCACTGAGGATCTGGTTACTAGTTACTGCCTGTTGGATACACCTGTCCTTGTTTGTGTAAACCTACCTAAAACATTATACCTGATTGGTTCATTAAATGGCCTGCAGCTGAGCAGGACAAAATGGGGTAGGCATGGCTATGGTTCCTGGGCTTTGGAGGACAGAGAGGATCATGGGAAACTGATGGTCAGGAAGAGAGGAAGAAGGAGAACATCATGATGTGTTAGCCTTGAAGAAGGAGGACATCATGATGTGTTAGCCTAGGAGCATGAGGCAGGGAGAAAGGACCCCAATAATGTCATAAAAATGCCCAGATGAAGAATAAAAGCAGGTATTTATAAGATTATGTATGAAAGCCAGGATAGTTAAAAAGGATGGCATTAGTTGGGGCTGGGAGATGTTTGGTGAGGTGATTCAGACAGCGTAGGTAGGAATGTCTGCCCAGCCCAAGGTAAATAAGGCAATTATAAATCTAATAGGTTTCTATGTCTTATTATTTGTGATAGCGGGTTAAATAATACCACCATGATAACCTTGGGGATAATGATAAGTATTATATAGCCCAACACCCATTTCAGATATTAACAACACTAGTCCTTGTCAGTAACCCTTCACCCATAGTTCTGTTAGTTACCCCAATAAAACTCATTGGCTTACCAAGTTGGACTGTGCTGCAATTATTACTTTAGTCTTAGGTTTCCTTTCTAAGAAAGTGTGTGTGTGTGTGTGTGTGTGTGTGTTGCACCTTCCTAGGAAAAGTCTGTCAACACATGATGAAGAGGTATGTAAAGTTACTGTTTGAGACAGGGAAATCATGAGAAACACCTAAGGCAAACACTTTAAAACAGAGCGAAGCAACTGTAAGGACCCATCAGAGCCTAAAGGGAAGAGGATGAGAAAGTATGCCTGAATAAAAGAGGAGGCTAGGAAACCTCAGGAGTTTTTTACTCTGCTCCCCGTGATGGAACCAAACTGAGGGCAGAAATTTTATTTTGTTCAGTTTCAGTGAGGTTGGCTAGCAGTCACTGGCTCTAATGATTTCAGGCTCTTGGTGAGGTGGGACATCCTGGCAGCAGGAGTGGGTAGAAAAGGAGTATGGTCACCGCATGGCAGAAAGGAGGCAGAATTTATCTGACTAAATTCCTCCAGGTTAATCCCCACTTAGAGATTTCACAACTTCCTAATATGGTACCGTAGCTGAGTACTAAGTGATCCCATGAGGGGCATTTCATATTCAAACCAAAATACCTCTCACTTGGTTTTAGTATTTTGTGAGGGTCATGCTAAATAGAACCACTGACAAAGATTGTCTCTGTGCGGTCCAGACAAGGTGGCCTCCCACAGTCCTTGAACCTGGGGGACACTAAGAAGAAAGAGGTGAGTTCCATGACACGCATGGCTCTCTGTGGTGTCACTTCTTTTTATAGCATCAGTGGAGTGGTAGAAAGCTCCTGGCACAATATCATGCCCCATGACACCTCAAGTACAACATACCCATGACCAGAGTTCATTCAAAAATTACTGTTATAGGCTCCTGTCCTGTTCCCTGTTTTCTCTCTCTTCTGATACCCATCCCGTTTGCCTTTCTGAATGAAGATTGAGCATCTTACCCAGTGTCCTTCTTCTTGATTCACTTCCTTAGGTGTACAGATTTTAGTATGATTATCCGATATTATATGTCTAGTATCCACTTAAAAGTCAGTATATACCAGGTGTATCTTTCTACTTCTGGGATACCTCTCTCAGGATGATCTTTTCTAGTTCCTTCCGTTTGCCTGCAATTTTCATGATTTCCTTATTTTTCATTGCTGAGTAGTATTCCATTGTGTAAATGTACCACAATTTCTGCATCCATTCCTCACTTGAGGGACATCTCGGTTGTTTCCAGATTCTGGCTATCATGAATAAAGCTACTATGAACATGGTTGAGCAAATGTTCAACCAAAAGAGGAAGGGTGGGATTGGGAGGGTTTGAGGGAGGGGGCTACAGCTGGGATACAAAATGAATAAATTGTAATTAATAAAAATAAACTAATTTTAAAAATCTGTATCAAAATTGAGGTTACATCTAACTAATGATTAGCAAAAAACGAAGAAGAAGAAATCTCAATAAATAAACTCAATGGTTCACTAAACTGGACTTTGACAAAGTCAATTCCTTGATATGTCCTTGGTGCCTAGTTGGTGTGAACAGATGTTTGTCTACATCTCCCCAAGAAATGTCACATAACACATGTGAATGCAGAATACCGCCTGGGCTCTCACAGGAGACCAGCCAAAGTTAAGGCACAGTTTTCTCTGGATCAGTCTTTTCATTGGTTAGTAGCCATTGAGCAGTGCACAAGTGATTTCTCCATACTGGTCATTAGTGAGTCCTCTGTCCTATATCTCCTCACCACTAGTTTAGCCATAATGCAAAGCCTACTACAGAGATCCAGAAATATACCATTCTTCAGTCTCCATGGCGAAGCATTATGGTCACAGATCATGCCATCACTATGCCTACGTGTAGACAGTACTCTTTATTCCCTTTTGCCATACTCATATACATGTTGTTGGTTAATTTGGGTTGCCAATTTGATTCCAGTAGGAAACATGGGGGGGTATGGGTAAAGCGTGCCTCTGCATGAGTCTGTGGATGTGTTTCCACAGGCAATTACATCATAAGGGCTCTGTTGATGGATTCATACTGAAGTAATTAAGCCAAGGGGTGAGACCTAACTGAAGGACAGAGTCATGTCCTTCAGGCTCTGTCTTGCCTTGGATCCCTTTCTTTCTCTGCTTTCTGGCCACCATAATAGAATGTCTCTGCTCTGGTCTGGTTTCCCCATTAGTGTATAATAACATCTCTGAAACTGGGACCTAAAGTAAAGAATTTCTTCCTATATGGTTGTCTCTGTAAGACACCAGGATGAGAAAAGTGTCTGCCACCCGTGGAGTTTAGGCTTCTGCTTACAGTTCTTGCTGCAGTTTTCTGGCTTTGACTTTCATATTGTAGTTCCTCTTGAGTCTCAGGTACAAGTCCTAAGATTCATGATACCAGAACAACAATCTACTGTAGAAAGAATGATAGATATGTGCTTTAGATAGAAATACCCATGCCTTTAACCATGACCTCTAACCAAACTCATACCCCCATCATCTTGTGCAAAATAGGTTCTACCCAGGTTCTATAGATAAATGTGGGAATCATAGTGTCTACCAGACTTTTATGCCAGCTTCCTGGAAAACTGTGATGTCACAGGAATTATTTCACTTAACCCAGGAGGCCAGGGTACTTTGGAATGGAAATAATTCCTACTTTCCACATAAGAATCAAGGCTCAGAGAAATACAGTGACTGGTTCAACACATATGGCAATGTAGGGATTTATGTTTTATATGATTTATTATTTGATAATCTATAAATAACTGTTTATGATTAGACAGAATGCCTTTGGTGGTAACATGGACCAGACAGGGCTCCGGTAGGCTGCTTGTTGTATATTCTGCTCAGGCTTAAAGCTACTGTATCCTTTTTAAATATGCGAGAAGATATGATGAAATAAATTATTCTGCTTTGGATACCATAACACCCTTAGGAAAGCCTGATTCCTACCACCTGATTTTATGAATGAAGAGAAAAAAATGCAAAAGGTCTCAGGACAACAGAGACCTTGTATGAAGCAAAGAAAAGTGATGTTCTTCAAGTGTTAAAAGTCCCCAAAGTATCCATTCACCCAGCACATACACACATGTAATGTGGACTTCCATCCAGCCATAATGTACATTTGTATACAAATTCGTTAACATTTTATGTTAGAAAACACTTAGCTATAAAAACACAACCATGGGGAATTGGGTGTTATTATGTGATTTTACCTTATGGAGTGGAAACCATTATAAGTTTTAATGCCATGAACCAAATGATTTGAGATAAGATAACAGAGAATAATCATTCTATCTGATGTTCAGGTGCAGCTAGACAGGGTAGGTATGTATGTGGGTTTGAGAAAAAAATCTGGAAATGACAATCAAATCATTTAGGAATGGTTGCCATATGCATAGGAAAAAGCAGCTGGCTATGCAGATTCTAGGCAGGAACTGGCAGGTTGAAGAAGGGTAAATTATTAGAAAAATCAAATACACCTGGTTGTACTACCCTGACTTCCAGCTTGTTCTCACTCACAGTGATGTTCTGCTCTCAGTTGACCACACACTCCCCAAATTAAAGCTTCTAGAAGGGAAGTGTCTCAGTGTGTCAGATCTCATAGCCTGTTGAAGTGACTTGGTTGTTTTTTCCACCTCTCAGCTCATCCCTCAGATACCTGCCTTCTCCAATTTCATCCTGATGGATACTCTACAAAAATCTGTTAAGAGTTTTCAATGACTAGGTTAGCATAATTTTTCCTCTGATTAGTTTCATTTCTTTTATCTTCCCTTAAATATTTTGATACATCTCAGATGAAAAACAAAACAAAAATGTTAGAATCACTGCATCAAATAGTAAGCAGACACAGGTGTGCAGCTGGGGAGCATTTGCTCTTGTTTTATCTTCTGGAAAAATCAGATAACCCACGTGTTTTCCTTCCTTGATACCCCACGACACACTCCAGGCTCAGCAGGAGCAGATCTTCATTCGTGCTTTGAAGGTTTTATTGAGGATAGTAGAGTTTTCCAGAAAGTTTCGATGGTTTTACTGCCGCCTATCAAAATGCATTTATTTACTTGTTTAATTTTTTTAATTTATTTTGGTTTTGATACCAAGTCTTTTGTAGTCCAGATTGGCCTACATTCTCTCCTAAACGTTTAAAATTTTGTTGTTTTGCATTTCAGTTTTAAATTCACCCGTATCTTGGTTCTGAAGAATTCTAGTTTGTATTTTCCCTATGTGCATCATCGAATAACAACATTTGTAAGAAAAAGAATGAAGAGTATTAAAACATTATTCAAGTTCATTCTTCTTGGAAGCCTCTGTCTGAATCCTTATCCAAGACAAAACAGATTCCAGCTTTTCTCTCTGCAGCCTCACATTCCCAGTGTCTTAGTGTTTTGTTTTGTTATAAACTGGGGTTGTTTATGTGCCCATTTGTTTGTCCTACTAACCAATGGCTCCTTGAGATTTAGGGTGTCTTGTGACCTCTGCACCCCAATGTCTGGTATGTAACAGACATTAAGTGTTTGGCAGGTTAATCAATTAAAGAGCATGTTTGGAACACTCAAAGGGAAGCTTGGAAGAGGCCAGTCTGCTCTCACGGTGGCAAGAATCCAGTATAAATATGTTACCCTTCTCAATTCCTTCTCTATTTGGGAATAGAAAAGGATTCTAACGTATGTAATGATTAGTTCTGTAAGTGTCTTGTCCTAGGCTTTTGTGAATTAATTTGGGAAGCAGCACAATGCCCCATTTACTTTCATTTTTCTTTCCAAGAGAGGCAGAGAAACACTATGCATACAAAAGGCTGCATTAGGCTGAACATAGCTCCAAGTGGTTGAAGAGTTACAGTCTATCCTGCATGCATTAGCCTTGTCGCTCTTCCTTTTCTTTATCCCAATGATTAGTTATTTTATACCTCACCTTTTCTTCTTACCTATCTTGACACATTTGAACTCTGCAAAATTCTCCTTTGCACAGGAATTACTGTGAAATTTATTGCCTTATTCTTTCCATGTATTAACAGGGAAGTGCTTAACAAATACGACTGCAGAGCAAATTTATTATTTACATCATCCCGAGCCCTTGCCTTCATAACTGCTTAATATGGAGGAGGTGTTTAGCTTTCTGTTGGAGTCCAGCTGCCTCACTGGAATCAAACTTGTAATTGCCTCTTTGGGACTTAAAGCCATTATAGTTGTGCTTTTATGTTCTCTTGTTGTGCTTGAATCACTTTTTCAGGTCTGTGAAGTACAGCTGGCACAATAAAAGTTTGATCAATGCATAACCAATGCAGTGTATTTCTTCCAGAAAAATAAAGCCCAGGTGAAAAATGCTCATCTAGGAAAATGGTCTTTGTCAGCTCCTTATTCTCAGAATTTAAATGGGCTTTATTTAATCTTGAGGTAAGAATGAACTTGAATTTCTGTGCCAGAGTTCACTGCTTTTCCAATGTCATACTTTGAGCATTGATCTCTGTGTTAAAGGCAATAGGGTTTATAAAAAAATTTCTTACCAAAAAGCCCACTGTTTGGGCTTTAGAAAGGATGTCCATTCATACTGATAAAATACATACAGTTAGTTTGTTCTGAACTCTCATGATCAACAACTAAGGGCAGTAAGATGGGGGTAGTTTTCATTTTTAGAGGGCATTTTAAATGAGTATTATTGTATGTGTGTGAGAGAGGGAAATGGAGAGAGATAGGGGAGTGGTAGACACGCACAGCATACATATGGAGGACAGAAGATCACATTGTGGGGGAAGTTCTCTCCTTCCAAATTTACCTGGGCTCCAGGTCTCAAACTCAAGTCACCAAGCTTACAGAGGAAGCACACTTACACACTGAGCCATATCACCAGCCCAGTACTGCTAAACCTGAGAAAGTAAATTTCTTTTAGAGACAAAATAAAATAAAATAATACAGCTGAGGCTGACCAGTTCCACCTGAAGGTAACACTGATTTGAGGGTGCTGCGGTGACCTCTTCTTTCTAGTGTAGCTGGGGGTCATTGGGGACAGACGCTCACCATTAACACTAAGTTCCTTTATTCCTATCCATTAAATTAACTACAACTTGAGGAAAAACTGAAGAAATGTCTGTGGTTCCCCCCCCCCTTCAAGTTCACATGTACACATGGCACATAACTCAGAGTAGCTCAGTTGGCAGCTCTTTATTTAACAGTGGTTCAGAAACGAAGCACACCCAATAGAAATCTTACTTTGATTTTTGTGGTTTTGTCTCTTTCTGCACTCCTGATACTTGTTATGCTCTCTCCTCAACTCCTGGCTATCACAGACCACAAGGAGAAACAACTGATGCCCTGAGTTGCTGGGCGGTGCTGTTCAGTAGCTTAGGTGGGTCATGGCATGCTCAGCTTATGATATTCCTGATTACAATGGAGATGTGGCCCAGTGTAAGTCAAAGGACATCAGTGCTTATGGGACAGCACATCAGTGTCAGCTCTGGTGTGTTGCCACGTCTACATGGCGGAAGCACATGTAATGGTGTACACCATTTTTTCCCCTCTGCCTTTCCTGCCTTCCTCTTTTCTCCTCTTTGAGGAACAGGTATTTCCATGGATTCTTGTCTTTTTTATCCTTAATTTTCTCCTTAGGAAAAATATTTTATCAACTCAGGTATGTTAACACATCTATCTAACACACCCTATTTCCCTTGCATTTCCACAAGCAGATCTCAACTTAGAGGCTAGACTAAACCATATAATGAAAATCTGTCTCAAAAAAAAGTTTTGGTGCCATTTACTCCCTATTCTGATTACAAAAATTCTTTTCTCTGGAGTACTAAGTTATGAATTTGTCATTATAGAATCAGCTGTTTTATCAATAGATTAGGAAATTCATTTAAGCAGGATCCCAAGGAAAAAGGGAGAGTTTTCACAGCATTTAGACAGTATAAGGTGTGCCTGGGGGCTGGTGAGCAGAGGATTACTGAACACTTAAGCATTCTGATTATCAATGGTCTAGTGATCCTTTGAGTTTCCATCATGTTGGTTCTAAGAGCCCATGGATGGATGGATGGATGGATAAAGGCAATGGTATGTGCACTTTGAAATACTACCCAGGCCTACAAGAGAAGGGAATCTTGTCATCTCTGATATCATGGATGAACTAGCGAAATTGTGCTAAAGCCAATGAGACCAGGCACTGAAAGATCAGTACAGCATGATCTCAGCTGTGCGTGAAACTCCAAAAGCCAAACTCACAGAAAGAGCAGAATAGGTTGGCCAAGGCTGTGGCAGAAAGTAAATGGTGTATCTTGGCTGTTTCAGGTAAACAGAGGAATAGGTTTTTTGAGATCTATTGAACACATGTAAAATATATTGCAAAACCGTGAAGACTATAGATTTAAAAGTTCATGTGGGGAACTTCTTGAAGGGAGAACCATGGACATATCTCCAGATTTTCCTTAAAACGTAGCTAATTTAATGGATGAGAATAAAGAAATGTAATGTTAATGGTGAGCATCAGTCCCTGAGGTCCTGCAGCTACACTAGAAAGGAGAGTCCATCAGAGCGTCTTCAAATCAACGTTACCTTCAGGGGGTCTGCCTGAGCTTTTTTGTCTCTAAAAGAAATTTAAAATCTCTGGTTTAGTTGTACTTGGTGTGTGATGTGGTCAATTTGCTAAGTTGAAGGTTTCAAAATGAAAATATGTATCATCACATTTCACTCCGTAAATCATTCAAATAAAATATCAATTAAAGTAAAGGTAGGAAACTAGAAGATTAAGGAAATGTGAAGACATCCGTAGTCAAGATGAGTAGTGTTTGGAGGATGGAGAGGGAAGATGTGAATTCCTGTCCTCTGGACATGATGTGGCTTTTGCACTCATGAGCTCACAGCGGCTGTGATCACATATACAAGGTCTGCACAAGATTAAGCCAATTAAAATTTTTAGGTGGAGTGAGAAAGGGGTTCCAGAAGCTGCACCCATAGGTGAAGAGCCATTGGTAGCTCATGGCTGATGAGAAAGAAAAGTCACTGTGAAGGAGGGGCTCATGCCCTAGCCCATGACCCTACACCACTGTGTAGCAGCAAACTTAATTTATTTTAAGAGAGAGAATGAATGAATGATTTAATGAATGAATGAATGAATGAATGAATGAATGAATGAATGAATTTGGGAGGGAGATGGATTGGTAGAGCTGGGTGGGGTTTGAAGGAAGGAGTTGGGGGACTGGATATTACCACAAATATTAAATACATGCAAGAATTTTTCAAAGAATAAAAATAATATTAAAATTAAGCAGACTTTAAAGATAGGTAAGATTTTACTGAAAAATTTTAAAAGTAAACATTAATACTCTCTTCACCAATTGTGATAAATGGCTCTTCTCCCCACCCTGCAAACTGAGCCTAAATTAGATGTCTCACATGCCTCTCCCCAGTTCTGTATCTACTGGGAGATAGTGTGTACATAGAACTCTAAACATGACTTAGAGAAACCCCTCTTCCTGGTATCTTCATATTACCTTTGACTTTAGGGACAATTGGAATACCCACAGAAGGTAGATCACCTGGGTCCTGAGGGAACTGCTCCTTGTTCCAAGGAGCACACCTGGCCAAAAATTTAAAAAAGAATGAAAGAAACCTGTCAGAATGGCAGGCCATGAGAAAAGAAGCAACAACAAGTTCTGGGAAAGATATAGGAGATGTAGGAGAAAGAGTATGCTTAAGACACTGAAGTTGGCAATGTAAATTAGTCCAACCACTATGGGAACTATTGTATCCACTTTGCGGTATATACTCACAAAGCTCCAAAGCAACATACACAGAGATGTCTGCTCATCCGTGCTTATTAGAATATCATTCACAAAGGTCAAGTTATAAGATCCGCCTAGGTATCCATCAAGGTAAAGAAATAAGAAAATGTGGTATATATATATATATATATATATATATATATATATATATATACACACACACACACACACACACAATGGAATTTTAAAGGTTTCTTTGACTTTAAATAATGTACATGCTGGAAAAGGGGAGTATTTTTATTGTGAGTATAGGTGCCTACTGAGGCCAGAAGAGAGTGTTAGGTTGCCTGGAGCTTGACTTACAAGTTCTGCCAGACATGGGTCCTGGGAAGTGAGCACAGGAGTTTTGCAAGAGCACCAAGTGCTCTTAACTGCTGAGCCATCTATCCAGCCTCACATTAAAGTTCTATTCAGCCTAAATGAGAATGAAGTCTCATTGTTTGCTGGAAAATGGATACTACTAGAGATCTTCCTATTAAATGAGAAAGGTCAGAAGTAGGAAAATAAATATCACATTTCTCTTATTTATACAACATACATATATGTATACATATACACACATATAGACAGATAGCTAGTATATTAGAGGACTGGAGAAGAGTATGGAGATAGAAGGGGAAGTAAAGTGAGCGCTGGGTTGAATAAAGTCAAAGCACATGATACCTGGTACCCCTGAAAGAAAATTTCTGTGCAACCCAACCCTGCATACAAAGAGTACACACCAATTGAGAAGTTCAACAGATAGTTATTATAGAATAAAAAACTAATTCGTGGATGATTTCTTTGTGCACAAATGGAGAAGAGATACAAGCTCCCTCAGTGAGCTCTGCTTTCATAGGGTTGGAAGCTCTACCTGCAGAAAGCCATTTAAGCAATACACCTGCATATAGGTCCTTTGCCTTGAACCACCACAATATAATGTAAATCAGACCTGTAACTGGTAGCACACTATACAATACACAAAGCACAACATAAATGGTCTTTAATTTATAATTTAAATAAAAAACAAGTAACTCATATTTAATAACATGTAAGGTTTAATTTGTGGATTAACTAAAATAATTTACTTCTTTGGTGTGGAGAATCACTTTTTTTAAACAGCAATTTAAATTACAGGCCCACCAATTTTTATATTGTAGGCGCTTAGTGGCAGGACATCTTACCCAATCACACTTGTCTATGCTTTAAAAACTGTGTAGGACTTTGCCATATTGATTATTAAGGAACAAGGTCAGCCTTTAGTCAACCAATTCACCAGACAGATTGATTAATATTCATGTTATAAACAGTCACTCATATTTCCTTCTATATAATAAGATGAATTAAATAATCTAAATACTGGGAAACTAAAAAATAATCATGTATGTACCATTTACCTGAGTTTGTAAGTTTTAACTGATTATTCAGTCATCTATCTTCAGAATACAGTGGTTAAATAAATCACTAAAATCTGCAGTCAAGACTTAAAGCAGAAGTGTTGGGGATTTTTATTATTTGTTTTTCTTACCAGTCCTGTGTTCCTTCCAGTCACTGCTTCTGCTTCTGGGTTCCCACCTTAAGTTCCCACCCCGCCTTCCCCTCAGTGATGGAGCATAAAGTGTAAGTGGAAATAGAAATTTTGGCCACAGTCTTTATCACAACAGCAGCAACAACAACAACCAAAAAAAAAAAAACAAAAAAAAACAAAAAACAAAACTAAGACAACCACCCAGAATGAAACAGGATCTTTCACTTCATCTTTGGCTCCATTCAGTGTGTGCATTTGGGTCAGAGCTCTTGCCCCTAATGCAGCAGAAAGAGATGTGCTAGGTTGACCAGGAGAAGATACTGCTAACGCTTACAGCAAAGGCTGACATGGAGGCGGTGCCAGGTTACTCCACACAGGGTTGTAGTCATGCAAACACATAGGAGCTGAGTGAAGAAGCAAACAGAACACAGTTGTGAGGGGGTCTCAAGTTCTCATTTTATTCTGGGGGGGAAACAACAACGTGGAACTGTAGAAGCATTTCAATTCTGGAAGGACCCCTTTCAGAGCAGCACTGGGAAGTTGAGATTAGAAAGCGAGGCATGGTAGAATCAGAGGGCCAGACTCAGTGCAGGAGAAGCTGGCCACAATTTAGAAGAAGCCGAGAGTGACTTGAACTTGCCATAGGATGGAGCTCAGGACACATTTTTGCCTGTTTTTCTCTTATTGTCATTGTTTTTGTTGTTGTTTGTTTTTTTTCTAAGAATGTTTGCCTTTTGGCACAAGCTCTAAATGTGAGAGCACAAAGGAGGGAGGAGCAAAGGGTAAACTGTAGCAGTGCTCTGGAAAATGTCACCCGTCAGCTGATGCCACTTGTCTTAGATACACTGAAGCATGGATGATCTTGAGTGGAAAGAGTATGAGTGTCATCCAGATAAAACTCCATCTCCAGAGGAAGTAGCTGCAGCTGTTCAGAGCATGCACTGCTCATTCTATGACCACTGACTCAAAACTTCCCTCTGCTGTTTACTCTTGGCCATTTCACCTGAAGAGGGAAAGCTTTCTTACAGGATTGTTAGTTCCTGCTCATTCAACACAGACATATTTGTTTAGATTGGAAAAGTATTTCTTTTTTAAATTTTATTTATTTAATATATTTTTATTTATTACAGTTTATTCACTGTAATCCCCAGCCTCATCCCGAACCCTCCTCCCCTCCGAATCCCACCTTCCCTTCCTCCCTTCCTCATCTACTCCCATGCTCCTTCCCCAGTCCACTGATAGGGGAGGTGGACCCTAGCCTATCAGGTCTCATCAGGACTGTCTTTCATAGTCTTCCTCTGTGGCCTGGTAAGGCTGACCCCCCCCCACTAGGGGGGGTGATCAAAGAGCCAGCCACTGAGTTTATGTCAGAGACAGCCTCTGTTCCCCTTACTAGGGAGCCCATTTGGAGACTAAGTTGCCATGGGTTACATCTGTGCAGGGGTTCTAGTTTATCTGCATGCATGGTCCTGAGTTGGAATATCAATCTCAGAAAAGACCACTGAGCACAGATTTTTTTGGTTCTGTTGTTCTCCTTGTGGAGCTCCAGACACTTCTAGGCCTTCCTATCTCCCCCTTCTTTCATAAGATTACTTGCACTCTGCCCAAAGTTTGGTTATGAATCTCAGCATCTGCTTTAATACCCTGCTGGGTAGAGTCATTCAGAGGCCCTCTGTTGTAGGCTCCTGTCTTGTTCTTTGTTTTTACCTTCTTCCGATGTCTATTCTGTTTGCCTTTCTGAATGAGGATTGAGTATCTTACTCAGGGTCCTCCTTCTTAGTTAGCTTCTGTAGGTATACAGATTTTTAGTATGATTATCTTATATTATATGTCTAGTATTATATATCTATATTATATGTCTAGTATTATAAGTGAGTACATACCATGTGTATCTTTCTGCTTCTGGGATACCTCACTCAGAATGATCTTTTCTAGTTCCCACCATTTGCCTGAAAATTTCATGATTTCCTTGTTTTTCATTGCTGAGTAGTATTCCATTGTGTAAATGTACCACAATTTCTGTATCCATTCCTCAGTTGAGGGACATCTGGCTTGTTTCCAGGCTATTATGAATAAAGCTGCTATGAACATGCTTAAGCAAATGTCCTTGTTGTATACTGGGCATATTTTGGATATATGCCTAGGAGTGGTATAGCTGGATCTTGAGGTAGCACTATTCCTAATTTTCTGAGAAAGTACCAGATTAATTTCCAAAGTGGTTGTAGAAATTTACATTCCCACTAGCAATGGAGAAGTGTTCCCCTTTCTCCACATCCTCTCCAGCATGTGTTGTCATTTGAGTTTTTGATCTCAGCCATTCTAATGGGTGTAAGGTGAAATTTCAGGGTCGTTTTGATTTGTATTTTCCTGATGACTAAGAACATTAAGCATTTCTTTAAGTGTTTCTCTGTTATTTGGTATTCCTCTATTAAGAATTCTGTTTGGCTCTGTGGATCAATGGAATTGAATAGAAGACCTAGAAATAAACCCACACACTTATGGACACCTGATTTTTGACAAAGATGCCAAAACCATACAATGGAAAAAGATAGCCTCTTCAGCAAATGGTGCTGGTCTATCTGGATGTCTACATGTAGAAAAATACAAATAGACCCATACTTATCACCCTGCACAAAACTAAAGACCAAGTGGATCAAAGACCTCAACACAAAACCAGACACACTAAACCTGTTGGAAGAAAAAGTGGGGAAGAGCCTTGAACTCATTGGCACAGGAGACAACCTCCTGAATAGAACACCAACAGCACAGGCTCTAGGAGCAACAATCAATAAATGGGAACTCATGAAACTGAAAAGCTTCTATAGAGCAAAGTACACTGTCATCAGAACAAAATGATAGATTGGGAAAGGATCTTCACCAACCCTATGTCTGACAGAGGACTAATATCCAGAATATATGAAGAACTCAAGAAGTTAAACAGCAACAAATCAAGTAATCCAATTAAAAAGTATTTATTGTGGATGTTCATGTTGATTCTATTTAGAGGGTTTTATGGAGACAGGGCCAGTATTAGTCACTAACACTAGGGAACTTAGGTACCCTTCAAGGTAGCATTTCCATAAGTCATCTCAGAGTCCTGGGGTCCTGCCCTAACATGAATGAGGAAAGACAAATTCTATGAAGAAGGTTTATGAATCCACAGAGACTCCACCAAGGATGGCCTTAGTATTGGGAGGATTTGCTGAATCACTTCCAAGGAATCATTGTTGGGAGGATTTCTCCCACCCCATCTCCCACCAAAGAGATGTCTCCAATGGAAGGAGATGTTCTTTGATAGTGGACATTTAGAAATAGCTACATGCTTTATTGAGTGTATCATACTAGGCTCTACAACCAGCCCTATTACATTAAATATTCTCAGCCCTGCCAGGAAGATAAGAGATCCTTACATTGTCTTGGAAGTTGCATAGGCTATATAGGTTGTAAGGTTGTTCTAGTTAGAAATGTTCTGTTTTGTGATAGTATGCCAACATAACCTCAGTCTTTCACTCTCAGCACAGTGTACAATTAGACAGCTGTTAACTGTCTACTGAAGTCTAATATAGACTCTGAGCCAGTGTCAGGTAGGCCAAGCTAACCTTTGATGTCTGACATAGAGGTGCATTAACTTAAGTGCATGTTTAAACTAAATACAGTCTCAGTTTACCACAGGCTTCGCAGGAAGCGCGTTGGAAGTGGAGGAGCATCTGAATAGGCACTCGAGTTTCTCATTGCTCTTTGGCTCCTTTCTTATTTCAGCCAAAGCTCAGCTGAGTTCAGACCCTCTTGCCTTACATGTGCATCATGTGTGCCCATGTTCTGTCTCAGGTTCCACACTTATTTATCCCCACTCAGGTGAGCTGGGAGACGGGGTGCATGGCTCCATTTCTTGGTGTGCTCTGCTGGGGAGATCTTGCTCACTGTGCTTGCTCCATCCATGTACCTGATGACTAAGGACGTTGAGCATTTCTTTAAGTGTTTTTCTGCCATTCAGTGTTCCTCTATTGAGAATTCTCTGTTTCTCTGCCCTGCGTGCCACCTTCATCTGGTATCGACAATTCCGAGTAATCAAGTGTATCCAAGTCTTTGTCCCAGGCTTTGAGTCTAGGGAATCAGAGCTAAAGCAATAACTATATATGGTGCACTGTAGGTCTTCAGCAAAGGACAGCTCTCAATTTCCCTTTTTCAACTGAAAAATACAAGGTCCAGAGTTCCAAGTGACTTGCTCCAAACAACTCATCCTTAGGACCAAAAGTATTAGGTCAGGCATCTTTTATGTATGTGTGTGTGTTTTCTTTTTCTTTTTAATTTTTAAAAATTAATTACAGTTTATTCACGTTGTATTCCGGCTGTAGCCCCCTCCCTCATTCCCTCCCAATCCCACCCTCCTTCCCTCAGCTCCTCCCATGCCCCTCCCCAAGTCCGCTGATAGGGGAGGTCCTCCAGCACTTCCTCTTGAACCCAGCCTATCAGGTCTCACCAGGACTGGCTGCATTTTCCTACTCCGTAGACCAGCAAGGCTGCTCCCCATGGGGGCGGGGGTAGGGGGTAATCAAAGAGCCAGCCACCGGAGTCCATGTCATTTATGTTTTTTAAACTCAAAAGCTGACTTTTGCTCTGTCCTCAGCAAACCAACGAGGCCCTCTAGTGGCCAGCACAGAATGGACAGCCAGGAAGGGAAGAGAATGGCCTTCCCACTAGGGAACAGGTGCAAAGGGCCAAGTCAGCTAGAGAACCTTGCAAAAGTTTAGCTAATCAGTTCATGTCAGAGACAGTCCCTCTTCTCATTACTATGGAACCCACTTGGAGGCTGAATGCCCTGATGGGGGAGCAGCCTTGCCAGGCCACAGAGGAAGACAATGCAGCCGCTCCTGATGAGACCTGATAGACTGGGAGCAGAAGGAAGGAAAAGAAGACCTCCCCTACCAGTGGACTTTGGGATGGGCATGAGTTGAGAAGGCGGAAGGAAGGGAGGGGTTGGGAGGGGAGGAGGGAGGGAGCTAAAGGGGGGGGATACAAAGAGAATAAAGTGAAATTAATTTTAAAAATTTAAAAAAATGTTTAGCTACGCTAGGCAGTGACGGGTGCAACCCAAAGCTTCACAAAGGTGGTCCTCAGACCAAGGCAGCAGCACCATGTTGTCATATTTCTTTTTATAGAGGAAAGACAGGAGAACAAGTTTGGTTTTTTTTTCCCCCTTGTATTTCAGGGTGGTGAATTTCTCTGAATCTCAAGGTTCTTTTTAGTGACCTGGGCAATCTCCAACCTACCACACATCAACAAATTGCTTTGTTTAATTCTAAGGGTCTAGATCCCTTTCTGTGGAGTGGTGTGTTAGTAAGGGGGTAGGGAACAGAGGTGAAGGTCCTTAGCTGAAGGTGATGCTTTTCCTGTTCTCTCACTGTGGTGAGAATAGGTTCCACAAGGAACCTGAGAAAGTACACACCATGTTCCCACTATTCTCAGAAGCCCTTGAAGCCCACATCCATTCAAAGAGTATTTGGTGGGTTTCTGCGAGATGGCAGCCTTCTTGAAGTCAACCATATGCTCTGCATGTGGAAGCCAAATCCTACAGCAAGGTTTCTTCATCACCCATGCCTTATGGCCAATTGTGTCTCCACCGCCTCTAAGAAAGTTCTTGTTCTGGTCAGGCCAGATCAAGAGCCGCAGGAGACTGTGCACTATGGAAGAAACAGATGGAGCAGGTGGAGACACGGCAGCAAACGCCCACGAGGAGCCGATGGTGCTGGACCAGCCTGCAGAGGGGGCAGAACTTCCCCTTATCAGCTGGCGGCCTCTCTGCTCCTCTTTACCGGCTCCCTCCATGGCTCACATGTCAGGAGCCCGGGATGCCCCAAGAGCTGGTGAACCCCAGCTGCGCCTCCTCCCCAGGGACTGCCTACTTACAAGAAAGACTGCTTACAGACAGATAACTTGGAAGAAGCATAAAACAAAATAAGCTAAGTGCAAAGGGCAGATATGAAACAGATTTTTGCAAGGCTCCAACTGTGGTGGATATTATAAGCAGAACAGATTTCATATGGAAGACACTGATGAGGAATAAACATAGCACCCAAAGCTTTGAAGGATTTGCTACTTTGAACATAAGCACTTAAAAAAAATCACGTTCTTATCAAAATAATGAGCATCCAAATCTCTGCTCTAAAATGGCAAGTGTAGATCAGACCTAGGTGTGGGTTACCTGTATTTGCAAGAACGACTTCCAAAATCCCATTTCAGTTTGCTATGGAAGCATGTGCTGCCCTGGCTTTCTAATCTATGTCGAAAGCTCAAAGGTTAAAGAGACTTGGTTGAATTTGTCTTAAGATATACCCTTTGTTCTGATTCAATCGTTTATTTGAATTTAATATTTTAAAGGACACTTCAAACAGACTTCACAAAGCACTGCTACCATCCGGGCCACATTTATTATTTAATATTTAACTGGGGAGATTTGTCAAAACCCTTAAGAATTAGTGGTTGCAAACTTGTGGACTTAAAAAGCTTGTGAAAGAAGCCATTTGTTAACCACAGGGAACTGATGTCCCTGCAAGCTGGGCCACTACCATAATGTGAATATGCATTTGGGGGTCTAGTGACATGGTGAGCCCAGCTACCCAGAAAGAGCAGACAGTGGAATTGCCTTTAAATAAATATTCTAATGTGCTTAACTTCTGAACTGTAAAGCTCAGCTTGTGCCTGCAGAAGAGAGGCAACTGTGAAAGCAAAGCAAACAATTATCCCAGGCTGCCACAACTGTCCCCAGAAAGTCCCAGAGGCTAAAGCAATCAGCAACTGCTGTGCTGCCTGAAAGGTCTGTGATCCTGTGAGGCCACTGTGTTTGGGATCCATGATCCATGGACGTCGCCTGTGTTTTTCTGCTGCTGAATGTAAAGAAGCAAATGAATTCCCCTGATCTGCAGTGTGTCCATCCATTGCCACGCACTCAGCAAGGTGACCTGTTGAGTTAAGTGTGAAGATTTATGGCTCTTGGTGCCCCAAAAGTGGTTCAACCGTTCTGATAAAGTGCCTATTTCAAATTCTTGTGAAAACAAGCAGGTGAAGTTCTATCAAGCACAAGTCAAGAATGTCATGAATTCTATGATGACATTACATCACTGACCAGATAGAGGAGAGGGATGCTTTTGTTGAAACGTTGTGAGATAGCCACCTTTTTGTGGAGACAGCATACATGTCTCCTCTCCCCAGAATGGTAGTTCAAGACAGACCAAAGTAAAGAATGTACCAATGTCCAATTTGGTGAACCAATGGGTTTCTTTTTATTAGTGTTACTAACAAAAAACATTGATGAGGAGTTACAAAGAGCTTGGTTAATCCAAAAGAAGCTGCATCACCATGAACTCCACTCTCCATAAAGGATGGCTCCCCAAACTCTGTATGCTTGGGGCTCTCTCTGCAGCTTGCAAACAGTTCCACAGTCTAAACCTCTCCTTCTGCAGTTTGGCTGGTCAGTCTCCAACCCCAGCCACTTTTTATAAGTGTTGGTAAGGGCCCTAAAGCAACTTATGAATATGACCTACAATAAATGTCAAGAAAAAAAAAAGGAAAGGACCGACATAAGATTTCTACATAGAAATCTACCAGCAGAGCCCAACAAACACTGCCCAAGGCAGACTGCAGACAGCAAGTGCAGAGGCAAGCGCTAGGCTGGGTCACTGGAGCGATGTGACTTTAGGGTGACCAGAGGTCTGCAGCTTCTAGACTGGGCTCATTCCTCTGCTTTCGCCCTTGTACAGCTGCAATGCAGTCAATCTGGTAGGATTCCAAATGATACACAGAATGGCCTGTGTGTGTTTGTGTTGGGGGTGGGGGATGGATTCCAGCTCTAATCTAGAGTTCTATGCATAAATGAGCATACCAGCCTTCAATGGGGCAAAAAGTGCCAAGTGATCCAGAGGAGAGCCATCAGCAGCTAGTGTAGCTGCGTCTCAGGAAATCACTCTGAATCCACTGTCCAGGCTCTTTTCTCAAGTGCTGGTGCCTTTGTCTGCCTACAATAAAAACAGGGAAAGTATTTTCTTTGGTGGAGAGGTATTTCTGGGTATAACACGTATATGAACAGAAATCTCTACGATTGCTGATTAAGCCTTCATAATTATTTAAAATAAACCTAAGTGTCTCTAGCAGAAAGCTTTCTCCCCACCCTCAGAGGAGAAAAATCACTTCACACATGAGAAGATCACTTGACCAAAAGAAAGAAGTGTCAAATTCCCAAAACATGGCAAGGAAGCTAAAGCTGTATGCTTTGGGTTATACTGTAAATACAATGAATTTCATAAAACTCTGTGAAGGAAAAGTTCCACTTCTAGAAGAGAAGACTTTAAGGTAAAAAAAAATGGATTTTTGCTTGGTTGAGGTTTTTATTCTGTGTGTGGGAGGCAGTATTTGTTCGTTTCTCATTTGATGTTTGGAGACAGGGTCTCCCTATATAGTCCTGGCTGCCTCAGAACGTACTATATAAGCCAGGTTTATCTCAAACCCCTGCCTCTGCCTCCAGAGTGCTGGGTCAGCATGTGCCACTGCACCCAGCTTGTGCTTTTGTTTTAGAACATGGTACCATTAAGGGCATTTTTGTGTATTTTTTTGACAACTTCAGACATAAGCACTCTATCTTTGTTACTTTCATCTCTTCTTCCCTTCCAATTTCCTTCATGTCTTCATCCCTCTCCAATTCAATTCCCTCTTCTTTATTATGCTTACATATATATATATATATGTAACATAGCATACACACATACATACATATATAATATATATGTGTGTACATGTCTTACACATACAATCTACTAAGTCTATTTAGGATTGTTCATGCATACATGTCCAGAGCTTATCACTTGGGATTATACAATTTGTACAGAAGCTCAGCCCTGGAGGAGAATGATTCTGTCTCTCCCAGAAGGCACTGGGCACTTGGAGCTCTACATCTAGAGTTGGGACCTTGCGAAATTTTTTCTGTACATTTTGACATGTCAGCTGGTATTGTCACTGTTCTGGTCTTGTTCAGGCACTTATACTGCTGAGATTTTGTGGGTACATTTTCCTGGCCTGCCTAGGAGACACCATCTACTATAATCTCTAGCTATATTTTAAATGTTTATCCTTATATCCCCAGGTAAGGATATCCTTACACCCCTCATCAAAGAAGTTTCTTTTTTTACAATAGGCAGAGACTATCACTGAAATACACAACTGGTCAAAATGCAGAGAATGAGTTATACCTTTAGACATACATCCTAACTGATGTATGTCAATAGAGGTGGGCTTTGAGATTTCACATAACCATCCCATTCCCAGCTAGTCCTCTCTCCTCTTCTGCTCCTGGAACAGATGTAAGCCCTCAGGTATTGCTTCAGCTCATGTCTGTCTGCCTGCTGCCATATTCCCAACCACAAAAGTCATTGACTCACCTTTTCAAACTATGAGCCCCTATTAAATGCGTTCTTCTAAAAGTTGTCCTGGTTGTGGTGTTTTTGCAGGGCAATAGAAACAAAACTAAGGCAATAAATCTGTAACATGCCCCCTACATCTAAATGCTCATGGACGATGGACAATGAGAGGACAGAAGAATAGTAAGAGTCAAAGGAATAAAGCAACAGACCATAAAAACGAACAAACCAACCAACAAACATAAAACAGAATGCTTGAGTATCCAAATACAGCAGAAGTGGAAAGCAGGAGAATAGAGAGGACAGAGTTCAAAGGTCAGTGATGAAGCTTTGCCCATAAATCAGTGTAAGAAGGTGAACAAAGAACACATAATAGGAGAACAGGAAATGATCTAGTAGCAGATCAGAAAGTCACAATAACACTGTGAGAAGAGCATAAGAAAAATAGGCACATGGTGCTGAGAGCTATCTAATACAGAAACAACAGAAAGGTTTCTGTAGTGAAGATGAATATAAGAACCAGACTCTCTGATTCTCTTGCAAAAGTAATGAATAAGAGCTTTTATGCAAGTTCTTCTGATGATCTTATGTCTGAAAAACAATATAAAAGGCCATGCATATTCAGCCACAAGTAATTTTTGCAGTAATCTAGTAAAAAATCAAATTAAATCTAAAGCCCAGCAAAGAACTTGATGAGTATGTTAAATGTGCCTAAGGTATCCTTTGACCTCTACAAGCATGTGCACACACATACATACATACGTGCACAAGCAAAATGAAATTGTGGAGAGTAATGAAAGCACTGAAGTTCAGAGTTAATAGCTAAAAACCTATTAAATGATTATAAGCCCTACAAATTTAAAACACAATTTTTTTTTTAAAAAGAGAAAGTACAAACTGCATTTGAGAAACTGAATCTCACAACCCAAGCCATTTAAACAGCAACTAGGAACTAAATAGAAAGAGATTATAGAACTAGAAATGTCTGCTCTAACAGGAAAAGGAAGGGCTAACCAGACATAGTTTAAATTCTAGTGCTTCTAGAGAACAACTGACTAATGTATTCACTGGAAATCTAATGACTGTTAGAGAACAAGTCAAGAATTCTTGAGCCACTAGAGAGAGGAACTGTAAGCAACAACAGACAGAGAGAGAGAGAGAGAGAGAGAGAGAGAGAGAGAGAGAGAGAGAGAGAGAGAGAGAGAGAGAGAGAGAACATAAGACACAAATATAAAAACAAGGTCAGGTAGAGAACAAATCTAGACACTTTGTGTTACAGATAGAGTTGGGTAATTTGTAGAATATCCACACAAGCAAATGCTATAAAACTGTAACATTAGTGTGAACTTTAAAAACATAGTGTCACTCATTCACACAGGCACCCACACAGGCACATTCACTGATTCACTTACATCACTTGTGTGAAAGCCAGGGGATCCAGAGCATGCCTACAGAGCAGTGTGTGTGTGTGCGTGTGCGTGTGCGTGTTGTGGGAGGGGTATTGTAAATGTGCTCACAGACCCAGATAGAGTTCTGGGTAAATGCCTGAGACGGAATAGCACAAGTGTTTATAGTTCCTGTGGTTTTAAAGTATGTCCCAATAGCTTGCATTAAAGGGGATTGGTCATCATCCTCTGAGGGTCATGAGAAATACTACGACCTTTAAGACATAGTTCTAGCGGTAGGTCACTGAAATTTCCTCAAAGATGATGCATCCACAATGGAATACAAACAGCAATAGCAATCAAAGGTACAGAAATTCATGAATACTAAACACCACACTACTGAATGATAATTGAGCCAAGCAGTAATTCAAGAAGGAAAATCTAAAAGGTTTAAAATTTAATGAAAATGACAACGCAACATATGAAAACCTATGGTGAACAATAAGGGAGTCCCAACAGCAAAGTTTATAGCAGTAAGCACCTATATCAAAAAAAAGTTGAGAGATCACAAACTAATAATTTAATGATACCTCTGAAAGCCTTGGAAAACAAGAACAAATACCAAAGGAAAAAAAAAGTAGACAGAAAGAGATACTCAAAACCATGGCTGAAATTAAGAAATGAGAACAACACAAATAATTGATGAAACAAAGAGTTGATTTTCTGAAAAATTTTTAAAAGATCAACAAACCTCTAGGGAAGTTAAAAGAGAGAGAGGATCCAAAGTAAGAAAATCCGAGGTGGAAAAGGAGAGCTGACAAGAAACCCTTTATTTTTTATTAATTACACTTTATTCATTTTGTACCCCCCCCCTCCGTAGCTTTCTCCTCCGATCCCTCCCAATCCCTCCCTTTCTCTCCCTTCTCCACCCATGCCCCCACCCCAAGTCCACTGATAGGGGAGGTCTTCCTCTCCTTCCTTCTCATCCTAGTCTATTAGGTCTCATCAGGAGTGGCTGCATTGTTTTCCTCTGTGGCCTGGTAAGGCTGCTCCCCATCAGGGTGAGGTGATCAAAGAGCAGGCCAATCAGTTCATGTCAGAGACAGTCCCTGTTCCCATTACTATGGAACCCACTTGGACACTGAACTGCCATGGGCTACATCTGAGCACAGGTTCTAGGTTATCTCCATGCATGCTACTTGGTTGGAGTATCAGTGTCAGGAAAGATCCCTGTGCTCAGATGTTTTGGTTCTGTTGCTCTCCTAGTGGAGCTCCTGTCCTCCCCAGATTTTACTATTTCCCACTTCTTTCATAAGATTCCCTGCACTCTGCCCAAAGGTTAGCCATAAGTCTCAGCATCTGCTTTGATAGTCTGCAGGGCAGAGCCTTTCAGAGGCCCTCTGTGGCAGGCTCCTAACTTGTTCCCTGTTTTCTCCTTCTGATGTCCATCATCTTTGCCTTTCTGGCTGGGGATTGCGCATTTTGGCTAGAGTCCTCCCTCTTGATTAGTTTCTTTAGGTGTACAGATTTTAGTAAGTTTACCCTATATTATATGTCTATATAAGTGAGTATATACCGTGTGTGTCTTTCTGCTTCTGGGAGAGCTCACTCAGTATTATCCCTTCCAGTTCCCACCATTTACCTGCAAATTTCATGATTTCCTTGTTTTTCATTGCTGAGTAATATTCCATTGTGTAGATGTACCACAATTTCTGAACCCATTCCTGAGTTGAGGGGCATCTGAGTTGTTTCCAGCTTCTGGCTATTACAAATAAAGCTGCTACAAACATAGTTGAGCAAATATTCTTATTGTGTACTTGAGCCTCTTTCGGATATATGCCTAGGAGTGGCATAGCTGGATCTTGAGGAAGTGCTATTCCTAGTTGTCTGAGAAAGCGCCAGATGATTTCCAGAGTGGTTGTACAAGTTGACATTACCACCAGCAGTGGAGGAAGGTTTCTCCACAACCTCTCCAGCATGTGTTGTCACTTGAGTTTTTGATCTTGGCCATTCTGATGGGTGTAAGGTAAAATCTCAGGGTCGTTTTGATTTGCATTTCCCTGATGGCTAAGGACGTTGAGAATTTCTTTAAGTGATTCTCTGCCATTCCATATTCCTCTACCGAGAGTTCCCTGTTTAATTCTATTCTGTGTTTTTAATTGGATTACTTGATTTGTTGCTTTTCAACTTCTTTAGTTCTTTATACATACTGGATATTAGCCCTCTGTCAGATAAAGGGCTGGTGAAGAATCTTTCCCAATCTGTAGGTAGTCATTTTGTTCTGAAGACAGTGTCCTTTGCTCTACAGAAGCTTTTCAGTTTCATGAGGTCCCATTTATTGAATGTAGCTCTTAGAGCTTGTGCTGTTGGTGTTCTGTTCAAGAAGTTGTCTCCTGTGCCAATGAGTTCAAGGCTCTTCCCCACTTTTTCTTCTAACTGATTTAATGTATCTGGTTTTATGTTGAGGTCTTTGATCCGCTTGGACTTTAGTTTTGTGCAGGGTAATAAGTATGGATCTATTTGTATTTTTCTACATGTAGACATCTAGTTAGACCAGCACCATTTGTTGAAGATGCTATCTTTTTTCCATTGTGTGGTTTTGGCATCTTTGTCAAAACTCAGGTGTCCATAAGTGTGTAGGTTCATTTCTGGGTCTTCTTTTCAGTTCCATTGATCCACCATTCTGTTTCTATGCCAGTACCATGCAGTTTTTATTACTGTTGCTCTATAGTACAGCTTGAGATCAGGGATGGGGATAATCCTCCAGAAGATCATTTATTGTAAAGGATTGTTTTAACAATTCAGGGTTTCTTGTTATTCCATATAAAATTGAGAATTTTTCTTTCAAGGTCTATAAAGAATTGTGTTGGTAATTTGATGGGAATTGTATTGAATCTGTAGATGGCCATGTTAATCCTGCCAAGCCATAAGCATGGGAGAGCCTTCCATCTTCTGATATCTTCTTCTAATTCTTTCTTCAGAGACTTGGAATTTTTTTCATACAAATCTTTGATGTCCTTAGTTAGGGTCACCCCAAGGTACTTTATGTCTTTTGTGGCTATTGTGAAGGGTGTTGTTTCCCTAATTTCTTTCTCAGCCCTTTTTTCTTTTGTATACAGAAGGGCTACTGATTATTTTGAGTTAATTTTGTATCCAGCCACTTTGCTGAAGGTGTTTATCAGCTGTAGGAGTTCCCTGGTAGAATTTTTGGGTTCACTCAGTTTTCTTTAAGAGTGAGAGGACCTAGACCTCCTGCTCAAAGGAAGCCCATAGGCTGCTCAGTTTCCAAGTGGGTTCCCAAGCAAAGGGAGCAGGGGCTGTCTCTCATATTAACTCAGTGGTTCTTTGTTCACCTCCCCCTGGGGAGTGTGGCAGCCTTTCCAGGCTACAGAAGAAGATGATACAGGCAGCATTGACTAGACCTGATAGGTTAGGGTCAGATAGAAGGGGAGGAGGGCTAGGGAAAGGGCATAGGGGCAGAAGAGGCAGGAAAAGTAGGGCTAAGAGGAGGCGAGGGAGGGGGCTGCAGGTGGGATACAAAGTGAATAAATTGTAATAAATAAAATTAAATTATAAAAAATAAAAAGTGTTGTTTCTGGGAAGTTAATCATGCTTCAGTTGGAGGGCCACACGCCCAAGAATAGAAGGGTAGCACAAACTGGACTTGATTGGTGAAAAAAATAAAAGAAGACACAAAGTTTAGAGACTAGGGAAGAGGTGAAGCTCAGAGGAGTTGGGGGTGAATGTGATTAAAAACATATTGTACAAAAATCTGGGGGAAAATGAATAAATAATAACAGTCATTTTACCCTTGACCTCTTCTTGCCTCTCTTGGTTACAATAAGAGGAATTGTCTTTGCTTGCAACATGCTTCTGCCATTAGAAATTATGCAACAACATGGCCAAAGCAGCCAGGCTGAGCAACCATAGACTGATGCCCCTGAAAATGCAAGCCAGAATCATATTCCTTCCCTCCCTCTAAGCTGATTCTCTCAGGTATTTCCCCACAGTGACTGAAAGCTGATTAACACAATTGTCATATCTTTGAATTATAAGATTAAGGCTAATTTTTCCCTTTTAAGTTTTACTAATGTATAATTGGAATATTGAAATGCACAAATTTGATGAGCACAGGGAGTTTTCTTCGTGCTAAAAATTAATAAATTGAATGACTTATAGGGTCTTGTATCTTAATTTGCTTTTCCTGTAAAAGCCAACATTTTTCTTCTTATTTGTAGGAGACACAGCATCTTAGAATTAGTCACTTTGGCCATTTTTAGATGAATAATCAGCTTTGTTAGTTTCACCTTAATGTAGATAATTGTCAAGGAAGGTGAGGCAAAACCAAAAGCAAAGGTCAGCAGTGTCCTAGGTGAACCACCGAGCAGGAAAAATAATCCACTGCAAGCAACTTCTATGCAAACATGAACGAAATGCAAAACAGCTGGGTAAGAGCAGGGCGGGAAGTTCAGCTCTCTGGGAACAGACACTGACGTTTAGACACTGTTAAGATCTGCCACCTATTAACAGAACCGTTAGCTTCTGGTTTAGGTGGAATTTTGAAGGTTCTTCTTCTTCAGGAATGCTTCCACCTTCTGCCTCACTGTTCACTTGGACTGTCAAACTCCTGTGCTCTCCCATCAAATAGTATCAGCCCACCTCTCCCTCCTGCTTCCCAGGGTATGACCACACACCCAGCAGGTTGAAAAGGGAGGAAATCTCCCATGCACTTGAAGCTACGGAAAGTCCTCAGGGACAGTCCCCGATGTGTTCATGGGCCTGAAACAGGAGGCTTCTGATGAAGAAATGTTAGTCTTCTCTCACAAGCCATGAGAGCCCTGAAAGATTTTCATTTTACCTCAAATACCATAACTTTTAAATTGTATTCATGTCAAAGCAGGAAATTGGAGAGGTGAGCTGCCCTAGGGAAGATGGACAAATGATCCTGGAAAATACTAGACCCACCAGGTGGTCAACAAACACTTGCTGTGCACCTGTGGCCAGAGTGCGTACAAAGAATAACTGTGTGGGTACAATCATCCTGTACCTGAAAGTTTAAAGCAGGAGGGTGATGAGGCTAAAGCCAGTTTCAGCTACATAGTGAGACCCTGTTACAAAAGAAAACTGAAGAGAAAATCTGGGAATGCAGTTAACACCTGCCTGGGAGTATTTAATCTCTTAGTCTTGACCCTTAGTGCACGCCTATGCATGTACATACACACACACACACAAACACACAAACAAACATGAAAGAGTCAAATATTAATGATTAATGAATATGGTAATAAGACAACTAGCTGCCAGATAAGCCAGTGGCTTCTAGACCTAGGGAGAAAGACTGAGCACAGAGAAAAGTCTAAGGAGAAATGGGGAATATGGAATAAAAGCCTTGGAGTCAGATCTTCCATTCAGTGGAAAGAAGGCAAGAGGGAGCTTGTAGCTCAGTTAGGGAGTTTAGAATAATGCAGAGAAAAAGGAGGTCATACCACCAGGTCAGACCTTCATATCCATGGGCCCTGGAACCTCCCTGCTGGATCATGTTGGTCCCCACTGTGCTATGCCTTCAGCTTTTGTGCCTCAGAATCCATCTAGCCATGGCCCAGGTTCATCAGGTCCCTTCTCCACCCCAGATTTGTATTGTCTTCTTCAACACGGTCCCTTGGTGTTTCCTTATTCCTGTCACATTAACTTTTCTCACCATGGACATATGATGGTTTCCAGGGAGAGTGAATTTAATGTTTAGCCTTTATGGTTAACTGCATTTTTTTATTATTACCAGAGGTTGGGAAATTTCAGTAACCCACCAAAAAGGCTTTGAGAAATACTAAAATAAACCAAAAACTCTGGAACACTTGGTGCCAGAGTCTGCTGTGGTGGTTCTGGGGAGGCAAAGTAATTTCTCCTCAACTCCTAGTAGGGACAGATCTCTGTAACAAAGGGCAGGTAGAAAAGAGAAAAATGAGTGAGCTTCTTAAGAATGTGAGGCACTTCCCATGAGGGAAACCCCCAGTGCAAAGCAACCCAGATTTATAATCTACCTGATGTAGCACCTCTGATAATGGGTCCTCTGTGGAAACTACAGCAGGAGGGATCATGGTGTAAGAACGTCAAAGTTGGAGCATTGCAGCAAGGTGCAGACCCGGGCACACTCCAGCGGAACAGCAGGAGCTTGGGGGTGCTGCTGTGCCCCCTGTGGGCAGGGTGAGTTCTCTGTGAAGGGGTATGTTCTGCCTTCAGGTGGAGAGAGAGGAGGATGGAGAAAATGCTCCCCCTGTTTCTGTTTCTTAGTTGCCCCCAAAATAATTGGATGATAATAATAAAAAATTAAAAACAGTAATTGGGTGACCAATTTTGTTTCCTCCAATAAGAAAAGCCCCTGGGATAACTAACACAAGCAGCGTCCCTTCCAAGGTCTTCCACAATGAGGTTCGCTGTTAACCTCCAAAACAGTCTCAGTAGGCAGGGAAACAGAACGATTAAGAATGATGTTGACATCCACAGCACATGACAGTACTCAGGACCTTTGTCAACCACCTCACCGTTGTCCTGTAAGGAAGAGGGCATGGCCCTCCCCCCTCCCCCGCTCTCAGCAGAAAAAGAGAGCTAGGGAACTCCCAGAAATGAACACTGCTGGGTGGACATATGAATTGGTACCTCTTCTCCCAGGGGGAGTTTCTCAGAGTTTCATTTTTAATATTTATTTTTATATTAATTACAGTTTATTCACTTTGTAGCCCAGCTGTAGCCCCCTCTTTCATTCCTTCCCAATCCCACCCTCCCTCCCTCATTTCCTCCCATGCCCCTCTCCAAGTCCACTGATAGGGGAGGTCCTCCTCACCTTCCATCTGACCCTAGCTTATCAGGTCTCATCAGGACTGGCTGCATTGTCCTCCTCTGTGGCCTGGTAAGGCTACTCGCCCCTTGAGGTGGGGGGATGTGGTCAAAGAGCCTGCCACTGAGTTCATGAGACAGTCCCTGTTCCCCTTTCTAGGGAACCTACTTGGATACTGAGCTGCCATGGGCTACATCTGAGTGGCGTTTCTAGAGTTTCAAATTTTAAAGCATGTAGAATTGATGCAGTGAACAGTTTCCAGATAGCTCTTTCTATAGGTTTGCCTCCACATGGGCAGAATGCTCTAAGCACCGGTGTGTGAACTGCAGTGTTATTTCCAGTAGCAGAAAATTGGAAACAATGACATAAATGGTCACCATTTGGAGGCTTGATCCAAATGAGCTGCCACGGTCCATGCTCACATGCAATGGAAAATAGGCAGGCACAAGTCCACAGCAGCTCTGGGCTGAAGGATGAAGTTAAAGTCAGGAACAGTAGTGTGGCATGCTATCCTTGTGGTCAGCGAGGGTAGTGGGTACATAAATCATTTAAAGGCATACTGTCTCTTTCTCTCTCTGGAAGATATTCTAGAGACTTGTGGTTGCCCAGAGAGTATAGAAGTTAGGGGGTCAGAGAAGGAGCCTCACTTTCCTTGACTATTATAGGTATTTTTTAAAAAATATTTTACATCATGAACACCTGTGTCTTATGTTCCAATTTTTGAGAAAAAAATAAAAGGTAAGGACTTTCAATGTTTATAGTACATATTAATTATACATATTATCCTTATTGCTCATACATGTACACATTATATTTTGATCACATTTACCCTTTATTGCCCTCTCTTGTCCCCTCTCCACTATCATTGATCTTATTGAGACTTTTTAAAAAATAAGTAAAACAAAGACCTAACATCATGTGGAGAACAGTTGGGTGGGAGATGGTTACTGAGCTTCTGGGTTGAGCCCCATGCTCATCACACTCGCTTGGTACACTAATAACTCCTGATTTTGCAGAAGAAACACCTAGTATCACAGAACCAGGAAGCTGACCAGCCAGGGCTTGAATGCAAGATGCCTGACCCTAATTACATCAGTCTTCTTCTCTTCCTCCTCCTCCTCCTCCTCCTCCTCCTTCCTCTGAGGAAATAGGTTGAAACAGGGTATGGCTTCAGACTCACAATCTTCCTGCATTTGCCTCTCAAATGCTGTGATTGCAGGAATGTGCCATCCTGTTATTTTATTCCTTAAATATCAACCCTTAGGCACACAGGAAAGGAAAAGGCATGGCAAATTAAAGTGGAATTTCTTATTGAGAAGGAAAAGAAGAGACATGGAGATTTCGTATGAGTCGCTATTCTTTCTGCTCTCCTAATCTTAGCATATATCCCATAATGAAGGGAGTATTGTCGTACATGAGTGCTAATGAATGTCACTATAACTAGCCTATGATGGTTGCTGCCATTCATTCATTCATTCATTCATTCATTCATTCATTCATTCATTCATTCATTCATTCCCTCATTCATTCAGCAAACACTTACTGTTGATCCCCCTCAGGGAGGAAACAGGACCAGAAATAAATTGGACATAGCCTCTTGCTTTTAAGATTCACAGTCTAGTGGGAGAGACTTTCCTGCATGTCACTCTATGCCCCACAAGAGGAGCTGTGAGCATAAATAAATCTCCAATAAAACACCTGAAATTAATGTGTGTGTGTGTCACTCCTAGCCACTGTAGAAATTGTCTCCTGCTTCCACAGCTCCTCATAACCTCTACTCTCTCAGGCCCCTCCCTCCAGCCCTTCAGGGTACCCCCAAGCCTGATGACACAACTTTTCATTTGATGGTATAGACACCAGGAGATAACTTGGGCTTAACACAATGATAACAAAACCTCAGAAACATTTATTCCTAAGCTATGATGTTTCAGCAAAGAGATGTGATTCCCTCTCTCCATTCTAATTTTATTTATAAGTGTTTTGCTGCAAAGTGGGTGAACTGCTGAGCTCCATGTCACAGCCTGCAGCACAGCAAACTGGCTTTTTCTGAAGCTCATAATGTGATAATTAAACTGCTAACAGGCACCTTAGTGATGGCATTTGCTGAAGATGTGAAAGCCCTCTCACAATGGCACCTTTCTGTGGGGGACTCGTGAGTGGAGGTAGAGTACTCAGTTCATGGTTTATTTTATATATTTTTTTTCTTCCATGAGTACATTAAATTTTTATGTGGAGTGAAATGGGACAGGACTTGTTTCCCTTCCACTGCACAATGATTTATTACCCAAAAAAGACCGCAGAACTAATTAGCAGAGTAATTAATTAATATAAATTTGCATATTTGCATTTGCAATTAGTGCAGCCGACTGATTAGTCTGAAAATGAGAAGTTTGACTCATTAGATGTTAGTGTCTGCTGGACCAGAAAGCGGCTGCCAGATGAGGCGGAAAAGGGTGGGATAAGCATGTGTGTTTCTTTTGTTGGAAGAATGGAGAATATGCTCAGATATCTGGGGCCAGACATCAGAGTCTGCAATTTAAAAAAATAATAAATTATTTGCTTCCATTTCTGCTACTCAATGTTCCTTGCCCTTTTGCCTACAGCAAGCTATTCCTGCCAACCCTGGAAGCCCCTGGACCCCTGAGAATGGCTCTTCCTAGTCCCTCAAAGCAGGGGTCTCTGTTGTTTGTGAGTGAGCAGAAAGTCTGTCCCATTTTGATGTCCCTGGAATTTGACTTTTGCACTCAATTCAGTGGTTCTGTCAAAACAGTTCTCCAATGTTGATGAGGACCCTCAGGGGACTGGGAGAGTAGACTACCTTCCCTTCCGGGCTTCTTCTGATTGCTGCCTCTTTGTTCCTCCAGCTGATGACTGACTCAAATCTCTCACCTCCGGTAGACTGACTAAACCTATGTCTGCAGAATGACGCAGGGTGAATAATCCATAAATATAACACATTGACAGCCAGACACACAGACATCAAGTAACAGCCATTTAACACCCATAGTGAAAAGATGGATCTGTTCCAAAATGTTCAGGGAGGCTGGGAAACAATGGGAAAATCTATTTATGTAGAGGGGAGACTGGTTTAGTATGAATGCCTTTTATGGTAATCATAGGCATTTTTACTTAAATTCTTATTAAAGATAACTTCATTTATTCAATTTAGATTTAAATTAAACACATATATATTCCTTGAAGGGTGCAATTCTTTTATATATGGTAAAAGGGAAATTGTGAGCTGTATCATATTGACTCAATGCTATAGATAATCTGCAGATGAAAAAAATGCCTGGTGCTTGTTGATCTATAAAATCACTTTCAATACCTTTCAGTTAACTATGCTGTGGGCCAACTCTTGCCCTTAGGATCTGGAGAGATTTTAGATAGCAGATACGCAGTAGATAGAATGTGTTCTATTTATATAGAAGCTCTTCTTGTACCATATTTTCAAAGCTCTGCCTCTACCCCAAGCCTGGGGCCCTGCACTGCACATTCCAGAAAGTATCAATTCCAGATTGACTTTAAATATGTCTCAAAGAGTTGTGCCTTGGAAACCTAAGAGGTGACCAGCTGTTTAAGGGAACAGAGCACAAAGGGCATTCTTTAGGTTACTGAGGGAGCTGCCATTGGAAGAATAAGGGTGGCCACTGTGAGTCCCTTGTGCTCTTTTGAAAGCCAGTTCTTAAGAGTGAGACCAACGTCTCCATTCCTCTCTGGCTTTTAGCTTTGTGAAGTAACTGCTTCTTTTACACACATTTTATCATTCTCATCTGCTTTGAAGAGATGCAGTAAAAGGGAGGGAGACCAGGAGACCCTCCCTAGAGCCAGTACCATGCTATTTATACCATGTCAAAGTCTTTCCTTTATGCAGTTGTCCTGTATCACACCTTTCAACTTAGTAATGCAGAACTGTCCAATTCACATACCTCCCTGTCCTCCAAACCTTGCTGTGACTTTGCCTCTCAACACAGACTACACAGCAACACATTCCTTGTTCCATCATTTATCCATCAAAGGAGGTAAGGGTATAATTTCTTTAGACCTTCACCTTATTTCTTAGACTGAAAACTTCATTTAAACATAGCTAACATCTACTTTTACATGTTTGGATCTCCAAATCTACATACTTCCCAGTACACAGTAGAAAATAAATAAATCATTGCATGGAAGAGTAAATAAAGAGATTTATATAAACATAACTTTATCTAGAGATCTGCCTACAAAAAAAGGAAAAACAGCTTTCATGAAATTAAAGAAAATGTCACTCAAAATGCCATCGAACAGAACGAAAGTTGAAATGACCCAATTATTCTTTGGAATCTGCATTCCATTTGTCTTGAGTTTTTATTTCTTTGGGTACTTTGCTTTAAAATGGGTCTTTATGCTTTGCAATAGCTACTAAAACATTGATTCTT
Organism: Pachyuromys duprasi; assembly: GCA_028658305.1. Taxonomy (NCBI): domain Eukaryota; kingdom Metazoa; phylum Chordata; class Mammalia; order Rodentia; family Muridae; genus Pachyuromys; species Pachyuromys duprasi. Next base: position 77,508,359 of record CM053763.1, on the reverse strand, counting down.
TGCCATTTTACAAAAATCAGTTACTTACCTACATTCATGGATTAAAAGTAAGACCTAGGCAAAACAAAAAACAAACAAACAAAAAAAACATGACTTACAGTTACCTTTTAGTAGTTCTGAAAGAATTGGAGTTGATAAATGGGATTGAGAGCAACTAAAGAACAGAAAATTGTAGAGGCAAGCATGAAAGCTTAGCATGGTGAGGCCCCTCAGAGGAAAACCCTTTATATTTTGATTTGTTATTAAACAGCAGGGTTTTGGTTTACGTGTTTCTTATGTACACCTTGTAGACCAAATATTCTTCTATGCCCAAGATGAAGACTAGCCATTTCTGTCTTGCAGGTGGCACTTGGTCAGTGTGAGTTCTTATGTGAGGAGGCTACCTGGAACTGTAATTACATGCTACATCAGTGGCTTCTGTCTATCTTAAAATCTTCATGTTATTCTAAAAGGTTTATAGATAAAATATCATGCAATAAGCCTCTTTTTCATCCTGCAATTTTTGCACATGAAACTGCATTGGTAGTCATTCAGGCATTATATATCTGTTAGTCTGTCTGTTTGTTTTAAATTTATTCTCCACTTACCTCTAAGAAAATTTGAGGTAGCAATTGAGTTGAACATTTTTTATATGCTTTGTAAAGCAATTCTCCATCTAAAAAGATTCCTTGTTTCTTAACTGTGCCATAATACACATGACAAAATATATTTTTGTATTTGTTTCCTATAAACTGCATGCTTTATCTAGAACTGTAGTGTAGATATATTGAGAGGAAACCAGCCACGATAATGGGTGGCGGTACCTTCTGTCTTCATCACCGGAATAGAGGAAAGTAAATTCATATTTCTGAAAACGCACCACAAGAATAGCTATAATTGTCCATTCCATATTTGCTTGTTGAAAAAAAAGGAAGACTGATTTTTATATTTGTCTGAAAACACAAATTAGGATTTGCTTATTCGTCTAGACATCCATTGCCAAGTGAGACTTGAGAAAGTGAAGACTCCCCTCTTGCCACAATGCGAACATGGGGTTCTTTTGTTTGAGGGCTTGGCTCTTCCACTTCAGTCAAGCAATGACAAGAAATAGAAGAGGTTTAATTGGGAAGGTTGCTCTGTATATTTAGGAAGTTGGAAACCCAATGGGACAAATCGCTCTGCTAACAGCACAAACTTTTTTTGTGTGGCCTGGTAACTTAAACAGTGATTTTATTTTTAAAGTATCATTCCAGATCATTAGTCCATTAGGTGAATTATACACTTTGACTATTTTGGTAAAGCTCTCTCCAGCCTTTGAGCATCTCTTGAACAGGGAGGTTGGGATGTCCTGCTGGATGGAGACTTGAAGACCTGCCTGGCCTCTGTGGTTTCTGCTTCCCTGGAACACTCACTGACAGTTAATCCTTCTGACCACAGACCTTTCTCATTTCAAGTAGTGTTGTGTGAATTCATCCCCTCTCTATCTTTCACAAACTATAAGGTTTAATAGCGATTAACACTAGACCACAGCACTTTCAAATTAACGATAGCCCTGCCAGTTCTAATTGGTATTCTAATTAGCCTAACCGATTCAACTAATTAAGAACATTAAACTTTTTAACAAAGGCTATCTTGCTTTGTGTGTTGTAAAATGGAATTTAGAGGAGGGAGGGAAAGAGGATGGGGGAGGAATGAGAACCAGCTTGTATTTTCAGGACATACTCAGGAGAGGTGGTTGGGAGCCAATGGGAGGCTTCATCCCTCCTGAAGCTGGGCAGAGGGTGGCCAGTGCCTGAGCTTTGTTGGGTGAAGAGTCCCTGCAGCCTTTACTTTCCAGCAGGGGAGAATCAAGTTAATGTAGTGATGTTCCCCTTGGTCTCTATGCCTGCTGAGACTTCTTAGAATGTCCTTAAGGGACAAACCTAGGTATTGGTTCACCATAAAGAGAAACTGAACCATGCAGCTTTATACAAACTAGGACCTTTGTCATAATGAAGAAGATTGGGGCGGACTAATTCTGCAATTTCAAAATGTGTTCAACTGAAGATCCTCTATTTTTGAGAGTGTTCTGTGCTTTCGGAGACATGCCAAAAAATCAGAAATAGCTAGCCTCTCAGTTGAAAGGCTGGCTGGGTTTACAGTGAACCCCCCAAAATACAGTAGCCTTCCATAGTCCCTTTTCATTCCTTTCCTTTTTCTTTCAGTACTGGCTCTAGCTATTGAGTCTCTGGTCTCTTCAAAATATACTGTAATGTTGGCTCCCTCCCCCATTTTCTAGTGGCAATTTTTGGCTCAAACTAACAAGGTCAAAATTTCAGGAGGCACTCATGCCCAGTGCTGCACATATAAGACTCTGGACATGAAGTTTCAAAATATGGCACCATGACAACAAGAGACAAAGTTCACTGGATAGTTCACTGTCACCTTGAAGCTGTTTACAAAACACTCAAGTGGTAGCTTCCAGTTTCACCATGTGTTTTGTGGCACAGCTAAGAAACAAGGAATCTTTTTAGAGGGCACAGGGTCACAGAAAGGAATCCAAGTTCTCTCCAACTTGTCACCTCTAACCTTCCCTCTCTTCTCCATTTTGCTGTCCACTCTTCAGTGAGCCTACTGTCAAAACATATAGGTTTGTCTTTCTTTGGGTCTTTGTTTCTGAAGGACCCTACACTACATTAGACATAGACACATTCCTATGCTTTGCTCTTGTCCATCTACATTTTTGATGTGGTTAATTTGTGGTTCTTTGGGTTTTGTTAGAGGGGTATGAAGAATAGTATACTGGCAATGGGGGAGACTTCCTCTTTACATCCCTGGGAGCTTGCATGACCCTGAGATGAAATCCTGCTTCAACTGGAGCCTCTGGAGCTCCCACACACGGTGGTCTTGCCTTCATCATGATCACTCAGAGGATCCCAGGACTGCCCTATTTGCTTGGGTCCCCCTCAAAACCTGTGCCCCACCCAGCAATTGCAACTGATCACATCCTCCAGTTGCTGCCCATGATATCAGAATATTTGAAGTCCTCAGCATTGGTGACTGGGCTTTCCAGACTGTGCAGCTTTATATCTCTCAGTCCCTCCTAGCTTTCCTCTCTTGGTCACTATGCTCCAGACTTGAAGCTTCCAGGGTGAATCAAGGAGAGCCAGGGTATCCTCCAGGACAGAGGACCAAAGCAGGTTTACTGCTCACAGAGGACCTAAAACTCTTGAAGACAATGACAGAGTTTTCAGTGTGCATTCTCTAGCAATTCTAAATTGTGGCAGTGATCAGAATATTACTGGCCCAAAAGAATATTATAGTAGTAGTGATGTTGTGAAATATATTCTCTTTCGCCCCTCTGTTTTTGCCATACAATTCCTGAAACCATTGGAATTTCGAAGGAAGATGACTGGATACTGGCAGCAGGCAGAACAAAGGAAATATTAACAATCTGGAACTCTCAGGCTGACTTCCAGCATCTAGGAGGGTAGAGGGGCTTAAGGTTGAGTTGACCCACTAATGTCCAATGTCATAATCAATCATTCCTGTGTAGTGAAGTTTTCATAAAAAACAAAAGGACTGGCTTCAAGGGTATTTCAGAACACTAAGCACAGGCAAAGGTATCAAGAGGGTCATATGTTCACTAGAGGAGAGAGTCCTCTACAAGCATCCTCAGATGATGAGCCATCTCTTCATCTCCTAGTGAAAAGGTTAAAGGTTTTTGTTTTGTTTTGTTTTTCTTTAACAACTTAGCATCTGTGGCCTATTTTGTAATTGAGCTTTATAAACTCAAATTATTATTTGAATATTTCTGGTGAAAATTCAAACAGAGACATGCTATAATACTAAATACATTCCAAATTTTAAAGACCATATACAAATAATATAAAATGCCTAGTAAACAATATTTTAGAGTTACTCACTAAAGTAATAATTTGTCATTGTGGAGCAAGTAAAATATTCTTAAAATAATTCATCTATTTTGATCTTGCTTTTTAAGTGTGATAAAAATTTAAGTTATACATATGACTCAAGTTGTATATCTATAAGGAAAGGTGTATCCTAAGTTTTAAGTTGGCTGCAGAAATTTCTGCTAGAGTGCAAATTTATTCTTGGTTTTGTGTGCATAGAACTAGCAAAAATATCTTTTAAAGTGCCTAAAGGTATCAAAAGTAAAATTATATTTCATGACTTTGAAAATTAAAACTCAACTTTTAATTCTCGTAATTTCCATTGGATATTAATTTCCTAGCTAGGGTTACTACTGCTGTGATGAAACAAAAAAGCAGCTTGGGAAACTTGGCTTATACTTCCACATCACTACTCACCACTGAAGGAAGTCATATTAGGAAGTCAAGCAGGGCAGGATTCTGGAGGCAGGAGCTGATACAGAGGCCATGGAAGGGTGTTGCTTACTGACTTGGTCATCATGGTTTGCTCAACCTGCTTTCTTAGAAAACCCAGTACCCCTAGCTCAGGGATGGCACTGCTCACCATTGTCTTGGCCCTCTTACATCAATTATTAATTAAGAAAATGCCCAGAAGGCTTGCATACTGGGCCAGTCACATGGAGGCCTTTTCTCAATTGAAAAAATAAGATTACTCTAGAAGATTACTCTAGCTTGTGTCAACTTGACATGAAAACTAACCAGCAAAATTAATCATATTATTTATGATTGCCTTTACATTGGTATGGCAAAAGAAACATTATGCAGGCAAAGCTTTTAACAGTTTTTATCTGTCTTTATAAATACAAAGTTTTCGTTCCCTTGTCTTAAAAAACTCATTAATGTAATATGCATGCATATGTTTTTAAATACATGCTGTCAATTTCAGTTTTCTATGCATTATTAATTTTTAAAAATACATTTTCTCGCTCAAGTACACAACAAGGACATTTGCTCAACTATGTTCGTGGCTGCTTTATTTGTAATAGCCAGAACCTGGAAACAATCCA
>CM053763.1:77477721-77502941 GCA_028658305.1 Pachyuromys duprasi | reverse complement strand
AGCCAACAGATTGGGAAAGAATCATTACCAATCCCACTTCTGAGAGAGGGCTAATATCCAGTATATATAAAGAACTCTTTCTTTCTTTTTTATTAATTGCTTTTTTTGTTTGCTTGTATGGGGTTTGGGGTTTGATTCCAGGGATGGAACCCAGGCCCTAATTAATGCACTCTAAACATGTGCTCTACCACCGAGCTATACCACAGCCCATAGTGAACATCGCAAACATCAAATTGCACTATGTCTTGTATTGGCTTCCCTTAGATTAAATTCTGAAAACATCACTGTGACCCATAAAGTCTTTTATGATCAGAGCCCAGTTCATGCTATACAGCTGCTGGTGCTCCCAAAAGTCAGGGAAAAATCACACCTGCTCCAGACTCTGTCCTGCCCTTCCTCCTGGCTACAGGGACAATGCAGGGTGCTACGGATCCTTCAACTGAATAGATTGTGCCTAAATTTGCTGTGCCCTCCAGTGGGGAAATTTCATGCAGGTTTGCCATCTGTCCCTCTCCAATGGGGAAACTGTATGTATCTTTGTTATCTGTCTCTCTGTGAAGACTACCACCTCCCCAGCAAACAGCCTGGACTTTTCTATGTGGCTCTGAATGCTCATCACTAGCCTGCAATTGCAATCCGTGTCTTGCCTCAGTGTGGGCTGACTGTTTTTCACACATTGGCTCCTGGCTGTAACCTAGTTTGGATTTTCTTCATGACACTTATCCCTTCTTCATCCAGATGTGATTCATTCCCACATCAGTCACTGATGATGAAAATGTCCCCCACAGACTTGCCTACAGGCCAATCCGATGGACACATTTTTCTCAATTGAGAGTCTCTCTTCCCAGATGACTTGAGCTTGTGTCAAGTTGAGTAAAAACTAATCAGGACAGGGAGTTGCTGGAGGGTTGAGTACAGACACAGTCTGGCTTCTGTGTACATTGGCTGTCTCTGGGGCTGGGTTGAACACCATCTATGGGCTGTCAGAGACAGTACAGGGCAAATGCCTTGGGGAAGAGTCAAAGATTACTCCAAAATAGTTATTTGCTAAGTATTTGTAGAGGAGGTAAATCAATGAATGAACAAATGTGTGATACATAGCTACTAAAGAGCAGGACTGAGACTGGCTACAAGGTTTGTGAATGTATGTATCACCCTCCTAGAGTCGGATATGAGAACTTGCCTTTAGAAAAATGCTTCTGTGCTCATATATGCACAGTCACGCTCCACTGCAGGAAGCATGAGGACCTCTTAAACATCATCCAGGAATCCCTGCTTGAGGACATCCAGGAATCCCTGCTTGAGGAGGTCCTGTACTCTCTCAGTCAATCTTGACAGAAGATGTGATTTGCCAGAAGTGCAGTTAGAAAGGACAAGAAATCAACTAGTTGCCCATCAACAGATGAATACATATAAAATGTGACAGTGCACACAATGGAATTTTATTCAGCAGGAATCTGCAGGAATATGGGTAGTTTTGAAAGCTTAAAATCAACAGAAGTCACCCAGACTCAGAAAACAAAAACTGTAAAGGAAAGTAAGAAAGAGCACGAACAGTGATGAGGAAGGATGGGGAGTGGGTAAAAGGACACAGAGGACATGAAAGATATCAAGAGACTGGGGAAGGTTGCAAGAGAGGGTTGTGGGAAGCAGGAAGGTAGGGAAAGAAGAGGGGGAGGGAAAGTCTACTGAAATACATCATGCTCTAGAGTTCCACAATGATATCTAACACCTTGTATTCTATTTTTAAAATTATTAATATAAAAGTACAATTTGCACCTGTGCAATAGCACTTTCCTGCAGCCCCAGCATTATGGAGTCAGAAGCAGGAGAGAAGTATCACACATCTTAGAACAGTGTGGGCCACATGCTCTGAAAATGCATTGAATATAACAAGAAAAAATATTTTTCTGTTTTCCACATTTAAAAATATTGATTGTATGCTGGGGAACAGGTTCTGTGTGTAAAGCACACAAGTGTGCAAGCTTCAGTTTGGATTCCCAGCACACACAGAAAATCTGGGTGTGGCAGCAGGCATCTGCAGCTTCCGTTCTGAGGGCTTGAGGCAGCCAGGTTCCCAGAGTGCACCACCGACAGCCATTCCAACTGAGTCAGTGAATTCCAGGCTCAGTGAGAGAGACCTTCCTTATAGCAAAAGGCAAGATGGACATTTATAGAGAAAGATATTCCAATATTCCATGTCCACCTCTGACCTCCAGTGTATACATTAACGTGCATACACACAGATGTGTACGTGCACGCGCACACACATACACACATGCACGCACGCACAAACATACACTAAATAACTATTACCTTACATATGCTGAAATATAACAAAAATATCTAGTTCAGTACCATTAAAAAGTAGAAATCAGGTTTAACAACTATTTTTTTTTAATTTTCAAAGCCAAGGCAAATTAGACATTTTCTTGTAGTAACACCAAAATGTTAATAACTTACTGATTCTTTCCCTCAGGCTGGATTAAAACCAGTCAGCCTATTCATACCCATTTTCTTATAGTCATAGAAGTTTCTAGTCCATAGGCAGAAAATGACCCTGACACACATGTTTGATGAATAAATGACAAGTACACTTTGCAGAGGAAAGAATAAAAATGCACTTCTGTAAAGAGAAGCCCTGCACTGCTGTGCACAGAGCTCATAGCAGAAGACTGACAGGCATGGGCTTGTGGAAGACTAGTAGACCAGTCCAGCCTTCACCATGGAGAGTTTAAAGGACTGATTATTAAAGAATCATTATGAGGATGTGAACAAAACATGGCTACACATATGTTCACTTTATGTTAAGTACTTAAGGAAATCAGGAGGAGTAAGGATGCTTTCTGACTTCCTTTATTCTTTAAATGACTTTTTTTTTTAATCTGAGGGCTGTTTTCTAAAGTGGAATATACTCTGCCACACCATAAAACCACGTCAGGCCAGTGGGAATCAAAGAGTTAAAACTCAGTGAACCTACACTGAGCTTGCTCATAGAGCTCATGGGTCTTCTGACTGCCTGGAGCACCTGTGTGAGAGCCAGGAAACAAACAAACAAACAAACAAACAAAAGAAACAAAAACAGCTCCTAGGAATCCCCAACATCCGCAAAAGAACTGTGTTCTGTGGTTTTGGTGCTGCAGATTTGCTGCTGTTGCCCTTTGCCACAGAAGCTCAGAAAATAACAGCATTTGAGCCTTCATTTTTGAACTTGTGGCCTTCATTCTGTTACAAAAACCCAAGTCAAAATCATGCCAAAATTGTCTGCACCTAATTTCTGTTGTCAATATATGAGCGCTTCATCACCGAAAGCTTGAAATGATAGACTGACAGGCACTGGACACTTCAAAAAAACTGTAAAATTTCAACACCACAGAAACAACAACAAAACTGTTAACAAAGGAATCATAGCAGTTAAATTAGAATGGAATCAACTTAGAGAGGGAAAGTTTGGTATAAAGGCAAAACTGTGAAATGAGAGGAAACAAGACAGAGGGGGTGACAACTTCCCGGCCACGGCGATGAGTATCTGTGTGGAAACCTGCCTGGAGCTTTGGTGTTAATATGCTTTCTTAGCAGAGATTAGAAGATCCACTCTGGTGGATGATACAGACACCACAGGCATTTGTATACCTGGAACTACCCTAGGAAATGCGTGACAACATTTCTTGAAAAGTTATTGCATAAACACACGGAATTCTTGCCAAATCTTCACCTAACAATTACTAATCTCACCTCACCTTTTTTTTTTAAGAATAAAGAAAACCTGGATGTTTAAAATAATAATAGACAATCAAAATACTTGAACACTCTCTGTCCTCCAGCCTCATCACTGCCAAAGGTTTTCCTTTCTTTCATGTTACTGGCAAGAATAGAAAAGCCACTCTTCTTTCACTAATCTTTTTTTTTATTTTTTAATGCACATGTAATGATAAAATATAGGATCAGACTTTCGCATGTGCTCCGCTGGTGATAATTTACTACAGATACATCAAATCAGGTTGTCCCTGGCTTTCGACTTTTGTGGCTGTGACACATTCAATACAATGTAGCTCCTGGGGGACTTAGAACATGCAACATAGGAAACTCAAGGCAGCTTCTCTGCATTCTTTGCCTCTCAGGACTCTGATGTCTTCCCTCCTTCACATTTAGGAATTAAATCACACACAAGGACACTTAACTTCTGAATCTGGCCTTTCTATTGAAATTCTTGGTGATACAAAATCACATTTAGATTTTGAACCAAAATGGAATATACATGGAATATATTTAACACATTACTAGTAAAAATGTTCAGCTGCAAGCTGTACAATGACTGAGGTGACAAATTTTGCTTTAAAATATGAGCTAGGGCCACCTACCCATTTTAACCTATAAATTAATAAGTTTACTATTGTTTTAAATTTACACTTGTATCACTCCTCCTGGAAGAGGGACAAACTATGTACTTTTACCTAGCATCTTTCTTTTTGTCGACCCTCTATCTTTTCTAAAATTGTTCCGGAAAGGACAGTTAAACTTTTTAAAGGGGGTAGAAATGAGTAAAGGGTAAGAGGAGCACAATTGAATCTGGGTAATGCCTTGGTGCCAATTTGGATCCAAAGTGTATTAAAGCGGCAGAATTCTAAACCTTTCAAAGGTGGGATTTGTGAGGGGAACGTTAACACAGACTCAACGGTGCCAGGCTGACAGGGATTACACTAAGACCAAAAGCATGCTCTTTCTCGTTAGGGCAGGAGATTATGCAGCTCTCAAACAATAAGGCTTCTGTTTATTTGTTTATTTTTCCATTTTTCCAAAAGTGAATTTTCCCCCTTTACAGGCATTCCTAAAATAATGTCTGTTCTGGAAGGAGGCATCTCAGAGGAAGTCAGAAAGGAGAGAACAGTAGGGTTGGTCTTCAGCTTTGCATCCTGTTTTGTGAGAGGAGCTTTGCCAGTTCTGGTTAACTGCTTCTGTCCTGTTTCCTTGAAAAGACACCAGGAAGGGGGAATGAAGGAAAAGGGGAAATATACCTGCTAAGGAAAAAACAGGATGGTGATGTTAAAACACTAAAAAAATGTAAGTCAATGTGGGTCTAGGGAAACAAAGTTACAAGGATAAAACTAGTAAGACAGAGAAAAAATATTGAAAGCTCCAAAATATAAGAAAGCTAAATCTTTGATTAAAAAAAAGTTCTGCAGCATGTCACTGAAAGAAAAGCTGCAAATGTAAGTGATGGTTTTTCTGTTTATCACTTCTGAAGGGAGAAGGCAAAAGCAGGTTAGCACCAGGAAATCGGAGAAAGCAACTGCGGGGAGTTAGTGGCTCAGCGGTGGGCACAGACATGCAGCTTCAAATCTAACCAAAGACTTACTGTAGCCCAGCAATTGGTTTATGAAGGGCTCTGCCTGCATATATTCTCTCTGTAAAGTTTCGGAAAAGACAGCAGCAAGTGTAATGGAGCATTTGAAGATGTCTTTCACAGACCCTGGATGGAGAAACTGATATTTATTCTGAAATCCCAAGAAGCAAAGAAGTCTGAAGTAGAGGAACACACAGACACGCACACATAAGTTACATGCTATAAAGCAAAACAGGGAAATCAGGAGCCTTTTGCTAACCCATTTGTCGACCTTAATCTTGGTTTCTTTCAGCACCCAAGCCCAGCTTCTAGCTCCCATACAAGCTCTCCTTCCCTGGTACCCAGATGCACCGAGGAGGAGCTGGTGATCTTTACAAAACAACAACCCCACAAACAACAGAAACCTCTCTCACACACACAAAAGCCCACCTTGCAAATGAACGGAATATTAACGACTGCCTAACAGTTGCACCATTGGCAGGACGAAACCCATCACTAATACAGCTCTTTCTACAGATTGCCAGTGAGACCCGAGCAGCTAGAGGAGAAACGCACCTACTGTATGTGAAAGGCTGGTGCAGATTTTTTTTTCCCTATCAGTCTAACCTCCTGTGTTGATGCATGAATGCTGGTACCCACTTACAGGGATGCCAGATGATCAGTGCAGAATGAAGGTCCCAAGAGAGGATCACATGGCTCTCTCTGCCCTGTGACGTCACTAGCAGATGGCATGGGTACCAGCTCTGGCAGTTGGCATCAATGTCACTTTTTAGAGATCAATGAGATAGTGCAGATACACACAGATCTAGAGGCTCCAGGAGACGATGCGACACTCAGCCTGAAAAGATTTGGAAGATCCAAAATGAAAACTGATTATTGAATGAAATTAAAACCTAAGGTAATATAAATAAAGATATACTCAATTGATGCTGGCTTTGCATGCAAGTATTTAAAGATACAGTATCACTGTCTTAGAGTATTTCTATGTTCTTTGCCATCTATAAGTTCTTATCATATTTCATTCTTATGATGTAATTATCACATACTTTCACTGCTATTATGTAACATTGCAAATGTGTGGACATTGTGTGTGTGTGTGTGTAGTGAGGGGCTTGAAACTGTTAAATCAAAAGTCTCTGTATTAATATGCTATTTGGTTGAAGACTTAGATAAAAATATTTGCTGCTTCACCCAACAAAAACCAAAAATGCATTTTAAACACAAATTATTTGCCCTTTCATTTGGGATTCTGAACACACGTGCACAATTGCAGGCAGAATTCTTGGACCGTTCCTGTCCGATATTAGCTAGAGGGAGACTTCCGTGGCTCTTAGAACAAAAACACTAGGAGCGGAACAGCAGTAAACAGACAATTACATTGGGGGAATTCTTAGATGTTAAAGCAGTCGAAACATTTGCTTTGATTAGAAAAAAAATGCCAGTAATGTTTGTAGGTTTTTATTTGTTTATAGTTTTATTTTCAAATTACCCTAATCTTTTCCTTAAGGCTGAGAAAACAGCACTCTTTTACATAGTTCTTTACTTATCAGGAAAAAAACAACAATTTTAAATTTGATCTGATTCATCTTTTCTTTAAATTTGTGTATTCTGCAACCACCTATCTAAATTCTCAGTTTGAGGTTTACGGATAATAAAGTTGGGGATTAATTTTTTTTTCTAACAAAACCCTCCAAATTTCTCAGCTTAAGGGAGAGAGAGTACCTTTCGTTTTAAAAATTGGTTTCTCTTCTATTTTGTTCTCAGGAGAATTAGAATTAATGAAAGTCTGCATTATTATATCATGCTTTTATTTGCTTTAACTCCACTCCGTGTGTGCTAAAAATCCAGTTTAAAATCCAAGAGAAATAGGAAATGTGACGGTTTCTAATAAGTATTTCCTTTTGATAATTATAAATGGCATGTATAAATTGATGATATTGTATAAATCAATGTCATTATGATTGTTAATCTGCACAAATTCAATTTTTTTATTTAATGTAAATATGAATCCTGGAATCAGTCTTTTTCATGTGCTCTCCGAGTCTTATGATTGAGTCCTCAAGTATATTTGAAGTACATCAACTCTAAAAATGAAAACTCTTTAAATACTGTGCTGGCATTTTTTCCAGGTAATTTGAGGTTAAAGAACCATGTTAACACTACCGTTTGACGAGTCTGTCGTAATGCCCGAATCCCAGATGTGCAGAAAGTTTGCTAGACAATGTGAGGACCAGAAACAAATTAAGAAACCAGAAAGCTTTCCAAAACAAGTTGTCCTTCGAGGAAAGAGCATCAAAAGGGCCCCTGGAGAAGAGACAGAGAAAGAGGAGGAGGAGGAAGACAGAGAAGAAGAAGATGAAAATGGCTTGCCTAGAAGGAGGGGTCTCAGGAAAAAAAAGACCACCAAACTACGATTGGAAAGGGTCAAGTTCAGGAGACAGGAAGCCAACGCACGTGAGAGGAACCGGATGCACGGCCTCAATGACGCGCTGGACAATTTGCGAAAAGTGGTCCCCTGTTACTCTAAAACCCAAAAACTGTCCAAAATAGAAACTTTACGTCTGGCCAAAAATTACATCTGGGCACTTTCTGAAATTCTGAGGATTGGCAAGAGACCAGATCTGCTCACGTTCGTCCAAAACTTATGCAAAGGTCTTTCCCAGCCAACTACAAACTTGGTGGCAGGTTGCTTACAGCTCAACGCCAGGAGTTTCCTGATGGGTCAGGGTGGGGAGGCTGCGCATCACACAAGGTCACCCTACTCCACATTCTACCCACCCTACCACAGCCCTGAGCTGGCCACTCCCCCAGGGCATGGGACTCTTGATAATTCCAAGTCCATGAAACCCTACAATTACTGCAGTGCTTACGAATCCTTCTATGAAAGTACTTCCCCTGAGTGTGCCAGCCCTCAGTTTGAAGGTCCCTTAAGTCCTCCCCCAATTAACTATAATGGGATATTTTCCCTGAAGCAAGAAGAAACCTTGGACTATGGCAAAAATTACAATTATGGCATGCATTACTGTGCAGTGCCACCCAGGGGTCCCCTTGGGCAGGGTGCCATGTTCAGGTTGCCCACCGACAGCCACTTCCCTTACGACTTACATCTGCGCAGCCAGTCTCTCACTATGCAAGATGAATTAAATGCAGTTTTTCATAATTAATGAGGAAAATGAAAATAAACAGTGGTCATTCACCTCCCACTCTAATTAAGACAAAGCAGATGCTTGCGGGCTGAGTAATTGGCACAACTCTATCTAAGGTGTTTACTAGTTTCTGAAGTGTGTTTGAATGATTGTGAACATTTTCTATCTCATAATAAATCTTTTCATATGAGAACTTCTTAGCCTTTTGTCTGTATCACACTGTGATTCTCTCTCTATTGGCAGGATTTTTCTTTCTTGTTTTACTTTCTTTTAAATTCACTTAATTTGTTTGAACAAGGTCTCTAAGAATATATTGCTGAATAAAGACATGCACACAGCATAACTCAATGTCTATTTCAGTTGTACAGTAATTATGAAAATGCATGTTATAAAATCAGATGAGTAAAATGTGTTATAATTACTAGGACTCATATATGTATCTCTGAAAATTTAGTTTTTAAAATATCGAGATAACCATGAAATTAAAAGATGCATTTGAGGATTATAACAGTATTGAAAGCTATGCAATTTTCTGTTTATTTAGGACAAAACTAAATGTATTTCTGTTGGTAACAAATATTCCTCTTCAAGCATTTGCAGAGGAGGAAACACAGTATTTGGGGGAGGTTATCAGTACTATAATTTGGGGACAGTTAATTCAATGAAGGAAGAAATATTAGCACTTGTTTTGTATTGTTTGGGATTTTTCTGTACAGGTTTGTTACAGTGTATAATTGTGTTTTCCATCCTACAGTTTAAAAGCAATTAAACATAGATATTTCCACTTACAAAGGATATCTATTAGCATGGTATTTTTGCATGATATTTATTATTTCCTGGCACACAGATGCTTTCAGACTTCAATGCTTCCTCCTTCCCATTTCAGAAATATTTCTGGATTAAATGGTAAGTGCTCAAACAAACTTCTTTAAACAAAAAACAAAAAACAAAAGAAATCGCCAAAGCGTTTTTCAGAATTTTCTTTTGAAAAGTATCTTAAATGAAAGAAAAGGCGCCCTGTCAGGGGAAACACCCAGGGGAAACAATGGTAAATCCTGCTAACCTTCAACTCCAGCCTAAATTCAATGGCAGTTTTCCAGCAGCCCCCAGAGCCTGTGTTAAAAACGGAAGCTTTTTCTCCGGGCCTTTTAAACGCCTGCCCGATTAAAACCTAATTTCTGTGTGGTTAAAGTTTCCTAACAAAACGCAAGCAAAAAACTTCAGTTTAATATGCCTGGAGAGCTAGCTTTTTAAAACAGGGCTGAGCCGCTCCTGGAATAAAAGTCAAGATGGTGGTGACCTCGTCGCAGATGCCGTCTGGGTCTGGGGCAGGGCTGCTTCCCAGGGTGCACGGCCTGGGAAGGGCAGTAGGACAAGCGTGCTGCAGCATAGGACTCCTGCAAGCACCGCCAGAGGCAGCGCAGGCCCAAGCCGGCCTGTAGGGCAGCACTGGAGGACGCAGGTGACCTCCTGCTGCCTTGGTGGCTCAGGGCTCAGGCTGCGCTGCCTGAGTTCCGCCCGCAGTGGGCGCCCTGCAGCCTGGGGCCGCGCCCGTCTAGCGGGCATCGCAGCCTGGGCCAGTGGACATTCTCTAAGCTGCGTCCTGCTGCTGAGGTGGGAAGGGGTGGCTCCTTCATTTGGCGTTCTGCCCCAAGGGGAACACGAGGCTGGGCAGCAGCTCCAGCTCTCCCAGGTGCTACCCAGAGCTGACCCTGTCCTTCTCCTCCCCGCTGCTGTCGGGACTCAAGGCATGCCCAGGCCCGCACCCTAGTCTCCAGAAGGCAGCAGTAGCTTTGTCCCTGCCATGCCCCTGCTGGAAGTCCCGGGCCTTTCCTGAGCAGCAGCCGCCTGCAAGCGGGGAAGGGGCTGAGCAGCTGCTGGCGCGGGACTCGCTGGTGGTGATAAACGGCTCTTCCAAGCGGGTGTGTGAGCACCTGTTCACTCCATTCCCACGGGGCAGCGGGGTGGGGGGAAGGGGAGGAGACGAAGTAGTTGAGGGAATGTGCCCTGCTGGAGTGGAGAGAAGTTTGCCCAAGGTAGAGAGCCTTCTGTCCTCTCTGCCTGCCTGGGCACAGGAAGACTCAGTGCTCACTTCCTCCCATCTGCGCACAAAACCTGCTCTCCCTGGGACTGGGTCCAGCAGTGCCGGACTCTATGTGGCCCTTCAGATGTTAGAAACCTGGTCACTGCTCACCCCATCTGAACAAACAACTAAAACATAAGGAGGTATCTGGAAATGTTGTTTCTGCCCCAACACCCAGTATCATTTCTTCTGGGGCAGAATAGGTGTGGTTTTCTAGTTTCCTCTCCTCGCTGTAGTGAACCCAGTGGCCTGACATGAATAGCACGGGTGCCTGCTCAGAGTCTGGACAAGCCTTTGAAACCTGTGCTATTTCCAAGGTCACAGATTCTTGTTGGAAGCAGAGACAGCAACAGGAGATAGGTCTTCCGTCTCCCTTCTGGCAAGTGGGAGAGAAAAGAAGAGAAGCAGCTGGCGGAAAGAGGAAAAATCCAGTGCTCTGGGCAAGCGTATCTCAGAGCTCGGTTCACAAGAAATTCCAGCTAGAGAGTGGGGATTTAGAAGCAGACCCAAGAGAACTGAAGGCATCTTTTAGAATCTGGACACATCCGTCCTGTGTGTGCATGCTCCCTGCATCCCTGACAGAAGCAACCATGCTGTTGTGAGATGTATGGCCATGATGGGTTGAGAAGTCCATGCTTAGCATTTAAGTGCTGCTTCAGAACCCAGTATTAGAACACCCAGCTGCTGCTATTACATGTCATTGTCCTTGGCCCTAAGTCGGTTTCCCTCATCAGTTCACAGTGCTAGGAAATCCTCTGAGTCATTCAAACAACAAATCATGGATGCCATGCTGCAAAACTACTTTGAAAGAGGCCACTCCAGTGAAGAGGAGGACAGCAGGTTATAAAGGGTGTAATTTAGGAGCCAGGAAGCATGGCTTCACCTGAGTTTGAATGACATCCTTGCTCTTTGCCTGAGGTGCTGTGCCCTTCCAGCACTCAACAGAAAAGATCATCCGTTCTTCTGAGCTCTTGATAGGTGATGTCTTTCAGACAGATGAGGCATCTTCTCTTTGGGGCTAGAGTTGGCCAGTGTGTCCTCATTACAATTAAGAAGGAAAGAAAATGGCTAAAGGATACACACCCAAAGGATCACATACCCCATATGTAAGTATTTATGAAAGCCCAATGTTAAAACAAACAAACAAAAAGTTTAGTTGGATATTGTTGTTTGGTAGTTGGATATTGTTTTGCAGAGTATATCTCTACCTGGAATAAAATCAGGCCCTGCCAGTTAGATGGGACAAAACAAGATTGAAGAGACATCTAGCCATGCCTTTACCTCTGCTGTTGATCCAATCAATTCCTTGCTCCCCTCTCTGGGACCTTATATCGCCGCTCACCCCTAAAATCACCTTTCCGTGTTTACACTCTTGGACCACATATTTCTGTTACCAAATGGGAACCCAGGATCTCCCAGCTTGTGGGTTCCAGGTAAGCATCGTCTTTAAGTCCATGACCTAGAGCCTCTTATGTGTTTCCAAGGCATGAAAGGAAAATGTGCCATTCATCTTGCACTCACATTACTCAGGTTGACATTTCCTCTCACAAAACATTAGGAGGCTGATTTGGTAGGTACTGACACCACCTTCTGGGCATTTGTGCCCTTCCCATGAAACTGCTTTCTCTATCTCTGTCATCACTTTTCTCTGAACAATAAGGACAGATTCTTACTTTGCAGAGTGGTGGTATTCAGGCTCCAACAACTGTTTGTTTGTTTGGATGGATAGAGGTTGAGTGTTTGGTTGTTTGGTTGGTTTTGCTTTAACAATCAACTTTCTAAATCTAAGACACTTAGCCTCCAAAGGATACTGGGTTATGGAAGGTTTAGAAGTATAACCTACTGCACTGCTCAGTATTACAGCTTGTTTCTTCACAGACCTACTATGAGTTGGCCTCACTGTGTCTGACACTTTCCCTGTGTATAGGGTATCCTGTCACCTTCACAGGGAAACCCAAATTCACATCAGCGTTCAGCGAGCCGTATCTGAAAGAAACAATACTGAATTTTTTTTCCTTGTCTTTCTGGTCATCCCCTTGATCTCAGGATCCAGGCTGATCTCACTTGGGCCAATGAACTGGTCTTCCAGTTAGTCATCTTGCTCCATTCATTTCCTCCTCCGTTTCCCAAGTGGAAATTTGGTGCCAAATTAACTTTCCTAAAATAACGCGGCACACAAAACCCTTACAGCAACACCTCTCATGGTCCCTGTTTCTGTCTGGTAAATAAGTTCATGTTAATTTTTTGTTCAGTCTACATCTTCCACATTAAAATGGAAAACAACTGTGCATACCACGGTACAGAGATAATGAAGCATTTTTGTAGACTCACCTTATTTAATTCTAAGAGCATCATGATAAGGCGATGATTGCTATTAGCCATATGACTTCCGTATTATCTGACACTGAAGACCAGACACTTTATGTCACTTTCCCACAGATATAGAGCAGAGCAAAAAAAAAAGTCCATTTTTCATATTTCCCCACATCACCATCACATCACATCATCACCATCAATACAGAAGGTGTAAGGATTTCTCCTCAGTAACAAGCAAGCAGGCAGTTCTGCTGCAGCCACCAGCTGAGTGTCCCTTAACCCCATTTGGTTCTAACACTAAGATAGCAGCAGACTCCATGGTTGCAGGCACAGTCACCAGGGCTGCTTGCCTCCTCAGATACTGATCACAGTCCAAGGTTATTTAGCTGGTGTTTCTGACCAGTCATCTCTAGACCAAGACCCCTTTCTCTGTCTCAATTAATCTGGTAGAGCAGTTTAGAGGACTTAAAGAAATGTTCACCTGTACTGGTTTTCTATGACACATTGCAAAGGACACAGATGAAAATGGGGAAAGCATGGGGCTGCCATGCCCGCCCTGGAATTGGCATTCCTCCAGGAAACACTGGCCCCCCCTCCCCCACCCCTCCATGCTCAACTGCCTGGAAACTCCAAATCCTATTCTTCTGGTTCGATGTGGAGACTTTATTGGGAGGTATGACTGAAGCATGGCCATTTTTATTTAAATGTGAAGGGACAAAAAGGGCCTGACCTAACACTGATAGACTGAGTGGGGAAACCCACAATCTGCTCCAGAATTTTTCTGGGCCTCCCTGTGTAGCATTCTCTTTCTCCTGGTTTTGGAGCAGGGATCTTTGGAATGAAGACAGCCTTATGACTTGTTATCAGATGAGAGTAGGTCAGAGCATTTCTTTATGGCTAGGTCCAAATCAGAAATGAACTGTTGAATTAGAGTTCTGCTTTCTATAGCCTTAAAAATAAAAGAGGAATCACAAACTGTGAATAAAACATAACATAATTGCTAGATCCTCAGACTGTTACACTGAAGCAACATTCCACAGCCCTTCAGCAATGAAGACCACTTTTTAACCTTGCATTTAATTTCATTACTTCAAAGACAAGTAAAGTTTTTTAAACTCCTAGTTAACTAATCTTTTGAAACAGCATTTCACCATGTAGCCCAGGCTGGCCCCAAGCTTACACTCCCTCTGCCTCAGGTTACCAGGTGCTGGGTTCACAAGCATGTGACAAACATGCCCAGCATACTCTTTAGTAAAGCAACAAGATGCTTTATTCAAACAGTGTCTTAGGAGTTGGTTATGCACACATTCTCTTCCTAATAATGATAAGGCTGGTGTGGACTTCCAGGAGCCAAGATGCCCCAGCCTTGCCTATGTCTCTGAAAAGAATGAGGCTCTGGTTTTGTGCTTGCTTGTCTCATCTGTTTGCCTTACTCTAGCCGTTGGAGAAATTCTGCCTTCTCTTCTCCAAGCTCTCAAAAATCACATGAGCTTCACAGGGCATCTTCTACATGGAACATCACACCTTCTTCTTGATATAATGGTGTATTGTTGCTCATAATTCAGCCCTTTCAGTGCAGGCTCAAATACCCAAGTCCTATGACATTTCAAATCTTATCTGGATCATGAGCTGCTTTTGAATATACAAATCTGACCACATTGTTCAGTCCTAGGGAACAAGGTCAATCATTCCTTCCTTTTGCATCTCTACCCAGAACTCTAGAATTCCTGACTTACTAGCTATAATCAGGGATATAATCTCTGGTTCTATTACAGACTAATGCAAAGAATCACTGACCTTTCACATCCAGCAAGAGCTTACACTGAGCATCCACAGTAAGGTCCAGATTTCTCATCTTCGAAGTAAGAATAGTGACACACATGTCTCCAGAGCTTTGTAAAGATTAAATGAGCTCACTGATGAACAGTCATCAGCTGATGTTTTTACTCAGTAGTTCGAGCCATCGAGAGAAGTAGCTACAGCTTTCATTACACTGGTGTAAGACACTTCTGTTAGATATGAACATCGCAAGCAAATTGTCTGAAATGCAAGTTAGTCCTGGGTAGCAGTATGTGAAAGAAATTTAGTCCAGTGGCTATGTGTTATTATTTTAATAACACATAATTTAGAGTTAAATATGTATATATATGGAAATATTGCCAGCTTATAGAAATATTACCAGCTTATTTGAGAGTTGTGTGTGAGAGAGATAGAAAGACAGAAGAGAGAAAGCCAAGAGAGCAGAAAGCTGATACCCTGTAGTGCCTATAACCTGCTTCCAAGCTGTGCTATGTCTTCCACAGAGCCCATCACATCAGAAATATAGGAATGCTTGAGTTGTCTCCTATGCTGTGCACCACAAGCTTGTCAGATGCTGTGACAGGGACTTCATTTCTTATTTTATTCTGGAGTTTGGATCAGGCAGTACTGTGTATGAGAAAGTTCAGTGCCCTTACACTGAAGTAGGAGGAATAGAGAAAACTAGTTTAGTTTGGAGGACTTCTACTGATGCCCACAGAAATTTTATCCAATTATTGGATTCACCAGGTTTCCCAAGATTTCCTGAGCATCACTTGCACTTGGGCATCCATTGCTAGAATACCAGCTCTCAAGATCCACCTCACAGACAAAACAATCCTCTTCACTACACAGCCCATGCATATGTTTGGAGGGCCAGTACCACATGCATTTCACCAGTAAGAGTGTTAAACAGCTTTCTTTTACTGCATCAAATACATGAGATAAAAATAAAAGAATTATTTTGTCTCACACCAATTGGTCCTATTGCTTTTGTCCTATGGTAATAGAAGTTCATACCTGTTCATCTCATATTCAGAAATGAAAAAGAGAAAGAGGAAGACACTGGGGTCCCACAATTCTCTTCAAGGTCAAATCATGTCCCAATGATTCAAAATCTCCCAGTGTTAATCCACCTCTTAAAATGTCCCTACTTTGTAAGTGTCATGGATTTGGGATCATATCTTTTACATACAGGCTTATGTGAACCATTCTCTATCCAGCTACAATACTAAGCAATGAACACAGTCGTAAGGTGACTGGAGGTGAAGTCTAGTACTGTGGAGGAAAATCTACAATACCCTATGCCAAAGTATATGGACTATGACAGGAAAAAGAAGAAATCCAGTTACCCACTGGCGTTTGTGACAAGAAGGAAGTCCAGGCATGACACCCCAGCATTTTGTAGCTCATCAGTGGTCAAAGAATACACAGAGTGTGGGGCAATGACACACCATGGGTGCTCTTTCTAGCCTCTGAGTAGTCAGTGATATAGACGAAGCACGGAGGCACCTGGTCCAACTCCAGATCTATGACTGCAGAGCCATGATCCTCAGTCATGTTGCCTTTTTTTTTCGTTTTTCCTGGTTCAACTTTGAAATATGCTCATTCTAAAATGTAACTTCTGGAAAAAAGTAATGATTTATTTAACATTTAAACATTTAAGGAAGTAAATTAGTCATGAGAATCTTTTAATTTTGCTACTGTTATAAATCATAGTGTAAAACATTTTTGGACATACAGGTTTACCAAAGGGGTCATGACCCACAGGTTGAGAACCACTAATCTAATGGTACCATAGACCAGCCAGAAACCTCTGAGAATTTAAACTTTCGAGAAAAAATAAATTCAGACTTAGATAGCTTAGAGTGCTCTAGACACACATTGAGAACTGTCCAATGTTTTCAGATAATCCTCAGAATAATGTGTCTTGGCCCTTATGACCCTCTGTCTCAACAAAGGGATTGTTCCTTCATTTAAAAATTATTGTAGTCCTTATTCTGATATCCTTTGTTGTAAGACACTGAAGATTCAGAGACAGTCAGAAGGACAGATGCCTCTTCTCATGGAATTTCTAGTGTAGCAAAGAAGTCTCTGCCCTTCAGACAGTCACCATCTTCCTCCGATGCCCTGCACAGGTGCTGTAGCTGGTGCAGATGTAGAGTTGGATTTCCCTTCATTAAACTATTGACTTGGAATAAGATTCCCAGAAGGGAGCTCCAGGGAGCAGGGCACACTTCGGGAGGGGAGATAAACATTACTCTTAGGAATTTCAAGGTTCTGTTCAACAGGGGTGTTTGGAGCCATAGAAAGGTGGCCCAAGAGAAGCCCGGAGAAGCTGGCCAAGACCACGTGGCACAGAAAGCCCTGCAGAAGAGTTTGCAGCAGGATCCATGCAATGGGGTCCTGCAGCAGTTTTGCATCTTGGAAGCAAAAGGTAACAAGGCAATAGAGATGGAAGAAGCCTACAGGATAGTCAATGCAAAGACACAACAGCACATGTGGCCATATCCAAGGAGCTAGACCACAGCGCTGTCTATTGGTGTTTTGAGTATGGCTTCTTGTTAGATATCCACAGGAAACGTTGTCTGTTGTCTGGAGTCACTAAGTGATGTTAGAGTTTAAATATGGCGTGTCCTCTCCAGACCTCACACTGAAAATGGCTATGTTGGTAGTGTTGGGAAATGCTACCTTTCAAAGATAAGGATCTTGATGGAAAGGAGTTCTATGAAGAAGGGAAGTAGCTCATGCTTGTCCCTGCCCAATCTGCACCTTTGCCCTTCCACATTTCCATCATGTGGTCATACAGCATAAAGGGCCCTTTCCAGCTGCTGTTGTTCAACCGAATCCATGAACTAGAAGTATTTCTTTTTTATAAATTACCCAGTCTTGGATATTCTGTTACAGAAATCTATAATATGAAGACAAGTGACAACACCAACACACATTCTGCCTTTAAAAATATAAGCCAATAACTCATTCATTTGTTTTGTTCTTTTGGGGGGGCACATGTGCGTGTGCATGTGAGTGTGCGTGTACATGCATGTGTGCATGCATGTGTGTGTTTGTGTGTGTGTTTTGACACAACATCTTAACATATCCCAGGCTGGAGCTCATTATTATAGATGAGTCTGGCCTTAGACTTCTGATTCTTCTGTTTCTACTTCCCAAGTGCCACCACACTTGACTGCTTGACTAGTTTCTTTTCTTATATATATACTGTCTCAGGTGTTTTATTATATTAATGTAAAACAGATTAGAACGTAGAGCCTGCCTCGAAAAACTCTCATTAAGTGTGAAATACTATAATTCTCTGTGCAGCTCTTAATTTCTATATATGGAAAATAATTAGTGTATTTTCAAAGTCATATATGTTATTTGCTTTAGTAGATTTTTTTCACCACTTTTTCCTAATATCCTTTAGCATGGAGCCTAACAAGATGGAAGACAGGCCACTAGACTTAGAGGGGGCCCACACCAATCCTTTCGACCCCAGATGACAGGAGTGAGGCCGAGTCTCAGGAAGACACTTCAGCACTTTTGAAGCACTGAAACTACCAAGGACCCTCAACACTGTCACGTGCCATCCCGTGTAACCCCACCCTGCCTTGGACAGTATGAGGAAACAAGCTTGGTGTAAATGTTCATTTTGAGCTCAAAGATTGAATCTCAGAGCAAAGAAGCAATTTGCCCAAACTCTGGGTGTCCACAGAAGGCGTATCTGAGCTCCACACTCAGACACTGACAGCAGAAGTTCCTAGTTAGTGAGGCTCCCCCAGGGAAGGTTTGATGCATTATATGTCTGTTTCCAACTCTACTTTAGACTATCTGAGGCAGCCTACTTAGAAAGAAAAGAAGTTCTTTAAGTCATCATTTTGGAGACTGAAAGCCAGTTTTATTCAGCCTCTGGTGAAGCCATTGTGTGTGTGTGTGTGTGTGTGTGTGTGTGTGTTGGCAAGGTTTATTAACAAGAAGGAGCAATCACATGGCAAAACAGAAAACCAAGAAGACAAGTAGCCCACAATCTTTAATGACTTTAAATGCTTCCAAATGACCAAGAGGGCTCTCAACTAGATTCTACTTCTTAAGTTTCAGCTTCTCACCTCACACATGGGTGAGGACCAAGCTCCTGGCAAAGGGATCTGGGAAAGACAGACCATATCCATATTTGACAGGCATATGTAAGTACTCAGCATGTGTGTCCTCATTCAGGGGCATACAGTTATTCTCTCCACCACGAGGAAACTGGGACATAGAAAGTAGGGCAGAGGCCACAGTAGTAGAATGAACACTGTTTCCAAGTGCTGCCTGCAGACCTCACACATCACTCCAGGCTGAAGTGCCTCACTTCACAGGACCAATCACAATATTCTAGGCCTCACACAGACATTAAAGCAGAATTAACTTCAACCTACCAGGGGAGAGGAAACAGCAAGTTACATAATAAAGACAAATCACTTATCAAATAAAGGAAAAAATTCTTCCAACATTCTCTTCCCACCTAACCATCATAGGGTAGGGACTGGGTCTGAGAAGGCACACCCCTTATTTCTAACAGAGTTATCCTGTCCAATTCAAAGAATTTCCTCTCTGAAATTTGGTGTTGGGGAATCTAATAAACAAGCCCTTAAGCTTTCAAAATGATAATCAAGAATTACTTAAAAGTCTACAAATTTCTTCCTAAATGTATTTAAATTTTACCAGTGAACATGATGCTGGTTATTAAAAAGTAATTCTGGAGAAATTAGCTCACAGCTACAAAATTAATATAATTTATTTATTACTTGCAGCCACAAATCAAGATTGTTAATACTGCTACACACAATTTAATATGCGCAGTAAGTTTCCATATGGCTTCAATTTCTGGTTTCTGGTCACTCCTTCAGCTCATTTGCTGAATGGCCAGTACATCTAGACAGAGAGTTTGATCTAAGCAGAACAGGAAAAACATCTTCTGAATGGTGGCGATAAAGCTTTGTTTTACATATTTTCATCATGTTGAATAAGCACATATTTTAAATCTATGGGCTCACTATTACTTAGAGGTTAATAAATGCAGAAAATCAAAAGCACCCGGCCTTCAATGTGCACCAAGACTTCCCCGTGTGTCCTGATTTTCTGTCTTTTCTTGCTGTTTTCTCTTGAGAGGGTGAAGAAGAAGTAACACTCATGTACACATGCCTTATTCACGCACACATACCTACACATGTTCACACAACAAACACACACACAAACACGCACACAGCTACATACACAGACTTCACATGTATACACGTATATATCATATTTATACACGCATACACACATACCATATGCACACATACACACTCCCATTTATTTAAGAAAGTTGAAATGAAGCTGTTTAGAGTTTAAGCCCTCTTCTCCATGACATATTAATCATGGCTCCATTTAAAGACAGTTCAAGTCCTATAGGGAATGAAAGCCATGTTGCTTAATCCTTTAAGAACAGAAATAAATATGACAATTGTATTCTACTGTTAGGTCTAACAAATAGGATTCCAAATCTCACTTGGTTTTTCTTTTAATGTTGAATTGTCTGGAGACCTTGTGTCTCTTGAAGAGCTCTCCCAGAATTACTAGAATATTTTATAGACAGTAGCTGATTTCCTGTTTTAACATGCCTGGAAGTCTGGGAGAGCATACCAGGCAATCCAAAGCACTCTTCCTGTAGAGGCAGCCTGCATCCCATGTGGACGATGATGGAGTCTGGGATTAAGTCGCTATACGTTATGTTACTAGTTTCATAAAATTATTTTCAAAAATTTTACTACATTTGTTTATTGTCAGGAGTGGGATGGCATGTCTTGGCACATGTGTGGAGGCCAGTGGACGCTTCCAGGAGTTTGCTTCTTTCCTTCTGCCATGTAGGTCATAGGGATGACACTCAGGGCATCAGGCTTGATGGCAGACACCTTTGCCCACTGAGCCATCTTGCCAACCTTTACGCTCTTCTTTTCTACTTGCAAAGGCTAAACTGACAAAGGAAGCTTAAATTCAGTTAACATTTCATAACAAACAATTGTCTGCTCAAGGTTTTTTGTTGGTTACATCCTTTGGCTTGGTCCACACAGGTGATGCAGAGAATGGCAGAGCAAAGGGGGAGTAACTGAGGTTTCAGGGATGTTAACCTCTGTCCTGCTTTGTAGCAAACCGTGATTTCCATGAGAGAAAGAAGTGAGGTTCTTGATCTCAGTGGGCCAGTAAGGTACACACGTGCAAAGGTGGTCTGGGTTTTGATCCTGGACAGAAAACGTAGAGCCGCTTTTAAAAATCTACAAATGAGGCCTAGTAGATCATGCCTGTAATCCCAGCTCTCAGGGAGGCAGGGGCAGTCAGATCTCTGTGAGTTTAAGGCCAGCCTCATCTACCACATGATTCCAGGACTGCCAAGACTACACCAAGAAACCCTGTCTTGAAAAGCAAAAATAAAAATAAAAATAAAAATAAATTCTATGAAGATATGTAAAGAAATTAATGGTTGGAGAGTAAGGGTTAAAGAATGCACGCTACATGAAGGAGTTTATCTTGATATGCTATGATAAAGGTATCTTTGTTTGGACTCACGGAGAGGTTTCCCTCAGCGCTGGGCCTGGCACCTTGCCCCTGCTAGGCAAGTACTCTCCACTGAGATGTAGCCCCCAAGCTGGAGTGCTACCTTCAAGTATCATTTTATGTAACTAACTCAGTAATTTTTTACATACTGTGGTAATAAATGTAATTGTCTGCTCAGATGTGGGGACACAGAGAAATTAGGAGGTTCCCTAGCATGCACTGTTAGCCAGCATCAGACTTAAAATTATAGTCAGACAGTTTTTTATTAAATAAAACTACTTTGATGTAATGAACTCACAGATAAAAACATCACACCGCTAGATTAAGGTAGCCATTCAGCACCAACACTGTCTGCTCTCAGACATCTCTGTCAATCTCAGTGAAGTTCTGGACAGCTGAAATGTCCATTCTGAAGCTGTGGGCCTAGCTTAGGGTTTTACACTCTGACTTGCAATCATACTTTTATGCCTTATTTATCCCAAAAAAGAGACATAAGAACCATAGCACAGGTGAAACTAGGAAAAAAAAAACACATCCTCTTTCATGACTCATGTGTCCTTTAGCCTGCACTCTGCCCTCCCTCATCAACTTTGAACTACCCTTTCTTGGTCTCCTTTCTAACTGTCATACACAGCTAAATCCTTCACCAGGTGGTCTCACAGTTTTTTCCAAGTATTACTCAGAACGTCTAGGTTAACAGACAATAATTATAAAGCTTAACAAAACCACAACTAACGAAAGTGAAACTAACTTGGAACTAAACATTTCTTATTATCTATTAGCTTTCTGCTAATAGAAGTGTCCACACTTAATAATCACGTTTGTATACGTCCTTATGATTAATTGTTGTCTTTTAGCAGTCTTTAAAGTACTTCTCTGACAAAGGAACCTGAACAATGGTTTTAAGATGTAGGACATTACCCACAGGACAAGCAAAATGAACTTCACATATGTCTAACCTATGAGCCATTCCCTCTTTACTTCTTAGTTACTTAAAATAGAGCCTAAAGGTTTGTTGGCATTAACTACACCTCCTTAACCCTGCAACATGGGATCAAATAATATGAGCCAGGACAGATCTGATCTCAGCAACAGGGAACAGCAGAAAACAAAACATCTGATGCTTAATCAGCAATGTCTTCAGAGAATACTGCTCATGGCGGGGGAAAGTTGTGAGAACTGAACTGAAATCACACTCTGCACAGTGGCACTTGCCTGCCATCCTAGGACTTGGAGAGCTGAAACAGGAGAACAGTAAGTTTAACTTTCAGCACAAGACCCTGTCTCAAACCAATAGCAATATGTAGTCGCTTGTGCCAGCCCTTCTGAAAGTAAATAAAAGCCAAGAGGTTATAAATATATACACATGGCTATGTGACATAACTGAGTCTATGCCAACCTTGACTTTTATTTGTAGCCTCTTTGTCTTTGTTTCAGGCACATGCCAATTGTACCTCCAAATTAAAGAGTAAAACCAAAGACCAGAGGGCATAACCAGCCTGCTATCTCTCCCCTGACTCCTGGCTCTATTAAAAGAGCAGAGTCCAAGAAATTAGAATTCTCCCAGGAACCTTCTGATGGGAGAAAAAGAAGTTGGAAACCTGGAGACCCCCAGAGGAGAACAGTCAACCAGAGATGAAGCTTGTCCCTGGAGAAATAGTTCCAGCTTGTCAAGGGCCTTGCAAGAGAGACTTGGAGCTGGGACAATGTTGAGCAGGGACCACACCTCTGTTGCACTGCTTAGTTAGGCATATCTGTTAGCTTCTATTTAAACTTTGCTTTTAGGATAGGCTGGACTATACACTTGTGAGGTTTACTAGATCTCTGCAGACCCTTTCCCAAAGTCGCCACGTCAAACAAGTCTCCTTTTATGGTTTTCACTATTAGAAATAGCATAAGTTCATGTCTAATTTGGTTGTTCTAATGAAGTACTGTCTTCCCCCACAGAGCACGCAGCATCATAGTTTATAATCTAAGTGTCAGCTGGATTTCACTGAATGATTTGTTACAACTCTCATTCAGTACATCGGTGTTTGTCAATGTTGTAAATCTAACCCTTTGGAGATAGAACCAGAGTATGGATAAGGGTCTCAGCTGGTAACAGGCCTGAGTCCCTGACATATTTGGATGGCTTATTATAAGAGCTTAGAGAAGACACTGTATAAGAAACTTCAGAGAAGCAGATATCTGGACGCCCTCCCTCTACACACACTTCCCATTGTGAGCAAGTATCCCCAGCCCGCCGTGATTTTCTGAGTGCCTAGCCCATCACTGCATACTATATTTACTTACTCTATGACCCTTTCAAGTCCTGGAAGGATCCATGGGAAGCTGTGTGCTTTATTATTAGTCAGTCCTGGCTCTTGTAGTATCCACTACAATATTCTTAGTGTAGCAGGTGCAGAGTGAGTGCTGAAGCCAAATCTACTTATATCCTGAGTGTGCCCATGTCTTTACCAAATTTCCTGTCACAAAATAGAAGGACGAGTTTTCTTGGGGTTCTGTATCAGGGTAAAATTCCAACTTCTTATTTTTTTCCTGAACACCAAGCATTTGAGTCACCATGTAGAGTCTAACTAATGTACAGAAAGTGTGGAAAGTACTGCATGGAATGAATAACATATCTGTATTTCAAATATGTCACCTTCTCCAAAAAATTTCAGAAGAAAACAGGGTCACTTTTCATGTATTTTTGTAAATTAAAAATATATTTAGTAAATTTATAAAATATTATATTTAAGAAATCACTGAAGTTGAAGTTTGATCAGAGGCCAGGTGGTAAACTCAGAGACTATGAACAGGACTAGAGAGTGGTCCCCAGCTATTTGTGGATGGAAGGAAAACTGAGTTTGGAAGGGCAGATCGCTGTACAGGGAAATAAGGAGGCAGAGAGCCATCATAGTTAGCAGGGAACCACACCCCAAAGTCCTGGTGAGGCTCCCATCTCCCCTCCCAGTCAACCTGGCCAATGTGCAGCCAGAGAGCCACATAAATGAACAGAATGTCAAGCCCAGGCCCTCTCATGACGAAATGATGGACTGTATGGTTGGCTATAAGGAACTGAACTATGAGTGCAAAAGATAAGACACCCAAGACTGCTTCATGTGTCTGCAAGGGCTGCTGTGTTCTGCATTCTCCTAAAACCCTAATGTTCTGTTGACCTCTTGGGGTTCAGAAACGTGGACTTTCAGATCTTTTGGCCAGTATCCTGCAGGACATGGGTATCTGTACTAAATTAAGAGGAAGACTGGTGGCAGTCACTGGACAACAGTGATGAGTACTAAGAAGGCATCTGGCTGCAGTCATAGGCTAGCCTTTCTCTGAGTGTGTATGGCATAGGGAATGGTAACATCCTTTGCTCAACCCCTCTCCTCAAAAACAGATTAGTTTCCTTTCTCCCAGGAATGGTCTCTTTGCGCTGCCATCTAACATTTGGCTCTGTGATCATAGGCATTTTGGGTACCCACCCTGATTGTCTAATGGCAACTTTGCTCTAAGATCTTTACTGGGGAACAAGATTGAGCAAGTGATAAATTTTGGGGCTTTGTCCACCACTTTGCACAAATCATCACAAATAGTCAGTGTGGTTACCCGCCCAAGCCCCATTGGTGTCTGTCCTACTGGCTCATCCTCCTGAAGCGAGAAAAGCATCCCCGTGTGCTTTTTGACAAACAGACTCCTGGAAATCCTGGCTGCTATAGACAATGTCTCTTCATCTCTTCTTCACTAACATTTTTGCCATTTTAAGAGCCTGATTAAGAAAATGTAGCTAAGATATACATTTAGTTTGCATTAACTCTGATTTATTCATGTGTGTATTCATCATTTATCACTATGGCAAAGTTCCATCCTCTGTGTCATACAACACAGAAAATGGTGTTCAGATTTGAAATTCGGCTTCCCTGGAAATGTTCCTCTGTACCCTCCCTTGAGGAAGCCTGTAAAGCTGCAGTTCCAGAGG
>CM053763.1:77433606-77477621 GCA_028658305.1 Pachyuromys duprasi | reverse complement strand
GTATAGACACAGCAGCGCTCAAAGGGATAGAGAAAGATGTTGTTAAGGCTAGAACAGAAACATCAAATAAAAGCCAATGTATCCAAACTAGAAGGCAACAAGCAACAGTCAGTATCTAAAAGAAAGTTAACAATAGCTATCTCTAACAGAAGTGTGGAGTTTCTTCCCATGTTGAATAAGTTCAATGCAGATTTGAGTATATGTATCCTTTATTTCATGAGAACGATGGAATTTATTTGCTTTTGGGACCAGCTCAGCATTTTTGCTTGGCAACAGTTAGCCCCTAAATTTCTGAATAGAGTTATTTTTTTATTTTCTTTTTAAAACATTTTGTTTGGAGACAAGGTCTTACTATGTAGCTCTGGGTACCTTGAAACTCACTATGTAGACCAGGGTGGTCTGGAAATCATAGAGATCTCCCTGTCTCTGTTTCCTGACTACAGAGATTAAAGGTGTGCACTACTGTGTGAGACAGTTCTATTTTTTTGAAACAAGGATAATAAAACATAGGCTGAAATGTACACCACCCATTAATGAAACCTCACTCCCTTGGCACAGCAGCTTTGTGACTTGTTCTCTCTGTGCCTCAGTTTCCTCACATTTATGCAACCCAAAATGACTGCCTCTGCCTCATAAGGTTCATCTGAGGGAAAAATGAGATAATAGACTTAAAATACTGACAATAACATCTGGCTCAAAGCAGGGCTGGATTCATGTCACTTGTCACTTTTAATCAAATACCTTCTCTGTAAACTCTGATAAAATGAAGTTGGATCAAACCAAGATGAATTACTATAAAACCCAAGTCAGATGGGAACCAAATAGGTTTGGCTGGACAAATTACTTTGTCTTTAGCCTGGTCACACTGTGGCTGAGATACTGACAGGTCACACCGCGTTTACACTGACGGGAGATCGTGGTAAGCAGGATATTAAATTAGCCACGAGTGGAGCAAAGATTGGTCTCATCTGCAAACCTCTAGGATCTCTCTGCATTGCCACACTGACCAATTTAAAGTGTGGCATTTCTTCTCTCAGTTGGATGCTGGAATTCTAGATTTACGCTGAACTTCTTTCATTCACCTGAAAAAACATAAAAACAAACTACAAAAACAGAATAGCTCTCCAAGTGGTTAATCGTCATGGCAATAAAACTGAAATAGACTGATCACATGTTTGCAGCACAGACTCTCAGGTCCAGAACTGATTAGTTTGCAGCAATAGTTTAGATTTTTCTGTCCTAACAGAATTCTGTTGACGGTTAGAATCTTTCCTTTTCGTCTTTATGAACAGTGCTTCTCTTAAATACTATCCTGGAGAGACTGTCTCACAGAGCAATGGCAATCCATAGACATGACAATGTAGAAGTGGAAAGTCATCACAGAGTCCCCCAGAACTACTGGCAACAATGACTGCTGGGAGAAGGAGAATTAACCACTCTTAGGGATGAACCCCCTTTTTGGTTGTCCAATACTATATGGTCAGTATACACACAAACAACAAAAAGAGACCTAGCAGTATGTATTGATATATTTGCATACATTTAATCAAAATGTATAAAAATCTTTAAAAGCTGAAAAAAATAACATTAGCTTGGGCCTGCCATAGCCATGCTTCAGAAAACAGGAGTGCTACATTGCACAAGCCACTAAGCTGATTTCAGCCTTACAGTCAACACACCATAAGGCTTCAAAGATTATTTCATAATGATTTCCTACTAAAATACATAAAATAAAAGTCACATAATTCATGTCTAAAAGTTTTTAAAAACTTAAGAAAGAAATAAGAATTAGTTATTTCTGATGTGTCTCAAACCCCATAATAAGCTTACATAAAAATAGAATTTTCTTTGATTTCAAGTTAAAAAATGTGGAGTGGCTAAGCTGGTTAACGTTAGGTTTCCTAATCATAAACTCCTGGTATTTTATGTGATTAATATTGTTTCACAAACCCAATATATTTTCAGACCACTGAACTGAAAATGTTCATTGTGCTATATTGTTCAACTCTGTTTTACCAAATTATAGCCATAAACATACTAATTTTAAAACGGACAGAGAGATTTCTGGGTTGAAATTGCTGAGACCATGTGTTGTCATCACTCTCTTCTGATACCCCACAAACATTTCTGGAGAGAATAGAAGATGAAACTCACAATGACAACAAAAATGTGGGAACTGTAGCACGGGAAGATGAGAACAGAGAATGAATTTCTAAATCTGTGTCAGAAAAAAAAATGCAATGTTAAACTATAGCTCTTCCAAGCAAGGCAGAGATTACTATCTCTTATAAAGACCCATCCAAACTGCACTTGCTTCCAGCTCCTAAGCAGTGGTCCAAATAGGGCCAGCAACAGAGGCCAGTGAGATAATGAACTAAATGGCCAAAAAATAAGTTATGGCATCTCCATCACCCCTGTGCCCCAGGAGCTGGCATATGTAGCGTACAGCAATTTACAGCTCTAACCTCAGAGAGGGGCAGTAGAAGCAAGCAGCATTCGCCTCATGGTCTTTCAAAGCAGGAGAATGTCACCTTAGTCTTGAAAAGAAATCCTGACCTTCTGTCCTACCTGCACCTTTTCTCTTTCCAACCACTAGATGCAGGTTTTCCAAGGCAGAGAAAGAGCCCCCGAGCAGGCAGGAATTTCATTCCTCTTCACATTACTTACATAAAACCGCCTGGAAAGAACTGTCCATCATGCCAGAAAAACCTGTGCATTAGAGAGACATGGTAACTATTAACTAGGAGAGCTACATCCAGAAACCACAGAGTTAACAAGAGAGACAAAAGATGACTTTCCATACATTATTCACTAAGCCATCTGAGCAGCCATGACATTTCATGAATATAAAAAGAAGGAACAGACAGCCTTACAAACAAAACAAGTAGTAAGTGTTGGTAAAGACAGATTACTAGAAGAGAAAACAAAAAGACCAATGGACAATCTGAAGTTCACAAGGTTTGCACTCAAACACCTCAGACACTGTCAACAGCACCGGACACCTTTGCTTGTCAAGAAAAGAGATACGGAGATGCAGGATATGCTTTCAGTAAGGGGTCGTTTAGTTAGGCAGCACTTCTGGTTACAAGCAGAAAGACCAGTGGAAGACCCTGCAGGAGCATGGACTAGAGGGTCCCCAGAGAAAAACCAAGGCCGTGTGGGATTGGCAAGAAGTCGCTAAGTAGGCATGCAGAAACAGTGGGAGCAGGCACAAGGCAGCTGACTGGCGAGCCTCAGCTGCCTTGATCTTCCTCTCACTCTGACGAGCTAATCCCAGGAGAACGTCCAAATACAACAGAAAACATCTGGCTGGATATTCTAAGTGTGGGAGCAAACCTTTTCTTTTCTTTCTTTTTTCTTTTTTTAATCAGCTGCCGTTCTCTGCAGGTAAGGAGCGAGGATCCCAGAGAACTGCGGACCCACACAGGAGTGAGCAGTTGCTGGATACCCTCACCTTCCTTCTCAAACAGTCCCAGTTCCACAGGAGCTCACTTCCGAGAACAAGCCCCACAGCCAAAGACAGTCAGTAAAGGAACCTGTTCTGTTGACATTTAATGATTATACGCATCCTTGAAGAAGATGGGTATAATCTTGCCTGCTAGAGCTTCATAGTCAACACAAGTGACATTTGAGCTATGTTAGCGGTGACCACAGTAACAGTACTTCCCTGGAAAGGGTTTAACAACTGGCTCTTCAGAGGAAAAAAAATAAAAAAATAAAAATAAAGCCTTCATTATTACAAAAGCCATCGTGGCCAATTCAACGGAATGCCATCACGATGGTTGGTACTCTGAAGATCCCGTGAACAAACATAAACACATCCCTGCCATGTTGACGTTTGCCTTTCCAAGGGAGGCCCTGTCTGTTACCTGCTCTGGATACTCAGAAAAAAAAGTCACGGACAGCTAAAGACCATTTATCCCAGATTCTCTTGAAAATTTGCCAACTTCGTGTCAGCACACTTGGAAGTTCCCTTGCTCATTGCCTTCTACCTGGCAATGGAAAGAAAGCGTTTGAACAGGTACTTAGGTGAGAATGTACGTAAATGTCTAAGAGAATGATCCATACCAAAAATAAAAATAAAAAGTAACAAAAAATAAAAACTCAATTCAGAAACCCATTTAAATGGCACAAACCAGGCGGGGCGGGGGGGGGGGGAGGAATCCCCCTCTGCTCCTAAAAAGCTGAAGACAAATCTGGACTCCATTCCATGCTTTTCCCAGAGCTAGAAAGGAAGGAGCTAGTTCATAAATTCCATCAGGAGCTTGGGGATTTTTGATGTAATGAGTTTTACAGTTTCAGAGGAGAATGCTTTGCTAATAATTATGTAACAGTAATTAAATCTGAAAAAGGCTGCACTCTAACTATGTTGATTTATTGCAGCCCCTACAAAGCACTCCTCCAGCGTGCGCCGGAGTGTGTACCGCCTCCCTCCAGTTTTCTTTAAATTCGCACAGAGCCCTGGGTCACAGATGGTCTGGGATGCTATATTTTCCCCCATTAAATTCCTAATAATCTTTTTCTGAGGCTGAGTCATGGAAGCCTGGGGAGTTCTCATTTTAATTAGAAGGTTTAAGGAGCTAACTCTGTTTGAAATTTTCTCCTAGGAGGGATGGGTGCAGGTGAGCCCATTCAGAAGGATGGCACAGCACTGGGGCCAGGACCGCATTTCCATATTATACTGTGGCTTGTTTGGCTCCACTCTTGATTCTGAGGTTGATGATGCATTGTCTAGATCCGAGGAATCAACTTTGGAAAACAGGACTTATTGGGAGATTATTCTTTGGAGGGAGACATAATTTTTACTTAGTTCCCACCCCTAGTTTGCATATAGAGAGCAATCATTCAGAAATGTGAATTATTCTGTATTATCCCAAAAGAAGTTTAAGTCCCATTGATGTGAGCTGTTGAAACCAGGAAACTGATTTCAAACCCATTTGTTCTGTTATTTTATTTCTTTAACTCCATCGGACTTAATATTTAATTCTCCCAAGTTCTACATGTAGTGCAGTATAATGCAATGTGATGCAGAATGTTCTTTTGGGTTTGGTTTCAGTAGCGGAAAGGCAGAGAGTGTATATGAGCAGATAAGACAAGATGCAGTTTACTAGGGTCTCAGGAGCAACATTCCAGATAAGGGGTAAGATTGTCTCCTAGAGCTTACCAATAGATTTGAACGACTGTAGAAAACATGGTACGGTAGGCAAGTGGACTGTGAGGTGGTAGACCCACTTCCCATGTACAAAGAAGAAAGTAGGTTTCCGGCTCGGCTCTCCCTGTCACAGAGCTGGGTCCTCTGCCTTTGTAAAATCATGAGCATTTCATGTTTTGGAGTGCAATCCAGACAAGTCAGAGTGAACCTGTGCACCTCAATCACCCAGCTTTAACACAGCAGTGTTTCAGGGCTGGCAACAGCCTCACATCATCAAACTAAAGCCACATAGAAGCCTAGCAAATGATCCTCTTAAAAACTCTGCTCTGTGAATGTAGAAGAGTGGGGTCTTAGCTCGTTAACAAAAGAACACCCCTTCACAGCCAAATGGAGCTCTGCTTTCCACACATTCTGTTGAGTTCTCTGGCCTCTTCAGGCTCAGCTAATTGAGACATTGCAAGTTGTTACCCTACTCAGGTAAAACTGATCCTCTGGCTTTTCTTTTTTTCAACTGGCACTATTATTTTTCTTTTTTTCCCTTTTTAATTTACATATTCACTTTGATCCTCTGTCTTTATTGTCATGGTTTCCTTTTTTTTTTTTTTTTCCTCCTTCCTAGCAACATTTAGTTTATTCAGGGTAGGTTTGGGAGGGGGGTTGCTATGACTGAAAATATAAATGTTTATAGTTTATATTCCCTGTCTGTGTAGTATCACACTTTAAATATATATTTTCCAGGGCTAGATGTGTAGCCTTTGTTATGTGTAACAAACATTAAATTGATGGAGGAAATGGAAGTGCTCATACTCAATTCTGGCTTATATCAGAAGGTATGAAGAAGTAAAGACATGAGCAGTTTAAGAATGTTTTGCCGGAAAAAAAAAGTATTTTTAAAGGCATTTAAGGATTTTCAATCTGTAAGAATAAATTTTCTCTCAGATACCTCTAGCCCAAGCTGATGTTTCTAGAGTATGCTGGCTACAGCCATATGTTTAGCAATTCCATTTGTGAAATGTGTGGACAAGTGGCTGAGGGTTGCCAGACGGCCTCTCTTGAGCAAGCCTGCATTTCTGATGGGAGCAGAGGATCTGCAAGAACAAGGGAACCAACACCCACCCCTCCCGACGCTGTTACACGGGAAATCCAACCAAGTTTTCCACTTAAGATCAGAGTTTATACAAAGTGGGGATCTTTACACACTTCATTCACAAAAAAAGCTGGGCAGAGCAGAAAAAATCAGATGTGCATGAAATAGACGAATAAAAGTGTATACAGAACAAATTTCAAATTATATATGTGCATATACATTTTAAATTAAAGACAAAGAGAAACCTAATAGAGTTAAGGGAATATTCAACCAAGGGAGTTAAGGACAGTGAGCCTGTGACCAAGTTCTTGAAGAGTTAAACAAGCAAAGATTCCGACTTCTGATTAATGGCCAGGGACGTCCCAAGCTGCTCTGCAGCCTCAGCAGTGCATGGCTGGCACAGCGAGGTAATATCTGATAACTAATCTTTGACACAAGAATTAAGTCATTTTGCAAGAAAGCAGATCATTAGAAGCCAAATTGAATTATAAGTAATACTATCTCTGTGGAGAATTGTAAATTAATTGGTTTTTAACAATAACATTTCTGTATTTTATTAAAGCAGCGTAAGAATTGGGTGAAGAAACGAATGTAGCAGATAAACAGGCCAGGTGCTGGTGATGTAAATGAAATCGATGACAGATGGCAAGGAGCACGCTCGCTCACTGTGTGTGTATAATGGATAGAGATAATCAAATTCCTTTGTGAATTGGCGACTTTCTTTACATCAAGAACTTTAGCACGGGTTCACTTATGCTTCCTCCCACCTCCTGGCCCTCCACATGCACGCGCACGTGCACACACATACACACACACACCTCTTCATGGGCACGTAATCCTAATTATAGCCTATGCTACTATCAGAAAGATGGGCTATAAGTCTATTTACATAACACTGCACACAAATATCATTCCACCAAATCAACCTGTATACACTAAACAACAGATTTCTCTGGGAAGAACACCTCACTGAGGAAACAAACAACCTGTTTGGGTTAAAGACGCTCAGACGTTCCTGAGAGGCCAGATTCCATGGAGGAGGAGCCGTCAGCTTCTATTTGTAAAATTAAAGTGCGATAAGCATTCTCCTTCCTTTCTCTTTCACCTCCAAATACCTAGCACTAAACCTCAGTACAAAGAAACTGATCCAAGTTCAGAATGAGTCATAGGTTGCAGGGGCTGATTTTTCTCCTCTCTGTTCTTGTACCAAGGGCACTGCTTTATCGTCCTACTTTCAGATAAAGAGAAAATGGCACTCAACTATCTTGAGAACACAAACTCACTTTCCATATGGAACTACACCACCAAAAAATAACTACTGGGGGGTCCTAACACATGTCCACAGAATTAATGAAAATTGTAATATGTTCAATCCTGAACATCACTTCAGCTTTCCTAGCATCTCACTAACAGCCCCACGGACCTTCCCACATAGGTGTGTGCATGGCCTCTCAACATCGCTTTGTACAAAATGGCACCCCCAGCTCTTCTGTCCAGTATTCACATGGAAAGTGTGCCTTCTCTGCCTCCCCTATCACCAGGACTTGCAATTCTTAAGTCATTCTTACTTCTCATCTCTTTTTTACTTCATGTTTAGCCAAAATGCATAACCTGTAAACTTCTCTTCTCCCAAACCAGTACCATTTCTGGGTCACACACTGGCATGATGCTAGACCACCTCACTGGACTGTATGGTACCTCAAAGCTTGTTTCCTGTGTCTGCAATTCTCCCACTTCCCATCTGCCTTTACACTGGCTCCAGGGCTTTCTTAACTCAGTTCACAGCTGAGCACATTCAAATTTCCTTAAGTTCTTTTAGAACCAGAGGATCCATGGGCTCAATCCTATGATTTTCACAGTGCTGAGCCTGCCCAAGGTTAGTCCTCCATGATCCTTACAGACACCATTAATACCATTTCAGGTCCAGGACTTCTAAGCACACTGCTCCTTTAACCTTGATGCCTTCAACCCCTCACCTTTCAGCTAATGGTGTGAAGGATGGGCAAGCTCCTTTACGTGTAGAGAGCTCACTGACCTTGCCAGACCTCTCAGCATTGTTTCAAGTCTGTTATGTGGCCCTGTGGTGTCACTGGCCAGTGTGTTCCCAGGTTGCTTCACCTGTGATAAACCAGTATTCTCAGCTACACATGGATGGGCTTCATGAAGACTGCATGTTAGACATATGTGTGTCTACCCTCATTGGCAATCACTGATGGTGAATGTGACCCTGGCTGCCTACTTTCTTACTGCAAATCAGGGCTTAAGCCGAAGAGCTACCATTCTCACTCTTCAGGAGTACTTCATGGCTGTGAGTGTCTGCTCTCTTTGACTACATTTTTGACTGGGAGTCTTCTCTTAGGTAAGCCCCTTCTTATCACATCTTAGCCCTGGGACCCTCATTTTTATCTCAGACCGTTCATTCTCTTTTCAAAGACCCTCTCAGTTAATCTGTCTTTGTGGTGGTAGGCCACATATGTCTGGTTCACATATGTTCACTGATGTGTTGTTTATAGGGAAATATATTTCTTTGTGCTTTTCATAAAACACCATGAATCTACCATATTACTTCAAAATACAAATTACTCTTGCATCTATATAGATACACAAACACATATATAAGTAGATAGAAATAAAGATATGCCTGCCAGCACCCCCATGGACCAGGCTCCAAATTTGACTCTGAGAAGCTAAATGGTATTTGCCTGGCAGGACTCTGGCAGGTCTGCTACTGCTAATTTCGTGTCAATTTCTCCAGAGGGAATAGTGTGCTTTTGGGCTGTTTCTGATTTCCTATTAGATGGCATTTAAGGAAGTATATTATATCCTGAACCTAAAAGGATCAGCTCTTTAATAAACTAAATTGACCTTTCTGTTTTTTACCCCATGGGGATTGGGGTCTTCCTCCTTGATTTGAAGCCCCCCTTTCTTACCAGACAACAACCTGATTCTGTGCCTGTTTTGTTTGGCATTTTCACATGGCAACCACATATACTGCTGAGTGTAATGACCAAAAGTCACACTCCTGGGCCACTGGGTACGGCCAGATGAGACCATAGATACAATTTGTTGAATTAGTGAGGTAACTCCTGTTCTGTCTGGTGTGTGCTCTTGGCAGGGCATAAGGTCACCAGAGTTCCAGGCAATGGCAGCCCACCTCCTCACTGCCCAGTCTCGAGGCCACACCAGGAGCCTTCCATTCTCATATTACTAATTGGGAACTACGCAGGTTTCAGTGAAAGGCTTTTTATTGCCAAAGCTATAAGCTATGAGTAGTCGGCTCTCAGGAAACTTTATCTCTAGTGTCCACCCAGAATTCTAAACCGATCAGGTGCATGCTTCTAAAAATTGACAGCCTTGTCACCTGCAGGTGGTTTAAACCTTTTCAATATCTTCAGTATGGTCAAGCCTCAGCATATTCTAAATGAAAGCTGAGTTAGTAAATATTGCCTATCTGGGCTGTGTATAAGCTGCTAATACACTGGAAAATACAGGCACGTTTCCAATCTTTCTCCACCTAAATCACTTTTCTTGCTACAAGACAGCCTAGATTTGGATGCGCAGCAGCAGCAAGACCCTGTCTTAGCACCTTGAATTGTTCTTGAAGATTAAGTTTTCTTGGAGCCCTCAGCTTCCCTCCCTCTCCAGCAATTTTGGCCCTTCTTTTGCCCAGGAGGGATTCTATGATGGAGTTCCAAAGCCTTGCCTTGCTAGGGCATGTGTAAGCAGCTGCTGCTCCCCCCTGTTCAATACTGGCTGCAGCTGCCACAGTGCCCCAGAAGGACATTCGAATGGAGTGTGTTCCCGTAATTGCCTTGGCCCCCTGATTGAATTTATGCTCTATTTTAAAGTAACATTTTGTTGCATTTGCGTTACTGAAATTACCAGGTTACAGTAGACTATAATCTCAAATCAATGTCCCCCCAATGAAAACAGGCTTGAACTTTATCACCAACAGCAAATTCAATTTTCACGTTACCTACTGACAAAGGAGTTCCTGCCAGCAGCACTTGCAGATTCCTGGAAAGTTCACCAAACAGGAAGAAACTACAAATCTTTCCTTGCGATGCCTCTTACTTTTGTTTTCGATTTAACCACTGCTCTTCACCTGTAGGAGAAAACTCATCTTTACATATTTTGTTATCTTGGGAAAAAATCACACGGGATGGGTACATAAAATGATTCACGGTTAGATGCCTCATACGATGCTGGTAGAAATGAAGAATAGTCCAAGACATGTTCCTCAACTAGTTAAACAAAACTGCCATTCAACCCTCCAGTTCCACTTTTAGGCATAGGTCCTCCCAAAAAAAAGAGGCAAGGAAGATGCCTAGAGCAGGGGTCACAGTAGTACTATTCTGAAGAGCTAAGGAGTAGGAAAGAGATACATCTTTCAACAGATGAATAATGTGATGGATGCATAGAATGGAATATTACTCAGCCTTGCTGCAACATGCATGGAGTTTGAAAACATGCACAGTGAGGTGCACTGAACACAAAGGACAGACACCTTATGCTTTCACTTCACAAGAGTATGCAGATTTGTGGGGACCAGAAAAAATAGAGCTCTCCAGGCTCCATGGAGAATAATTGGCTGCTGTTATTGTTTGTATGTCCAGAGTTTCTGTCTAAGATGATGAAAACATTCTAAAAATGCAAAGTGGTGATAGATGGCCATTTGTAAATGTGCTACTCAGATACTGTTAATCCCAGGCCTGGCAGCAGTTAACAGAGTGACGCAGATTTGTGTATCTTATCACAATAAAAAGCCATTCCTCAAAATGTAGATATAAGGGTTATGGCATGCACTGTAGCATGAACTCTAACAAATTTAAGTATAAGATTCAAGACAATCAAGAATTATCTACCATTTCCTGAAATTTTTGCAATAATGAAGCGTTTCACTCTACTTCTAAGAAGCCTGATAAATACTTAAACTGTCTCTTACATAAAGACAAGGGGGAAGGGGAGAAAAATCATCTTGATTTATTCCTTAATTTTTTTTTACTCTCTCTATATATGTTTCTGCCATGGTAGACATGCACATGTCCACAGTGTACATATGGATCTTGAGTTTCAGACTGTCCTGGCTGTACCTTCCACCTTAATATAGAAGAGCTAGGATTACAGATTCTTGCCCACATGCCCTCCAGGTGAGTTCTGGTGAGCCATCTTCAGACCCACATCTGATTTCTCTCAGGAAAGACACACTTTGTCTCATTGATTGCAGTGAAAAATACACACAGGATGACATCATCATTCTTGGAGTTTGAGAGCAGTTTGTAATTCTTAAGGAAGGTTGAAGTTATTATAGGTATTACACAGAAATTACCTAGTGACAGATCCCTGCCTGAAATACTGTTGTTCTGTAGGGCAGGTCTTTGGTGTTTGCTTTAGGCTAAATCATTTTACAATTATAGCTACTGTCCAAATTTGGTTCACTTGAGGACTTCCACATCTAGAACCATGGTTCTCAAACTGTTTCCAACAGACTCCTCAGAGGGCTTGTTAAGACCAGATACTGGGTGAGAATTAAGCCTCTTCCCTAGAGCCCTCCTTTTGTTTAGCTTCTTTAGGACTATAGATTTTAGTATGTTTACCCTATATTATATGACTAATATCCACTTATAAGTTAGTATATGCCATATTTGTCTTTCTGCTTCTGTATTACCTCACTCAGAATGACCTTTTTTAGTTCTGTCCATTTCTGCAAAATTTCATGATTTCCTTGATTTTAATAGCTGAGTAGCATTCCATTGTGTAAATGTTCCAAAAAAATTATTTATCCATTCTTTGGTTGAGGGATATCTAGGTTGTTTCTAGATTCTGGCTATTATGAATAAAGGTGCTACGAACTTGGTTAAACAAATGTCCTTGTTGTGTACTTGAGCATATTTCAGATATATGCCCAGGAAAGGTATAGCTGGATCTTGAAGTAGCACTATTCCTAATTTTCTGAGAAAGCACCATATTGATTCCCAAAGTGGTTGTACAAGTTTACATTTCTACCAGAAACCTCTCCAGCATGTGTTGACCCTTGAGTTTTTGATCTTAGGCATTCTGATGGTTATAGGAATCTTAGGGTTGTTTTGATTTGCATTTCTTGAATGACCAAGGATGTTGAGCATTTCTTTAAGTGTTTCTCTGCCATTCTATATTCCTCTGTTGAGAACTCTCCTTTTAGCTCTGGGCCCCATTTTTAATTGAATTACTTGGTTTGTTGGTGTTTAACTTTATATTATATATATATATATGTATATATATATATATATATATTCGTTATATATTCTAGATTTTAGCCCTCTGTCAGATTAGGGTTGGTGAAGATCTTTTCCCAGTCTGTAGGCTGTCATTTTGTTCTATTGACAGTGTCAGGAGCCTTCCACAGAGGTCCTCTGAAAGACTCTACCCCGCAAGGTATCAGCGCAGATGCTGAACTCATAGCCAAATTTTGGGCAGAGTGCAGGGAATCTTTCGGAAGAAAGGGGAGATAGAAAGACCTGGAGGTAACAGGAGCTCCACAAGGAGACCATCAGAGCCAAACTCTGGGCCCAGGGGGCCCTGCAGAGACTGATAAATCAATCAAGGACCATGCATGGAGAGGACCTAGACCCCTTGCTCAGATGTAGCCCATGGGCAGCTCAGTCTACATGGGAGTTCCCTAGTAAGGGGAGCAGGGGCTGTCACTGGCATGAACTCGATTGCCTGCTCTTTGATCACCTCCCCCTATCGAGGTGGCCTCACTAGGCCACAGAGAAAGAGGATCCAAACAGTCCTGATGAGACCTGGCAGGCTAAGGTCAGATAGTAGGGGAGGAGGACCTCCTCTATCAGTGGACTAGGGGAGGGAAAGAGGAAGGGATAGAGGGAGAGAGGGTAGGACCAGAGGTGATGAGGGAGGGGGCTACTGTTAGGATTCAAAGTGAATAAACTGTAAATGATAATAATAGTAATGATGATGATGATGAAAAATGGACCCTGCTGAGCCAGTCCTCACTGTTGATTGATAGATCTGAGATGGGATTACAGGAACAGCCATTCTAACCAGCTTCCAGGGTGCTGTTAGACACAAAACCAAGGAAAGATGAGGCTGAAGACAGGATGAACCAAATATAGACATGTGTGTGACAGAAGGGGCAATGTGACATCCTTAACAGGATGGAGCAGCTTC
Source organism: Pachyuromys duprasi (assembly GCA_028658305.1). Classification (NCBI taxonomy): domain Eukaryota; kingdom Metazoa; phylum Chordata; class Mammalia; order Rodentia; family Muridae; genus Pachyuromys; species Pachyuromys duprasi. The sequence goes on along the minus strand of CM053763.1, from coordinate 77,464,215 downwards.
CAGCAGCTTCCTTTGCTCTCCTGGGTTAAACCCATATCAAGGAAAATGAGCTCTATGTTCTGATCTGGGTGTTTGTTGCTCTTTCACCTGAAGCACCTTTCTGATTTAGCGTTCTGATTTTGCTCAGGAGCACCAGAAACCTTTGAGCTCTGTCACCAGGGGGAGTGCTGGAATGCAGTCACCAGGTCCCACTCACCCGTGGCTTTCTGGTTCTGCTGCTGGTCGCTCATTAAGTGGCCACTGTCACACCATAACTCCATTCACTTATTTTTACACTTGCGAGACTTATACAAGTGCCCCTGTACTGCCCATTGCTTTCGATGCTGTCTCTCCAGAAAGGATATCCATCTGTGTATTTAATATATTTATTTTATACACATTAGCATGGTCTTGAAATATTCATATGAAAGATGTTGAGCAAAAAGGCTCAGCTGAGCTGGTCTGCACCACCAACGTGACTGATCTATGTACTGACCCTATGGAAGCTGGGGCAGAACAAACATTTATTGTTGTGAGCTCTGTTAGAGGAGAGAGCATGTTTGTAATATAACAATAGATGACTACTACAGATAAGATAAAAGAGACAAAGAACATTTGTTTCAAAGATGTTTAGAAACATCACTGTTTCGATCATTGCGTTCACTGGCAAGTTAGATAAGCCCTGCCTTACTTCAGGAGTGAACCTGTTTTGTAGGAAAAGAATCTCCATCTGGTGATGAGAGATGTTCAATCACTAAATTATTAAATTATTCATTTATTTTCATGAGAAATGGTCAATAAAGATTACAAAGCGCTAACTTATGGTTACACAAGAAAACAGTTATTAAATCAATAAGCTTCTTTAAAATACTTACAATTTGAGTGGCAATGTTTTAGATGACAGAGGGAAAACAATGTGATTAAAAGCTAGCCACTGCTGCACATTGAAGGAGAGTCTACCATGCGCATTCCTCGCTGAGATGATGCCAGGCAGGTTTGAAGTTGTTTCATTCTTCAGACCATCTGGATCGCTCAATGCAGAAACTCCAAATGGACAACACAGCTTCTCAAATTCAGTTAGCTTACTTCCAGAAATTCAATAGAGAAATTCAATAGGAGGAGCTGCAATTAAACACTAACATCTGGCAGGGCCTGCGGACAGTGGGGGTATTAACACAGATGTAGGGGAATCCGTCTCCCACCTTCCTTTAAAAGATCCATGAAGAAGCATCAGGGTGGCTCAGCCAGGTCAGGTGCTTGCCACACAAGCTGGTGACCTGAGTTTGATACCCAGGTCTCCTGGTGGAAGAAAGGGACTGACTCTGCAAGTTGTCTCCTGGATCTCCTGTCAGTGTACCTAGAAAACTGGCACACACAGGCCTGTGCTCACATAAACACCACACACAGATACAATAATAAAAATAAAACAGGGCTGGAGTGATGGCTCAGAGCTTAGCAGCACTGGCTGCTTCTCCAGAAGACACTTCAAGGTTTATCTTTCAGCACTTACTGATGACTCTCTAGCCAGTTCTAGTTCCAGGGGATTTGGTACCCTCTCCAGTCTCTTTGGCTGAGCACTCGGTGAGCATGGCACACACTGATGCACATATACATGTGCAGGCAAGACATTCACGTACATAAAATACATCAATAAATCTTTAATAAAAAGGGAGCAGGAAAGGTGGTTCAGTGTTTAAGAGCATTGGCTGCTCCTCCAGATGATCTGGGTTCTATTCCCAGCACACATGCATGGAAACCACAGATGTCCATAACTTCAGTCCTATGGGATTTGAGACTTTCCTCTGAGCTCTGTGGGCTCTCTGAGCTCTGTGTGGCACACATGCAGGCAAATAAAAATAAATAACTATTTGAATTAATTAAATATCCGTGAAGACACACAACAAGTAAGAGAACATTTGCACCAGTGACTAATTTATTGAGTACCTACTGTGTGCCAGTGATTGTATTATATTTCATAGAGCAAGGGAATGAACTTGGCACTGTCCACACTAAGTTCACCTTGTGGTAGAAACTGCATAGTCAATTATAGGTATTTTAAAAAGCCTGAGCTTTGAGGACAGTGAGAACAGAGCACTCCTGAGGTTGAAAGAGAACTGCATTGCCAACCACCTTGAGATGAAGAACCTGGCCTGCAAGAACAGAGAGCAGCCAGTGGGACAAGAATGTTTGGGAAATGGAGAGGAGGCTGGCTAGGAGAGTAGAAGGGGACCTGCAGCCAACAGGCTGAGGTACAGTGGTTAACCCCTACAGGGATGCAAGCAGTAAGAAGGACCTGACTCATGGGATGATCAGTCAGTCCCTGTAGCCATAGCAGCCAACCTGAATGGCTGTCCCTGGGTCTCAGTGTCACATGTATCTCGAGTCTGCTCACTTTCTGCCCCACTTCTTGCTCTTTGCTTTTACATTCCATGAGTTTACAGAACTCATCTTCCAGCGTGTTACTACAATTTTCTAAAGCACCCAATTTCCTGGCCCCATTACAGTTTACAGCATCACAATAGAGCTTTTCATCTCAAAACTGCATTTTCTTCACGTCCGTGTTTGCATTGTTTCATGGTTGTGAAATATCTTTTATCTTTTCTAAACGACTTTATTGTTTTCTTTCTTTATTTACAAAAGTCAGGATATGTTCACATTTGATAAAAAGGAAAGGTCTATATAAACAAAGGAAGGAGACAAAACTAGCTTTATTGCATGCTTCAAAGACAGCCACTGGAGCACATGTGGCTGCTGGTGCTAGGCTGTCTGCTAGTCTGCCTTCTCTCTCCTAAAACACACTACAAAGCCTTCTAAATGGGTGTTCAAATTCATCACCTTTTGTTTTGTATTTTGTTTATTTTTGAGAATTTTATATAGGAGTACTATATTAACATCACCTTCCTGGCCCTCCAACTCTTCACACATGCCCCTATTCACTCTCAAATTCGTGGCCTCTTTGGTTGTTGTTGTTGTTATTGTAACACACAAACAAACAAATAAATAAAAAGATTCAACTGTCTGAGTCCCTTTAGTACTGCTTGTATTTCAGGTTGACCAGCTGGGACTGGATCACATATCAAGGGACTCACCCCTGAAGTAGATTGGTTCTCCCATCTTAGTAGTCATTAATGCCTCGCTATAAATCTAGGTGTGGGCTTTGTACGACTTTCCTATCCACTCTGCCTTGCCTTGCCAACTGCTTTCGTCACATCTCAGGTCTTGCTTAGGCAACAATATTGTTGAGATCTCCTAGGTGCATCTGCTTATGTGTCAGGCACACTATACCCTCTGGGGGCATCCTTCATTGCTACCTGTGCCTGATAATGTGGCACAATTCCAAAACAGTGATGCTTGCCCTTTCCTATAAAAATTTATTTCAATGGTATTTCATTAAATGGTGACTTGACTGCTTTTGTTCTTGTGGGGAAGGAGGGCGTGTGCTGGTAAGCAGGTGGAGCTTAGAAAGCAGCCTGTGGGAATAGGTTTTCTCTACTGTGTGGGCTCTGACAACAGAATTCAGGTCACTGGGCTTGGCAGCAAGATCCTTTACCCACTGAGCCATCTTACCAGACTTAAACGTTTATTTTAAATATTTTTTTCCTATAAAATATCTTAATTGTACATAAACAGGGTAATCTAGCTGAACATAAGAGTGCCTGTTACTTAAGTGTGAAATTTTAGACATTTTGTTATATTTGATTCGGATCTTTTAAAATAATATATTCTTGCATATCAAAATTCTTCTGGAATACTTTCAAATTGATAGTCAATAGCTGTACATCTTTATGCAGTACAGGCTGATGATTGAGTGGACATTCATAATACATGACACGTACTTCCGTGTATACAATACCATGTTCGCAGAAACCACTAGAGAATGGGTACTTCCTTTCTCCTGAACATTTATCATTTCTTTGTCTTAGGAAGCTACAGATTTCTCTCTTTTTCTCTTTTGGAGTATTGCTGAAACTTGTCACCTCACTATGTGTGCAACACTGGCCTCCCTCCTCCTGTGCACATCACCCTGGAACTTCTTACTCAGCCTCACCCATTTCTTTTCCTCTTTTACATCCTCCGGGGACCAGTAGTCTTCTACTTGCTTCTCCAAAATCAGTGTGTGTGCTTCCATATGAGTAAGAACAAATAGTGTTTCTTTTCATGACTACCTTACCTTGCTTCACGTGATATTCTCCAGTTCTATCCTTGATACCACAGGTGACAGAATTTCACTCCTTTTAAAAGCAACACTCCATTGTCCATGTGCACATCGTTTTCTTTGTTCATTCGCCTACCAGGGGGCACCTCAGCTGATTCCATGCCTTGGCCTTTTGTTTTCTCTAAATATAATGTTCATGAGGGAGCTGATTTAAGCCCCTGGATTCAAGGATCACTTCAATTAAATGGTGCAGGTCACAGACCTGAACTCTAGCCCAATCCTCATTTCAGGTCCACACCAACATGTCTATCTTGCTCTTGTGGTACTGATCCTCAAATGCTAATCTATATTTGAATTGTCTGGGAGCTTGTTGGGTCCTGCCCTTCTTCACAATTTTTCATGTAGGTGGCCATAGTCGCCATGGTAGAAAGCATAGCCAGTTACAACCCAAAAGCTGTCCCTCAGTCTTCCTCTACTCAGGAGGACTAACCTAATTCCTTAAGTTCCAGTTAAAAAGAAAATGCTGGAAAAAGAGAGAATGGGCCCAGCCTGAGTCAGATGATCAACACTGAATCATTGAGTGGCATTTTGTGGCAGAGCGAGATCTTCAATGCTTGGCTCTGCTCAGGTGGTTGCAGATCTGGGAGTCCACATTTGAGCAGATAGACACTATTATCAAAAAGAGTAATATAGGTGAGAAGAAACTTGAGTCAACCTAACATATACTGGGAAAGAATACAGATACCACGTTTTAGTCATGCCATAAAGACATCACTAAATTTCTACATAAATGACAAGGGAACTAGAAGGGTGTTGGCTAAGTACAAAACGAATGGTGAGGCATGTTCACAAAATGATAATTTTATCTTCTAATTCTGTGACTGACAGTTGGTCATATGAGATATGAAAAGTAGGACACTTTAAGACATTCAAAGACCAGACTGAAAATGTATTGCTTACATCTATTTTCTAAAAAAAAAAAAAAAAATTAAAACCACTAGGGAAAAGTGTTTAATCAAGCACTTAAGTGACAACAATTATAAACAGTGAAAGATAATGAATATAGAACTTATGAGAAAAAAATAAGAGACTTGGAAAATGAAGCTAGTAAAACATTATTGAGGTAAACAATTATTATAAGTGTTGTGAAGTTTAATGATGTCAATTTTGATGGCTTTTCTTGGCTATCAACTAGACTACACCTGGAATTAACTAAAAACCAAGCAGCTGGGCACATCTATGAGGCTTTCTTTCTTTATTGAATCATTAGATGTGGGAACAGCCACTTTTAATCCAGATAGTTTGAGGTGGGAAGATCCACCATTAATGTGGGTCACACCTTCTACTGGAAGCATATAAAAAACACAGAAGAAAGGAGCTTGCCCTTTCTGTCTGCTTGCTTTTGCTCTTGCTTACAAAGTCACTCATTTACTGGCAACTGAGGCTGAAACTTCTTCAGGGTTTCTGTATACATTGAATAGAAGCTGAGAAATTCAGCCTCATGGACTGAACAACTATTGAATTCTAGGACTTTCTGTCGGAAGACCACCATTGTTGGAATAGCTCGACCACAGCCTGTAAGCCATTCTAATAATTACATTTTATCTGTTTTGTCCCTCTTGAGAAGCTTGACTGGTACATCAATAATCCAGGAAACAGCAAGAAAATGGTACATTAAATTGTATTCATTTCAGTTCATTTCTGTTGCTGCACTAGAATTCCCAAAACTGGATCTCTACAAAGAAAGAGCTTTATCTGTTCTGAGAGTCTCAAGGCTCAAAGTTCAAAAATTGGGTAGCTCCATCTGGTCAGTGACTCAAGTCACTGGTTGGCTGAGTTGAAGGCTTTGTGTGTGGGTTGGTGTCCTCCTCTCTCCACTGGAAGTCCTGCCTGACTACAGGAGGTAGTTTCTTCAGGTAAGGCAAAAAGACAAAACGGCAGCCTACAGAATGGAAAATATCCTCACCAACCCTACATCCAACAGAGGGCTAATATCCAAACTACATAAAGAACTCAAAAAAGTAAACGCCAACAAACCAAATAATACAACTAAATATGGGGTACACAGCTGAACAGAATTATCGATAGAGGAATCTCTAATGGCTGAGAAGCACTTAAGGAAAAATGTTCAACATCATTAGTCATCAGGAAAATGAAAATCAAAATGACTCTGAAATTTTATCTTACACCCATCAGAATGACTAAGATCAAAAACTCAAGTGACAGCATATGCTGACAAGTGTCCTTGTTGCATGGTGGAACATCTTTTGGATACATGTCCAGGAGTGGTGTAACTGGGTTTTGAGGTAGAATTATTCCCAATTTTCTGAGAAATCACCAGTTTGATTTTCAAAGTGTCTGTGCAAGTTTGCACTCCAAGTAGCAATAGAGGAGTGTTACCCTTGCCGCACTATGTTCATAGCAGCTTTATTCACAATAGCCAGAAACGGGGAACAAACTAGATGCCCCTCAATCAAAGAATGGACAAAGAAAACATGGTATATTTATACAATGGGATACTACTCAGCTATTAAAAACAAGGACATCATGAAATTTGCAGGTTAATGGAGGCTACCAGAAAATATCATTCTGAGTGAGGTAACCTAGACCCAGAAAGACAGGCATGGTATGTATTCACTTATAAGTGGATATTAACCATAAAGTACAAGATAGCCATCCCACAATCCACAGACCCAAAGAAGCTAAGCTTCAAGGGGGGCCCAAGGGAAGATGCTTGAATTGCACTCAGAAGGGGAAAAAATAGGCATCTGAAGTAGACAGAGGGATGGAACTGGGTGGAAGAGGAGTAAGGGAGGGGAATAGAAATGGGGTTTAGGTATGGGGAAAGGGAGGAAAGCTAGGAGAGAGGGAAATTGGTGGGATCATCTCTGGAATGTGAGGGGGACTATGGAGTGGGAGGCTCCTGGTATTCTATGGTTGTGACTTTATCTGAGATTCCCAGCAGTAGGGGATAGCTACTGCCTATTAAGGCAGCATCTTAGGGAGGCTTCTCTTGGATCCCTCACTGGAATGAAGCAATCTGTCCATGTCCTAACAAGCTTTGTTCTTCCCCACGAACATTTCTGGGCTTTGGAAATATTTAGCCTATAGCTAGCCCTACTGGCTTCAGGCTCCATGGAGATGGTGACTGTGCTGCACAATTTGAACTACTGACAACGAAGCACCAACCACTTGATATGTTCTTCACTGTTGAGTGAAGCCAATGAGGTTCTCATCCCAGTTTTCCACGGTTTCTTCTCTATTTCTATACCTGGACTTTTGAAGCATCATTATAGCACTTTAGCAGCTACTGATAGCCAACAGGCTGAATGTGTTCCATTAGTTCTTTCTAAAAATTCTCATGGTAGCTGTCAAGCCAAGGACAAGAAAACAGTGAGGACAGTGATGTGGTGGCATTGTATGTCTATCCTCATCTGAGACTGCACTCTGTCATCTGCCTTCATTATTTCCTATCCTGGTACCCAGGATGCCTTTTCCCTTGCTGTGGTAGTCACCCTGAGGGCATAGGGGTAGCATTCAGTTGGCTGACATAATTTGGAGGATTTTCTTATCCTTGGGACAGAGATATAGACCCAATGTTTCCAGAAACAATCTCTTTCCGGGCAACATGCAAGCACACCACAGAAGGGACAGGGTGGGGAAGTGATATCTCGGGAATGCCAGACCTTACCTCCATATTTTGTTCAGATGGTTCACTCATTTTCTCCCATCCTTGTAAATTCCTGTACCTCACCTTCCATGATTGCTCCCATAATTCATATACCAAAACAGTACTAGCAATAGAGTCCAAGTGTGGCCTCTGATAGTATACATGAACCCATCAGAGGAAGCTGACACTTTCCACCTTTACCACCTGAAGTCTCGTTTCCAGAGAGCTACAATGGTTCTGAGGTCTGGAGGCAGGCATGCTGTCTTAATAATGGAGATCCTGTAACTCAATTAGCCCGAGAGAAAAGCAATAAAGGAGAGGCAGCTGTCTGGCAAGCCTGAGCATCCTGCCTTAGGATGCCTCCAGAAATGAAAGCAGGAAGGGAAGGTAGCAGAATTTGATGGTTTTCTACTGTCTGGTGTTCTATCTATCAACCATTTTATTTTCGTATAAAGCATCTAAACAGTTAATAGCATCACACTTCATCACCCTACCTGCACCTTGAGTCCTTTAGAAAAATTACATGCCACATTAGAATTACACTTTACCGAGGGGTTGGCTTCCAAAACCAGTATTTGGAGTCACAATTGTATGTAGGTAAAATTATTCTGGGAAATCTAAGCCACCCTGAAGAATAGCATATAGATGTAATATCTTAACAAGAAATTGGACCACCACTTTCTTCTGTAGAAGTTAAAATACTTGCTGCATTCACTACCTAACGAAGGAATTAGTTTGGCTGTGAGAACTCTACTACATGAGGAAATATGTACTAATATAAATATAAGATATATACACATATAGTACAAATATATATCATACAGAGAGAGAGAAAGAGAGAGAAACATGTGCAGCATTGAATTAAAGTTAAATTTTATGTCGCAACTGAGCATATGATATGGTTCCACAATATTTCTTTTTATGAATATTTTATTTTTCTTATTAGATCCATTCCCAATAGTTTATGGTTTCTGAGCCATTGTGAAGGAGCTGCTATTTGTTTTTCATTTCAATTTTTAGTAGTTATTGTTAGCAGATGGTAAAACTATTGATTCGGAAGAGCCTTGTGGTACTCCAACAATTTAATAAATTCCGCCAGCTTTATTAATACATTTGAAGCAGACACTTGTATTTTATAGGTATGCGGTGGCAATCAGCGGCAGCCAGTTAGAAGCCCTCTCCCATTTCTCCACCTAGACTGCCGTGTTTGTGTTTCTTGCTATATGCCGTTTGCTTGAAACTTCTCAATGTTTCCAGGTAAGGGTGACAATGTGTGTCTCATTGTCCTTGATCTAACAGGAAATGCCACAACCAGCCTCTCGCTGTCAGAACTATCACTCTTAGTTCTGAATAAGCTGTATTCACAGTTCCTCAGCACTCCCCTTTATGCCCCCTAATTATACAAATTCAGTGCTCATCTGAAATCATGGGTGTGTACTTCTGATTTATAAAGCACACAGAGACTGCCAGACAATGTGTTCCAAGGGCATGTTGACTAAGTGAGGCTTATTAACATTCCCTTTTCCTCCCAGAGAGCATACTCAGATGATCTTTAATAATAAGAGATTGTTTTAGAGATATCTAAGACTTTAAAGTAGCACAGACCTCATCAGTTAAGCCATGAGATGGGAACTAAAGTCTAAAAGATTCAGATATACGATTGGAGTGTCTCGGGGTGCTAACCTATCTTAATTTCTTTCAAATTGCTAGTCATGTGTCCTCCTAAAACAAGAGCTGAAGGAGTACATTTAAACCATTCAGTACAGGGTAGAATCACACTGCGAGCCAACGGAGACAATCAACCTCTTTTCACCAAGTTCATGCACTTACATGGTGTCTTTTGTAGGTAATGCTTGTATCTCTGAGCCAATTAGTTTTCAGTGCGCCCAATAAGAGATTTTCTGAGTAAAGTAACAGTGAACAGTAACCTTTTTGAGTAGTTGTTCCTCTTTTTTGTTTTATTCAACTCTGTATTTTATCCTGAGCTTGAAAAAAAATAATATTAGTACAGCTAGGCTTAAAATGATCATGGAGCCCACAGTAGGTTCAAGCGACTAGAATTTGGCTCATGAGAGAAAGACTCATTTGAACATGATCAAAGGACATTTTGATGCTGTAAAATAAAGCATAGTAATCATAAAATATACAGCAGGAGCCAAATTTACCCTATTTGGTGTAAGGAACAGTTTATTTTCTGGTGACCATGTGTGGGACTATTCCAACCACTATTAGAAATCTCAAAAGGGCATTTGTAAACTGATATATTATATGATTTCTATTAGCACATCTAAACCATAAACTTGGTTCAGAATTGATCCCAGACTTCTGGGGTCCCCTCGTTATGATCAGTAGGAAATAATATTTTTCAAATTGCCATACTTGTATTTATCCTGTCCTGGAATGGCCAGACCCCTGAGTCACCCAACTGCTGAAGAGCACAGGACAGGCTTCAGGGATAAAATTGGGCTCTGGCTTCTCCTCACTGATGATACCACAGCATAATTTTCCATCGCCTCTTCTAAGCAGGCTCTTAGTAAACCAATAACTAAGAGAAACAGTAGTGCTCTGTAACAAGAGGAGCCTTTTGTGGGCTTGGACCTAAGAGGTGCTATTCTGACTATGTTCTATGAAGGCAGTAGGTGCAAGGGATGAAAAAAAATCTAAAATAAAAATGGGAGTCACTTGTACCCATCTGCAGCAGAAACTTTAGAACATAAAGATGTAGTCGGTGTGGCAGGTGTTGGGAAAGGGTGCAGGAGGCATGAACAGGCAGGGGAGTTGTTCTTGGAATAGCAGTCCGTCTGTTAACCTTCAGCTCTTGACTTTGCCCTACCAGGTACGGCTTCCATGGTTTTGTGCATGGGCTTTTTATCTGCAAGGAACTGCGTAGGGTTGATGGCTTTCAAGTTCTTGTCCAGTTTCATAGACCTGGTTAGCAGGTTCAGCTTTATTGTGGCTACTTCAGGAGGCCTCTAGATCACTTGTTCTCAACCTGTAGGTCATAACACCTTTGGCAAACATGTCTCCAAAAATATTTATATTATGATTCAGAACAGTATCAAAAGTACAGTTAAGAAGTAGCAACAAAACTAATAGTAAGGTTGTGACACACTGCAACATGAGGAACTATATTAAAGGGTTGTAGCATTAGAAAGGTTGAGAACCACTGCTCTAGATGTTTGGCAATGCCTATAAGGCTGTTGTCATGAACTGCAATCAGGGCTCATTTTCCCTCCTTGATCTGGGGATCAACTTCTTCACTCCAAAAAGACAGTGCTCTGAGAGTAGTGACCTTAAGAGTCTCACAGGACAGTAGAAGATTCTCAGTGAGACCTACATACCTGTGATCCTTTACTGATATTGAAGACAGGATGATCAGACTTCATGGAAGTGGGGAAGGGGAGAGTCACAGCGTGGCTCCAGATCTTTACCTATGTCTCACCATGCTTGGCAGCACGTTCTGTTCTGTCGTATCGAAGCCAGTTAGACACCCCTCCCCCCATAGTGCCTCTCACTGCAGGGCCAGGTCTTCCCAATAACAACCGTGCATGCTCAATCCCATCCTGCACTGTCCAGAAGACCTGATGTCAAACTGACAGACAGCATCTCCCAAAGCCTGCACACAATGCTCTGCCTCCTTGCTGCATGCAGAATCAGGTCATCACAGTAGCTGCTGCAAAAGCAGTTCACCAGGTTCCAGCCCCTCTCACTGAGCTTGACCACCACCAGCTTATAGGTGGCCATGGCAGCAGGCTGAGGGTGTAACAGGGACACAGTGCTGGAACAATTTGAAAAAAAATGTGCATGGTAAATTTGGGACTTCATGAAAGGGTAAGCTTACTTGCCAAAGGGTCATAATCAATCCCATGTGCTACATAGTTATTTAAATTAAGATATTGATAGACTAGCTTTTTAAAAGAAAATACTACTTTATTTTCAGCAACTCCCTGAGAATGTGAAAATACTTACGGTTCTCATAATGATGAATAAAATCTTTATAAGACTTAATCAAATCTTAAAACATGAAAATAATACAGACATTTACCATGAAAATTGGATTTCCATATGTGAAAAATTTACTTCCTAGGTTTCATTTATAAAATAAATAATTTCAAGTTAATTAAAATACATAATGATTGTTCTTTCTTTGTTGAATTTAAATATGTGAATGCATATTTAATACTCACTTTAAGTGCAATATCCAATGGTAGCGGGTCCTTTTTTTTTCCTAGCACCCATGTGCTGAGCTCCTTTGTACACAGTATTTGCTATGTTATTTTAAGAACAATTTTAGTGGAATCCATTATATTAAACAGCAAAATATTTAGCCTCTATAGCAAAATTAATCATGTACTAATTACAGTATAAGCATTCTTCATGTTTTTGTAATTATACTTTGTTTAAAGATTTCTCAGCCTCATTCTTGCTCTCTCAGTTCCTCTGGTTGTTTTGCACCTTCTTGATAGCAGCCCAAAGAAAAGGCAGTCCCCAGCATGGCAAGTTGCGATAGACTCTGCACCTTCAAACCAATCTGTAGACAGAGCTCGCTACTTTGTGGTTCCTTTATCTCTTCCACTCTTCTCCACCCATTTGTTTCTTCTTTTACAACCCCTAACACTAGATAGGAAAGACAAAAAATAGAGGGGAAATGGGGCATCGTTATCGTTAGACTACTTCCTGCTGAATAGGGGCATCAAGTTATTTAGGGCAAGTGTGATCTTTACCATCAGGATATCTAATTTCTTCTCCTTTCTTTGCATATGCCTACTTGACAAATGGCAACCAAACATCATCCAACCACCCAACCAGCCACACCTATTGGGGCTGTAGCATTTATATATCCTCTGAAATGTCCGTAGAATTCCAAATGTCACACACTTGCAGAAACTATCTGCTGCTGGCAAAACCATGCCCCTGCCAGAGCAGAAGGTAAATCATAGTCAGCCACTACAAAGCAGCCCCATATTCCTTCACCTGGGATTAAAACGAAAACATATTCTCATAACATTTCTGTGTTTTTAAAAGAAACCCAAAAGCAGAAAGAAACACTTGGTATATACTTACTTATATAGACATATAGGATAGGATGGACATGCTGAAATCTATACACCTAGGGGAGATAAGCAAGGAGGAGGACCCTGGGTCAGATGATCAATCCTCGCTTAGATGGACAAATGGGATGAACATTGAATGTAGGAGAAAACAAGCAACAGGACAGGAGCCTACCACAGAGGGCCTCTGAAAGACTCTAACTAGTAATGTATCAAAGCAGATATTAAGACTCACAACCAAGTTTTCAGCAGAGTGCAGGGGAATCATATGAAAAAAGGGGGAGTTAGTAAGACTTGGCAAGGACAAGAACTCCACAAAGACCAAATAGATCAGGGCACAGGGGTCTTTTATGATACTGTTTCTCCAACCAAGGACCATGTATGGATATACCCTAGAATCCCTGCTCAGGTGTGGCCCATGGTAGCTCAGTATCCAACTGGGTACCCTAGTAGGAGGAACAGGGACTATTTCTGTCATGAACTCAATGGCTGGCTCTTTGACACCGCCCCCCTCCCCTGAGGGGGGGAGCAGCCTAGCTAGATCTCAGAGGAGAACATTGCAGCCAGCCCTGAAGAGACATGATAAGCTAGGTTCAGATAGAAGGCAGGGAGGTCCTCCCCTATCAGTGCACTAGGAGGTGGGAAGGGAGAAGATGAGGGAGGGATGGGGAGAGTGGGAGGGAATGAGGGAGGGGGCTATGGCTGGGATACAAAGTACATAACCTGTGATTAATGTAAAAATAAATAAATCACTTTAAAAAAAAGAAACCAAAATTCTCACTACACCAATCCTTTACATGTAGTAGGCCAGGGAAACCAGAGCCATCAGCCCATCTTAATCACTAACGGCCACCACAAAACTGAAGCATGCACTTTGACACCAGCCATGAAAACACTTTCCATAGAATACTCACTGCAAGAAGAACACTGCCAAACTGAGGTGTGCCCAGCTTCCTTGCCCAGGAAAACCATCCTTGTGCTTCTCCTTTTTCCACTGAAAATCACCATGACACCAGCCTTTTCTTAAACCTTTCCTGCAGTGGAGAAAGTAAGGTGTGTTTCTCCATCACTAATGATGAAGTCCTTAGTGGTATGTGCCCTTGTCTGTTTCAATATGGTGGTCACGAGTCAGGGTTCTGGAGTGGTGATGTTGGCTATGCCTACAGTGTTGAGCGACAGGGGAGTCTGGTCACTCCTCTGAGCCTGAAGCATAGTTTGAAGGACATATGTATTCAGTAGTCTTCTCAGCCAAGGGATCCTTCCTCAAATCTTCACTAAAATCATTTACTGTCTTCTACTTCTGAACATATTTCCACCTGCTGTCAATGTATTTATTACCCAGTAATAGTCACTAAAATATTTAGGGTTCATTGCATTAGACTTTGGCAGCATTCCCTGTATATATGCATTTAGAACTTGAACCCTGCTTTCATCTTAGGAATATTATGTATTATATATGTATATATAAAATATAGAGAGAGCATGGTGAGGCTTACGCATGTTTCCTTTTCTATATATTATGTGACTACTAATTGCCAAGGCAAAAGTTTAGTGAAGTTTATATTCTTATGTTTCAATGGGTGATATGGGTAAATTAAAGGGATTCTATTAAGTAGAATGGACAGACTCAGAATAGATTTTGATTTCTAAGCCTAGTTTTGATGTTGAAATTAATTGGTGAATAGTCATTAATAGGTTTTGATGGATTTTTTTACCCAAATAAACTGGAAAAAATACATTTGTTATTTAATTTCTGGACTCCCTGTTACAAGTTTATAACTTCAGATTAATATAATCTGTGAAGATTATATATAATTCCTAGTAACATACTCTAAGAATATTTACATTTCCATCCAGTTGGAAGAAAATAAACAAGATTTTACTATCTATAGTAGACATACACACTCCCTAACAACTAAGTTATCTGTCAAGATGTATTAATCAGTGATTCTAGACACTGGACAACAGAAAGAACAGGACAGTGTTCATGGTGGGGAAGGCCACTCAAATGAGCCATGCAATTACAACAGCTGACTTCCCAGAGATTGAAAGGCCAGGCCAGGCTTTACTAAAGGGAACTTGTAAGAAGCCAGATTCTACATTTGTTAAAGGGCTCTTGCTGGTAGTTAGGAATAAACAGGTTTCTGGTATTCCCAAGGCAAAGCACAGAAAGGAAGAACACACACACACACACACACACACACAGAGAGAGAGAGAGAGAGAGAGAGAGAGAGAGAGAGAGAGAGAGAGAGAGAGAACACTGTGCAAAACTACAGAGAAATTCTTTCAACTCTTAAGCTGCATGACTATCAGCACATACATGCGAAAAAAAAAACTGTTCATGGTTGTGTACAAAGCTGTCTGAGCAAGTGTGTCTATGGATCTCTTGCATCCCAGGATAGCTATGAGTGCAGCCCAGCACATTTACAGACAAGAATATCATATCTGGAAATCAGAAGGTTGGACATCCTCCCCCTTTGAATTAGAAAATTCAATGGGAATTTGGATCCTCATTAGGCTCTCTCCTGCCTAGGTGATTTTGAAGAAATCCCATATTCTCTGCTTCTCAAAATATCCACAAAACAAATATGTACTACCTCACACACCAGAGAGGTTTGTGAAATTTAAAAAGTATATTAAATGCAGAGCACCAGGCTTAGTCCATGATAGGAGTTCAGTTTAAACAGTGTCCCATACAGATGGACACAAAAGATGTCAGCCATGAGGAGGCAGGGGCTGGGGCGGGGTATGTGCAGTGCTCATGTATCATGCGCCCCTGTACAAAATATGAACATACGTCAAGGATTTAAATAATTTGCCTCCCCACCAGCCAGAAGGAAAAGCCATGTAAGTAGTGAAATATTGCATGAAGAAGCAGAAAGGTCACGGGCTTGGCGGTGCAATTACTGTAGGGTAAACCAACTGCCCCAGCCCTGCCTGGTAAAACTTGAGCAGTTTCAGAGTCATTTAACTGCACCCCAGAACAAAACTAAAGGGTATTTATGGAATTCCAATGTCCACCAGTATGGTTAGTGTTTCCAACTTGACTAGATCTAGGGTTAAGAAGAAAACAAATTTGGGGCATGTCTGTCGGAGAGTTTCTAAATGAGTTAACTGGGAGGCTGTGGTGAGGAACCATTGCATAGACTAGGGCTCTGGAATGAATAGAAAGGAGGAACCATAATGAACATAAGCGTTAATCTCCCTTTGCTCCCTGAATAGAGACACAGTGTGAGAAATGCCTCTCCCTTGTGCTGCAGTGTTTTCTCTGGCATGATGGACTATGTCCTCAAACCATAACAAAAAACAAAAACAAAACAAACAAAAAACCAAGACATGCTCTTTCTCTTTTAAGTTGCTTCTTGTCCAGTATTGGGTCACAGCAGTGACAAAAGTAACCAAGACAGTCACAAAACTAAAGATCACATCATCTGACATTTAGTTTTAAAAAAAAAGCCACTAGCCATCCAAAGAAGCAGGAAGGTATGGTCTATAATAAAGAACAAATTAACCAATGAAAACAGTGTCAAAACTGACACTGATGGCTGGGATAGAAGTCACCACAACCATATTCTATATGTCGAAGAAATATGAAACATATTAAGTAGAGAGAGGCAAGATGCTAAGACCCAAGCAGAACTTCTAGAGAATGAAAACTGCAATGTCTGAGGACAAACACACTGCATAACATCAACAACAATTCAGATCATGTGGAAAGAGAAGAACAATGAATATGAAGCACAGGAAATCACCAAAAATGAAACACACAGAAGATGAGTGAAATAAAGGATCAGTGAGAAAGGACAATTGCAAACAGCTTGTAATAGAAGTGACTCACTTGGGGTGTGATGATGTTCTAAGTGATGGATGGATGGATAGATAGATAGTAGATAGTTTGATATAGATAATTTGATAGATATGGGTAGACATGACAGATAAATAGATGATAGATGGTTTATATATTTATCATAGATATATCTATCATATGTAGAATGCAAATCGTATAGACAGATAGATAGATAAATAGATGATAGACAGACAGACAGCCATCAACAAATGATGTTCTCAAAATATCCAAACAGATATTGCCCTGAGGCAACCACCTAGAGTTCAAAACAGAGCTTGCTCTTCATGAATGAGCTTCCGATTACTGAACTTCCAGCTTCTCTCTTTACTGAAGATACTTTACTATCATGGGATAACAATAGTAATATCTGTTGGTCATGGATTGCTCAAGAACATGTTTTCACTCTTCAGACCCTCTTCTGTTCTCCTCCCTGTCAGAGTCAGAGGGTCAGCCCAACCCCAGACAAGGGGTGTCTGAAGACACACTGAGACAAACATGCTTGGCTCTAAATGGGAGAGACAATGGCTCTTCCAGGACCAGCTTTTCAGTGAACTCAAACAGCCCTTTAGTCAGATGCAAATTATTTTTTTAAATATCTGTTGGAAATCTGACGCTATCTGTAGGAATAAAGACCAATGGATATGGCAAATATGCAGTCAAATTTAAAAGAACTTGGGGGGACAGATACTTTTTATCTTAAAAAAAAATAAGGCAAAATAGAAAGTCCCTAGTATATAATACCTTGACATTTTATCTTAACAAAAAGAACTGATTTTTCTGAAACAAAACCAATACATGGAAGTATTTATAACAAACATAGAAGAAAAATACGCAACAAAGATAGTACACGGGGCAAAAGAGAAAGACACACACTACTGCCAAGTCCATATAGTCTGCATAAAGCAGCAAGATAGAATTCGAAGGTAGAGTGTGAGTCACACAATAAACACTAAAACAAACTGAAACTACAAATGTGTCATAACAAAGGAGCCAATAGTTGAGTTAAAAATGGAACCATACAAAATCAGTAACACAAGAGGCAGGGAAGGTAGCAGCAGGAAACAAATGGCCGCCCATTCTGCAGGCATATCTTAGTGAGCTAGAGCCTGAGGTGGCTGTCATGTACACTCTGCAGTCCCTAACACTGCAGACAGCCAAACCTAAGAGACCATTCCCAGGGCTGAAGCTGAGAAAGTGCTGCTGCTGCTGCTGCTGCTGCTGCTGCTGCTGCTGCTGTTTAATTGAATATGGCTCCCCCCCCCTTAAAAAGCCATGGAAGAAAAAAGGGAAAAGAATCAAATGCTTCTGGTTCTCTAGAACAAGTTTCTGCTGACTTTATAGTCTTAAGTCAAAGCATGCCACAGCCGCCTTGTAAAAGGAGAGAATAGTTTTCCATATTGTTAGATAAGAACACAGATTCAGAAACCATGACACATGGCTCATGTAACTAGTGACTGCCACTAGTCAACAGTTATCAGCTGTTTCTGCATAAGCTAACCCCCCCCCCCCCACACACACACACAACCTGGGATTCAGAAGTCTGAAGTCTCTGATCCCAAACACTATTGTTTCTATTTGTGTCTGAATTACTAATTCAAAATGGTTAGTAATTCCACTTATGTGTTTGCTTTTCAACTTGGAGAATAAAAGATAATGTAACATTGGCCAATACAATTTTGTCAAATTATTTTTCAATCATATTGCCATATCATATGGTGATGTTAACTTAGTAGAACAGAAAACCAGCACATCTTCTAATAAATATGAAAGGCAAAATGGCAGCCATAAAATTTCTCAAGTTCTCCTATACATCACCTCAGGAAAGAAGAAAGTCTTAATTAAACTTTAAGAAATCAAAGATCTTCGCTGAACAATAGAAGCAAATACTGAGTTGGCGCCAGGCTGATCCTTGACAGCCTGATAAAATGCTCTTACGAGCTCATTGTTGATGTTTTTATACTGTAACCTTGTTTACTGAATTACTGTTGTCAATTGCTGACCTTGATCACAGAACAATCCTCCCAACATACTTGAAACTGATACACAGACTATTGCTGTTAATAAAAGCAGAGAAATTTAGTTTTAAGACACCGAAGAAGAATCAAGCTGTGAATCCTGGTAGATTCCAGGTCGAAGCTGACCAGGCAAGGTATTTGGGCCAGGAAGTGGCTGTCTTACATTTGAACTTCCTTAGTTGCGGAATCCTCTAGTCAAAGAAGTCTGAGCTAATGTAAAGACAAAGCAAGAGATGGTGTTTGTTTTCTTTTTCTCGAGAGCCGAATGCCTGGAGAACAGACACAATGCTGCTATGCCTCTGAAAACCTGAAGCTACAGGATGATTTTCAAAATTAAGGGCAGCTCACAGCTGAAAATTATACTTTTGGGCAAGGGGCCAATTCGGGATGCGTTTCACTCTGGTTTGGAGCCCTGCCAGCGTCCCTGGGTCCCATTTGTTCAGTTTTATAGCAGCAAACAAAAAGGAAACAGGAGAGGCAGGAGCGAGCTCAGGAGCGGCTGTGCGGAAGTCAGCATTTAAGGTCTTGCTAAGAAGCGTGTTAACATGGAAAGCTGCGCCTGGAGAGCTTGCAGAACTGGGCACTCGCAGGGACTGTGCATACTCACAGACCCCGCCTGTGTGCAACTTAGAGCCCGGCTGCCCTCTGAGCCCAGAAATCCCAGCCAAGAAGCACATCGTTTTTCGTTTTACCCAGGAAAACCAAGGTTCCTTCAAACAGCCTTGCAGGGTGGCAAGACCCATTTCGAAAATAAATGCAGGGTAGAATTTCCTGTGGTTCCCATATGAAAATGCTTGTTTTCATCTTTCAATCACACAATGACTAAAAGCAAGGTAATTGGATCTGACAGTTTTCACTAATAAAATCACCTAAATAGCTGTATTACTACTACTACCTTTTTCAAGCAGAAAAAAATATATATATTGGCCCAATTTTTCATTATAAACTCAAATTACTATATTCTTCAACTTAAAGAGCTATTCTTTTTTAAATGCTACTGCTTTGAGGAGAATTGACTGTAGAAATATGAACAATGAAAACATAATTCTTCATTGGCCACAGTTAGGATTCTATAACACTAATATCCCTCTTTTTATACAGAATGTTTCAGATATATTTACATAAAACATATTATGTATTTTTCAGTCTTCTATACAAAGGCTATACTGTTATGGACATAACATGTAGGCTGTATGAACCTGAAAGGACTGGTTAGTGCAAAGGAGACTCTTTATGCTTCTGAGTGTGATTTTTTTTCCTCTTAGCCATGTATTGCATGCTGCTTTCCGGGGTCTGATATTTCAGAGTAGGCAAAGAACGAACACATACCAGGGCACACTGTTAATTCCAGATATCAAGAGGGGCAGGCAAAAGGATAGGGAATCCAAGGTCATTCATAGCTACTTAGCTAATTAGACATCAGCTGGGGCTATGTGAGACCCTGTCTCTAAACAAGGAATACAGGGGCTGGAGAGATGGCTCTGTGATAAAGAGCACTTGTTGCTCTTGCAGATGACCTGGGTTTGCTTCCAAGCAACCAGTGACTCAACTGTAACTCCAGTTCCAGGGGATACAATGCCCCTCTGACCTCAGAAGGCATTAGGAAGGCATGTGAGTCACATACATGAATGCAGACAAGACACAAATATACATGAATATAAAATAAATAAATATTTAAAACGTAAATTAAAACAATAACAACAAACAAAAATCCTGAGAATCCCTGTTTAAATAGACCTTAAGTGAAATATAACATTTTTTTGTGCAATCAGTTTCTTCTCTGGGCTCTAGACACGATTCTTATTCGTGTGTGTGTGTGTGTGTGTGTGTGTGCACACGTGCGCTCGTGTGTCCATGTGTGTGTGTGGGGGGGCAGTAGAGGGTGTTGATTCCTCTTAGACTGGACTTATGGGTGGTTGTAAGCCACCAGACCTGGGTGATGGGAAATATGGATCCTCTGCAAGCAGTACACACTCTTCACTGTTGTTCAATCCCTCCAGACGAGATTCTTTATGTAGGAAATTCAAGTACAATTATGTATTAGGTGCTTTAGCTTGCACTGGCCCTCCAGAGCCACCCGCTGGGCAACTGTTATAAAGAATCCCTTTCTGTCTTAGTTAGGATTTCTGTTGCTGTGATAAAACACTATGACCAAAAAGCTAGTTGGAGAGGAAGTTTCTTTAGCTTACACTTCCACACTGCAATCTATCACTAAAGGAGGTCAGGACAAGAACTCCACAGGGCGGGAACCTGGAAGCAGGAGCTGGGGCAAAGGCCATGGAGGGTGTTGGTTACTGGCTTGCTTCTCATGGCTTGTTCAGCCTGCTTTCTTACAGAACCCAGAACGACCAGCCCAGAGATAGCCCCACACACCATGGGCTGGGTCCTCCCACTATAACTGCTAATTTAAAAAACGCCCCTACAGGCTTAACTACAGCCAGATCTTAGAGAGGCATTTTCTTACTTGAGGTGTCCTCATCTCTATGACTTTAGCTTGTGTCAAGTTGACATAAAACTATGCAACGCACTTTCGGAGCCTAAATTGAGATTTAAAATTTTGTAATGATTGAATTCGACAGCTACTATACCCCAGAAATGTGATTGACCACGAGAGTCTATTTATTCTATGACTTTTAAAAAAAGGACATTTCATTGTTCTCACTCTCAAAAATGTAAATTTTTGTTTGGAATCATTTTTATTGTAATTGAGCAAAAAATATCCATTTTCAAGTAATACTCAGTGTAAGTAGTAGATAACTCCAGTTAGCACTGTTCTTAGGCAAGCTTGAATACTTCCCAGTGAATTTTCAACTGTACATTCATAGTATTGAAGTTGATATATTTCTTCTCTAACCTGCTATATTATTTAACATATCAGTTCATTATCATATATTTTTAAAATCCAAAGTGATAAATATGCTTAAACTTGCTTAAAGAGATAACTATGTTTAACTTAATTTAAATATTTTGCAGTATAAACATGTTCAAAAATTTTATGGGACCCTATTAATATATACAATTTTTATGGTCTAATATATATTCATTAAATTTTTAAATAAGAGTAAGCACGAGGTGTGTTTTGGTCAGTGTTCTATTACTGTGAAAAGATACCACAGTCACTGCAGTTCTTATAAAGGACAGTATTTAGTGGGTGCTTGCTCACATATTCAGAGGTTTAGTCCATTGTCATCACAGTGTGGAACACAGTGGCATGAAGGAGGAGGACATGAAGAGTTCCACATCTGGATCTGCAGCCAGCAGAAAGATAGAGATCAGTGCCTGTCTTGAGCTTCTGAAAACCCTTAAGGCCACACCCAGTAAAACACTTCCTCCAATAAGGCCATATCTAATCCCATAAGGCTACACCTCCTAATCAAGTAGTGCCATTCTCTGATAAGTAAACTTTCAAATATATGAGCCTAAGAGGATCATTCTTATTCAACCACCACAAAGTGTTATACAATAAATGAATATATTTATTCAAAGTGGTCTCATTAGTTCCCCACAAGATGTCTGTGTCACTTAGAAGTCACAGTTGCTCTGCTTGCTCTTGATATTATTTCACTTCCACCAATTTCATATCCATTACATTAGCAAGACTTCAAGAAAGTGCTCACTAACAGTAACAAAGCATTTTGTCTTATTTTTATTTCAGTAAGAATGGCTCCATACACTTTGATCTGTTGCTTCTGAGTCTGTGTTGCTCCTCAGATGGGAATATCTTTCATTCCTTCTAGTCTTCTGGGAAAACATTTCAATCAGAGATAGATGCTAAACATCATCTTCACCTGCCTCTGTGACACCCCAGTATGACACTCTCATGCTGGCTCCCGTCTTCCATGCTGAATGAATGAGTTAATAGATACTTAACACTCATTTGTGGATTCTGTGGCAAAGCCTGCCTAACTATGCTGAAGGGTGATTTTGATGGACAGTTCTACTCTGTTTGGAAATACTTTACTGACCACCATTTGAATTGATGTTCTTTCTTAAGTGTAGTCATTCTGTACTTCTCAATTTTAAACTGTCACTGTCAGGTTTCATATTGATGTTACACATCTTTCTGTAAGCCATGTAGAGAATTTCACATCCTTTCACATGACCTGGATAAAATGAAGAACTTAGGAGCAGCGTTCTTCAAAGGCTGTACATATTCTCTGTGCTGTGAGACTCTAAGCATCATGCGTTCCTCTCAGCCCCCACCAGCTGTTTTTATCATTGTGTTCAGCTCTTCTCTTGGTGTCATTCCTTATTCTCCTTTTTGTCAAATTTAACCTCTGCTAAACACTGTTTTTGCAGCTGTTTTCAGCTTTCAAAGGGATTGTTTCATCTTGTCCACTGGTCTTTGTTTTCTACTTCACTCCAGTCAGCTTAACTTCATTGCATTCATTAAGTCCTTTCTCTGAGTTTTGTTTGCTTGCTTGCTTTTGGTTTTGTTTTCTGGGTGTTTTTTGTTAAGGTTTAAGCTCCTACCTAAGTTGTTTGTCATCTGATCCATGCTTATTGCACTCAATGCCTTCCTGGGTACCACATATGAGGTCTTGAGGGAAGTGCCTGCTCTTGGTCTCTATGTGGCTGCAAGTGTCTGGTTCACCTCTGTTTTCAGCTGATTGTGATTTAGATAATTGGAAAGATGTAGGGAAACAGTTATTTTCACATCTTTGTTGACTGAAACACACTTCTCCCATTTGGACTAGTTCCACACCTGGCTTTCAGTGCTCTTTGGTAGATATCCCACAATTCTGGCATCTTCAACATCTTGGGGTCATGGTGTTTGCTTCAGTTATGTCTGGTCTAAGGATAGAGGAAGTGCAGTGTAGTGACATTGTGTGTGTTCGATCAAGCTAGGTCTGTCTGTATAGATTGCATGCCAGTGTATCAGCAACCCCCCTTTCCTTCTGAAATAGCTTATCTATTTGCTTGCTTAGTAGGCACTTAGGAAATATCTTCAGAATACAGAAGACAGAGTAGCAGGTGGTAAGGGTTGGGGACTCACATAGAAAGACTTGGAAAAATATTCACTAAGTCAATAAGGATTTCCACCCTAAGTAGAAAGGCCAAACAAATTAACAATACTATGAGTAGTGGGGGGCAGGCTGCTTCAGGTATTCAAGTGCAAAGGAAGGAAAGGATTCAGTGTGGAGCAGCAGAAAGAAAAACAACATGTTCTGTGCATCTGACTTCCCAAACAAATGAAATTCACACAAAAAACAGACAAAACTGAGCCATATTCAACACAAATTAATATTAGGATCATATATGATCAGCTTTATGAATAAATTCCACCTAGCTGTTCCCATAAGGCCAGAGGACTCTGCTGAGACTGTTCTGACAGCACTGTCTGCCTGCTTGGTCACTGCAAGTCTTCCACCTGCTTGTCCTTCTGCCACCAATTTGGAAGTCAAAGTCCGCCACCATCTTGTTTACTTATCCTCTTGCTTCCTGAGAATAATACGCTCATAAGAGAGTTTGCAAGGTCTTGCTTGGAACAATCTGAGGGAAAATGTGTACATGAAGAAGCGATGTGCTATGATACCTGATGGGTTCTGATGGAAGAAAGAAAACGCAATCAGAGAAGAAAATACCCGAAGTTTCATATCATGTCTTTTGTCCTTAAAGACAAACTATGAAGTGTTCAGCTGTGGAGAATTTCTGCCTTGTCCTGCAAGCATACAAAACTAGGGTTGGATGGAAGGGAAGGAGGTCCTCCCCCATCAGTGGACTTGAAGGGGGGCAGGGAGGAAATGAGGGAGGGATGGGGAGAGTGGGAGGGAATGAGGGAGGGGGCTACACCTGGGATACAAAGTACCTAACCTGTGATTAATATAAAAATAAATAAATTACATTAAAAAAAACATTCATGAGCAAGACATGAGGCAGTCCTCCCTCTCAGAACCAGCTGCAGCCCATTCCATGATTTTCACAAGTAGTCACATCTGCTTGCTTGCTTGATTGATCATGGTTCCTTTTTCGTATACTTGTGAGTTTTGCTGAAAGCTATGGAGGAAATGATTAACCAGATAAAACAACTTCCTTAAAAATAGTGAAACAAAGATACCGAACCAACTTAGGCGTCCACTGAAAAATGTGGTGTATAGACACAACGGAATACTATTTCATCAACAAACAGGAATGAAACTCTGAGGTTTGCAAGATCACAGACAAACCTAGAGGACACTGTGTTAAGTGAAACAAGTCACACAGAGAAAGACAAACATCCTATGTTCTCTCTTCTATGTGAAAGCTTAAAAGGTGATAACAGGGGTGAAAAGGAGGACACTGGTTACCAAAGCAATGAGAGGATGGTAGAGAGCCTGGAAAGAAGACAATTATGAAGTACAGGGGTACAGGAGGGTAAGAGAAATAACTGCTTACATTCTATTGCACACAGAACAAATATGACCAACATCGTTAGCTGTGTATCTCAAAACAACTAGTAGGCAGGATTTTGAATACAACCAATGCAAAGGTATGAAGACTGAGGTGAAGACTACCTACCAATTACCCTACTGTGACTACAGGACCTTGTCTAAATGTACTGAGGGGTCAGTGTGCTCCTTACATATATATAGCTGTTATGTATCAAATAAAATTAAAAGTATCTTAAATGGTGAAGTTGCCACCTAAGAGTCAAAAGTTGAGTATATTCTTCCGAACACCAGAAAGTTTACTCTGATGGTCAGATATCATAGACTAATTCTAGGTATTAGTTTACCAAGCTATTCTCCAATGTGATGAATAGCTTGCCCCATGATCAAATGCATTTGGAACACTGTGAGTTACGCAAAGCTAAATGGCTTATAGTCAGTGACTGAAGACTCTAATTCCTCCCTAGACATGTGCAGACACCCCAGGGAATTCAGGGATGCTGTTTCAGTACTGCTTCTTAATGCTGCATCAGAAGTTCCAATGAGATTCACAGGAAAAGTAAAAAGAAGTAAAGGAAGCCAGTGAGGAAAAAAAGAGATACTTCTGTGCCCAATTCTGAGGGTACAGGATTCTGTATTTAAAACGTCACAAAATCTAGAAGACAATTACTAGAAGACAACACCTAGAGCTGGCAAATTCAGCAAAGTTCCAGAGCTTGAGCTCACTACACGAGACAGTTGTGTTTTCATACAACAGTGACAAACAACCTGTAAAAGAAGTTAAGACAGCAATTTCATGTGAATTTTCACTAGAAAAGTGAAACATGTAGAAAGAAACAGAAATAAAGAGGTGAATACCCTCCCCAAAAGCAATTTAGTGCTGCTGGAAGAATTTATATACCCTGATTGAAACCCTCTCCCTCAACTCCCTCAGTCCCAACCTCCTCCCTCTTCCCCCTATTCCCTTCCCCTAGTCCACTGAAATGGGGAGTTCTCCACTATTGCCATCTGCCCAGAGCTTCTCATCAGGACTGCTTGGATCTTCTTCCTCCGTGGCCTGAGAAGGCCTTATCACCTGGGGCAAGTGATCAAAGAGTAGTCAACTGAGTTCCCAATAGAGGCAGCCCTTGCTCCCCTTACTCAGAGATCCATATGGGGACTGAGCTGCCAATAGGCCACATCCGCGCAGGGGATCTAGGTCCTCCCGTGGTGCCTCAGTCTCTGCAGGACCCTGTGGGCTTAGATCTTTTAGTTTTGTCTCTTTTAGCTTCTGTCCCCCCCATGTCACTCTATTATCAACCCTCTCTTCTTCCATAAGACTCCCTGCACTCTGCCCAAAGTTTGACCCTGAGTCTCAGCATCTGCTTAAATCCCCTGTTGGGTGAATTCTTTCAGAGGACCCTCTATAGTAGGCTCCCATCCTATTCCCTCTCTTCCACCGCTTCTGGTGTCTATCTTGTTTGCCACTCTGAATGAGATTTAAGCATTCTCCCTAGGGTCCTCCTTAGTGTTGAGCTTCTTTAGGTCTGTAGATGGCTATCCTATATTAAATGACTAATATCTGCGATAAGTGAGTGTATGCCAAGCCTGTCTTTCTGTTTCTGAGTTACCTCACTCAGGATGCTCTTTTCTAGTTTCATTTGCCTGCAAATTTCATGATTTCCTTGATTTTAGTAGCTGAATAGTATTCCATTGTGTAGATGAATAAATTGTGAAGAAAAAATTTAAAAATTAAAAAAGTGTGGAGTCAAAGAAGATGTAAATAATTTAGACTTCATAAAAATTAGAGGATACTTAAATGTATTCAAAGATACTACCAAAACCAAAACATGAAAACCACAGCATACTCAATTATAGAAAAATTATAAAACACATATCTAACAAAGAAATGCTTTAATATAGTAACAGTAAATAACACCCAAGAGGAACATGAGTAAAGGACTTACATGGACATTTACTCCAAAAAATCTACACAAACCAATGAGAAGATACGTCATATCACTCACCACTAGAGAAATGCCAATCAAAATACAATGAGATAGCTCTTCCTATTTGCAAGGACAGCTATAGTTTTCATTGTGGGTTTTGTTTGTTTAATGTTGTGCTGGTTATTTTTTGTCAACTTGACACAAGCTACAGTCATTTGGGAAGAAAGAACACCAATTAAGAATATACCTAAATCAGATTGGCCTATAGGCAAGTCTGTGGGGCATTTTCTTCATTAATAATTGATGTGGGATGATCCAGTCCACCGCAGGTGGTGCCACCCCTGGGCTGTCTGTAATCCTGATGTCCTGGGTTACATTAAGAAAGAAGGCTGAATGAGCCATAAGAATCAAGCCAGTGAGTAGCATTCCTTCCTCTATGGCCTCTGCTTCTGTTTCTGGCTCCAGGTTTCTGTCCTGAGTTCCTGCCCTTATTTCCCTCAATAATAGACTGTTATTAGGATGTGTAAGCCAAATGAACCCTTTCTTTCCCAAGCTTCTTTTGCTTTTTCTATCTCAGCATAGACAACAAATGAGGATAAGGTGAAGGACAATTATTGGCAAGGATGTGGGAAAATTATAATCCTAAGTATTGCTGATAAGACTGCAACATGTAATGGCTGTTGTTGAGAAAAATATTTGGCATTTTCTTAAATAATTAAGCAATTTTGGGCAGAGAAGATGGCATAGCAAGTAAAGATGCTTTCCACTATGTCTAATAACCTGAGTTCTATTCCTGGAACCCACATAATGGAAATAGAGAAGCAAGTTATCCTCTACATCCACAAACATGTACACACACACAAAAACTTACCAAATAAATAAATAACAAAATAGGAATGATAAATAAATATATATATGGGATTGGGATTGACTTGATTAAATATTTATTATCATTCCTATTTTATACTCAAACTATATGAGTATACTTTGTGTATACTCATATATACACAAAGAAACAAAAACAGAGACACAAAACAGACCTGCACACTCATATTCATCTTAATAGAATTATTAATAACAACCAAAAGATATTACATATATCACATATTCTTGAACCATTTTTCTATTGATAGTCATTTGGATTATTTGCATCATACACACACAAATAGATAGATAGATAGATAGATAGATAGATAGATAGATAGATAGATAGATACCTACTCATCCGTTAAAATGCCTGGGTTTTTAATATATGGCTGTAATAACGGTGCCCCTTGCAAACATGCCTAGTGAAGTAAGCAACTCAAAAAAGGATAGATGTAATTCTACTGAGGAGAATCTAGATCAGAAGATGACACAGCAACCAGGAATAGAATAAAGGATACAAGCTCTGCAGAGGACAGAGGAAACAGAGTGGGCACGACAGTCCGATAATGAAAGGGTCTGGACAATGCAGTGAGAGCACAGGGGTTAGGAACTGCACTCTGATACCTGGATACCATGATGAATACTGTGCTATGTATGGTTATAACTGTTAGCCACAGTCACCTCTTAGAAACTTGTTCTTTTTCTTAAAGGCTTTTAAAGAAACATCAAAAAGATGAAAATGTAAGATAAAGCTCTTCTTTAGCAGAAAATTTCAAATGGATTCATTGTAGCATGCCCTAGGAAATGTTGATTTTCTGTGACAAATCCCTAGAGCAATGTGCTAACTTGGAACTTGGATCATAAGAAAGGTGTTCAATCTCACACAAAAACAGTAACACTAATTGAAACTATAATAAGAGGCAAACTTTAGCAACCAAATTGACAAATACCAAAAGTAAAAGAATACACTGTGTTGTCAGGCTGTGGGCATAGGCATGTTCATGTGCAATATTTGGAATGTAAACTGGTAAACATTTCAAGGAAGACAATATGGCAATATGCATCCAAATGCAAGTGCATATTCTCTTTGGTTTTTTAATTGCTGCTTTTTCTTAAAGCCTCCGTATAAAAGGCTAGACTCAAATTTGCTATGTACAGAGATGACCTTAACTTCTGATTCTCCTGCTTCTACCTCCAGAATGATGCAATTTCAGGTATAAACAACCACATCCTCTTTTTGTGGTTCTGGGGTCTGAACTCAGAGCTTCCTGGATGCTAGGTACTCAATACACTGAGACAGATCTTCAGCTCCACACATCCTATATCATCAAGCAGTATGATCCTAGGAACTTAAGATCTGATGAACTTAAGATCTGATGATCTTAAGTATTTACAGATGGAGAAATTACTCTCTGCTCTTTGTTTTGCAGTAAAAATATTGAAAACAACCTAAGTGTCCATAAGTATGCATAAATTTTAGAATATTTATACAGGGATACATTATGCCATGTAGAAAAATAAAAAATGCAATCCATTGTTGGCAATTGGGTTTGGTGTCTGTAAGACCTTATGTGCTATTAAGAATTACAATAACTGAATTTAGGGGAAAAAACAGTTAAAGGCAACAGGAGGCACTAGCAAAACTGATGTAAGAGGAGGGGAAAGAACAGGTGATTCCAGTTAGTTGAAATTTTGGAAGAGGTATGAGAAAGAAGCAAAGAGAACAGAGAGACATAAGAGTCAGGAGCTGAGGGCCCCAGCAGGTTCCAGGGGTGGCAAGGAGAACAACGGACCCAACTATGGGTCTCTTACTTTCATTTTACATTGTATTTTATTATTTGAAGGTGCTGCAGTGTGCACAGTACTCAGGTATGGAACATATTAAAAGTAAAACTGTCTTACACACATGTATGTTTCTATATGTATACACACACAAATACACACATACATGCTTAAGCACAAACGTATGATTAGAATCATAGAAATAGAGAGAAAATATATGATGTTAAAAATAAGATAATGGTTGAAATTTTTCCAAGATTTGTAAACAATGTTAAATCATTATAAATTTCATCCAGGACAAACAGAAGTGATTCTAAGTAAAATTATGATGGAAATAGTATGGCTAAACTCAACACAAAAAGAGAAATCTTTAAAACAGTTCTTTTTATTTTATTAATTTATTTTTTTGTTATCAATCACAGGTTAGGTACTTTGCATCCCAAGCATAGCCCCCTCCCTCATCCCTTCCCACCCTCCCCAACCCTCCCTCATCTCCTCCCCGCCCCCTCCAAGCCCACCAATGGGGGAGCACCTCCTCCCCTTCCATCCAACCCCAGCTTATCCTGTCTCCTCAGGGCTGGGTGCAATGTCCTCCCCTGGGATCTAGCCAGTCTGTCACTCCCCGGCATGTATGGGGGAGGGTCAAAGAGTCAGCCATCAAGATCATGACTGAAACAGTCCCTGTTTCCCTCACTAGGGTCTTCAGTCCTACACCAAGCTATCATGGGCCCCATCTGAGCAGGAGTTCCAGGCCACATCCACATGTGGTCCTAGGTTGTAGAAATGGTCTCATACAAGACCCCTGTGCCCTGCTCAGTTTGGTCTTTGTGGAGCTCTTGTTCTCCCCAAGTCTCACCAACCTCCTCCATTTCTATCATCCCTTCTCGCCCTCTGCCAAAGGCTTGATCCCGAGTTTTAATATCTGCTCTGATACATCGCTACCTTG
>CM053763.1:77415117-77433106 GCA_028658305.1 Pachyuromys duprasi | reverse complement strand
ATAAAAATAAATAAATTAAAAAAAATTTGTTCACTTAAAAAAAATCAAGAAGCAGAGAACAGGAAAGAAATTGTACTAGAAAGTTTTGCAGTTGTGAGTATTAATGATTATATATTTGTGTAATCAAAAATTCTAATTAAAACATAGAAATTTTAGTATTTAGATAATAAAGACTAAATCTGACTATATGATACATAAGAGAAACTTGCCAAAATATAATGAATAGAAAGTTTGAAGGTAAAAAGATGAAAAATGACATAGCATGAAATACTAACTAAACAACACAAATCCTGGCTTGACTAAACTAAAAGCAGGTTAAGCAGTGCTCAAGGCCAGATACCCAAGATAAGGAAGAACATGTCATATTGCAAAGTATTCTAATAGCAAAGTACAAAAGATATAATAAGAGGAACCTCAGGTATCCATAAGAAAAAAATAGAATGAAGAAAAGAAGAACTCATCAGTTCTGGAGTTTTAGATGTAGATTATTAACATACCTCTCTAAAGAATTGAACAGAAGAAGAGGAAGAAAACAGATCTGTGGAACTTTAACAATTCATCAAATTAATATCAGTAGCACATACAAGTAAAAAAATATATATTACTTTCAATCATGTCTGTAAAAAAATCTATGTAATTTAACATATGATCTACCACAATACATCACACTATGATCTATGACAACAGCACAATTAAACTAATAATTAATCAAAGAAAGATATTTATAAACTTCTTTTGATATATAAAAATTAAAGAATATTAATCTACATAAGCAGGGTCAAGGAAGAAATCAAAATAGAAACTTAAAAAGATGTTAGACTGGAATAATAATGAAATACAGAATATCTTAGAGAATGCAATTACAGTCACAGTTCAGAAAACTCAGTGCCTCCCAGGCATGTAAGGGTGGTTCAATATATGGAAATCCATCAATGTAATCCACCATATAAATAAACTGAAGGAGAAAAACCACATGATCATCTCCTTAAATGCTGAAAAAGCATTTGACAAAATCAAACACCCATTTATGTTTAAAGTCTTGGAGAGATCAGGGAAACAAGATACATACACCTATATATCTAAACCTAATAAAGGCACTATACGGCAAACCTATAGCCAACATCAAACTAAACAAAGAGAAACTGAAATCAATCCCACTGAAATCAGGGACAAGGCAATGCTGCACACTCTCTCCATATCTCTTCAACATAGTACTTGAAGTCCTAGCTAGAGCAATAAGACAACTAAAGGAGATCAAGGGGATACAAATTGGAAATAAAGAGGCCAAAGTTTCATTATTCACAGATGATATGATAGTATACCTGACTGACCCCAAAAATTCAACCAGAGAACTCCTTCAGCTGATAAACACCTTCAGCAAAGTGACTGGATACAAAATTAACTCAAAAAAAAAAAAAAAAGAAAAGAAAATCAGAAGACTTCCTGTATACCCAAGACAAAAGGGTCAAGAAAGAAATCAGGGAAACAACACCCTTCACAATAGCCACTAATAAAGTACCTTGGGATAACTCTAATCAAGCAGGTGACAGACCTGTTTGAAAAAAATTTCAAGTCTCTGAAAAAAGAAATTGAAGAAGATATCAGAAGATGGAAAGATCTCCCGTGTTCATGGATCAGTAGGATTAACATAGGGAAAATGGCCATTCTGCCAAAAGCAATCTACAGATTCAATGCAATTCCCATCAAAATACCAACACAATTCTTTAC
Organism: Pachyuromys duprasi; assembly: GCA_028658305.1. Classification (NCBI taxonomy): domain Eukaryota; kingdom Metazoa; phylum Chordata; class Mammalia; order Rodentia; family Muridae; genus Pachyuromys; species Pachyuromys duprasi. Next base: position 77,431,378 of record CM053763.1, on the reverse strand, counting down.
AGACCTTCAAAGAAAAATTATCAACTTCATATGGAGAAACAAAAACAAAACAAAATAAAAACCAGAATTTCCAAAATGATCCTGTACAACACATCATCTGGAGGTATCTCCATCCCTGATCTCAAGCTGTATTACAGAACAATAGTAATAAAAACTGCATGGTATTGGCATAGAAGCAGAAAGGTGGATCAATGGAACTGAATAGAAGATCCAGAAATAAACCCACACACCTATGAGTACTTGATTTTTGACAAAGAAGCCAAAACCATTCAATGGAAAAAAGATAGTATCTTCAACAAATGGTCCTGGTTCAACTGGATGTCTACATGCAGAAAAATGAAAATAGATCCATATTTATCACCCTGCACAAAGCTAAAGTTGAAGTGGATCAAAGACCTCAACATAAAACCAGATAAACTAAATCAGTTAGAAGGAAAAGTGGGGAAGAGCCTAGAACTCATTGGCACAGTAGACAACTTCCTGAACAGAACACCAACAGCACAGGCTCTAAGAGCTGAATCAGTAAATGGGATCTCATGAAACTGAAAAGCTTCCGTAAAGCAAAGGACACTGTCATCAGAACAAAATGACAGCCTACAGTCTGGGAAATGATCTTCACCAACCCTATATCTGACAGAGGGCTAATATCCAGAATATATAAAGAACAAAAGAAGTCAAAAGGCAATAAATCAAACAATCCAATTAAAAAATGAGGTACGGAGCCAAACAGAGAATTCTCTGTAGAAGAATACAGAATGGCAGAGAAACACTTAAAGAGATGCTCAACATCCTTAGCCATCAGATGACACAAATCCAAAAGACCCTGAGATATCACCTGGTACCCATCAGAATGGCTAAGATCCAAAACTCAAGTGACAACACATGCTGGAGAGGTTGTGGAGAAAGGGGAACCCTCCTCCATTTCTGGTAGGAATGTAAACTTATATAACCACTTTCTAAGTCAATCTGGTACTTTCTCAGACAATTAGGAATACTGCTTCCTCACGATCCATCTATACCACTCCTAGGCATATATCCAAAAGATGCTCAAGTATACAACAAGGACATTTGCTCAACCATGTTTGCAGCAGCTTTATTCATAACAGCCAGAAGCTGTAAACAACACAGATATCCATCAATGGAGGAATGGATACAGAAATTGTGGTACTTTTACACAATGGAATACTACTCAGCAATTAAAAACAAGGAAATCATGAAGTTGGCAGGCAAATGGTTTGATCTAGAAAAGATCATCCTGAGTGAGGTATCCCAGGAACAGAAAGACACACATGATATATATTCACTTATAAGTGGGTACTAGACCTATAAGATAGGATAAACATACTAAAATCTGTACACCTAAAGAAGATAAATAAAAAAGAAGACCCGGGGTAAGATGATCAATCCTCACTTAGAAAGACAAATGGGATGTACAATGGAAGTAGGAGAAAACAAGTAACAGAACAGGAGCCTATTGCAGTGTGCCTCTGAAAGACTCTACCTAGCAGTGTATCAAAACAGATGCTGCAACTCATAACCAAACCTTGGGCAGAGTGCAGGGAATCATATGAAAGAAAGGGGAGTTAGTATGACCTGGAGAGGACAGGAGCTCCATAAGGACCAAATATATCAGGACCCAGAGGGCTTTTATGAGACTGTTTCTCCAACCAAGGACCATGTATGGATATAACCTAGAACCCCTGCTCAGATGTGGCTCATGGTAGCTCAGTGTCCAAGTGGGTTTCCTAGCAAGGGGAACAGGGACTATTTCTGACATGAACTCAGTGGCTGGCTCTTTGACCTCCCCTTACCCCCAAGGGAGGAGCAGCCTTCCTAGGGCACAGAGGAGGACATTGCAGCCAGTCCTGATGAGACCTGATAAGCTAGGGTCAGATGGAAGCGGAGGAGGTCCTCCCCTATCAGTGGACTTAGAGAGGGGCAAGGAGGAGATTAAGGAAGGAGGGGGGATTGGGAAGGGATGAGGGAGGGGGCTATGGCTGGGATACAATGAAAATAACCTATGATTAATATTAAAAAATAAAAATTATTTTAAAAAAGAAAAGAAAACTCAATACCTTGAATGCACATTTTGGTTGGGAAAAATCTTAAAAATCCTTAAAAGTGAATAAGTCAACTGCTCACCTCAAGAAAATTTAGAATAACAGGGTCAAGAAGAACATGGAAAGCAGCAATAGAAGCCTACTAATTAAACAGGAGGTTCATGAAGAAATATCAAAAAGGCAATATCTAATAAAACTGTTAAGTTCCTAGTGGAAAAGAGAAATGAAGAATGGATAAAAGCAATCAAAACTAGAAATTTTTAAAAAAAACTAACATTTTATGTCCAGTGGACTTTAATAAGTAATTAGAAGGTATTAACTGAATACCAATAGATTTGAAGATGTCGATGAAATTTTGTTTAGTAAAATTAACACAAGAGGAAATGGAAAAAAATATATGTGATACATATATACATATATATGACAATTTTCTTCCTAAAAAGGTATCCAGATTAATAAAAAGGTCTTGGTAAGTTTCTACCAAATACTTAAGGAGGAAATAATGTCAGTATATAATAAACAATTTCAGGAACACAGTAATAAGAACATATTTCAATATCTATGTTATAAGAATGCCATAATATACCAAAGCTTAACCTAATACAAGAAAGAAAAAAAGTGCCCCAGTATGTCACACAAATATAGGATCCCAAACTCTGATATAATATATACTACCAATTAAATCCAGCATCCAAGAGAATTTTATTATAAAAAAGTTGAATGTGAATGTTCCAATGTCTCCCAAAGAAACCAGAAGCCCTAATAGCATGGTTGACCAACCAACTGAAGATCAAACTACAAAACTCAACTGCTTTTCACTATTTGACAAGGATAGTGATTGAGCTGTGGTAACAAAGGAATCAGGAACTGTATTGAGGTCTCCCAGGCGGAATCCTGTAGAAGCCAAGTTGGAGGATATGAACACTGAAGTCCCTACTGATATAACTGTACAAATGACTTCTCTGAAATTTTGACAGTGAGGGCAAGAATACCGGAAGACATAGACAGTGGAAAGGATATGTTCCATGCAATCAGGCAGGACAGAAGTGGCTATGTGAGTACAACAGAGCTTTGCTGTTTGATATCAAAGCTTGAAGAGAACTGGATAGATGAAGAAGCTGACAAAATGACCAGGAAAGCATACACCAATGGTGCTTGGCACGCCATCTGTGGAAAGAGCAAGAGCAAAATGAAGACATTGTCCAAAAGGGTTGGACTCCTTGTACAAAAGTTTTCATCTGCCTTTTTTTTGTAACTTAACTGTAAAAAGTTTCTCCTGCTGTCAAAAAAAATATGCATGAACAAGTATTAAGACCTGACTTCAATCTCCAGCACCCATATAAAAAGCCAGCAGTAGCTCACGTGTGTAATCTCAGCACATGACAGAGACACAATGATCCCTGGAGCTTGATGACCAATCATCCTACCCAGAAAGCTCCAGATTAACCAGTCTCTCTCTGTGTCTCTCTCTCTGTGTCTCTCTCTCTGTGTCACATAGTAAGAAGGAGGGAGAGAGATAAAGAGAGACAGAGACACAGAAGCAGAGAGAAAAAAAAGAGAGAGAGAAGGACGAGGAAGAAGAGGAGAAGTAGGAGGATTCCTGAACAATACACCATGTTGATAGAGCTTGAAGCTCTAAGTTAATGGTAACTTCTTTTTCTTCCTGTGGCCTGTCACTAAATTTAGGACATCTCAGAATTTTCTTCTTACATTGTTGATGAGATTTAAATTACTGTAACCATTATGGAAAACAGTATGAGGTTCTTCAAAACTTAAAGATAGAACTACCATATGATCCAGCAACCCAATTTTTGGGTGGACAGTCAAAGGAAATGAATTATTATCACAAAGAAATTCTGTACATTGATTACAGAATCACTCACAAAATCTAAGTTATGGAATCAACCTAAGTGGTCATAAAGACAACACAGAATCTTTATATGCAGTAAAACATTACTCAGCCTTAAACAATAAAGAAATCCTGTCACTTGCAGTAGAAGGTAGTCTCAGTTTGCCCTAATACCCAGAATCTCTGGGATTTGAAGAGTGAGCCCAGGGATATGGGGATCATCAGAGGATGTTTCACTGTGGTTGTTTGATGGCCACCCATTTTCCTGGCATTCAAACAATGGTTTCTGAGAAGATCAGAGGGTTCTACAAGACTCTGACACACTAGTGACCTACAATAATTAGTGTAGGATTAAGAAAACAGCACTCCAAAGGGTGAGACTTTGACATGCCAAGCTGGAGAATTCTCAAAATTAAGGTTGCTCCCTCTGCTGTCTTCCTGCCGTCTAGTCACCAGATTGTCTTTGCTCCTTGTTCTCCTCTGAAGAACAATAAGACTGTCTCTGAAGTTCCCTCATTCATGTAGGGGCTAGCTTGGATTCCACAGAAGACAATTGTTTTTAGTCTCGTTAAAAGGTCTTTTCTGAAGAAATAGTAAAGTCATATCAAGAGGAAGAGAATACAAGTCTACTACCACTCAGGAGCTTTGAAGTTATTGCAGGATGCATGGACTTGTTCATTTTTGTTCCCTAGCAGTCATTTACTGCCCTTATAACATTGTCTATACACTTGTCCACATAGAGGTCTTCCCAGCATGAAGAGGGTCTTCAGGCTTTACCATCTGACTTTGTGCATGTATGGAACCCAATGAATCTGGAAGCCTTTCCTCCTGTTAATCTATGTGTTGTTTGTTTGTTTCTCTTGACTGAATTACTGAACCTTCAGAGGAAAGGTATAAACTCTGCAACTGCAGATTCATTTTCCCGTGCTGATTAACACAAGTTTGCAGCTTCTCAACAGGGTGCAGAATCCCATCTGTGGCCCACATACCTAACTGGAAACCCAAAAGAACTTCACAGTGCCTGCATGAATCATCTAAGGGCAGATCAGCATCCAGATGTATCCAAAGAGAGGGAGGCTAGGCTGCAAGGTAGTTGTGCCTCAGATCAACGAGTGTCTCTGGGTAAGAGATGTCAGCTTGACCTTGGTACCTTGCTAGTAGTTATTCAGCTCCATTTTATCCCTGGTGGCCTTAACTGATATCACTGTAGTATATTTATCATTGACTTTTAACATCTACAATCAGTATAATTAAATACTGTGTGTTGTAAAATAGGTTTTGTGGATGTGTTAAATTATATTCATGATGTTATGCAAGTATTCTTTTTGTCCATTTTTAATACCCCATAAACATCATAATTGAAAACTGAAATCAGTTCACATGAACCTAGCCCACCTGTTGATGATTTATACCACATTTTATTTAGACCTTTCCTTTGTGATCATCAAGTCTTTTCGATAGAGTGTCTTTCTGTGAATGTGGCATTTGAGAAAAGAAACCACAACACTGGTTGTAACCTAGCTATAGCCAGGGAAACACTATTTTGACAGCTAAAATAACTGAAAAGCTATAATGGGAGACTCAAATCAAACTGCATCTCTTTCTCTGAAAATGTATTATATATATTTAAATGCCTATTCTTCTTAAATATTTTATTTAATATTCATTTATGCATATAATGAATTTTCACCAATCCATTCTCCATTCCTGTTCAACTCCTCTACCATTTCCCCTTTCCAAATTCATGTTTTCTCTTATTTAAATGCATATTTTAAAGTGTTTCCCTTTCACTCTCACTCAAATCTAGCCATTATAATTGTTGTTCCTTTTCAGTGCTACTCTCCACCTTTGCAAGGCTACTGTTGTTTCTACCAGATATTCCTACTGTTTCTAACAGAAAAACAGCCTAGAATCAGTCATTACCCCCCCCAACCCTCACCACAACTACCACCATAACCAACACCACCATCACCACCTCCATCACCATTACTATAACCACCACCTCTATCATCACCACCATAACTACCACCACCTCCACCACCTCTACCACCACCACCAAAACAATCTCTGCCAGCAAAACTGCCATAACCTCCACCACAAAAATTACCTCTACCACAACAAAACACCTACACCACCATCTCCTCCTCCATCACCCCCATAGCCCAAGCTGGCCAAGAACTTGAAATCCTCCCTCCCTCCCCTGACTCTCCTTCTTCCTCCTCCTCTTTCTCCCTCTCCCTCCTTTTTGTCCTCTTCCTCCTTCTGTTCTTCTCTTTCTCCTTCTGCTTTGTTTTCCCTATTGCGGGCATTGCAGGCCTGAGCCATCACACTCAGAGTTTTTTGTTCTCTTTCCTTGTCTTAACACTACTGCAGCCATGAACCATGGAGGTTGAGAAGAAAAGAAAATACTGTCAACATTTTTATCAAGATTTTTTCCATTTCTTTCTGTGATAATAATTTTTCATTGTCAAATGAAGGAGAAAATGGGGACAAGAACTCCAGCTGAGCACTGGCAGTCTTTGCTGGCTTCCTGACTAGGACCACCGACCCAGCGACTCCTGTTTTCATGCCTTCCATGAAAAGAAAACTGCATTCCTCTGAACCATGAGTCCAAATAAACACTTCCTCCTTGAGGTTGCTTTTGTCAGGTGTTTGGTTGTAACAACAAGAATAACAACACATACATTCTATGATACGGGACAGTCATATCTGGGAACTTTGGCTAGTACTATTGCTGTACAATTTTTTTTGGCCAATTGAAAGGCATAGCATATGTTCCAAATTATTACCCCACTCATTATATCCATGTTTTTATTCTTCAAAGCTCTAAATGAACTGGCCATAAGCCTACTTAACATAGTCTATAGGATAGAACAGCCTTTTCCCTGAGAGTATCCAATCAACAGAGAGCTCTCTAGTCAATACCAGTATACTGCCATCCCCCAGGCTTCTGATCCTGCCTTAACATAGAGCATAGAATTGAGTGTGTATTCGCCAAGCTTGGTACACCATCTGTAATGTATTCTAATGAGATACTCTTGAAGAAAAAAAAATGTTTGTGTTTCCTGATGCTTTGACACATCCCCCAAAACAGAATAGTGCCTGCCTAGTGGGCAGAATAAAAATTCCTACATAGCATCCACTAAAACATATGATGAGGAAGGAAGGACCACTCAAGGGACTGAAGAATCTGTGTAGAGCTCCCTAGTCATTCTCTGGGCCTTTTTCTCAGCCACCTGGACAGTTCTCACAAAAATTCCTCCTATCCTATCTTCTACAACCTTTCTTCCTTTACCAAGAGTCACCTGTAGCAACCTCCCCCACCTATCATTGGGGGGTTGGGTCTCTTTTTGGCCAGTGTCATCTATAGATAAAGAAATCCCTCCTCAGCTGGGCCCAGTGCTGCACACCTGTAATGCCAGCACTCGGAGAAACTGAGGCAAGCAGATCTCTGTGAACTCAAGGCCAGCCTGACCTCCAAAGCAAGTCCAGGACAGCTAACGTTACACATAGAAACCCTGTCTTAAACAACAACAACAACAACAACAACAACAAAGCCCTCCTCAGTGGAATTACTTTTCGAAAGTTTAGTGCCTCCCGTAGAATCCAAAAAACAGTGCAGTTCCCATCCTGACTGTCTTGGGGGCACAGCTGTCAAAGCATCCTCATCTTTTTGGTCTGTTGCTAGCTATATAGTTTATCCAGTCTTCAGTGATCTAGGAATGTAACACACCAGCTCCTTCTGGCTCCAGATACAAGGGCCAAGTCCTTCAGGCTAGTCTCAGGATGCTCTGCTACAAAGACATAGACTCCCTTCTTCCTAGTGACAGTGACACTGAGCTCTAACAAATGCCTCCAAAATTCTACCGCCTGGCCCTCTCAGCCTTTCTCTATTTTAGCTGTAAAGTTTCACTACAAGTGTTCGGCAGCTTCTTGCAATTCCTGGATATTGTGACATACTAAACAGTATATTCATTATCTGTCTGAAGATCAAAATCAAGGAGGCAGTGCACCATTTTCTCTGGCAGTATTACCTACAGTTGACATAGACGTTCTACTGATGTAAAGGCTATTTCCACCTTTCATTTTTACTATCAAATGGTCCAAAACTGTATGCACTTACTGCTATGATCACACCAAAGTATCCATGCAGTGTATAAAATCATACACACTTACTTTGTTTAATGTGTTTCATTTGTATCATCTTTGCTGTTTACTACTATTCTAGGTTCAAGCATTTTATCCAGGACATTTTATTCATCTTTATATTTTTATCTACAAGAAGAATTCAAAAACGCACATTATTTTTTTTCTAAAGTTCAAATCTTTAGAAAACTTTTGAGACAGTAGAAGCAGGAATTAAGAATACTTATTTCCCCAGTATTGCAGAGGCAGAGGCAGGCATACCTCTATAGTTCAAGGTTAGTCTGGTCTACATAGCAAGTTCCAAGCAAGCCAGGGCTACATAGTGAGACCCTGATTAATAATAATAATAATAATAATAATAATAATAACAATAATAATAAATTTAAAACCTCTTGGAAAAGACATCTTACTCATGAAAAGATACTTGCTTAAATAATTAGTACAAGTTCATGCCTATGAATCCTTATTCACTGTCTTGGCCTAGTTGGCCAAATTCCTTTAAAACTCTGTGTAGAGATCACTGATATTTTAAGATAAAGAGTGAAATAAAGACTCTTAAGCCAGGGATCAGTTTTCAGTGGTACCTTCCCTGGTGCTGCATTAAAACAGTGCTGAAGACATACAAAAATAAATATCATTAACACCCATGAAAACTAGAAAAAATAGCTTAGTAACAAAATGTAAGAACCTGACCTTTTTGGCACAAGGCCACATACCACAGGAGAGTATCTGTTGTGCATTGTTGACAAGAAGGAGATAAAACTCTAAACTGTCCACCAAGATGGTAGAAGAACTCCTACATCTTCTCTGCTACATGATGTTCCATTGAAGAATGCATGAATGCTGTCAGCCAAAAAAGCCAACAGCTTGTCATTCACTGAGATCACGATATTTTTTAAGACACCCAGATGGTAATTTTTCATCTCACAGACCCCCATCCCTATCTAGAGAGAGGGCGACTCTTTACAAAACACCTGGGCAAGACTTAGGCTGTGGGCTACCAGCATAGTAGTCTCCATAAATAAAGCACTACAGGCCAGGGAGGAGATAGAAATAGAAGCAGTAAAAACCAGGGCTAGAGTTTTCCATGCAGTCCATCTGTTTCAGATGCTAGCAAGCGGCAGTGGACGTAGGAGTGGATCCCATTTCTGTCTGAGAGAGCAGAAGCAGACAGGAAATGTGTGAGCTGATGGGCTCACCAACCTACCTGCCATCTGTGTCTCCAGCCAAGAGACTCAGCCACTATGCCAGTGGTCAGAGCAGAGGGACTAAGAATCCTCCCACCTGCTTCCATCTGAGGATGGAGCAACCCCAAAAGGAAAAGAACTACAGGAAAAGGGACTTTCCAGGAGACTTGGGAAGAAAAGAACAGCAGAAAGAAACTTGTAGACCTTTGCTTAATGAAGTAAAAGAAAATAGTTTAATGAGTTTGCATCACCATAGACAGAGAGATGAAATAGAAAAAGATAAAGATGTGAAGGAAGAAAGAGAAAAACAATGGGTACAAAACATAGAGATTAGACTGAAATGTAAAATGATGAACTAGCATGTTAGACCAATCAAAAAAAGAAAAAAACCTGATTGATCAAAACTTAGGTTGCTCTATAGACATTGTAGAAAGTACAGGAAGGGGACGATCTGAAAGATGAATCTTAATAGTTCAGAAAAGAATGCTTCCAAATTAGCAAGATGGATGGACAGATGGATGTATGTGCCTGAAATGCCTCTGAAGTTCATGAGTTAGAGGCTTTGTCATCACCCTATGGGAGTGCTTTGGGAGTTGGAGTCTACTGAAAGCAAGTCATGCCACTGGAGAACCTTATAAAGGATACTGGAACCCCAATCCCTTCCTCTTTCTCTCTTTGCATCACAAATACAATAGCATGAGCTGGCCTCTTTTACCTGACATGTCCATCATGGTCTACTATGCTATGACAGGCACAAAGCCTCATTCCAAGAAAACATGGATCAAAACAAAACACTGAACCAAAACAAACATTTCCCCTTTTTAAGTTCATTTTCTCAGTTATTTTGTCATGGTAACAAACAGCAGAAATACATACATACATGATACATACATAGAGGATAGATAGATAGATAGATAGATAGATAGATAGATAGATACATACATACATACATACATACATACATACATACATAATACATACCTAGATGATAGATGGATAGAAGATAGATAGATGACAGATAGATAGAGATAGATGGGTGGGTGGATAGATAGATAGATAGATAGATAGATAGATAGATAGATAGATAGATAGATAGATAGATAGATAGATAGATAGATAGACTGATAGATGATAGATAGACAGGCAGACAACAAAACAATGGACATTTATAACAAAGTCACAGAAAGGAAATTCAAATAAAGACATAGAAAATGCATGAAGAATTCTCCTAAGCTGCAGAGAATGAGAAGACTGGTATTGCAAATGCCTCTCTTGGCTGCAACCAGGCAGTGGAGAAAGCATGGAAGCACCCTTTGACTCTGGCACATCAGAAGCAAAGCAGAAAAAAGAGGAGTAAGAAGCTGAGAAAGGAGCCCAGAGGAATAAAGGAGCTGAGAGGAAGGAGTGAGTGTGGATCTGAAAGAATGCAAACTAATTAAACTTTAATAAAACCACGCCCCAAAGCTAAACAATCCTGTTGTCTACCATTTTCTTTTCTCTCTTCCTTTCTTTCTCTTTCTGTCTTTCTAATTTTTTAACAATTTATTCACTTTTTGTCCCAGTTGCAGCCTCCTTTCTCATCTCCTCCTAGTCACACCCTCTGTCCTTCTTCCCTCACTCCCCACCCCCCATCCCCTTTCCCTAATCCACTGATAGGGGAGGACCTCCTCCCCTTCTATCTGACCCTAGCTTATCAGGTCTCATCTGGACTGGCTGAATCATCTTCCCCTGTGGCCTAGTAAGGCCATCCCTCCAAGGGGGGATGAACAAAGAACAGGCAACCAAGTTCATGTTCAGAGAGTCCTTACTAGGGAATGCACATGGAGAATGAGATGCCTATGGGCTACATCTGAGCATAGATTATAGGTTTCTCCATGCATGGTCCTAGGTTGATTCATCAGTCTCTGCAGGGAGTCCTGCAGATATTTTGGCTTTGTTGGTTTCCTTGTGGAGTTCCTGTCCCCTCTGGGACCTTCTATATACACCTTCTTTCATAAGACTCCCTGCACTCTGTCCAAAGTTTGGCTGAGTCTCAGAATCAGCTTCGGTCCTCTGCTGGGTACAGTCTTTCAGAGGACATTTGTGGTAGGCTGCCATCCTGTTTTCTCTCTTCCATGGCTTCTGGTTTCTATCCTGTATGCCCTTCTACAATCTGCCCTATTGTCCTCTTTGTTATTTAGTTTCTTTAGGTCTTTAGATTTTAGTATGTTTATCCTATTTTATATGTCTAATAGCCACTTATAAGTAGTATATACCATGCATATCTTTCTGCTTCTGGGATACCTCATTCAGGATGATCTTTTCTAGTTCCATCCATTTGCCTGCAAATTTCATGTCCTTGCTTTTTAATTAAATTTTTATTTTTTTATATTTACAGTTTATTCACTTTGTATCCCTCCCTCATTCTCTCCCAATCCCACCCTCCCTCCCTCATCTCCTCCCATGCCCTTCTCCAAGTCCAATCTGAACACAGGGGTCATTTCTGAGACTGATACTCCAACCAAGGGCCATTCATGGACATAACCTAGAACCCCTGCTCAGATGTAGCCCATGGCAGCTCAGTATCCAAGTGGGTTCCTTCGTAAGGGGAACAGGGACTGTCTCTTACATGAACTCAGTGGCTGGTTCTTTGATCACCTCCCCCTGACTGGGAGCATCCTTGCCAGGCCACAGAGGAGGACAATGCAGCCAGTCCTGATGAGATCTGATAAGCTGGGGTCAGATGGAAGGGAAGGGGGATTTTCTTGTTTTTAATAGGTGAGTAGTATTTCATTCTGTAAATGTACCATGATTTTTGTATCCATTTTTTAGTTGAGGAACATCTAGGTTGTTTTCAGATTCTGGCTATTAACAAACAAAGCTGCTACTAATATAGTTGAGCAAATGTCTCAGTCTTAACATATTATACATGATTTTATAATGTATCATGCATAAATATAAAAGAAATATTATTTTTAAGCATCCATAATCCTATTTCCAAAGGTTGGCACCTATAGTTAGCATTGGTATATTCTTTCTATGCACAAATGTTATTTCAACTCATTAGTTTTTTTTTAATACTTTGTCAGTTTTACAGATTGGTTAGCATTACATTAATTGGATGTACCACAATAATTTCTAGTTTGTTCCCATTGTGGAAAACATGTATTAGACACAAATTTTGAAATTACAAATAAATAATTTTACATAATATCATTAACATTTCTAATGACATTTTAGTTATGCATTCGTAAGTGTAGAATAATTATATTTAAATATTGTTAATCCTTCTTTATTACCCCATTGCTTTTATGAACAATTAAACAGATCAGAATTTCCCTGTACTGCATAAAACCTACACAGACCATCACCAACTTTTTATTTTTAAGTGTAGATTAGATTAAGTGTAGATCATATAAAAAGTGAAATATTATTACATCATTTGGTTTTGTCTTTCATTAGAAGTAAGTTTAAGTTTGACACTGATAAGACATCTATACTATGTGTTTAAGTATTATTGTTTGCATGAGGCGTGGACCATTCCAGTCAAAATCATCATTCACCTACCTCACCCTCTTACTACTACACTCCCAATATCTTACACCTTTTTTCTTTTCAAAGCACTATAGCAATTACCATCTTTAACTGGTAATTCACATCTGTTAGATGAGATAGAGTTAGTTTTATTTAATTGGGTGGCCTCTGGTAGTTGGAACATACTCCAGTGGATAGCCACACCCAAAAGTATACAACCAGCACTAATTGGTCTAGGTGAGATTAAAAAAAAAAAAAGAAAGGAGATAAAGTTGGGTGGGAATAAATATGATTAAAATAAAATGTATGAAATTCTCAGAGAATTAATAAAAATTATTTTTAAAAATGTTTGAAAAATCAAACTTCGGTTTCTCTTCATTCCATGTTGTATTGTTTTTATATTTAACTCATTAATCTGGAAATTTTACATAGCACAAACATCAGAAGCAAAATTGAAAGTTTAGATTTTTTTTTTTTTGCAATTCCTGCATCTTCACCCATTCTTGTGTTTATGTGTGACTGCACTTTTATTTTACACTAGTTTTAGAGAGTAACACCTCTTGATAGTTGGATGCCTTCTGGTATCTGGTAGACTATTCATACATATGCTATGTGCAGGGACGGGGTCCAGGATCCCTGTGGATACCCAGACCTGTGATACACAAGTGAAAACGGCACAATATTTGCATATGATCTTACCATTTTCTGTTAGATTCTTTGAATTACTTCTAGATAATATATAATAATTGCTAAGCTGTGAAAGGAGTCTTATGCATTCAGAACAGATGCAGAGTTTTTAAATTTCTGAGCCACACTTGTTTGAATCTCTGGGTACAGTATCCCTACTAAGAACTAAAAATGTACTATGATTTTAAGAATTATATCATTAATACATTTTAAAATTTTAACTGATAGCTTCCTCCAATTGTTCTCCATTTTTATTTTTTATTTTTTACTTTATCTGCCAATGAACTCTAAAAATACTTTGTCAAGTTGAAAATTGGGTTTATAGTATTATTGCATTTAATTATTGTGTTTTATGCAGCTTTACCTAAGTTGTTGATCTAGTCTTCATCATGTTTTTCAAGTTTTTCTACTGCTCCTTATTCATAATTTGTAATCATTTGCAACATAGTTTTTTAGAGTTACATTTTTTGTTTTAACAGGTTTGTCTAGGAGATTTTCTTGTATTTCTAAGTATTGATTAATATTATTTACAAAATATAACATTTTCATTTTTTATTTTGTACTTCATACATGACTTAAATTTTACAAATGCAAAGAATTGTGGAACCAAATGCATTCCTATTTTATTTCTTAACTTATATAGGATGATGATTCTGAGTTGTTTTCGTTGTAGGGCTCTGCTTACAGAGAGCTTAATAAAGGTCCTCCAGTGGCATTCCTGATGCACAAATGCATAGTGCATAATAAAGCAACACTGGGCGCCCTCTTAAGGGAACAGGAGAGAGAGTGAGTTCAGACAAGGGAAGAGGGAGCTGCCAGCAAAGGCTTTGAGAAGTAATGCTATGTGATCTGACTCCCAAAGGTGATAATAACTTGGCATTCTGATTGACAATAGAGCTGGCCATTTCAGGCAAACGAGAATGAGCAAAATGAAGTGCAAGACACAACTAAGAAAGAAAGAGTTGACATGAACGCTGCAGGAACTGTTCAAAGCTAAGAGAGGTATAATTAGAGGAGCATGTTAGAAATGCCATCCCGGTTGCACCATAGAGAAAAGACAGCAGTTAGGAAGCAGATGCAGTACCAAGGGAAACCAAAGCAGCTCTACTTAGAAATAATTAGAGAGAGAATGTAAGCCGAACAAGCCTGGCAGTTCCTCTATATCGGACTGATGCATGTCTTTATTTTATTTAAAAAACTGACCTCTCACGATGCTCCACACTACCTTCAAGGACTCTTACCATAAGCCTACATTCAGGGCTCCATTCACAGTGAATATAAGAAAGAGGGGGCTAGTGAGATGGTTCAGTAGTTCAAGGCACTTGCTGACAACTTGAGTTCAATACCTGGAACCTCCATGGTGAAGGAGAGAACAGACTCCTGCCAGTTGCCTCTGACTGCCAGGCAGGCTTAGTGGCATGTGTGTGTGTCTGTGTGTCTGTCTGTGTGCGTATGTGTGTGTTGTGTATGTGTGTATGTGCGCGCACACGCGCGTGCATTAAAATAAAAGATAGACAGATAGATAAATAGACAGACAGACAGACAGATAGATAGATAGAGTAAAACAGAGAAAGAAATAAAAAAATGGAAAACAGGGGCTCTTTTTCTGCCTACTGTAGTTTTCTGTGTCTTACATCCAGAAACACATAATAATGCAGATTACAACTAAGCCAGAGAAATTAAACATATTTCTCACTTCACGATATGAGGATGGTTTGCTGCCCTGGGCTGTGGCTGCCTTACCCACTCTTCTTTATTGCCCAGAGTCTCTCTTCACTCACTCCTCTCACTTTACCATGGGTTGGGTTCTTATCCTTTTATGTTCTTTTTGTAATTAGGCTGTGTTTCTTTCAGATGACATGCTTTCATCTTTCATACACTGTATTTGAGGTCAGGGATGGACCAAGAAGATTAATGAAAACAATATTTAAACAATTGTTAAGGAACAAAGAATAACACTTCATGAAGAGGAGGTCACTTACCCAGGAGCATGAGTCCACTGACTGGCTGATCCAGCACTGAAACAGTGTCTTGTGGACCTCATGTCTATACTATTCCAATCCTCAGGGCACACCAGATAAAACTCCAAGAAGCCACGCTGAATTGGTCTTTATGCCTGAAATGCCACTGCTGATAAGACCAATAAAATTAATAATAATTAAAAAAAACACTGATGGGCTAAAATTATTTGATCTGTATCAGAGAACAGTGATTTCATCTGTGTAAAAGACATGTCCATCACGTTCTCTCGAGTTGAAGGAGACCAACACCCACATTTCTCTGTGAAGCAAGATTTCTTGTGAGACTTTGTGAAGAAATGGAAAAGTGCAGAAAATGGGCCCAAAAGCCTCACTCACATCAAGACTCAAAAGAGTGGGTAGAATCTTAGATGGCTCATTGCTCCCCTGCATTTCGGGCAAGCATAGATTCAGCTCACCTGATTGCTACGCTACTTGACCAGTGGGGTTGACTGTGCCGTCTTCATGCAAAGATTCAGGCACTTCCATTTGGCAGAGGTGTTTGTAAGTCACCTGGGAAATCCATGATCAGCCTAAGGTTAGGGCCTGGCCTGGCCATTAACTCAGGTATCTGGTCTGGATGCCTGGCTGCAGAGTTGCCGATGCATCCGCTCTGCACATGAGACTATCAAGTTCTGGGATTTTCATAGACTTAAGAAATTAGGAATAGTGATTCCTCAAGACCCAGCTATACCACTCTTAGGCATATATCCAAAAGGTGCTCAAGTACACAACAAGGACATTTGCTCAACCATGTTCGTGGCTGCTTTATTTGTAATAGCCAGAACCTGGAAACAACCC
>CM053763.1:77396319-77414617 GCA_028658305.1 Pachyuromys duprasi | reverse complement strand
GGTGTATCTGTCTGCATTCCACGCATCTTTCCGTTGGAAGCATTCCCTGACAGCTGAGGTCAATTTCATTCATAGGCTCAACAAACCCAATTAATGCCCACCCCACCACAGCTGGTGCTCACCCCTGAAGGCATAGTTGGAAGGTATATGCACCAGCTAGCCAGTTCCATGGTTTCCTGGTCCAGATGTCCACAGCGGCAACCTGCTTTCCTGTCTCATTTCTCCTCTTCCCTGCTACTGCTTTCTGAGGTCACTTCCCAATAAGCCATTTTCACTAGAATCTCGGAGTGAAGGCTGGCTTCCAGAACACTCCAAATGAAGACACTAAATGTTACTACTGTGTTGTTTTCTCAATGATAGAACGTGTTCATTGTTGAAATATGACTATATAGACAAGTTTATATACTTCTGGTGATCACTCCTAACCTTCTTTGCCTAGGTATGAAGATTGGAGGGTGGCTCCCAGAATTTGAGGCTTTCAAAACTAAAACCAAGAAAGTTCTCGGTAATCCTAGATGCAGAATCTTACTGCTTAAATGTTCCTCACCTGTACTTATGGATGGATATACCTGTCCATTCTTGAAAGCTCTACATTAAACATTCTTGGATCAGAAAAAAAATGTAGGGGCACATGTGGATGCTGATACGTAAGAGCACTCCAAAACACACACACAAAAAAACAAGCAGTGCCAATTACATGGAGGCTTAATTTCCTATACGAGAAACCGAGGTCCGCACCCATTGTGAACAACACGCATCTGCTAAGGATGGAGGAAAAAAAAAAGCCTGAGAGCTCCAGTGACCACGAGACTTGAGGGAGGGACAAACATTTGCCACTCAACATTCATTAATGTTTCTTAGCTGTGCCTCACACAAGGCTCTCTCATTCTGTCAAAAGTCCTGCAGTGTTTCATGGGATGTGAAGAAAATTATCATGTTCATTAAACCAAGTATCACTAAGTGCAGTGTTCAACTCTTAAGCACATGGAGGTATGTTAAGGTCTCCAGTGGCATTTGCTAGCCGACTTTCTTGCTAATTTCTGAAACGGCCTCTCAAGCATGGCATTTCTAATGGAAAAATGTAAGCACAAACAATACTTCCATGGTCTGTCAGCCCCTGGTACCTGAGCATCACTTTGAATCTGAATGTTGAGTTATACCTAAAACATTCCAATGCTGCCACATGGAGATGTGGGTTGTAATGATGTGTGAAAACATTTTGTAAACCATAAAGAATCATGTAAGTTGATTAACCCAGAATTCATCCATCACACATCATGATGACAGTTAAATCCATAAAATTTTACATTGATGTGCTAGAATCATTTTAATGCAGAGTGTGAGCAGAGACTTTTCATCCCTCAATCCCAGCCCTAAAAATACAAGCACAGGGCCAAACAATCCATAACTGTTTGCCTTATGAAAATATAATTTGAGAGCTATGCAACCCAATGTCAGAGATCATCTTCTCCAAAATGTCCCCTGTCCATCTACACTGAGTCAGTTGCCCTTGCTATATACTACCTGAATTGTCTAGAACTCTTGCCAGAGGTGGTCATCTCTTACTAGGTTGCCCCTCCCTCCCACCAAACCTCAAGCCATTGAAAAGCAGGGACTATTGCCCTATTCCATATGCCATTGTCTCTCCAACAGGTGGGACACTGGCTGGCATGGAGCAAGTCCTTGAGACATCCCAAGTAAGTGAGTGAGTGAGAAAGCAGAACCCTGGAGCTCTCCTGACATAGCCTGTTCTTCATAAGTGCTTTAAACTTAGGTAACAGGAAGGTAACTGCCAGCAGAACCTTAACCTTTGACCATTTCAATGTTTCAAGGCCATGCCCAAGCACACTTGAGGTTTCTGACAACTGACTCAGCAAGAAAGGGGATCCATCGTGCAATAACCTTGACCTTTTTCTTACATGTTGGCCTTTCAAAGACCAAGCCCTCAAGTAGAACAAGCCTACCCTAATGATACGCTTCTGCTGAAGGTCAAAATTATTTCAGCCTCAGGATTATAAGACCTGCAATGTCTGCACTTCTGGTAATCCCTTCAGAAATCAGGAAAAGAAAGGGAAAGAGCTGGTCACACATGAATGCCAATCAGAGGGTGTGCCTGCCAGGCATCATCTATCAGGCTGGGAAAAACAGAGCCTGGGCATTAGTTTGTTGGGACATGTTTCTCCACCCTGATCCTTGGGATTTCTCTTCCTAGTCATGCAGCCAGGTCTTTAACCCCACTTCAGGGCTGGACTGCTTTCTCACCGCAAGAGTCCTGCTCCTCAATACCCTCACTGGATATGATTTAGCTATTGTTTTGTTGTTAAAAAAAAAACCCAAAAAACAAACAAACAACATTAACAACAAAACACTGACCAAAACTAAGCTGGGAATGAAAGAAATTGTTTCATTTAATAGCATACAGCCCATCATGAAAGGAAGTCAGAGCAGGAACGAGCAGCAGAAACTGACGCAGAGGCCATGGACAGACACTGTCTACTGACTTGCTCCCCATGGCTTGCTCAGCCTTCTTTTCTTATACAGCCCAGGACCTCTCTGGCGTGGTACCACATATCAATCATTAGCCAACAAAATGCCCCCACAGGCATGTCCACAGGCCAATCTAATGGAGGGATCTTTTCAGTCGAAGTTTCCTCTTCCCAAGTCCCTCTAGTCCAAAAATAAGGGGACCCATATGTCCAGACTCTAGTAAGGACCCCACTCCCCACCCTAACTGCATTACAACATAGTAGAAAATCAAGAAGAGAAACAGCCAGGAGCAGAAAAGATGAGGTGGCAAGACAGGAAAAGACAGAGAAGGGGCCAGTCTTGTTCTCTGTGTAACATTCTACTTCTGCAAGAGCTGACTCTTTCTGTGAGAGCAGTGTTAATTCCTTCTGAGGGCAATGCCCTCAGTGGTCAAATCACCTTCCAGTAGGTTCCATTTTACAAAGGCTGTTCCACTTCAGCACCTCCTCACTGAGGAATTTTCCAGCACATGAGTTTTTGGGACTAACCATGTCAAATTTAGAGTACCAAATTCACTTGCTTCGTATAGTTCTTTGAGGGACCAATATACTCTCCAAACCTTCCTCAGCCATTGGTGACTGGAGAAGTAGGAAGTTCCAGTAAGATGACCCAGACACATTTTTCCAACAAGACTATGATGGATGAAACAAGATTAGGTAGGTACTATGGGACATCTTTCCCATACTTTTCCTTAGAGGAAAAGCACCCACAGAGCCATGAAGATGGGCTCAGACCACAGAGGAGAATCAGAAGAGCAGCATTTAATCCACGAGAAGCACGCAAGCAGATATCAAGGAGAGGTGGCCCCATGCTACCATATTTGAATGTACAGATCTTCCCCGGATAGCCAAGTTGGCAAACTCACTAATAAGTCACTTCTCCATGGTTCAACATAAGGAAAGCCCTAAAAGATGGACATTGCTGCATCTTCTTCCAAGGAAACATGGGAACAGAGGATCCCTCCCCTAGCTAACAAATGTTTCCTTCTAGTAAGACCAGATGTTGATCTGTTGCTACCACTCTGAACTTCTGTCTCTTCCTCAAGAGGTCTTGAAGAGGTGAATAAAACAGAAAAGAGAAGGACAAACTAAGCCTTATTAATATCTGTTGTGCCAGGAACTCAAAATGATGCACTCATTTGTTTTGTACAGCAATACTATTTCTGAGTGGAAAGCCTGAAAATCAGAGAGGACAAGACAACATTAACCAAATGGTGAATGGTGGAGTCGTAGTTACTGCTCAGACCTCTAGGACAATCCTTTGGTAAAAGAAGGAAGTAATCAAAAAGTCATGTTCATCCCCAGTTCAGTAGAACCTGCAATGCTCAATACTAGCTCTGAACCTTAGCTTACATCCCCACGAACTTGGTACTATATTGTCATATGCCTCCTTAACAGGCAAGCACAGGTATAGCTGGTATAAGAATGGGGTAAGAAAGATTAATTAAGAGGATGGCGTACATTATGAAAAGACTCACAACAGGATTCCTTTAAATTGTCAGCCCTCCTACCGCTTTTATTTTGTAGGTTGATTTACCAAAAACAGTAAGTTTACAAAAAAAAAAAAAAACCAATAAACTTTTCAGGACTACATTTGTTGCATACAGGAAAGCATCTATCGCAAGCTTCTAACTCATGTCAGTCCAAGGAAGGTCAGCTCCACACAATCCCATCCGCTCTACTCCCAACAGGCAGTAACAGCATCCAGCAGGGTGACTGGGAAAGCCCAGACAATACAACATCAGGAAACAAGTGCTTCATAGAGGCAGAACCCTAGGATCTGCTTACTTCTTTCTTTCTTTTTTTCTTTTTTTCTTTTTGAGGCAGGGTTTCTCTGTGCAATAGAGACCTGGCTGTCCTGCATTCTCTTTGTAGACCATGCTAGGCTGAAATACACAGAGATACACCTGCCTCTGCCTCCAGTGTGCTGGAATTAAAAGTATGCACCACCTGGGTAGGATCTGCTTTCTTGAATGCAAGGGCTTCTTTCTGCCTCTGATGGAGATGCAGGCTCCTTCCTGTTCCCAAAGAGCAGGGGTCTCCCTGTACCCAACAACAGTCAGGTCTTCGACGGTATTTGACATTTGCTCTTCATCTGCACCCTAAGAAACTGTCTAAAGTCCTTTGCTCTGCAAAATATTCAGACAACTGCCTTCGCACTCTGGCGTTTTCTCCCAATTCTTCCTTTTCCTCTCTGCTCCCAGACCTCGGGTTTGACTGATCCCGACATTTCTGGACCTTAGGACCACTGCATCGTGATATCTTACAAATTGTATTATATAGATTGCAATTCTGACTTTAATTGATCATAATTCCAGAATGCTTAATAATTTAATAGTACACAGTTATAATTTTAGACATGCATACCTGTTTGGGTCAGAGAGCATTCACTCCCTCAGTTCAGGGGCTCTCTGATTCATCTCTGGCCTCCACTGGCCAGGCAGTGCCTGACTATAAGAGGGGTCAACTGTTTTAATCTCATAACAAAGGAGAAGAATGTAAAATTTGAAATGTTATTTGTTCATTGTCAATACGTAAACTAATGTGCTAGTTACATCAGAAATAGAGTTTTAACACATGGCAAGATCATCTAAATGGTCTATTTGTAATTTCATTCCCTTACCTCCCAAAACCACTGTAAAATTATTTCATAGATAAAATCAGTAAAAGTATTCTTTTAAGTTTCCTTAGATAATGTTACCACTGTTGAGGGAGTCAGGCCTAAGCCTCCATTACTTTGGGTGGGATTCCTGCAGACAACCCTTTGTAATTCTAATGTATATTCCCTTTTATCTTCAATTACAAGAAGAAAGAAAGACTGAGGTGAAAAGTTAAAGGGGAATAATATTGCTGTGCTTCAGTTTCTCTCCCCCCTCCCCAATGTTTTTCTCCTTAATGCGTGCAATTGGTAATTAAATATATTTCTGCTGGTCTTGTGGCCATATGCCTACAATATGTGAAAATACATTTTCGCTTTTCCCCCTCCATTCCTTTTGTTCCCATTGCTGACTGCTGTCAGAGAGAGAACAGTCCAGATTCCCGTGTGCTGGTATCCATGGGCTCCGACTTGCCAAGCTGCCAGTCTGGGCCGTCACACCTTACTGCCTTTAAAGATTGCCCTGCAGAGATAGAGGGAAATGGCAATTTTTACATGATGCAGTCTGGCGACCCAAGAGATTTGAAGTCAGAACTGGTGCCAAGATTTACCCAGGAGAGCAAGCAGAGGCGAGAGAGAGAGAGAGAGAGAGAGAGAGAGAGAGAGAGAGAGAGAGAGAGAGAATGAACCTGGACCAAATGGAAAAAATAAAAATAAAAAGAAGAGAGATGGGGAGGGCTGGGGGATGGGAAATCATGGTGAAATCTCCGGGGGTTCTCTCCAAAGGCCTGATCGAAAGGCTCCTGAGTGGGCAAAGGCTAGGATTCTACGACTATGTGGGTCCTAAAGAAAGTCAAAGGGAAGAGGTCGGCTTTTTTGCATGCCCTAAATTGTAGTAGATTGCAGAATGTAAATGAGACAATTATTACACCAACGCTCATCAAGCTGGGCTGGAAAGACTTCAATAGCCTGATGAATATGCATGCAAATTTGTTAATTAAGTTAATTATTCTGCTGAAAATTCATTTGTCTTCCAAGGACATTTTCCCCATGATTTTAACATGCTAGCGCCATTAGTCATGCTCCATGCTATTCCACGTTACTTTTGTCCACTTCCTTCCCCCGCCTTTTTTTAAATAAAAATATTTTAAAGTTTTAAAAAACACTTGATTGGTTCTTTTAATTGACCCCTGCAATGTTGGAAGATGCCTAGAGCCAGCTCAGTAGGCATTCTCAGAAACACGTTTCAATTAAATATTTCCTTGATATATAAAATGTCTGCAAAATGTCACATTGGTGGGGAGGAGAAGGGCCCTATCTGGGATCATTAAAGCTAGAATGGGAATGTTCTCTGTAGTGACTGTAAGAGGTAATCTGTCCCTGCTGTGGGCGATTTCCCAACTCTGAGTGCTATTTGATGCAGGGATCTACCTTGCTGTGGGAGCATGGAAATTCTAGGCTCCCCACTCCTTCTGCCGCAAGGCGGAAACCCGGCAAACATGTGTGTTCAAACAAGAACCAGTACTGTGGTACTTTTCTGTCACCCATGAGGGCCCAAACCTGTTACCATGGCAACAAGGGAGAAATGGTGGGTTTAAAATCACATCTAAATGGCAAATTGAGATATTTGAAAGAAACAGTCGAGTTTAATTTTGTTAGCCAAAAAAAAAGTAGAGAGGTCTTGTTTGTTTCTTTCTTTTAGTGATCACACTTTTGCTGCAGAAAGCAGGTTTATTCAATGGAGGCCTTCCCTGTGGGTCTCAAAATCGTCATCAGTAGTAGATTGGGTGAATTCGACCAAATGCTTGATCGTGAGGCTCCTAGGTAAATGTGAGGCAGCCTGTTCAAACCTCCAATCTACAGTCATCATGACAGTGTAAATCTAGGTGAAACAGAGCACCAGGCCTGCCACAGATAAATGCTTAGTGAAGTATTGAGAAGCAGTACTTGAAATCAATACTATTCCAGAAAAGCAGAGGGATGAAGGACCAGCCTCAGCCCCAGTCAAGGAGACAGCACCTAATGTTTAAATGTAGCTCTTTCATCCTATGTTTTCTTAGAAAGGTGTATTTACGTTCTTCCAAACTTCATTCAGAAAGAAACTCTCCCATGTGATTTCCTGCTACAAAGCTTCCTTTCCCAGTTAAGTCAGATCACACTCCCTGGAGCCAGTTAAGGGAAAGAGGATATAATAATGAAAGCAACAAAATTTAATTGAAAGAGTAGAAGAAAAATTAATTGGCATGCCACATCTTTGGAGCCAAAGTATCTGTTTTATACAGTATGAGTGGCACCCCGTGTCACGTAGATTGTAAACCAATTAAGATGATATTTTAAACCCTGCGATTTCTATAATTCCATCTGTTTTAGGTTTAATTAGCAAAGTTACAAAAGCCAAATATATTTGAATATTTTGAAAGCAGGCTGAATGGCAAAAAAATGAAAAGTTCTCATAAATATTTAACTACACAATCATGTACATTTCATGAGAATGTACTTCCCATGTGCTCTAAGATGATACATGTGAATTTTTTTCTATATTTTACCAACAAGAAGCCACATCCAAGAGAAATTATGATCAAATGCTGTTAGGCTGTTAATTAATTCAATTGTTTTTTTAATGTTTTTATTATCAAATTTCCAGACTCCTTCTGATGAAACTGATACTTGTCATCTA
Organism: Pachyuromys duprasi; assembly: GCA_028658305.1. Taxonomy (NCBI): domain Eukaryota; kingdom Metazoa; phylum Chordata; class Mammalia; order Rodentia; family Muridae; genus Pachyuromys; species Pachyuromys duprasi. Next base: position 77,406,819 of record CM053763.1, on the reverse strand, counting down.
AGCTTGATCACCAGCACATTGGAGTGGCAGCTGCTATGGCTTCTTAGAATACTGTCTCTAGCTTAGAGAGGCTTGGTGGTTTGCAGGTAGAAGGGCATACTTGTGACCACACTAACATCTTCAGTCTCCCAATAACCCAATTTTGAAAAATAAAAGTACATGGTAATGTAGCCTAAAATGTATAATGTAAAAGTATAAATTGAAGAATTCAGTTCCTTTCGCCATTAATGAAGAAATATGCTAATGCTGAATTTTTCAAGCCTGGTCTGACATGAATTCTCGCCATGTTCTTTGGTTTGGTTGTTGCTGAGCAGCTGTGCATTATTCTGGGCCTCATATGGCCCCAGCCACCAATGACTGACAGAATGACAGTGACAGTGTGACATATGATATGATATCTACTTTGCTCAAAACCCCTCCATCCCAGTAGGTGCCCGGCTCCTTCCTCCTTACTGCACTGCTGACATTGAATACGGAGTAATTAATTTTGTCTAAGCTTGTCTTCTTCATTACCAGAAACACAGTAAGTATAATTTATCCTACCCTGTTCTACCTAAACACATGACTTTTGTTTCTGTCTGCACCAAACACTGTCAATTAAGAAAACAGAATAATAACAGAAATAATGACCAAACCCAAAGTGAAGCATCCACATCACTTTGGAAATTGACATTCAGCAAGAATCTACTTGATGGCACGTTTTATGTACTCATCTTTTTCAGTACTGCCTCAACCATTCAAGAAAGGCATAGTCGTCCCTCAACTGACACGACAAGAAAACTCAAGTCATAAAAAGGAAATACCAATAAACAAGCAGCAAGAGAGGACCAATATCCAGAAAGTATGTTCTGGGCTTTCACTCTACTCCAAAGTTCCCAGTTCTAAGGCATCTGGATGCTCCTAACATTTTTTAAACACTCAGCTTGCAATGCTGGAGAAGTTGCTCAGTGGTTAAGAGCACTGGCTGCTCTTTTAGAGGACCTGATTTCAATTTCCAGCACTCGCATGGTGGTTCACAATCAAGTCTAGAGGATTCAACACTCTCTTCTAGCCCCTACAGGCATCAGGCACACGTGGTATACAGACACGCATGCAGACAGTATACCCATACTACTACTACTATTACTACTACTACTACTACTACTACTACTACTAATAATAATAATAATAATAATAATAACAACAACAATTCCTTACCTTACAAGACCATGATACAGCCAATTCTTCTGGCTTTTGTTAGACAGATGGGCTCCAGGTTCCCTTGTGGATCTTAAAACCACAAATGCCCAAGTCCTTTATAGAAAGTGGTAGAGTACTTGCATATACTTACACACTCCTGCTTCTATAATCAACTCAGCATTGTTTGTGGTGCTAATACAATGTGGCCACTATGCAAATTGTGTCTATACTTCACTATACATATTGTTTGGTTAATGATGATAAGAAAACAAGTCTGTGCAGGTTCAGTATAGATGAACTTCCCTTTCAAATATTTTCAGTCTGTGGTTGTTAGAATCCAGGGAGGTAGAAGCCAGCTATGAAAAGCTAGCTATATAACAGTATCTATTTTACTTACAAAATACCACCTGGGCTTCCCACCTGTAGGTCATTTATTATATTATATTAATCTTTATTCTCTGAAGGGTTTATTATCTTTGAAAATAACTATCTACTTTTGTGTACTTTGAGTTTAAACAAAATATAATGAATTATCCTAAGAAGAAGGTTAAAGAGATTTTGTTTGTAAATAGTCCCAGGAGGCACCTGTTCCTGCTTTATTCACCTGCGCTTGCCTTTCCCTCCATCTCTGCTTCCTCCTCACTTGCCAAAAGGCTTTCACTAGAGGGCAGGGCTATGCTGAGCCCAGCAGAAGGGCTGCACATCAAAAGAAGAGTTATTTCTCCTCTAAAATGAGGAGTCCATGTTGCAGTTCTTGCTGCTATGACAAATAAGACCTTTGGGGCAAAACCGTACAATAAAAAAGGAAGCTGGAGGGAGGAAGGGAAAGGAGGAAGGAAAGAGAAGAGATATCAGAAGATGAGAACATCAAAAAGTTGGTTTCAGCTTAAATAGTCTGGAACTTCTCAGTAACACCCACCTCTCTTAGGTTAGAATTTGGACAAATATGATAATTAACATAGGCTTCATTAAAATAACAAAGGAAGAAATATTGTATACCTATTTATTTTCTTAATTCTGTACTGTTTTTCATTCTAAATCCCAAGGTGGAGATTCATCATCTCCAGAGATCCACCTGTGATGATCTAAAAAGAACGGGTCTGCTTGGCCCGTTCTAATTATCTGTGTTACTTTTCGAATTGATCTATTTTCTTAACGTTTAAAAACTCTGATGAATCAGTCATGCCTATAACAATGTATCAATTTATAATTGCATTCCAGAGTTGAGTTTATATGCTAACAGATTGGCCAGGAGACAAAACTGAGTCTTTTTATAGTCCCTGCCTGTGCAGTCACACTTCGACTATGACATTTGGAAAGGATCGTTGTGGACTGATCGCTAGCCAGATAATTCAAATGGAAAAAAAAAAAAAAACCAACCCATTTTGTACCCTCAGCGTCTTAATTTGCCTATCTATAAGAATAAATTCAACTTTTAAAAAGTGTTTATATTATAGAACTTCTAAAAGGGATATAGAACACTTTCATGCCTTGGAAGCTAGTTTTTGTTTTGTCAAAGACATTTGAACACTACTTTATAATAATTATAGAATCTAATTGTATCACCTGGGACTGGATTACACAATAGAAGTGGGACCAGGTCTCTGAGCTTGGAGTCAAGGTTACAGGTCACACAAGTTCAAGTCTTTCTTCTGAGGTTTACTTATTAGCACTTGGTGTAACAAGAAAAGCACATTCCATTCATTCCTCAGCTTTGTCATGTCCCAAGTAAGCATAATATTATCTACCTCACAAAATTGATTATTAAATGATTTAGTCACTAAACCCTGCCTAAAGCTAATTTGGCTCAGGCACAAGAGCCAGAAGGAAGTATTACATGTTATCACTAGAGCTTTCGTTTACCAGTAGAATAGACAAGGGAGCTCTCTTAAGCCACTGTGCAGTAGAACCTACAGAGTTGATATCTCCTGTAATCACTGCTGTGATGTGAAAACCTCCCTGGTTAAAACTTCACATTTCTTGGTATGTATGTATACATGTATGTATGTATGTCCATGTGCATGCATGTATGTATGTATGTGACCTACATTCCAGAATTCAGGAGGCAAAAGCAAGATGATCACACGAGATTGAAGTTGACCTAGGTTACATCATGAAATTCTGTAAAAACAAGGGCAGAAGCTGTAGCTCAGTGGGTAGAGTCCCTGCCCAGCATGCACAGGGCCTTAGATTCAACTCTAGTACTGCAAAAAGAAAAAGACAATCCCTGACCCCCAGCCAAATCTATTTGTCTATCCACAGTCTGTGTTGTTCCCAAGAGAGGACTGCTAATGAAATTTCACTGTCTTAAAATTTTATTATGCATATTCTACATTCAAGTCACCATATTAAGTGTTTATAGGATGACACGGACAAATGCCATGTAGAATATATGAGCCTGCCAGCTCAGATTTAGCACAAACTGATAAGTTTATGACATATTCACTGGAAACCTAGAATGCAAGTTCTAAAGTGAGATATGCTACAAAGACAGGTATTCAAAGCTGAATTATGTTTTCCTGTTATATAGGACTATCCTCCAACCCAAACTACTCCATCTTCAGAAGTTGACTTGGTCTGCTCACCAAATATCCACAGTTGGGTATCTTGATTGTTGACTTGCTCTCTTGGAAAGAGGGGTCTGAGAGGATCAGGGAACCCTCACTTGAGTATCCAGCTATCCATCTCAACAAACTATATGGCATTCTTTCTTAATTGAATGTGGCCTCAGGGTCTTTGGTTAGGGATAAGATAAATGGCAAAGAAATAAAGGAGATTCCACCTGTACAACTTGAGAATATTATCATCCATGTTGGAAGCAGAACTTCCAGGGTAGCTGCTTTGAGGTCACCCACGCTCCAGTCCATAATTGTTCAGTCATCACTGTTTATTTTTTCTTTTTTTATTTCTTTTTTTTATTAAATTTATTTATTTTTATCTCAATCACAGGTTAGGTATTTTGAATCCCAGGCGTAGCCCCCTCCCTCATTCCCTCCTACTCTCCCACTCCCTCCCTCATCTCCCTCCTCCCCGCCCTCTCCAAGTCCACCAACAGGGGAGGACCTCCTTCCCTTCCATCAGTCATCACTGTTTAAAGAAGCATGATAAACTTATTGATTCAATAGAATAAACTTTGATGGGATCACATCTTAGTTTGTCACTGGACCCTTAGGAGGAAGGTGGACATTGTTTACATTTCTTCCAAAGAAAAGATTTTGACAGTACCTCTCCATGTTTATATGTTGACGTTCTCAGTATCCGAGAATGTGACATAGGGTCTTTACATTAAGTTAACATGAAGTTTTCAATGCAGGCTCAGTATGCTGATATGTAACAGGAGACCTAGACAAAGTATCAGATAGAAGGAAGTTGTGTGAAGATGGACATCTACAAATCAAGGAGAGGTACCGAGAAAAAAATCAACAGATTGATCTTTGATCTCTACATTTATTTAATCATTCATTCACTGTGTGTGTCACTGGACGACTTGTGGAAGTAGGTTTTCTCTTGTACTGAGAAGGTTCTGGGGATAGAACTTGTGTTATAAGGCTTGATGGAAAGCAAATTTATCCTGTCAGCCTTCAACATGGAAGATGGAGATGTGTAGTTGGAACACTGGGCTGTTTTCATAGCAGGAAGAGCACAGGAAGCATAGGGATACAGAAAACACAAGGTCAAAGTTTTAATTGAGGAATGAGGAGAAAGGATAAAATGTACATGGTAAGGAGAGATAGTAGGTTTGCGTGTTAGTCTGGATGCAGTAGAATGGTTTTGGTGGAACTACAATTCCTGAACTATCTTTGGAAATATTAGTCTTATCTTGATAAATTATTTAATAATTTAATAAAGTCACATGACAAGGATTTGAAGGAAGGAAGCAGAAAAATGACTAGTGACCTATGGGAAAAAGAGTAAAAGATACAGAAGATTCTGAATGGCAGGCTTTGGAGAAGTAGGGACTCTGGGATGGGAGGGGTGACTTTGCTGTGGGAGGTAAGTAAGAGAAGGAGAGCTAAGGGGGCTCTGGCTTTCTGCTCTGGGAAGATGGCATATCTGCAAAATCACAAATGCTCAAAGCCATTGTGAAAAGGTGGTAGAATACTTGCCTTTACCTCACATTTCTGTAGTTACCTCCAGATTATTTATAATCCCTAAGACAATATGAATACTATGGAAATTGTGTCTATATTTCTATACATATTGTTTAGTTAATGATGACAAGAAAACAAGTCTGTGTAGGTTCAATACAGATGAATTTTTTTTCCAAATATTTTCAATTGTTGTGTATTACCAAGTGTAGATTTGTAGATGAGATACAAAATATTTGCCTCGAGGTATGCATTACCTTGACATCAGCTGCCAAGGACACTAGTTTAATTTGCTTGGACATTCTCAGTCTTAAAAAAGTTCGAGATAGTTATTTGGACCTTGGTCAAGATATGAAAGTAATTAAACCACCAAGAGAAATAACATAAAATAGGAAACAGAGAAGTCTGAGCCAAAAGACCCAGAGGACATTTAGGAAACAGAATCACTTAAAATGGCATGGCATGTTCCTTGGAGATGGAAGAGGGCAGTTTGCACTTGTGAATAGCTTCTTCTAGGCCCCCGGTGTGCCTCTAGAGTCTTGAAGAGAAATCTCCAGGTGTACGCATTTAAATTTGTGACATGTTCAGCAGAGTAAAGTGCCCCCAGATTAGACCAGAACATAGACCCACCTTTTTAACTTGCATTCTCAGACAAGAAAGCAGAAATCCCAGTTTCTCCTTAACTATAATAGGTCTAAATAAAAACATCCATATTCAAAGAGTTTCGTTCCTCTCAGTTATTACTACTTGTCCTACTTCCCTTCTTGGCAGCTGCAATAAAACACTGACCGAAAAGCAACTTGGGGAGGGAAGGATTTATTTCACCCATACTCCTAAGAAACAGTTCATCACTAGGAAACGGGGTCAGGAATTCAAGGCAGGAGCCTGGAGGCAGGAGCTGAATCAGAAAATGCGGAAGAACCCTTCTTTCTGCTTTGTTTGATGATCACTTTTTCTTATACCTCCCAGAACTGCTCGCCCAGTGGTGACACCACCACCATCAATCAACAATCAAAAAATGCCTCACAGACAAAATTCCCATTTGAAATTTTCATAAAATTTAAAGAAGAATATGTTAAGTGCAGTCTCCTGGTGTTGATGCTGGGAGTCAGCCAGTCTGACCCGCTTCTCCCAAGAAGAAGCAAGATTTAAGTTTAGGATCTCAGTGGAGGTTACATTATTAAACGTTCCTTGATTTGTCACATTTTCATGTCATCAATGCTTATACAATGGCTCTTCCTCCTACACACTACTTGGTTTCTTCTCTCTGGACAAGGCCTCCCTGTGGCACATGGGTTTATGGACCCTCTATTGTAAATATATGCATTGACTATATGGTGCCCATCAGATCTGCTCTAGGGACACCAAGTCTGTCCCCAGCCACCACCAGAATCCCACAGATGTGTCTCCTCAAAAGGCAACTGCTCAGAGTGGATAAGGCCCCCGAATATAACTTTCTTAGTTTGGAATCTTACACTTGTACTTTTCAGCTTGAAAGAAATAATGATATTTTATCCAAGTAGATTTATGAACAGTTGTAAACATTTTACAGCACTAAGATTTCTGGGCATGTTTAACTACTATAAAATAAAAACATTTGTACTGAATACCAATTAGTTTTAAATTAAGTTACAGATCAAAGAGAGTTCAACTTCTATTTTGAAGATCATAGTGACAACATTCATTTTACATTTACAAGATGCACATGGACATACAGGAAAATGGGGTTGATGATGAAACAAATGGACACATCAATCATTTCATAGTTACTAGCTTCCATGTAAGTGTAGTCGTGACTTACTCATTTCACAAAAATAAATAAATAAAAATAATACATTTTAAAATACTAATTGTAATATTTTATTGTTAGCTATAATCTTTTTGTGTTTTATTTCCTAATGAATATCAAACTTTAACGAGAAAGTAGTCTAAATACACAAACTCTAAGCCCTGTGAATAAGCTTTAAATGCCAAAATTTTATGTTGAGTTGTATCTAAATAACTTCAGACATATAAATTTCTACCACCAGTAAAAAACCATTCCACAGAAGCTCCCAGAGGCATCTTGTGTTATTTATTATGTGATGTTGAAAAATAGTTAATGGAGTGCTATGCTAAACTAGAAGCTTAATAAATATCTTATTGATTCTAGTTCTTTTGATAATACTACCTATCAAAAATTTGTCAACAGTTTCTTTAAAACAAGTATGGAAAATGGACATATGTTCCATATATTGCAAGAAATTTTGTCATTATTTCTATGTGTAAACAGAAAACAAGTGGTCAAAAAATTAAATATCTGGGCTGTTTCATCAAGTCATTTCATAAGTTTGGACCCAAGGACTTTTATGTTTCATAAAATTCATACAGGAGATCATACTGGAAAAGCTGCCCTATGCAGCACATGGAGTGAGATGGAGTTCTGCACACACAACCAGAAATCTAGCCAAGCTAGTAAAAGGTGTAAATCATGGAACCAAGAGCAGCAAAACCCAGACATGTTTGCTCAATTACATAACCATGAAGGTTTAATTAAAGGAGTCCTAAAAAGTTTATTCTTTACTTATCCAATGCAGGTAGATGCAGTTTCCTCAATGACTACTGAAGACTCCTTCCAATGGGGGGGAGGGGAAGCATAGACTATTGAACTCAATATCATAACCATGATCATTATGCTCACCCCAGCACTACTTCTCATATTAAATCTTTCTGAATAATTTTATCAAAGAATTATCTGTCACAATAATTTAGTCGAAATGGAATGTGCATGAAATTACATTGGTTTTTTACAAGTTGTGTAGTGACTTTATAGTGTCATAATATAAATTTTCCTTTAAAAAAATGGCAACGTTGAACTTAGGAATGCGTCTCCAAGCACTGCTGATTCAAAGATGGGAGTAGTAGGTATTTAATTATGGGGGTACGGGGGATTAGCATACACCTGATCTACAAAGTATGATTACTTTAATTGGATTTATGTCAAGCGAACTGGCACTGCAAGAAGAACATGGTGAAAAGGTTGACGGACCTGCCGTTTGCACTGGGGTAGGGGATAGATAATTGGGCCAGTCAGGACTGCACAATATTAAAGAACTGTCTGCCAGCAACTGTGCTGGCTGCCACAACCTGTCCCAATCAGGCATAACTGCAGATTCCAGAAAAGTGACACGGATCAAAACAAAGGCCCACATTTCGTTTAGGTTCAAACTAAGAGCCAGTGCTAATACTGAGTATGTGTTTGATTACCAAGCGGTAGCTGAATATTCTACCTTACAAACTGCCCCTTGTTAAAATAAATAAGAAACCCTGGATTCTTTTGAGATACGGAAATGTTTGATTTGTTTATTTAAATTTAAGGAAAAACAGTGATGTTGAAGGAAGAAATGCCTCTGGCAATAACCCTAACACAGAAGGGTTAGGGGGAGAACAATGACAACAAACAACAAACAGGCATAAAACCCATCTCGAAAATTCCTGACATCCATAATTGATCAACATTTCCTGAAGACACACATGTTTTCTTTCATAGTCAGTTTAAATGGCTCAAAAACAGCAGGACAATGGCCAGACTCCCTTGTTAAAGGAAACAATTACTTGGTAGTATAGGTTATTTTAATGGATATATCACTTTAAACAAAGCCATAACATCTGTTCCACCTTCTAATTGCAAATGCAACAGGATACCGTTCACCAATGCATCATAAAAAAAAATGAAATGTAAGTGATTGAAATGCATGTGTATGTTTCTTAGTAGAAGCAGCATGCAATCTGCTGTGTTTATTACATGTTCTGGGCACAAATCAGATAGTAAACCTGCTCCCTGCTGAAACGGGATTTCTTCACCTTGAGTATGGTTGATACTGGGAGCCTGGCACCATCACCCTGTGTGTGTGCGTGGCAGAAGCGCCGCGCATCCTCAGGAAAGTCCTTTCTGGACACTGATGCCTTGTTATCAACATGATGGAGCACACACCATACACCATCACAACGCACGTTGGAATATATATACACTGATATATATATCAATGTATGGTCTCCAGAAAGGGGCCATCATTTGGGCAATTGTAGAACAGTTAGGAGGCAGACCAGCGCTAGAGAAAATGGGTCACTGGGGGCGGGCCTGGAGGCTTTAAAGCCTGGCACCTCTTCATGTCCCTGTCTGGTATGCCAAGATGTGAGAAAGCCTGAGTCACACCCTCCCACTACCACAGAGTTGCTGTAGCCAGGCCTTCCTGCCTTGATGGTGGGAATCCTCAGACTGTCAGACAGTTGGCCTCAGCAAAAAGAGAAGTTGCTCTACTTGTGTGTTGGGGGAGGGGCAGTGTACCCTTGCTGATAAATAAAAGACAATTTCCCCTCAGAACAAGGAGAGAGCATGAGAAGGGTTTTCATAGCACTATCCTAGCTTTCTTTGGTCCAAGAAGTGACTAAGTACCACCTGATGCTCCAAATGACGGTTTTCAGTTTTAGTAATAAATGAGAAAATAGACATGAGTCTATGTCATAACCCGACTCCCACCCCTGCCAAAGACAAATTGTCCTTCCCAAAAGTAATCCAATTTAAGGAAAACGTTTCAATGGGGATCAACTTCTGAAACTCTGAGTGGGGCAGGGAAGAATGTGACTAAAAGTGAGGAGTCCGGAGATAAAATCCTGTAGGTGGTAAAGCAGGATGAAACAGTACAGTTAGCACACTGAGGTGACAGCCAGTTTTGAGAACTTGTATCTTTTCCCAAATGAATTTACTTGGGATTGACTTTGCCGGGGTCTTTTATATGCATCGTATGAGAAGTTGAAGTGTTGGAGGGGTATGGCAGAAGCTTAAGTTTTCCCTAGTCAGAAGTAGCCTTGTCAAAAGAAGGTGCTGTCCTCTGTCCTGGGAGGAGGTCTGTTGCCAACACTAACATCTGGGAAACCCTTTAAGAGAACAAATGAACCCGCAAAGACTGGCCTGCAATTGACCAACTCTGACAAAATCTTGCTGCTTTAAGTGAAATAATAGGGCAAATGTCAACAAGACTCTTTAACCTGAGAATAACTTTCACATCTGGTTTTTTTTAATTTATTTATTTTTATCTCAATCACAGTTTAGGTTCTTTGCATCCCAGGCATAGCCCCCTCCCTCATTCCCTCCTACCCTCCCACTCCCTCCCTCATCTCCCTCCTCCCCGCCCCCTCCAAGTCCACCAACAGGGGAGGACCTCCTCCCCTTCTATCCAACCCCAGCTTATCC
>CM053763.1:77348769-77395819 GCA_028658305.1 Pachyuromys duprasi | reverse complement strand
AAAGCAGAAAGAAACATATGGTATATACTCACTTATATAGACCTATATAGGATAGGAAGGTCAAGCTGAAATCTACACACCTAGAGAGGATATACAGGAAGGAGGACCCAGGTTGGTATGATCACATCTTGTTTTTAATAACTAAATCTCGGGCAAATTCTATTAGTATCACCCTCCTACATTTGAGAGATAATACAATTAAATAATGAAGTACTTAGAGCAATGCGGGGCAAACATTATCCTTTGTTTCAAAACCTGATCAATTGCTTATCTTTCTTATCTAATAAATAATTAATTTTAAATGTTAATTCATACTAACATATGTTAAAAAATGAAATCTGATGACAGCCCTGTTGACTGCCAAAGCATCAAATTCAACTGAATACTCATGCAAGTTGGCCTTTGTATTGGGCTCAGCCTCTGCATACTTTCTTGCTGAGCTAGAAACTGCTGGTCATGGGCTGACCTGTTTTCTTGTCATTATTTCTTAACAATGAGGTACAACAACTATTTGCATATACTATGTACCTACACGCCATCTAATTATGAATTAAAATATGTAAGGCATGCTATTTGAAGATACTATGCTTTTCATTCATTTATTCACTTGCTTACTTTGATTTTTGAGACAGGGTCTCTAGTCTCAAACTTGCTGTGTAGCAAGGTGACCCTGGATGCCTGATCCTCTTCTTCTGCCTCTGAGGTACTGGGATTACAGAAGCGCAGCACCATGACTGGCCCTACTATGGCGTTTTAAATAAAGGATTTGAACATGCAGAAAATTCTGGATCCACAGAGCTTCTGAGAATAAATTCTAGACAACTAAAATAGAAAGGTAACAGACACCAAAAATGACAAAAACTTATCCTAAACTTATTTGCCACGGAAATCACAAGAAAATTAAGCTTAAGCATTTGGGCTGTAGAGCCAACCAGTGTAGACTTCAAGATTCACCATCCTTTCAGTATCTGTGGGATTTAAATCATCCTGGCCTCTGTCACCTCATCTAGTACGTGGGGAAAATAACCAATACAATGTCTGAGACTTGGTGGCAGTGAATGACAAAGCAATAATGTGACATGTGCTAGCTAAATCACTGGAAGTCCTCATAGAGGAGTGATTAGTGATTATTAGAGCACCCATCCTGGCATCAAATATTGTCATTTTCTGTCAATTCCTTTAAAGTGGGTCCTGTCATTTCCATGAGTAAAAAGGAAATTCTGATGGGATTTGCCAAAAATAAAAAAAGACCCTGAAGAAAATAATTTCTCCTTTACATATAAATCCAACTTCCTTTGATATCAACATGAAATATCCATGCGCATAGAAATGAGGAAGACCGGATGCTCTGTGCATCTATTTGGCTTCTAACTTCAAAAGCAAAACTCCAAAGCAATCTGTTGTAGCGTGTGGCCCTCACAGCCTCCTGACTGGATTCACTAAATGGCAGCACTAGAAGCTTCAGCAGCTAGAAGTCTTCAAACTGCAGTTTCCCCTCATCCCTCTGACAGTAAAAGACAGTCACACATGCATCCACTGGGTGTTTGCCTTCTGAGCATCTTCCAGGCCTCTCCAGTCTCACTAGGCATCCTAATGTCAAAACAGCGAACTTGTGGTATCCTGGCAGGTCTCCCATCTATGAATTACACAAGCCTAAACCCACATGGCACTGTCATCCTACAGTCTTGTTTGATGATATACTTGTACTCCAAATCATTACCCTGGCTTGAGATGCAAACTTAAGTCCTTGGTTTACTTACCCTCCTAACATACTCTCATTTCCCACTCTGAGATATATATATATATATATATGTCATGAATCTGACCTCTGCAAATTCCTGCTTTTTGGCTTCTAGTTGGATTTAGCCAAAGGAAAGCACACAGACTTCGAAGAAAAATCTGAGAGAAGAGACAACCTTTTCCTTTCTTCCCAGAATTTGATTTAGAAATGGTCATGCTTCTCTACACAAAGTCACAGGCCCTGCCCCCTTTTTTACATGGAGTACTTCTTAGTTCTCTCTCTGCTGGTAATGGCCCTGGCCTCGTTCATGCATGGTGGTGGCATGTACATGCTTGATATGTACCACATTCAATGTTGCCCCTGTTGCGCATGCTCCATCTACATGTGATTATCTACTGTGTTGCAATGTAACCAAAAGACCTCATCAGAGGCTCAACACACAGGGCAATACAATTTTTCTTTACTTCTATTCATCAGAGCTAATAAACCTCTTTTTCTTCTGATTTACTTCAGCCTTGAGTATCTTAGTGTAGTAACACCAACTAGATGGATACATCTGGCTCTTGCTGGGACTTTAACTGATGCAGAGCAGTTCTAGAAACCAGACGGTAGTAACAGGATTCTGGGATGGGGCTATCCATACAGTTCATAAAAGTATAAGCAAATTCCCTACCAGAAAAAAATAAGGCTGTGTTTCATGACATGTGCTACAACCTGAGCACTCAGATCATCTACATCCCCTAACCCATCTCTTAGGAATCTCCAAATGAACTATCAAAGAAGCTTCAATCTCCATTTCCCTGGTTATTAAGGATATAAAACACAATTTTTAGAGACCACTTAACCATTTCACACAGCAGGAGGGTGTAAAAGTGTATTAGAGTGATTCCATGATTCTGGTGGGACACAGTGGTGATTATTAATAATTAGTAACAAATAAGTGATAAAGTAAAGAAATCACCCTACCATGTCCTACCAGAACCACATTATAAACAGAACACAAACAAAATATGGCTACCTTATATTGGTTTCTGGAATTTTTATGAGTGGATAAAACCCAAATTGACCCCAAATATTAGATGTGGTAGTTAAGAACTCTGTAACAATTGGTGATGCCTAATCATAATACCAGCCCTAGAAACCTCTGAGGAAATTTATTTAATTTAGCTGGTTCCAGAGTCCTCACTTACCTCAGGTTTGGAGACCAAGAAAAGTATTTCTTTTACTCATCTTGCACTTAATAAGAACACAATACACTATACTATTATCAATTTATGGTATTTCATATTATATTTTTAATTAACATTTATGTACTTATCATGGCTAATGTGATGCTTTAAGATATATGTGCTGCATAGTGGCTAAATGACTTAACATAATATTATTTTATTACAATTATTATTAATATTACAGCTATTTCTGTGTTGGTTCAAAGCATAACAGAAATTATTGAGTAAATATATTGGTCAGATTCCAGTCTCTGCAGGAAGTACTTAAAAATGAATCAACTTGAATGGAGGAAAGAGGTGCTAGAGAGCAGGCTCAGCAGGCAAAGAATACTCACTTCCAAGTCAAATGACTCACTTTAATCCCCAGAACCCACATGGTAAGAGGCAAGAATCAATTCCTGCAAGTTGTCCTCTGTTCTTCACGTATAAGCTCTCCCTTTCTCTCTCTCTCTCTCTCTCTCTCTCTCTCTCTCTCTCTCTCTCTCTCTCTCTCTCTCTCTCTCTCTCTCTCTCTCTCTCTCACACACACACACACACACACACACACTAATTAAATTTAAGGGTAAAAGTTCATTTTGGCTCAAGGATCTAGATGTTTCAAGCACAGTAAGTTGGCTCCATCAGTTGGAGGAGTGACAAGACAGAATGCCCCAACAGGGAGCAGGGATGGGGCACCCTGTTGACCCTCTGGTGGTCAACAAGCAAAGGAAAAAGATGGACCAGGATCCCAATGTCCCATCAAGGGTTCTCCCAATGACCTATCTTCCTTCCACTAGGCATTTGCCCCTTAAAGGTTCTATCCCATCCCAGTAGCAACATAGGCTACTGACAAAACTATTATCACAGGATTTGGGGAGAACTTTTGAGTTCCAAGTTATAAGTATCTCAGAATGCTGTGTTACCTTCTTTCAGGACACAATGTATTCTCCTGCACTAGAAATTAGTGTAGGAATCAAGCAACTTGGGGTCGACTTACATCTGTCCCTAATTTCCCCCCAGCAGTATCATATCACTTCTGATATGGAAGGGTATGGTTGCTAAGGTTCTTTACATAACTGACCTTGTTTACCTACATAAAAAAAACACCCTAAGATGCCCTGAGCTCCATACCTTGTCATTAGGAAGAGGGAATAAATATGAGAGTAACATGACTCAAACATGTTTCCTGTTTTTGACATTGTTCTCTTAAGATCTAACATGAACTATAACATAAAGTGAACTATTTAAATTGTGCAGATCTGTAGTATTTAGTATAACCACAATGCCATTAACTAATGCCTTCACCTAGTTCTTAGAAATTTTTATCACCCTAGTAGAAAGTCCAGTACTCTATAGAGCAATTGCTTCCCATTTTCCTCTCCCATTTCCCCTCAGAAAGAAGCTTCCAGCCTGATTTCTGTTCCAATGGATATTGCATACAAATGGAATCATAAATTATATACCACTTTATGTCAGGGCTTTTTCATTTTGTGTTTTCAAAATCTATGTATCGGTTGTAGTATACATTCATATTCTATTCCTTCTTGTGGCTGTATGATGCCCCACTGTATGTGTATCATGTTCTGCATATCCATTCAGCCATTGATGAATGATTGATCATTACAGCCACTTCTGATGCATCCATTATCATTACTGGTTTCCAATACTTTTCTTTTGTATTTTAATTGGACTCTCTGGGTTTTAATAAAAGATACCACTTACCTTGAAATATTGCAAGAGATCTTTGCTTCAAAAGTCGTTGGTGGGTGGGGTGGGATGTTATTATAACCCAGAAACCATCCATTCTCTTCTCTCGAGGACAAATTGTCACTTTACACAAATACATAAGTAGTCTTGTCAGACAAGAAAATAACTGACTTCACAGTCTATAAGTAACTCTAGTTGTACATACACAGAAATAAGTATGTTCCAAAAAAGAAAGAGAAAGAAGAAAGAGGGGAAGAGGAAAAAAGGAGAAGGAAGAAGGGGATTAGCTCCTCAAAACCTTTGGAGAACAGACAGTATTGTCTGCCATATCAGGAAAGAAAACTGGCCTGGTCAACAAGATGGTAGAAGGTATCTATCTTTGTAATCCTGGCTGGCCTCCTCGGTAAAGCAGGCAATCATTGAAAAAACAAATCTACCTCATCTATAACTCCTCTATTTCCACGTAGTCACTTAGCCATGTCAACATCATGAGAACCAGCTTCCCCAACTGGACATGAATTCTCAGGATGGACTAGTCATTATTTGGCTCAGGTGCAACCCACATTTCCTTTTTGATGTTGTCTCCTCCCACTTCAGTTCTGCTGCTGTGTGTGATGAATCTTGTCCCCAGATCTGCATCACCCCAAAAGTTGTGTCTGTACCCCACTGCAAGGGTATGGATCTGGCAATGATCCAGTTCATTTGATCTACATAGCTGGTGGAAACAGATAATTTAAGTTCCAAATTTCTCCATTAATCAAAATAGTCTGATGACAGACGCATCTGCTTTTACTTTGGGTTGTATAGACACAGTCTAATTGCGCATTTCCTAAAAACAAAACTGTATCATCTGGAACATTCGCAGAGCTCTTCCTGCCCACATTTCTTTCCCAGCCATTGACTAAACAGATAACTCAGTAATTAAAATTCATAATCAACACATGGTAAGTAGTTTTCCTCTTTCTTCTTTTTTTTTTTTTACAATCCTTTCCACTAACTTCTGGGTGATTTGCCAACTGTTCTGCTATGCAGGAGCAAATACTCAAGGCTGTGTGTGCTTGCGGTTGTCACCTTGGCCTTCTTTCTTAACCCTTTCCTCTTTCTTGCAACCTCAGCAGTGAACCAACTACCCCGGGAGAAATGCTGGCAGTTCTGAGTCTGTCACAAGGGCCAGCTGGAGAGTGTTGCACTGCTCTATGACCAGGGCCACCCCTTTTGGAAGGCCTAGACAAGACTATTAGGCTTGGGCTTGTGAATGTAATTTGGCTAAGGAAACCCTGTGTTGAACATTAGAATAATGGGCTGGGTAGTGGGGGACTGGTAGGCAGCTGAGGTCAGTAGGGGGAAGTCCGAGGAACCCTTGTAAATGTTTGCCTAAAATCATAAACACATTCGATGAGGAAGGCCCGCAAGATTGATCATGATTTAGGTCCACTGACTGTAGATTGAGTCATATCAGCTTTCGAGAGTGTCAAAACTTTCATGACCTTTGAAACTTCAACAGAAACCAAGGTCATTGTCCATGTCCTGAGCTGGGAATACAGGATCCCAGGCCCAGAACTTCAAATGTTTTTTGAACACTTGCCCTCAGGCAACCACAAACTTTCCTCCTTGGCACTTCGGGAATTCCTGCCCGGCAAGCACAGACCCCCTTTCCCCAACATAGTGTGCCCTTACCCTTCTATGGGATGGGGGCATTGAGCCTTGGGAGTGAGCAGCCAGCACCTCCCCTGTATTGCCCTCCAGCCTCTTTCAGACCACAGGGCTTCAGGGCTAAGAGGTCAGGCTTCTGGTACTTTAAGGTTTAAAGCATGCAGATTCTAATCTGTTTCATCAGCCAGTTCGGATGCCACTTTTAACTGGCTTGTGCCCTTCTTCAGGACTCACCTTCATCATCAGAGCAAATAAATGAAGACACTCCTGACAGTTCCAGAAATCTGTGAAGCTGGGGTGGTATTTTTAACGCAGCCATTTTAAACAGTGTCTGCGCCGAAGTACTTTTGCTTTGGCTGTTGGTGCAGGTGAAAAGCTGAGAACAGCTGAGCTCCGGAGTCGACATGTGTGGCCCAGGGTGGGCCCTGGATTTTTCAAAGGGTAACGTTTTCACACATGGAAAAACACACCAGTGTTTTTAGTATTCATGGCTCAGTATAGCTCCCTCATGGGAGTTTCATAGACAAACAAGAGGCATCTAACAATGGAAATCCTATCACCATATCTGTTTCACCCTTCCTCCCATCTGGAAAATGTACACACACACCTGGGAAGTTCACTTTCTTGAATCTCTAAAAACTTTTAGCATTGCTCAGAGAATCTTTTCCTTAGAGTATTCAAGCAGACACTCTAAGGGTGCCCCTTACTCTAAGAAAAACAAGGTCCTTGACTCTGTGTCCTACAGTTCTTTGCCCCATCCAAAATATGTGTCCTAGAAGCAGGACAATTTTCTGAAGTTGCAAGACAAAAAGAACTGACTGCCCAGAATGCAAAAGGCCCTGAGCCAAATCCAGTGAGCTATACAAAAGCTCAGCACTGAAGCCTCAGATGGCTCAGGCCAGCACCTCCTGGAAACCAAAGATTCAGACTCCTGCCTGGGCAGAGGAGCCCAGAGATGTCATCCCTCCAGTAGCTTTCATAGATGCCCCCACGCCTCATGTGATCTCTTCTCTAGATCCTTCAAACCAGCCCTGCCAACAACTCCCTGCAGGCTGTGCCAGTATTTTATGATGAAGTATTGAACCATTGTGGAACGAGTCATTCTAAGTAGAAGCTACTTGAGTTCCTAGGTCCCTTCCCTGCCTTAAGGCAGAGCCTCACTAAACAGCACAATCGAATTCACCAGAAATCCACTCTCTAGGATCCAAGAAATATGACTCTAATCAGTGCAGACACTTCCTCAAAAGGGAGATGTCTCCCCACACACACTTTCTGCTCTCATTTGCTTTTCCATGTGTCCCTTGATCACCCCTTTTTCCTCTATAAAGTGAAGCCCAAATTCTGATTATGTCTTTAAGTAATGTATGTTTTTGTGAACTCTTGGACTTACATGATTATATCTGGGTTTTTTCCTCATGATGACCTGTCATTGTTTAATCATTAAAAGTAACTCTCGAAGATTCTCACTAGTACATACTACTTCCGTGGGTTCTCTTCTTGCATTTCCAATTGCCTTTGCACAATGGATGACCTCAGCAACAGTGCTGAGAAAGACAGAAGAATGGGGCATGGCTCTCTTAGTTTTCCTAAAGCCCATATGGTTACAGTGGGCTATTTGTATCAAACAGAAGCCATACTCCTTGCAAAGGAGTCCTCTCTATAACCCAGTTCTGATCATTGATGCCCCACCTACTGCTTCCAACCAACCAGTAACAGAGTGCCGAATGCCCTTTAAAACAACAACAACAAAAACATCCTTTATCCTGCTCCATCCTCGTGGATGATTCCATGTAAAAATCCTTCAAACCACCCACCTTAGAGATACCCCAGCAGGCCAGAATCCTCAGCGACAGACAAGGGAGAAGAGATGACACAGATGTGGCAGCTACCTACTTCATTTTGAACCCCATCTGAGGTCATTAGACTCCCACTAGAGCCATATTCAGCATATACCCCCATATTCAGCAGCAGTATCTTGCTGACATTTCCTTGGGCTGTGACCTTCTGCAAGGTCGGGAGGAGTTGTGAGCCTGAAGCCCCTGCAGAGTAGCATGTGCTGTGGAACCAGCTGCTGGCTGCTCCCAGGAGAACTCAGGGGTCAGAGTTTCAGCTACTGCAGTGGCTGCTAGTCTAGCCCACCCAGGCCTCCACGAGAAAGCCACAGAGGGAGAGATGCTCAAGGAAGAAAACAAGAGGCATAGTCTTAACAGTGTTACTGGGCTCTGACAATCTTCTCTATACTCACACCTGCTCTGGATCTCCTTGGCATTCTGGAACGATCAGACCCCAGACATTAATGGAATTAAAGGGAGGCACTAAGATGGTTCCAGCGGCAGCTACACTGAGGACACATTCTACCCTCCCTCCAGCCTATGTGCTGAGATGGTAGAGAAATACTCAGAAGACCCTAAAGTGGGAGGAGGGGCAGGAACAGGAATCTAAAAGTAATACAGTGCTGACATATCTCACCATCAATCCATTGAGGAGATGCAAGTCAGTACAAGATTTTACCTGGTTCTCACGTTTACAAAGGACCTCAGTATACAAAAAGCAGCAATCACAGCTTCCTCTTCCTGATGAGTGACTGCATCCTGAGACTATAAGACCTCATACCGAGACTAGCTAACTACTCCTCGCCCCCAGTGCTATATGGAATGATCACTAAACACACTGAAGTTGCCAGTTATTAAGGTAATAGTGGATGCCATCCCATCCTAGTGTGCGCAGACAACCTGGCCCAGTTTTTCTGTGTATATGTTTGTTGTCATTTCTTCAGTGTCACTGTCCTTCTTCATTCCTTCACCACCCTGTTCAGGTTTCCAGGACCTTGTCACACTGGACAGAGCACCTAAACAAAGAAAGCACTTACAGAAGGTTTCAAGAAATACATTCCAATATAAATTGTTGGTGATCATGTAACACAAAATAATACTCCTGCTACTTTGCGCACATGTGGAGGGAGGAAGGGAGAAGATGCATACGTGTGTACATTTGTGTGAGGGGTGCATGGTTATATTCAGGTTTCAGGCATATGTGTATATATACATATAGAGACCACAGATCAACCATGGATGTTGAACTTCAGGCACTGTCCACCTTGTTTTTTGAGACAGCCTCTATCACTAGGGCCTGAGGCTTACCTACTCAGCATGCTTGGCTAGCCAGTGAGACCCGGAGATCTAACTGCCCCCTCTCTCCAGCACTGAGATTCGGGCACACCACCACAGCCTTTTTACATGGGTCAAACTCCGGTCCTCATGCTTAGATGGCAAGCACTCAGCAAGTGAGCTATGTTCTCAGCTAAACTGGTACTTTTCAGTAAAAGTCCAAACTAGAATACATGTCACTCAGGCGTGTTGGTAGAACTACCCAAAGAGACAAATTAAGGACATGTCCAAGACACTAGTGATCTTTGGATAGTTAGCCCATGTGTCAAAGAATAAATGTGGATTTATCTCATGTTGTGTCAAACAAAGCAGATTAAGATAACAAAAATCTCCCAATTTTTGTGGCCTACAAAATGCTACTTGACAAAATGTTGTTTCTTACTTCTGCCTTGTGTTGTCTGGGTCAACTGAAGTATCTTTTCCAGGTCTCCTTGCTCATGGACTCAGTCTGCTAGGGCCTCCAAACTCGTAACATTGCTGATGGTCAACTGAGTGGAGGGAACCTGGGAAGACACCATCCAATAGGACAAAATTCCACCACTACCCACAATTCTTTGACGCAGACAAGTCACAGCCTCTAAGGTGTGTTCTGTGATAATGAAAACAAAGAGCCTTAGTGGGACATTCTTGTGTCTGTTACCTAGACCTAAGCCAGGGGTTTATTTCCAGTATCATCAGACTTTGAGATCTGCTCCTGAAATTCCCTATGCTACATCTTTGATCTTGAATGCCTCCTAAAGCCTGTGTATTGAAGGACTGATCTCCAGCCTGGGAAATGTTGGAAAGTGGTGGAACCTATGGGATATTAGGTCTAGTGTAAGGAAGTTATGTCTCAGTGCATGCTGATCAGGAAGCTGTTGGCCTCGTTTTTCTTGCTCTCTCTCTTCCCATAAATACTTTGTACCGCTATGTGTTTCCCCTGTGGTGAGCTCCCCACCATGGACAACAATAGGCCAGAGATTGGAACCTCTACAGCTAGGAGCCAAACGCTTCTCTCTTTTTTAAAAATGTATGATCTCTGCTATATTCTTGATTCACTGAGGTGAGCAGAAACTGCTGAGTAAACCACATAAAAGAAGCATGAAACAGGGCCTCATATTGTATAATTTTAAAAGTATAAGGTCAAGCAGACAGACCTTGTTATGACTGCATTGCCCAGGCTAGAGATCAACCCTTCAATACACAGGTTTTAAGAGGCATTTAAGATTGTCATGTACCATCTGTGTGACTTCAAGCAACTCCTTACCCCTCTGGAAATTTAAAAAAAATCATATCTAATTTAAATTATATCAAGACTATAAACCCAGTTTTAAAACAATCCAGTTTACTGGCCAGATCAAGACCAGTCCATGGGAGCACATATCAGGAACCACCCCTAAAAACAAATGTGAGTGTTGAGACATTCAACTGAAGCAGCAAAATGATGCCTGTTTAAAAAAAAAATCTCAGAAGATCAAACCATGCAGAAAATGTTTCCATTACCTCAGTAAACAATGGATTTTAGATTTCATTAATTTGTGTAACTGCATCGAACACTGCACATTATGTCCTCTGCTTTAACTACCTTGTGTAGATGGGGAAAACTCCCCATATTTAGTTTTCCCAACCCGTTCAGACACAGGAGAGCCAGCCAACACACTTTCTTTGCATTGGCCTGACCTGTGTTTACAAGGTTCTCTGCTGGCCATTCCACCTCGTTCTCATCCCAGGCTTGTGCCACCAGCTTAAACAAACATGTTCATCTGCTCGCAAGAAACACACTCAGGTCTTTGTCTCTTCCAGGCAAAGAAATAAAACAAACAAGTAAACAGAAAAGGTTGATATGATAAAAATGGAGCCAACCACAATTCTTGGCTAGGGCACACCAAACCAGCTGAACTGATTTTAAAAATCAAAACCAAGTCGACGGGGATGAATGCACAATTTACTGGGTACTAATCCAATTGAGTGGGCTCATATCTGTCCAAATAAAAGCGATCGAAGAGGAGTTATCGCTCTAAGCTCATGGTGAGTCAGGGACTTTGCTGAAGGCTTTTATGGATTCTCTTGTGCTGTCACCACAACCCAAGCATGCAACACTGGTCTGTCTGCAGTTCTACAAGAGCACCTGGAACACTGAGAGATTAGGCACTTTTCCTAAAGAAACAGCTCAGCATTCATGCCCGGCCTGCATGTGGCTGTTGCATTTGAACCTCTGGAATACCCTGAGGTATTCCATGTCTTTATTTTAACACAGCATTTTACAACCTGTCTGTAATTCCTCTTGCCAGGAACCAAAAATTTAACTTATGTACTAGCAAAATAAAGTAAATGCGTGATACATTGATCATCTCCTGTCAAGTTGGTGCTGATTGCTGTAATTAGAATCTTTTAGTTTTTATAAAGAATGATAACTAGTTAAATTATACATCACTCTGTCTTAAAATATTACCTACTTGAGACTAAAGCATAGATGTTTTTATCATTTTTACATGTACATGTATAAGGAATATTATGTACAGTTGTGAACACAAATTTCAATGTAAAGGTTCTCCATGATCTCTTTCTCTTCCTCCACAAATATTAGTTATGCACCTCTGAAATGCTGGGTTATTTGACAGACAGTGGATTATAAAGATGGGCAACATAGTCTTTTTATCTGAAGGAATTCATAGTCTGTCCAGAAAAAGTCTGCAAAACTAAAAATTGGCATTGTTGCAGTAAGCTAAACACAGAACCCAGTTTAAAGATTCAAACATTCGGCCAGTTAAGGATAGCATAGGCAGTTGCGGTGCTCAATGGACAGTTAGAGCAAAGACTTCGGGGGTATTTTTCTGTGTGTTCCATGACTTCAGAGTAAAATGTGTCCGTAAGATCTACTGAGGTCTTTCTACAATGTGCTAATGGCAGTGCCATGTGTTCTCATAAGAAAGAAGAAGATGAGCTAGAACTTTGGGAAAATGTCCATCTGCATGCTAACGTGATCTCTTCTTGGTACCAAAATCTGAAAGGTAATGGAAGCTTCTATAAACAGAAGACAATCTAGAAACAACAGTGAGCAAGATAGTGACTGATCTGTAAATCATGCCAGGAGGGATGGCTGAAGAGCAAAGAAAGAGAGAAAAAAATACAGGGGACTCGATCAATCATCAAATACAGAAGATCTGCCATTTGGGGGGAAGGTTTACTGCCAGCACTTCTTCAGAAGGCAGCGCAAGTACCAAGGAGAAGGAGGGGTACATGGCAAGATCTTCACATGCTACAAACACAATAAAGACAAAGGAAAGAAGAGAAAAAAACCAGTGGTCGGATGGCTGTCTTCACCGCTTTTCTGATATGCGGTCTGCGTGAGAAGACTGGCCAGTAGAGAAAGGGTGTGAGGGCATTGCTGTGAGTATTTTGTTCAAGGAGCTGCAGCAAAAGGAAGCATTTTCATTAATATCTGCATGAGAAAGTAAGTGTGAAGTGGAACCTCTGTCCTTTGAGAAGCTGAGATGGACAAGATTACCTGAGACTGAACTATGAACAAAGAGATAAACTAGCCCAACTCCTAGTGAGAGTCCTGTGCCTTCAGGAGCTGAGCCTGAAGAAATTGCTCATTTCTGGGACTTCCTGCTTGGAAGTGTGTCTTGGAGCAAGGTTTTCTTCTCCAGCCTTTAACCTCTACATTCTGATTCTGTCTCCATGCCACACAACTTCAGCTTTGCTAGTACATTGTGCTTGGAGTTTGAGGTAGAGCAGCGGGACCTCATAAAAATATTTATGTATTCACTTGTTATTTTTAATAAATTTTATTATAAAAATCCTTGGAAATAAGTAAAAACATCACATCACATACCAACATTGACCAGGCCTAAAATCTACACAAACTGCATGTTACCTCCCATATACAGAATCTAGCCAATAATATATGTTTATTTTAAAATATCTATTTCTGTTTAACATAGCTAGAAGAGAAGGTTGGGCTCCCAAGGATGAAAAGAAGAGAATTTGTGCCTTTCCCTCCACATTCAAAAGTGTCCCTTTCAGTATTTCTAACCACAACGAGCACAGAGTGTTGCTGTGTTCTTCTCAGTTTACACGTGAGTAAACAGAGCCCCACCAGGAAGTTAAGTCATCTGCCCAGCTGCAGCTAAGTTTGGCCTCCTCCACCTCCTGGCCAAGAGCAGGGGATCTGCCTCTGAGTTCTATGAGCTCAGCCCCTGGCAAGGACTGCAGAGCTTCAGTCAAGCCTCCTACTTTCCCCCAATTGCATCTGTGCGTGGCTGCGTGAAGTCAGCAGTGAGCTGGGACGCCGGGAAGTCAGCCTAGCAAGAATCCATCATGGCACCCAGATATCTAACTCCTCCATGATAGCCAGCCATGCCCTCAGACTTCACCTCCTCCCAGGTAATATTTGCTCCTATATCCTCTCTCCGAAGAATCCTTGAAGCAGGTTTTGCCTGAATCCCCTCCATCCTGATGCTTCCTCTTGGTGGCTTTTTACGTGTGGACCCTTCTTCTTGTTTGGTATTCTTTCCGCTTGCTAGTGCTATGCTCCATGTGGGTGCCACGCTCTGCCAGGGTGCAGGGCAGGGTTACTAAGTCCCCACACTTGCTGTAAGAGCCCCGAGTAAAAACACCCTTCCAGGGTTTAACAAGTGCTTCTGGATAATTTCTTTTTGAATGTCCTGTTAGGTTGCCCGTGAAGCACCGACTAATTCTTACTTCCTTAAAGATATCTGTCATTCTTGGTTGTTGCTGAGAGAACAATTAATGGAAACAACCCTGAGGAGAGCTCCAGCAGGCAGCAGAATTTGTTCGCCCTTCATCTGAGCCTTAGGTCCTTTGTAAGACGAAGGGCTAGGTAAAGGGTATGCCCCTGCCCCGTCCCCCACGCTGTTACCTGCTCTTGCCTGTATAAACAGAACACAACAAAGTGAAAAATATGATTTAGTAGAAAATAAAGCCATACATACAATTACATATTGTATTATGTTTAACTATCAAGGCCAATCTCCATGTGAGGGAAAGCGATCTTTCCTGGCTTCGGCAAACCCGTCTTCAGAAAGGAGAGGCGCGCTGGTGGCTGCAGCAGTGTCAGGCCCCAGCAGCTGCTGGCACAGCCTTCACGGTTGGGACAATCCCTGGATCAGACTGACCTCTAGGGGCCGCGCGGCAACCGGCAGCCAGGCCTCCCTAGCACACAAAAGGAGCCGCAGGAGGCTGGCAGCAGGAGCCCGCCAAAGCAGGCGGGAAGGGCTCTCAGATGCAGACGCCACAAAGCCAAAACATTAACATTTTGCTTGCTATTTATTCAGCTTCTTTGTCTTTAATTCCCCATCGCCAAGTAGCCTCCAAATGTGTCTCTTTCGGTATCAAAGTGATCACTTCGGATTAAAGCATTCCTTCTGGAAAGATACCTTAATTAAAATGTGTGTGGCGGGGAGGAGTGGGTGGGTAGCCACATCTCTCTCTCTCTATGAGAAAAAGGAAGAAAACAACCAAAAAATTGAATAGTTTAGGAAAAGAAGAAATGGCCGGTCACAATGTGAGACAAATTATTTTTAAACTTTTGGTGTTTCTAGTGGGTTATCACCATTGAAAACTGAAGGCAGTAACTGCAAGTTAACATTTACTGAGTACCTACTATGTGCTAATCACTATCTTCAGTGCGTTCATTTATTAATGTTTTAATATGAGACTGAGCACCTCCCATGTGTTGAGCACTATCCTCAGTATGCCCATTTATGCTACATGTTTTCATATGAGACTTGTAGGGGACAGAGATGGTGACTCTCAAAGTCTCAGCCTATAGGTATCAAAATCGGATTAAAGCCCAGAATACACAGTTTCCCCTTTTAAGAGCTATATGTAAATACATTTTCTTTCTTCCCCACCCCTTGCAATTCTCAGGGCACTTCAAACTCAAACCAGTATTCTCAACATACTCACCCATTAACAGCAAGCCAGTATTAACACATAGGTAGTCTGGCACCTGGCACAGAAGGGAAAGTCTAGGGCGACTCCCAGGGGAGAAAGGAAGCAGGGTTTTCTACTAAGTGAGGTCACCTTCATGGGCAAGCTTTCAACACTGCAGAACAATCACGGCCAAAAAGACTTTGGCCGAGAGTGCCTGCTCTGCCTCAGTTTTCCTCCTACAATGGGAAGGGGGGGAGGGATACCTTCACAGTAAGGTTGTCAGGAAGTTAGCGGAGTACCTCATGCTGACCCCAGAATCTCTATCATCTGTAATCAAGAGCCAGCCTTGCTAATCCAAAGCTTCAAGATCTCCATGACTCAGGGCAACAACAGGACAGATAACCTGGAGGAGTCCCATTGAGGATCCAGTACTGATGATGTCACAGAGGCTAGAGATCTCTCGAATTGAATCAATGACTCTGTTGTAATGAACATTTGCAAGTGAAGATGTGTGGACAGAGGGACACACTGACATACTGCAGCTTCCACGATGAGGTGTTTTCCATGCTTTGTTGTTTTGTTGTTGTTGTTGTGTGTTTTATTTTAGGAGGAGGTTGCAAGGGTGAAGGGCAGATATAAGGGCATGAGGAGATGAGTGGGACTAGGATGCATGTGAAGCTCACAAAGCATCAATAAATTAAAAAAAGAGAAAGATCAAACAATAAAAGCAAAAGAAAAATGAAAAGCTTAGTGGTTGGCTAAGCTCCAAATAGAGGTACCCAATAGAGGTATATGTTTAGTGTGGTTTGTCATTGTAACCTGGATCTGCAAGTATGGGGTAATGGAGAAAGATAGGTATGACGTTGATTTCCACAAGGAAAGATGTGTGTTAGAGTTCTCCAGAGAGACAAAACCAAGAAGACTGATGTGTAGAGAGAGCTAAGAAGAGATTTACTAAGGAAATTAGGTTGCACGGTCATAGAAGCTGAAAAGTACCAAGGCAAGCAATCAGCAAACCAGAGAACTGGGGAATCCTGTAACAGATTTCTCCATCCCGAACCAATGACTAAGGAAATTGGGGGGCAGGGGAGGTTTCCCTAATGCAAGCCCTAAGGTCCAAAAGCCAGAGACCCTGGAGTTCCAAGACCTTTTGGTGGGAGAGGCATGTCACCACTCCAAAAGAAACTCTGCCCTTCTGTGTTTTTCTTCTACTCGGCAGATCCGGTGACGTTCAACCACATCAGATGAGGGTGGGTTTTCCTTGCTCAGGCCATTCACTCTGATGTTACACCAGAAACAATGCTGTAACAACTATGTTGGGATCCCTAATCCAGCCGCTGACACCTAAATTCATTATCATGGAAGGGAAAGGAGGACGACTCATACACATGGCTCTGATTATAGGCAAAATTTGATTTACAGAAATACCCAACAGTGAAGCAGACCAAAAAGAGAAGCATGCACCCTGCATGGGAAGAGTGACTCAGACCTCTGTACATACAGAGCTGCTTCATGGACTTTGTCCAGTTTCTTAATGTCACCTGTGAAGGATTCTCAGGATTCCTAACTTGGTTCTGGTGGAGCCTGATGACCTATTAGTTTAAGGGGCATAAAGAGGGCAGAAAAATATTCTGAACCATTCCAGCAGGAATGCAGCAAACAGAAATAAGGGCATGGAAAAGTCTAAGAACAACAGATCCAGTTTCTTTAGGAAATAAATTGTCAGATCAGGATGAGGGGCAAAGTGCCTATGATAAGACACTTATGAGGCACATCAAACAAACACAACAAGTATTTATGCTTGCTGTGAATTATGCTTTGGATAGGCAATAACCCATTTTCAAAATAGTTGAGGAACCCTAAACATTGATTAGATCTTCAATATTTAAGATGTGTTTGTTTCTAAAAGGATCTTTACCACTTAGAGATATGTACTGAAATATTCATGAACAATACAGAACAAAGTCTAAGGTCTGCTTCCCAAGGATCCTTTCTCCAGGGCAAAGATGAAGAAGTCCGGGCACAGGTTGATCATTGTTTGAAGTTGGATAGTGATAGCATCAAAATTATTTCATTTTTTGTATTATATGTACATATATGGAATTCCCTGTAATAATTGTTTTCTTAATGGTTGTTCTAGCCTTGGGTGAGTAAAGAGTCAGTTGTAAATATTTGCATCTGTTCAAGTACAGAGGCAAGAATATTCACGTACTGTGTGAGGAAGAGTGAGCAATCAAGAGGAACACAAGGAACAAAAGGTGGGTGATGACACACTCACTTTTGAGCAGAAATATTGAGGACAGAGTCTGGAAAACAAGAGAAGTACCAGAAAAAAAAGCAGCTAGTGTTTTTGATAATTTTTATGTGTCAAACATGTATTTTTTCCACTTATGCCTTGACATATTTGCCGGACATTTTTTTTTACTGTGACCATAATACATGACAACCAGGAAAGAGTAACAATGGGTGATGCTTACCTCAGAGGTCCCAGGCCTTCCCAGTGAGAAGGGATTGATGGATCAGAGCTATAACGAGGAAGCAAAGCAGAGAAGCTCAGGGCAGTATGGACAGGAAGCAGATCAGAGCAGGAAACAGTCAGGACAAGATACAGCCCATAGGACATGCCCTTCCTGACCTGCTTCTTCCTACTAAGCCCCATAGCCTGCTTCACGCTGCCACCTAGGGCATTCATTGAGTTCTAGCCCACATGGTCTAATGGTCTCAGAAATGTCCCCATAAACACAGCCAGAGATGTAACATAGTCACCTCCTAGGTACATCTCACTCTAGTGAGATGGCAGTCAAAATAAACCCTCACACCCTACAACATGTTAATCCTGCACCAGTAACTAATTCTACATTACAAAAAGATGAAGTGATATGTATAGAAAGCAATGTAATATTTGAGACAACACAGACAGACAAAGCAGGATCTTGAGCACCAAAACAATGCAAAAACTTTCAGTAACTCCTCCAGTGAGTAATCCATTAATTTTTTTCAATTAAGAATCAAAACCCACATTAGCCATGTACTGCTATCTAACATGCCAACATGACAAGATGATATGACAACATAATAAAATAATCTTACAAAGGTTTTATCAGTCTAACTTGAGGACTTGTTGAAAAATTACCTAGTGTAGATTACTAGGTTCCAAAAACTCAAATGAGCCCAGGCTCTGTAGAAAAACAGTCCTTGTGCTCAGGGTAAATAGGAGGGCTGCCTCTAACATCTTGAGGAAGTACCGGGGATGGATAGCATTACCTTCTAGTATCAAGCCTTCCAAAGCTACTCAAAACACTTGGTCACTCTTTTGAGGAGACACTCAGGATATGCAGGGAAAGTTAAGGAATAAAGGTGTGCTATGGTCTCAGCAGATTGTGTGTATTATCAAACACGGGCTGAGAGTAATGATCAGCAGGTACCAGCTGCCTGTCAAGCACAGCTGCTGGCTAGTGAGTCCTTCAGGCCAAAACAGAAAAGAAACACATGATATCAGCAATGACTCCACCCTTCCCATCAGTAGAAGTTGGGGTTACCCTTTCACCTTGGCTGCTCTGGGAAATTTAATCTCAGTGACCAGAAGAAGACTTCCCTTGTCATAACCCCACTTATGGGTGGAGTGGCATCACCAGACCTAGATTAGATGTTCCAGGGAGGGATGTGGTCATAAAGTAGAGATGGACATTTGGTCCATATCCATTACAGATGATTGGCCCCATTCATTTATTCATTTTCTGGCCCAAGCCCTGGGCTAATGTTATAGAATGAAGGTCCTTACCTTTTGTGGCTGAGTAATCCAATGAAGGATACAGTCAAATGCTCATTTATCGTGTATGGTGAATCTTCAACACTAGCACAGAAAAAGAGACTGCAAGGACTTAGAGAAAAAAAACAGCAATTCCACTTATGGAGGTAAAGGTGGAGATAAAGCTACAAGGCAAGTGAAATCACATATTTTTCACATGAGATTACATCACCAGGTTGGGAGAAACATCAATTCCCAAAATGGTATCAATGTGTGCAAATTACACCAAGACTGAAACAGGATGAACAGAATTTTTGACCCCACACTATGACCTCACCATGATGTGTATCAGATGAGTGATAGCTTTGCTTGTTGTCCCTTCCAGATGCATGACATGTTCTACTCACCTTATTCATTCTGTCAGTGCTAACTCTTACAAGTGCTTGATCATGGCCAGTGACAGACAAGACAAAATGGAAGAATGAAAACAAAGCCTTCTTTAACTCTTGTACAAGGAATCAAGCTTTGATTATATAGAGATGAAACAGCCACAATTAAACTGCTTCCTCCTGTTTAACTCTTTAAGCATACCAGAACCCAAGAACTATCTCTATTAAACTATCTCTATTCTATCTCTATCTTGGACCATCATAGTGTTTCTAGAGCAAGGCAGTGATGGGAGCCTGAGTTTCCTAATTTCTCACACTAATCTCCAGTCACCTTGGACAGCCACCTTGCCTGATTCCATCATGCTATTCTTCAGAAAGGGCTCATTGGCTGCTTATTCTCTCTTGCAATGAAAGGTGTTATGCTCTCTGAAAGGTTCTATTTTTATTTTAAAGGCTCAGCTGGGAATGCTAAACTTTGTCTTGCTAAGTCATTTGTAACTGACACTGAACAAATAGCATATGATCTAAAGTCTATAAATTTGTCTCTGGGCTTCAAAGTCTTCCACTCCCAAGAGCTTGAACTTTGGCACTCCACCCAGCCGCATGGTTGACATGTTGGCAATCTGAAACTTTTTATTAAAACATTGAGTGTTAAAGTAGCTTTATGTTCATAATTGGGACAGCCCCCTGTCCTTCTTTGTTGACCTGCATTTTTGCAGTCCTCACCAGGAATTGTACTCCTTACAGTGACCCCCTTCAGGGAAGAAGCTATAGACAGAAGTGAAAAACTGACAGAGCCCTGCTCTAGAACATAAAAATCCATGCCTACTTCATCACGGGATCTCTGCACAACATGGGTTGAGCACTCACTGTGTGTCGAGTACCAGGAATTCCACAGCAAACACATCGGAGTCCCGGGCCTCAAGCGAGCAGATATTTTTGCATGGAATTCAGAGAACAGAGACCATAACCAGTAGGGGTGAGGAGAACTGCAAAGTTGAGGCTGTGGTTTGGATATGGTTTGAGCGTCCTCTAGGGGCACGGGTCAAAAGTTAATTCACTGTGAAAGTGGAAATGTGGTCTATGCTGCACTGGAAGGAAATGGATTCTGCAACATCAGCAGGGGAGCTCATGAGTGAATCCTGGTGGCTTTGTAAAAAGAGAGATCAGGGAGACACAGACATATGTGCACTTCTTGTCTCCTGAAATCTGCTGGCCTGCATTAGAATCCCGGCCAGGCCTCACCTTTTCATCATGCAGAATCTTCCTGAAAGCACTCTCTTTGCTCTACTGTGGGACCATTCCTCTATTACCATTTCTCTGGGTCCTGAAAGAGAAGAGAAAATGACTTGGCATCATCCAAGTTTTTAATTTCTCATTTTAATATTTATATAGTTGAAATACTAGAAACACAATGCAATAAACGTGACCATCGTTTGCTTTCTTGGCACTTTTCCGGTGTCTCTGTCTCTCTCTCTGTCTCTCTCTGTCTCTCTGTCTCTCTGTCTCTGTCTCTCTGTCTCTCTGTCTCTCTCTGTCTCTCTGTCTCTCTGTCTCTCTGTCTCTCTCTCTCTCTCTCTCTCTCTCTCTCTCTCTCTCTCTCTCTGTCTCTCTCTCTCTCCTTCCCTCCCTCCGCCAGGCCTATAGTTCCAGGTATCTATGTGGCTGAGGCAGGAAGATCACATCAACTCCTACAAGAGTTACAGAATGAAAGTGAGACTGAGGTCAA
The DNA here is from genome assembly GCA_028658305.1 of Pachyuromys duprasi. NCBI lineage: Eukaryota > Metazoa > Chordata > Mammalia > Rodentia > Muridae > Pachyuromys > Pachyuromys duprasi. The sequence continues at coordinate 77,374,597 of CM053763.1, read as the reverse complement.
CGAGGTAACTGAGATCTTGTCTGAAAATCTAAAAAGAGGGTTAGGGGTATATGTCCATGGTAGAGTGCTTGCATAACACATGAGAAGCCCTAGAGTCAATGAGTCAATTTCCAATAACACAAATAAATTTTTAAATGAAATAAAATAAATATCACACGTGAAATCATTCATTATTGATACATGTGTAGATGTATGGGTACGTGTATATGTTTGTACACACACCATTTTGACTGCTTTGTTTATTCTGTTTGTGTACAAAACACTTGATCCATCTTGCTCTTGTTGGGTGTCTTGGTAGCTTCTAATTCTTTTTATATATTTTGCTTGAACAAAAATCCTAATAAAGGTTTTTATACAGCGCTCATAGGTTCTCTGGTTAAATATGTGTGAGGGGAATTGCTAGTCACCAGTGTATGTGCAACCCAACGTCATTAGCTCCTCCATATAACTTTACCTCTACATGCATGGCCATGTCACCTTTTCAAATGTCTGCTCTCTGTCCACTTCCCAAATAACCTCTTACGCATTTCTCAGGATCGTTGTACCCATTTGTAACGGGATTTTTATTTGTTTGTTTGTGTTTTTGGTCTCATTAATTAGATGTCCACAGCTTTCCCTCGATTTCACTAGCCATTTCTTCGCAGTCTCCTCTCACAGCTCCTCTTCCTTGATGACCTCCACTGAGGATGGCCCTGAGATCTGCCCCAGGCCTGAAGCCCTTCTTTTCGCTATTAATATACAGAACCTTAAGTGCACTTACACTGCCAAGCCTTTCCTGCCGTATCCATGTTTATATCCTTGAGTGCATGCATAGCCTTGACCTTCCCACAAATAGCAAGCTTCTGTAGCTGCCTGCTAACTTAGTGCCTCCGCTGAAAATCTGGCCCCTCACACTTCAGGTGCTCACAAGTTAAACTCCTGCCCTTTCTCCACAATCTATTCTTCACCTTCACCTCCCTGTTCTGTCAGCAAGGGGCCACATGTCCAGTTGCTGACGCTGACATCTGAGCATGACTGATCCCTTGGCCTTCTCACCCCACCCTGAATATCAGCGTCGCTGTGGGCTCCATCACACTGTGTCACAGAGCCCCTTCACGCCACCTCACCCTCACGTCTCTCCAGAGTTGAAGCAGTCATCTCTAACATTCCTTTCTTTCTCTTTGTCCTGGTCCAGTCCGTTCCCCACACACCAGCCAGAGCATTTCACTAAAATGGACAACATGCTTCCACTTATTTGATATTCACCAATGGTTTCCAATTTGCTCAGAGAATGAGGTCAAACCCCTGTTTGCTGTACAAGAAGGAGTTTGAATTGTGTTCAGCCTCATTTCCTCCCTTCCCTACTTACCTTCCTGTCCATGTCCTTTCAGGACACACTGACCCCACACTCTGTCTAGCGTGAGGCACCATCCCACGCAGGGCCTGCAAACCTGCTCTTTCCTATAGTGCTGCACATTTCTAAAATAAAACTGTACGCTCAGAAGATGTTGAGGTGCTGGAGAGACGACTCAATGTTAACGGTACTTGCTGCTTTTCCAGAGGACACACGATAGGTTCCCAGCTCCCGTGTCGGGCAGCATAAACTTCCTATAACAACAGATTTGAGGGAGCTGAGCCCTGCAGGGACTTGCACACACACACACACACACACACATACACACACACATACATACACACACACACACATACACACACACATTCACACACACACATTCACACACACACATACACACACACACATACACACACACACATACACACACACACATACACACACATACACACACACATACACACACATACACACACATACACACACACATACACACACACATACACACACATACACACACACATACACACACACACACATACACACACACACACACAGAGACAGAGAGAGAGAGAGAGACAGAGAGAGAGAGAGACAGAGAGACAGAGAGAGACAGAGAGACAGAGAGAGACAGAGACAGAGAGACAGAGAGACAGAGAGAGACAGAGAGACAGAGAGACAGAGAGACAGAGAGAGACAGAGAGAGACAGAGACAGAGAGACAGAGAGACAGAGAGAGTAGAGAGAATTAACTAATTAGTGAATTCCTCCATTTTTTTCAGATTTTCCACATTTTACCATAGGATCTCTTTCTTCATGGCTGAATAACTGTTTTGTTCTTGATATGCTGTACTCTTCATAATCCTACTACTGACTGTCACCTCAGCTGATTCACATCTTGGGCTATTGTGAATGTCACAGTAAATAGATGCATACAGTTCTCATCTCATAAATCAGGACTCTATTTTCTGATTTTAAAAAACCATAAGTGGGCTAGCTAGATGGTATGGATGTTCCATGTTCAATGTTTGGAGGAATCACCATACTGTTTTCTACACTGCTAAATTAAACTTATATTATTAACTGTGTATAAAGGCTCTTTTTTTCCTATATAAATCATTACTAACATGTTTTTTATAATATCCATTCTGAGGTAAGGTGGAATCTCATTGTGTTCTTAATTTTCCTGATGATGAAAAAAGAGTTTTTCATGAAGTTACTGGATATTTGTGCTTCTTCCTTGGTATTTTTCAGGTTTTCACATCCTTTGAAGTCTTTGTTTTCTTGAGTTTTGTTTTTTTTTTTTTTTTTTGGTTTTTTGCTTGCTTGGTTTTAGTTCTCTACATAGTGTAAACCTCTGTGAGAGTAAGAAAGGGCTAAGTCTACTTCATTCTGTCGGTTGACTCTTCATTTTATCTACTTTTCTGGGTAGAATCTTTGGGTGTGATTCTATTCTCAACTCTTGCATGTTTCCTCTACTTTTGAGGTCTTATCCAGGAAATCTGTCTATCTGGGCCAATATTCTGACATGTTTCCCCCATACACATGACTATAATTGTACTTCTCCATGACATATTATAGTTAAATTATTAAAAAGCACAGGACAAAGAGAGTAGATTACCCTTAAAGAGGTCACATAACATTTAAATACAAACACATTAGGAAAACCTCAGATTTCTCAAAAGAAACTCTAAATGCCAAATGGCATTTCTGAGTCTGAAAAATAATAACTACCAACCAAGATTATTACACTCAGCAAAGTTGTCCTTCACAGACAAAGTAGTAAAGACATGACAAGGAAATATTAAGAGAACTTATCACTAAACCGGAGTTACAAATGATGATTTAGGGAATCCAACACCCAGAAAATAATTTATTAAATATCATGATTAAGAATGTCAATAAGCTGAGTCAGGTGGCACACGCCTTTAATCCCATCACTCCAGGGGTCAGAGGCAGGCAGATAACTGTGAATTCGAGGCCATCCTGGTCTACAAAGGACGTCCAAAGCTACACAGAGAAACCCTTCCTTTAAAAAACAAAACAACAACAAATGTGAAAAAATCCCACCAGAGCAAGAGACACACCAATGAGGAAGACAAAATAAGGATTTCCAATACTGTAAGCCATCACATTTATAAAATAAAAGGAAGAAATATGTGAGAATATTCAAAACTACTTGGAGAAACATTGGAATGAAATATAATAAATTTATATATGCCAAGTGCTGGAACAGCATCTAATTTTATTTTAGTATTTAAAAAGATTTATTTATTTATTTATTTATTTATTTATTATGTATAAATGTTGTGCCTGCATGTATGCCTGCATGTCAGAAGAGGGCACCAGATTTCATTATAAATGATTGTGAGCCATCATGTAGTTGCTGGGAATTGAACTCAGGACCTTTGGAAGACCAGCCAATGCTCTCAACCTCTGAGCCATCTCTCCAGCCCAGGATCTAATTTCATAAAAGCAAACACTAATAGTTATAAAAAAGAGATTTAGGCCCCAAATGTAAAAGCAAGTGACTTTAATACTAAAAATAACTGTACAAAACTAGAAGAAAAATATTAACATGAGCACACAAAAGATTTCAGGAAGACATGTTAGAAGAACACACTGGGTAAAGGACAGCTTCAGTAACGGCTGATGAGAAGACTTGGTAGCCACGTGAAAGATACTGAAAGCCCTTCTTTCTATATAATGAAACACAGGCAGGAAACTGTAGAGTCTACAGCTCCATTTGAAGCTATTAGGATGGGGGTTGGGACAGTATCATGTTGCATTTTGCTTTTTACAGATATGGCCATCAGACTGTAATAGAGAAAACAAGCAGCAGTCTCCGCAGGACACTGATGAAGGCAAGAGCTCTCTGCTGGCCCTGACCCTGCAAGGGACCTTGATCATCCACCTCTGTTCCTGGTAGCCATTACTGCTGTCTGTCTGCTCACATTAGAGCCTAAACTCCTTAATCCTGGCCCCAAGTGGTTTCTCATAATATATATTTGAGTGCTGATGGTAGCAATGAATCTCATCAGCTGTGTGGCCCCTGATGCCCACTCTCACCAACTCTTCTGTGTAGGTAAGTGTGAATTTATCTAGTTTTTTTTCTTTACACTTGAAAAACGATAACCACATAATACAGTGTTTGGCTGAGGAATAAAAAGATAATATATGTCCCATATAATTAGAAGAACTATGGATATGAAGCAGTGAAGTCACACATACTTAAGCCATATTGTCACATCGTTAAATCACTAACAAAACCAGACTGTACTGACCAAAAGCCTGATGCTGAAAGCAGAAACCAGTGCCGATTACGGCAAGACACTTCCCGTTGCCAAGGCTGTACTGGGAAGCCCAAGCAGGTTATAAAAGTAATATTCCAGCATGCTAGTGCAGGTGGAGAAGGTACTTAGGCAAAGAGGCCCTCCTTCTAAAGCTGGTGAAAGAACTGTGCAAGGAAAATGAAGGCTGAGTCAGCAGAAACTCTGTGTGTGTGTGTGTGTGTGTGTGTGTGTGTGTGTGTGTGTGTGTGTGTGTTTGAGTGTGTGTGTGTGTGTGTGTGTGTGTGCCTGTGTGTGTGTGCCTGTGTCCATGAGCTGAAAGTATTTGCATTCTCCCCGGCCCCCTTTGCAAGGGACTAAAGAGAAGCTTCTCTATGAGCTGCTTCACACAAGGTGCTAACATTTTTCTGTAATGTTAATAGAGGAGAGGTTGTCACTAAATGCTTGACACAAGACTACTTAATACAACCCAGCTCTTCCTTTTCCCAACAGCGTCTGCAAAGGTTTTTCTGCTAAAGGACCATCCCATCGTAGTTAAAAATGAGCATGTGGCTATTATGCAGGGAGATTTGTATTCTCCTGCAGTTATCTGGCACCATTCTCCAAGAGTGGCGAGAGTCTTCGGTTGCTGAGAAACACAGAAGTATTCTTCTGCCTGGAAACCCGACTGCTTTGATCTATCTGCTTTCCATTTTGCTGCCCATCTCTCTGCTGGCATGGGATATTGGGTGATGGTAGGCAAGGACCTCAGGCAGGAAAAATGCAGTGTCGTAGGAAGCAAATGCTCACTCTGAGACTTCACTGTTTAATATTGCAAAAGCCTGCAGAGAGGGGTACTTGAGAAAAGCCAGTAGCAAGCTGCGGTCCACATTCAAGGCAGTTCCTGTGTTCTGCCTGCATTTCCCAACTTCCTTTAGGGAGAAAGAACCATCCCTTCAACGCCACAGCACACAAAGTCTCAAATACCTAACAAAGTTCTTCCCGGTGGGGCAGGTCTAGATGGTTCCTACAATCAGAATGAATTGCTTTAATATCTTCAATTACTGGAATTCTTTGTTCCTTTTGTTCTACTGGCTGAGTTCTGCTTGTGAATAAAATTTTGCATCTGGGGAGTCCCCTTCCATTTCTTTGTACTTTTCGGAGACACCTAATTAAGGACAAACGCAGAGATAGAGCAAAACCTAAATATAAACCACACATTAAACCCTTTTACCTTTCACGGGGCCTCCCTGTCCTTCAGTTTGATAACTTTTAACTAATTGCTACATGAGCTAATGCATGTGACAATAAATGTAAGCACAATCCCAGAGTCACAGATGCAACTGAAGTTAATACGTGCAGCGGCACAGAGCAGAGGACGTAGTGTGACCCTCATCTAAGTCACGCAAGGACATAGCTTCCTCGCCTGTTCTGTGCCTTGGAGAAGTTGCTTTAGCTCTGTGATGGTTGGTCCTGGGTTTGAACCTGACTAGTTTGAGAAGTGCCTGAGACAGGAGTAAGGCATGCCTAACTTGTTTTAGGAGGCATTTCAAAGGAGGATTCACAGAGGGGAGATGAGATCATCTGTAATACAAGGTGGGTAAAGAAAGCCAGCCTGTGGGGGTCTCTCTGTCTCTGTCTCTGTCTCTCCCTGCTTCGTCGTTACCATGGAGTGAGCTGTTCTGCTCTGCCTGTTCCACCATGATGGGCTGCCACTTCCGAAACCATAAATCAAAACAAATTCATCTATCTTTAAGATGTTTCTCATAAAGTATTGACCATGACAACAACATAATGACCTATACAAACTCATATTTCTCAGCCAAGCAAAGGAAGTAAGACAAATATTTTATAGGGTCAGTACTGCTCAACACTCCTGATGTTCCAGGATACACTCCATAAAAGTTAACAATTAAGCATAGCATATTGTGTTAGGAGATATTTTACCCTTCCTAACTGCATGGTTATTCCTAGTTTGCTCTTTTGAAGTAGATAGAGTCAGCCTCCTGTTATTTCTAGGTAAGAAGTGTGCAGAAAACAGAGATATGATTCTATTCCTGTCTGTGTATCCCCAGCACTGTGCATATTAACTGGCTTAGGCTTCAAATATTTGTTAACAGTCATGAGATAAACTCCATGAACTTAAAGTTAGTTTGCTCTTATTTCATCACAGGTGCTGTATCATATATTTCTCAGACTGTTTATCTAAGTGTCCCCTCAGGACCTAAAGAGATGGCTCAGTACATATGAGCACTTGCTCCTCTTCCAGCAGACCCGGGTTTGAGTCCCAGTACCCATATGGCATCTCACAACTGTCTATAAGTCTATTCTACAGGATCTGATGCCTTCTTTTAGCTTCCACAGGCATCAGGCACACACACTGGGCACAGACATGTATGCCTCTAAAAGCGTCATGCACATAAAATTAAATTAAATTAAGATTAAAATATTTTAGGCAGTCCTTCAGTTTTAGCACAATATTTCCAGGGTTATTTTTAACATAACAAAAACAATAAAAATAAAGTCATCCACCTTCTATTCTTCCTCTTCATTCCCTCATTCAATTCATTCAGAAAAATTGGACCAGCTACACTCGTTCCTAGAAAATTCTTGGAGATTCCAAAGTATGGTGTATATTTAGTTAGCACACATCCCAACATACTCAGCTGTTGACTAATGATTACATTTTCCTTTAGGGAGAAAACATGCTAGTTTTGTCTAAATCTGTCCTGCTACTAACTTTAGCCCACACCAACCACTGAATCTTTATTTTGCTCCCCATGTTGGATGCTGAGCTTCTGTTTTCATTTCTGATTGACCTAATCTTTCTCCAAAATTAAAATTTTTAAATAGGTTTTTAAATTAATATCGCTTCCTATTCAACTTTTAGAGGTACCTAATTTCTCTCCTTCTCCCTTCATTGAGAAGGAAATACTCTCTCTCTGCCCCCTTTGCATATATACAATTGCAGAAGAGCATGCCATGGATGGTCAGAGAAACCCTTCAGATGGCAATGACCAGGAAGCACAGAGTACCTGAAGAAAAAAGAGAAAAGCAGTTACTTCCTTAAGCAAGGCTTTTCTCGCATCCTGGCCTCTGCAGGCAAGTCGGCTCCAGTGGGTTTTACTCCCAGGATACCACTGAGAGACCTAACTTTAACACAGTCCTTGAAAGAGCCTAGGGAGTCCAGTGTCGGCAGTATCCTCTAAGCCCGTGAGGCAACAGCACAGGAGGGGAGTGTACTCCTAAAAAGACTTTCACATGGCAACTCTTTTCAAAGGCAAAGCCTTTCCCCTGAAGGGTAAGATTGACAGTCAATGACTTAGAAGCTTTTTTCAGCAACAAAGGGGGTGGGGGGGATAAACAGGCAAGATTTTTCTATTGTTGTTTTTTTTATACTTCTTGCACTTGTACAACATCCAAACTACTAATTCTATGTGAAGTACTTGGGCTTCTTGAGAAGTCAAACACATCATCTCCAACTTCAAAACACCAAACAATAGGAGATTGAAAGAGAGGCAATCTCTGGGATAGAGCCCTTGAGTGAATAAGGAACGTAAGATGCAGGCTTTCTGGTCATTCATGGGTGAAGAGCCAAGAAATACACAGTAGGGTGGCTGTGGAGACTCCAAGAGCCAACACAGCTTCCTCAGCATCTATTCTGTGTTACAGCACGTTCCTTGCACTTTGGACCTCTCCTGCTTACCTGTTTTCATAAAAAACACAGGGGTGTTAGGGTGCAACACAAGGAACTTTATGGGAAGACAAAGAAGGCTCAAAGTACTGTTTTCAACTCTTCTTCCCAGGGAAAGCAGAGATAGTGAAAGAACAAGGAACTTTGGGTGTGTGAACAGCACATGAGTGGATGAGATATGCAGTTAGATGTTGAGGTAGTGAGAGCTAAGAGATGTTCTTAGCAAGACAGAAATGGAAGGGAAAAATGGAGGGTCTAGGTTGTACAAGTGGAAAACTTCCATGTATGAAATGTTAGCCACAGAGTATAACGGAAGATACATCAGCATGTGCACATGGATGTGGATTTATAACTGAGTAGCTTGGAGCACACACAAAAAAGCCTACACTACTGACTTATAGCAGCCCCAACTCAGATTCTGGGCTACTGGTGGATTCATGTTAGCACACCTACCATTTCCAGCTAAGTGAGAAAGCCTTAACTTTCTAGACAGCTAAGAACTCAGTCCAGCTTGTACAATGATGAAGACAATGGGTTCCATCTTCCAGATAGGTGACTGAATATTGTGCCTCACTTTTCTCATCTAGAAAAATAGAAATTATATTTCCCTTCTATATAGCGTTTCAAGAAATAATTTCTGATATGTGCATGAAGCACAGGAAGTTTAAAAAGAAACCAGCAAGCAATTGTAAAAGAATGGAATAAACTTTCACTTTATGCCTTACATAGCTCTATATTAAATTTTCGTGAATATATATAGTATTTTAATAATTAGGGAAAAGATGATTTTCAAATTACAAGTAAGTGTGTAACTCCATAAAGTTAGCTCTTTGAAAGGAAGGAATGTTTAGGCATGGGAGCCTTTCCAGATTATGCAATATCTTCCCCGTGTGTTATGTGTGACCAAAAGAATTATAAGCATAAAATGGACGCAATTCATGCTTTTTGCATGGCTTAGGAATGGAGTCACACGTGTGTACAATTATGAAACAAAAGCAAGATGTTAAACGTGTGTCCCCATGGCACTCTGCCTGTTTTCAGACGTGTTTCCAATATTTGTCAAACTACCTCATCCAGACCTCTACTTCTGGTTTCAGGAATAAATGCTTAAAACTTGTCTGTTTTCTAAAATCAACATCCCATTAGGTCCAGGAAATGCACTCCTTTCATTGTATACAGCATGAAATTTTCAATGAGTTAAACAAAATTTAAGTTAAAAAAAAAAACCAATAACAACCGATCAAAGCTGCCTTCTCAGTGCATGGAAAGCAGCAGGCACACGGGTCACTTGTCCTCTAAGTAGGAAAGATGCAGAACTCATGGAGCAAGAGAGTAGGTCACAGAAAGCTGCTTGAGGAGCCTCTACCATAAAGACTTAGATATTTCAGAAATCAAAAATGGCCATACCAATGACTTGTAATTGATCTGTAAACATATAGATACTGAAAAGGGCAGAAAGAAAAATTTTACATTATTTAAAATTTTTTAAATTATTTAAAAAAATTTAAGGGTGGAAGAAGAGAGAGAAAAGTGAATATTTTTTTTCTTTTACAAATTAACACAAAGCATTAATGTACAAAGCAGGACAGAATTTTAAAAGCACAGTTTTACAGCCGCTTGATAATTGGTCCACAAAAAGGTCATTGGTGAGTGTTAAATCCTCTTCTCTCTCACCTGTGATTTATTACAAGAGGGGAAAGTGCTTTTATAGTGTGAAACATGGAACACCCTCTCCTGGTGCTCACTAATCACAGGAACAGTCCTGGCCACAATGGGATCCTGTGACGTCGATGACAGTATACACCATCGTTTAGTTGCTTCGTCTATTAATGTCTAGAGATTTTCTTGATACTTCTGGTTGGTTTCAGCTGAAGGCTTACCTATCGGGTATGAGAACCACTACATCACCTTATTTATACCTTTTGTTTATGTGGTAGGTTGATTTTTTTCAGTGTTTATTTGTTTGATTTTCTTCCTGTAAGAACTTTCCATTCAGCTCAGTGTGGTGGTACACATCTGTAATCCCAGTACTCAGGGAGGTAGAGGCAGATGGATCTCTGTGAGTTCGAGGCCAGCCTGGTCTACAGGACAGCCAAAGCTACACAGAGAAACCCTGTCTTGAAAAAACCAAAAAGAAAAATAAAGAAAAGAACTTTCCGTTTAGTTACATACCTCTCTCGTTCCCTGCTCAACACTCCCCCCCCCCCCATTTTTTAGGCTGTTTGTTTTCTTGGTATTTATTTTTTAGAATTCTTTGAATATTTCTAGGTTAACCTTCTGTCAACTATATAGCTAGTTAAGATATTTTTCCCATTCTGTGGGCTGCATCATCACTTGATTGACAATTTTCTTTGCTTGTACATAAGCTTTCTAGTGTTTTGAGATCCCATATGTCAAGTTCTGGTCTTATTTACTATCCAGAAAGTCCTTTCCTATACCTATAAGTTGAGATACATCTACTATTCCTCTATCTGTTTCAGGGTCAGGGTCTTGAGGTCCTTGATCCATTTGCAGTTGAGTTTGGCACAGGGTCAGAGGTTAGGATTTAGCTTCATTTTTTCTCCATTTTAAAATCCATTTTCCCAGCACCGTTTGTGGAAGATGCTGTCTTTATTTCAACATTTATTTTAGACATCTTGGTCAAAACGCAGGTAGCTGTAGCTGCATGAACTTCTGTCTGGGCCTTCCATTCTTCCATTAGTCCATGTGCCTGCTTTTGTGCCATTACCAGGCTGATTTTATTACTATGGCACTATGAAGCCAGGTGTGGTGCTATTGCCAACAATGTCTTTTCGTCCAGAGTTGCCTTGGCTGACCTTGCTTGTTGTTGGGTTTTGTTGTTTTTGTGTTTGTTTGTTTTTGATTTTGTTTTGGCCGATAGAGTCTTCATTTCTGGAGGGAGCACTTCAGCACAGTTAAAGCTGGCTGGCCAGTCAATTATACTGTGGCTATTTCAGGCAGCCCATTGGTGCTAGCAATTTCTCAGTGTACACCACCACACCCAGCCATTCTCTCCATCTCTCTGGTGCTGTGTGCAGAAGACCTTAACTGCTGCTTGCAGCTAACACTGATCAACAGGCTGAAGCCATGCTTCAAATCACCCTGGGTCCTTCTTATATACAGTGAGATTCCCATCTGGGCCTAGATATGGTTTCTATAGGTCTTTCTTTATATAAATTGAGACTATCATATTTTTAATTTAACTATGTTCATCCACACAGTGCAGCTTTTGTTCTACCATCTTACTTGAAAGGCCTAAATTGTGTGTGTGTGTGTGTGTCTGTCTGTCTGTCTGTTGGTCTGTTGTTCTGTCTGTCTGCCACAGGACAATCTTGCATGTTGTTCCTCAGGTGCTGTCTTTCATACTAGATGTCTCATTAGCCTGGAACTTGTCAAGTAGGCAAGGGTGGCTGACTACTAAGCCCCAGAAACCCACCCGACCTTGCCTCTGTGTCATTTGCATTACAGGCCCAGTTACCTCCATAGCCCCGAACCTCAGGGTTTGCTTACTAGGTCTGTTTGTTTTTAGAGGTTGGGGGCACATACTGAGCAGTTTGAAGTCAGTGATTGTTTTCGTTTGTCTCACTTTAGGCTCTCTCTTTCCCATCCTTTTTGTAACTGATAAATTTTTATTATTTATTTCCTTACCACTGTTGTTATTTCACTAGTTTAGAATTTTGGACTCTTATTTATATTTTGATTCTGTCTTCTTTGATCTCCAAAATTAGATGGTATTAATTATTTATGTATTTGTGTGGGTTTGTTTCTCTGTTTATTATTGTCTTTCCTCCTTGCACATTGGACTAACAACCTCTCAGAAAAATTTTCCTTCTATCTGAACTCTGAACCAACAACTTTTTGAAAAAACGTCAAATTCATAGCTCTCCAGCCTTGACAAGTCCTGACGTTACGGGTGTGTGTCACCACATCATGCTCTAACTTCCCCTCCTTCTTTCTCTCTCTCTTTAGATTTATTTATTTAATGTATATAAGTGTTTGTCTGTATGTATGTCTGTGCACAACATCCATGCCTGGTGCACACAAAAGACTGAAAGGGCGTGGTATCCCCTAGCATTGGAGTTACAGACAGTTGTGAGCCACCATGTCTGTAGTGGGAACAGAAGCCCAGTCTTCTCCATGAAGAGCCGGTGTTTTCAACAACTGAGCTAGCTCTGTCACTCCCCGACCCCTCTCTCTCCCTTCACCCCTGTTACATTTTATAATGAACATCTCTTGACAGAAAAATATTTCTGCTTTGACTTACTTGAAAACATCTTTCAACACAATGCTCCTGACTTCATATAAGTTACTATTCTGAACCTATGGAAATGTATCTGTATTTACTTATATATTAATTTAAGATTTGAGTGTTATGTAGGAAGATAATAAAACCTGGTGAGAAGGTGAGGGGGACAATGATGAACTGTATCTTAGAATGATTTGAGAAAGGATATCACTGTCAAGAAACTCTTTGAAGTAGAAGGAGGGGACAGCAGGGAGGAAGCTAGCTCTGTCGCAGTCTAAAAGACAGAAAAACCATCACAATGGCCTTGAGGGAGTAGGCCTGGTGTTAAACACAGGGCCACTGTCAACATGGCTGCAGGGAATCATGCAAAACTGAACTTTTAGGAGACATGGGAAAAGCTGCATGGAACTATCATGAAGGTCCTCAAAAGGAGTTTCAAGGAAAAGGACTATGAATTAAATTGTATCCCCACCAAACTCATATGCCAAAGTACTAAACATCACGATATTTGGAGACAGTACTTGAATGATATACTTATGAGTGAGATAATTAGAATGGGAATCTAGGGCTGGAAAAATGGCTCAGCCATTAGGCTCACAACCAAAATATAAGAATGGGACTCAAATCTCATGTGGCTCTGAAGAAAAGACACGTGAGATGTTCGTGCACAAAGAAACATGCAAAGACAGAGAGTGGGAGCTATGCCCCTGCTAGGGAGGGACATCTCAGGAGAAACCAGCAGTGCCATCACCTTCTCCTTGGTCCTTCAGCCTCCAAATGTCCACTGATCCAGCCACCCAGTCAGGGACATTTTATTTCAGCTCCAGAAAATGAGTCAAAGGAATGACGTGATCAGACTTCCATTGTTCCGTCAACCTTCATTTCCTTCCAGAGTCTCCTTTAACTTGGGTTATTTTATTATAATTCTGCCAACCTAAACCTCTTACACAAATCTTGGAGTCCTTTGGAGGTTAGACATGAACTGGTTCTTTGCTGTCTCCTCTTAGACTAGAATTTAAAACCTTGCATAAAGACCCTCCCTGTCTCTGACATAAAGAGACAAATTCTCTAGTTCCATGTTTCTATCTTTTTGTTCTTAATTAATTTATTTTTTCACTTTACATCCCAATTTTAGCCCCTCCCTCCTTCTCTAATCTCCTATTCCTCAGAAAAGGGGAGCCCCACACCCACCCACCCCAGCTCATCAAGTTGCATCAGGACTTAGTGTGTCCTCTTTGCCTGTGGCCTGGTGAGGCAGCCCATCAGGGAGTAGTGATCAGAAAGCAGGCAACAGAGTTTATGTAAGAGACCAGCACACACTACCCTTACTAAGAGACCCACATGAAGCCTGAGCTGCCCACCTGCTACATCTGTGGAGGCAGTGTAGGTCCTATCTACACACGGTCCTTGGTTGGTGCTTCAGTCTCTGCAAGCCCCTTTGGGCCCTGGTTAGTTGACTCTGCTGATTTTCTTGTGGAGCTCCTGGCACCTCCAGGTTCCAGGTTCTTCTGTCATTCCTCACACTTTTCCACAAGACTCTCTATGCCTTGCCCAATTGTTGTCCTTTTTATACCCAGCTGATGCGAAGGCAGCGCTGTACAGTGCTGTGCCTGCTCCTCCAGCCCTCCAGGAAATCTGATGGCCCACCCTCTTCAGTAAGCTCTGCCTGGAGTTACACATTTGTTAAAGGTGCAGAAGGTTATAGATTTACCAGCCTTTCTAGTTTGTGAAAATCTTCTAAGCTACCTGGTAATGAAGCAGCAGACAAACAACATCTGGGCAGATATTTATCTTGTTACGTTAAACATGCACCTGGCCCCTCAATTATCAGCTATAATTGACAACTTCATCATCACAGAGTATTTTTCTGTCCGTGCCACAGTGGTGCAAGTAATTAGGTAATAATTAATGATTCTTAAAGTACAGTATTTCCTGTGAGTTCAATTTTCACCGTACATATACTTAAAGAGCAGCACTCATGTTCATTTTACCCTGCAGATGAAAGTTAGTGAATAGAAAATGCTGTACTTATTTGGGCATCTCAGAGGATGCTCTGCCTTCATTTCTGACCATTCTTCAACTCTGTACCATGGTTTTTTCCCTTCAGTCTTACCAAATAATCACTAAGTATTAGGGCCAATTATAGGGAGCAAATGTGGGGACATTTACAGTATTTACAACTACATTTAATTAAAACAGTGATTCTAAACCTGTGAGTCACAACCCCTTTGGGGGATCAAATGACCCTTTCACAAGGGATCAACTAAGACCATCAGAAAATACAGATATTTATATTATGATTCATAGCAGCAGCAAAATGACAGTTATGAAGTAGCAAGACAAATAATTTTATGGTTGGGGTCACCATAAATAAGGAACTGTATTAAAGGGTCACAACATTAGAAAGGTTGAGAACCACTGCAATGAAGGTAATCTTTAAAAACGTAAGCAACTATCTTTGGAGACAGAGTTTGGTGAATGATAACACCTAGCTAGAACAGAACATTACTCAGAATTCTAGGCAATAATTTCAAAGGGAATATAAGAATCTGAGCAATGTTTTCAGACCACCATACTTTGGATCTCAGATATTCTCCAGAGCTCCCTGTACTTGGTCCCCACAGTGGTTTGATCCCCAATGTGGTGATACTGGAAATTGTGGAAGCAATAAGAAGTGTGACCGTGACAGAGTCTTCGGGGTCAGTAGGCTTTACTCTTGAAGTACTGTGTAGAACCCTACACACTTTCTCCTCCCTTTCTGTTTGTTCATTGGCCCTGAGTGAGTGGTTCTGCTCCACCACAAGCTCCTGCAGTGATTGCTATGTCAACACAGGTCCAAAGCCATCAAAGCAACAGCAAAAATCTCCCAAATGGTGGGCCTGAATGAACGTTTTCTCTTTATAAGCTGATTGTCTCAGGCATTTTAGTGTAGCAACAGAAATTAGTAATACCATAAATAGAAGAGGCTGTGGTTACAATTATATAAAATATACAATATAACAAATATAACTGAAAGGAGACATATAGTTTAGCAAGGCCTCCAAGTGAAAGTCATTTCCCTAGAGGATGATAAAATGTGCGTTTGTTTGCTTACTGATTAACTAGTTGATTTTGCAGTTGAACACAAGGCTTTAGGCATATTACATAAGAACTGTAATTACCACTGATCTGTGTTTTCAGCCTCATAGTTTCTTTTAAAAGATACCTTCTCTACACTTTCAAATGGGTAGCACACACGCAGGACAGGCTATCCAAAGGATACACAAGGGTCTCTACTGAGAGTCAGGTGGTCTCACTGCATTCCTCCAAAGGGTCTTTTATAGACATTTATAACTTTTAATTTTTACACATAATTCTAAAAGTGGTTAAAATACTTATAAAAATGCTCTGTTTTTTCATACGAATGGTGTCAGCAATGCTACATTCAGCTCAACACTTCGCTTTTCTCACTAACACTGTTGGAACGGTTCCATGCCACCACACAGAAAGCTACCTAATTATTTTTAGTTGCTAGGATGTTTTGCTAAATAAATTTATCATAACCCACTTAACTACTCTGTATTCATGTACACTTAGATTCATTCCAATCCTTTGCCATTTGAAATAATGTAGCACACGATAGCCAGAATGATCCATTTAAAGTGCAAATGAGCCCATAGTTCTGGTATGAAGACAATCCTACAAAGTCAAGATTCCTATATCCATCCTCTTGTACCTCCCTGTAAGGCAGAGATGAGAGTGGTTGACATAAACACAGGAAAGTGAACACTTTGTAACAACAGGAAAAAGGGAAAACCACACAAGTGTCTATCCAGTTCGTATAACACAAAGTTTAGATGAACACATATATCAAACCCTGGGTAAAACAAATTTCTCTAAGGCAGCAAGATGGCTCAGCATGTAAAGATGCTTACTGTGCATGCCTGAGTATCCAAGTTCAACATCAGAACCCACATAAAAATGAAATTAGAGACCCAGCTCCACCAAGTTGCCCTTTGACCTTTATATGCACACTGGTACACATGCCTACATACAGGTAGTATATTCATGCATACACAATAATATGATTTTAGTTATAAAATTTTCAAATTCTCTAATTGTATGTACATTCCTGATTTGTATTCTATACAAAACTCTTAAAATCTCTTACACAATTTTCAAAGAAATATATTAAAAATTTATTGGGAGAAATATGTGTTTCTGCTAACACATCTGAAATATCTGGTTTCAAACCAACTCCCCTAATAAAACCAGCTGAGAGTGCCCGCAAATGTGTATTTAAAATGTTTCTCTGAGCAAAAAAAGGCAAAGACTTGGTCCAAGATTCTGGGAAAAATGACTTTACTGAGATGAGCTTGATTCTAATTTTACACTGCTCTACCGATGATAAAGTTGATGGTTCCTTGATGATACCTAAGAGCTGGTGAGGAGTAAGACTTTTCTAAATTCTTGAAAGTGTCAAAGAAACAACTAGGAGAGCCGTTAAACTAAACACTTCAGAATTTTAGCTGATGTCTCTAAAGGACATGTATTTGGAACTGAGGTGACGTTAATAGATAAGCCTCTACAAAAAATGGAAAACCGCTTCAAGTCAACTCAATATATAACTGGATTGTTGTGTTAAAACTATAGTGTCCACTTTTAACTACTCACCAAAAGCAAAATAAGCAATTTCTAGCCATAAATAATACCAGTTAGAGTATCTTTATGATGTATGTATGCACATATATATGTGTGTTTATGTGTATAAATATATAGATGATTTAACTTGGGATGTAAAGGAAAACAAATATGAGTCACTGAGTCCTACATTACTCTACATTGACTTTAAAAGACATGATCTTTAAATTAAATGGTGACATCATTCCAGAAATTAAGTGACATGGTGGCAGATTTTTGTTTGTAACTTTAAGTTATGCTGTATTTTTAAAACGTTTTTTTAAAGATAAAACTAGAAGATAGGAAGATAACTCAGTCAATAGAGCACTTATTGTGTATGCATGAAGTCTTGAGTTAATTCCCCAGAGCCCATGTTTTATGTGTGTGTGTGATGTATATGTATGTGTGTATGTTGTGCCCTGCTCTTGTAATCCCTGTGCTAGAGAGACAGAGATAAATCGATCTCTGGGGATTGCTCCTAGCCTGAATAGATGTATCAGTGAGTCCCAAGCAAGGGCAAGTGAAAGATCTTTTTGAAGAAGAAGAAGAAGAGGAAGAGGAAGAGGAGAAGAAGAAAATAAGAACAGAAGGAAGGAAGGAAGGAAGGAAGGAAGGAAGGAAGGAAGGAAGGAAGGAAGGAAGGAAGGAAGGAAGAAAGGAGACAGCAGCTCCTGAGAAATGACCCCTGAAGCTGACCTCTGGCCTCCATAAGTGTTTGCATACATAAACATACACACATATACAAGACTTCAATAGAAAAGTCAATAGATGTGCCTAATAGCAAACCGTAGGTACAGATGTAAATGTAGACATAAAGCTCCATGAGTCTCATTTATAGTAACCTTGCAACAAGTCAGAAAAAAAATATCAAAAATGAAGCATGGTTTGGTATTCTGTGACCAGGAGCCCTGGAGAGGAACCCCACAGCCATTCTACCTATCTACCTTCCCACATCCCCACAAGCCACCCCATGTACCGTGTTGCCCAGGGACTATTTGACATTCTAAAACTCAGCAGAAACCCCAGATCTAGTCATCTCACTCACCTGACAGTCACTCCACCTACCTGATTACCCAGCATCCTGTGACCTGGATCCCAGATGCCAGGAACCCCTGGATCTTTTGGTATTCTACACTCCTGAACCCAGATATAGATTCCAAGCCTGGCCTCTTCCACCTGAAGACGGCCTCTCAGAGGACCTGACTTTGATTCCCAGCACCCTCATGGTGGCTCACAAGAATCACTCCCTCTTGTTTTAGGAAATCTGATCTCCTCTTCTGACCTCTGCAGGCATAGTGTGTTTCAAATAATACATATATCCAGGCAAAGTAGGTATACATATAAAATAAATAAATCTTTAAAATTAAAGCAGGCAGAGCAAGCCATAGAAACCAATCTCAAAAGATCATTTTTCGATGGCCTCTGCTTCAGTTATTGCCTCCAGGTTCCTGCCTTGGCCTTCCTTAATGAACTGTGACCTGTAATATGTAAGCTAAAAGAAACGTTTTCCTCCCCAAGCTTTTGGTCACTGTGTTTATCAAAGTAATTAAAAACCTAGCTAAGATAGAAATCATAGATGAAATTTTTCCAAAGCTAAGTAAAATGATGGTTTTCAAGGGTGAAGAGCATACAGAACACCAAATAGGAACAGAAAAGAAGCTCCCATCTCATAAAAATCAAAACACTAAATTCACAGAACAACAGAGAATTTTCAACAGAGGACTGTCAAATGGCCAAGAAACATTAAATGTTCACCATCCTATAGCGTTAAGGAAGCGCAAATTGAAACAACTCTGAGACTCTATGCTGGCAAGGATGTGGGGCACGGGGAACTCTCCTCTACTGATGATAGAAGTGCAAACCTGCAGAGCCACTTTGGAAGTCAATATGGTAGCTTCTCAGAAAATTGGAAATCGATCTACCTCAAGACCCAGCCATACCACTCCGGGGCATATTCCCAAAGGATTCTCCATACTCCCTCAAGGAAACCTGTTCATAGTAGCTTTATTCAGAATAGCCAGACACTGAAAACAGCCTAGATAACTCTCAACTGAAGAATGGATAAAGGAAATGTGGTACATTTACACAATGAAGTATTATCCGGTTATTAAAAACAATGACATCATGAAATTTGCAGACAAATGGATACAACTAGAAGAAAAAAAAATCATCCTGAGTGAAGCAGCCCAGACCCAGGAAGGCAAACATGGTGATGTGCTCACTTATAAGTGAACATTAGCTGTAAAGCAAAACACAATTATGCTGAAGTCCATAGACCCAGAGAGGTTAAGTAACAAGGAGGGCTTAAGGGGTGATGCAAGGATCTCCTCAGGAAGGGGAAACAGATTTTTCAGGTTACTGGGAGCAGATGGGAAGATGAGAAATCAGGCAGGCAGGAGGGGGAGAAAACTGACTGGAATTGAGGAACCTGTGGGAGCTGGTAGAAACCTAGTGCAATGGAAATTCCATGGGATCTACTAGAATAACCTTAACAATGACTCCTAGTAATGGGGTCTGAACTGGCCACCTCCTGTAACCTGGCAAGGCCTGGTGCTTGGTGCTCCTATGGAAATAGTAACAGTGGGAGGAGGGGCCGCCCCTGACTCTTTTACCTACTTGTGGGACCCTTTTCCCCCTACTGAGCTGCCTTTCAAGCCTTGATGGGATGGGATGCGTCTGGTCTTATTGTAGCTTGTTATGGTGTTTGGTTGATGTCCCTGAGAGGCCTGTTTTTTTCTGTGGGGAGGAGGGAAAGGAGGAACCTGGGGGAAGAGGAGCAGTGGGGGAGGGGAGAGTGAAAGTTGGAGAAAATGGTCAGGATGTAATATATGAAAGAAGAATTTTTTAATGTACACAGCTAAGATATTGAAAGTTACACAAGAAAAAGACTAAGTCCAAATGAAGGCTGGCCTGTCAGAGTTAACACCAATAACAAATATGACCAGGAATAACACAGAGAAACAATCCCACTCACAGTGTCCTCTAAAAACTATTATCTTGGAATAAATTCAGCTAGGGAAATGAGAGCCTTGTGTAATAAAAGCTTTACATTTAATAAAGACAATGAAGAGAATACCAAAAGATGTAGAGCCTTCCCATGATCATGAATTGGAAGGATTAATATTGTGAAAATGACTGTCCTACTGAAAGCAACTACCGATCCAACACACAATATTTCAACATAATTTGTACCCAAAATTGAAAAAATAATTTTAAATTTTATAAATAAATACAAATAAACACAAGATAGTCAAACCAGTCTTGAACAATGAAAGAACTGCTGGAGGTATCACCATTTGTGATTGTAAGTTTTATTACACATCACAGTAATAGTAATAAAAAACAACATGATACTGACATAAAAACAGACACATTGAAGACCCACAGATGAGTTCATGTATCTACAAATATCTGATTATTTTTTTACAAAGAGGCCAAAGTATATATTGGAATAAAGACAGTATCTTGATCACCAAGTGGTGTTGATAAAACTGTATTGCTACATGTAGAGGAATAAAACTAGATTTTTTTATCTTGAGAGATAAGGATCTCTTTCTACAAAAAAAAATTCAACTCCAAATGAATCAAAGAATTCAATGTAAGACCAGGTACTCTGAATTGGGTAAGAGGAGAAAATAGGGGCTATGTTTGAACTTGGAAGCGTAAGAAAGGATTTTATGACCAGGACATGGAAGCACAGGTATTAAGACCAACAACTGACAAATGAGTTCACATGAAGCTAAACACTCTATATGGTAAAGGTCACCATCATTTGAGTAAAGAGAAAACCTACAGAATGAGAAAAACCTTTACCAGTTATACATCTGACAGACGGTTAGTATCTAGAATAGATACTGAAACCAAACAGAACAACTCAATTAAAAATTGGAGCAACAGACTCTTACTATATAGTATCCTGCCTAACCACATTCATTTCTTCTCTATTCACAATATCCAGGGAGTGAAAACAGCCTATTTGTTCATCAACCAATAAATGGATAATGAAAATATAGTACATTTAAACAATGGAATATTATTCTGCTACTAAACAATGAAATTTACAGGTAAACGGATGGCATCTAAAGAAAGAAACAATTCAGCAAGTGCTCTGGAAAGCCACTGAGAGAATTCAGAGAGAGTTTTAATAGGAAACAAGCAAAACAAAGAAAAACAAAAGAGAAAGGCACACGTATGCACACACAGAGAGACACAGACACACACATACATGCACCTACAAGCTGCTTCTCAACTATATTTAAAAATGCTTAAAGGAATTGAATTGTTTCACTGCTATACCTTGTCAGAAAGTCTTTGGCTCTGTGAGTTTGTTGGCTGCTTAGTTGCTTAAGTTTTGGTTCTGTCTTTTTTTTTAACACAGACATTTATTTAAAAAAAAATAGGTCAAGTTTTCTCATATTTGAAAACCGAGGAAGACTTATGAGGCTTTGACTTTTCAGTGTTTCTTCAGGGTTGGTCTTATCCTAAGTTATTTCTGCAACATTAAACCACATATATAAGAAACATCATATACCCTAAGAAAGAAATCTTAAGGAAAAAATAGAACTTTCATGGCAAAAGTGTTGAATGAGTCATAAACATTTTTGTAATGTGCTTTAAGTATCAAGAGGGGAAGTAGACATTTTCTTTAAAGAAGCATGAGAAACACAGTTCATTTCTGTTGAAAATGGTAGAATCGTGACTACCATAACACTACATTAACGAGAATGCTCTAGAGCTCTGACCTGACAAATGTTCTTAAAAATTATAAAAAGCCACTTCCAACAATGAAAACTGATGTAATTCAACAAGAACAAATCTGCCATGAGTGAATTGACAAAGACAGGGAAATAAAACAATTTTAAAGTCTTTGTATAGTCCTGATGATAATTTTCTGCTTTATTAAAGGATTATTTGTAGATGGCATGATTGCATAAGAGAAAGGCATTCTAAAAGTACAGATAATTTATAAATTGAGGATGTTCATTTTCTGGAAAACTTAATTTTATTTTTTTGGAGAAGTAACAAAAGGAATGTGAAATTATGAAATATAATAACATTTTCAAAATATTAAAGACATGAACATCAATATTAAACCTAGTAGAAGGTGTCTCTTAGTAAACTATGAGACATGGTGAAGAAATACTAAACGTGAAATGAGTGGATGAATACTTCCAGGCTAATAAACTGAAAAGTCCACTGGTAAAAGATTTCAGTAGCTGTTGAGTCAACGATAAGCAAACTACACCCCACAGAACCACAGAGATTAAGTGTTGAGTAGGTCTAGAGGCTACAGATAGATTTCCCTAGCAAAGGGAAAGAGAAAAGATAACAAAAAGATGTAGAAGGAACTAGAACAGAAGGATCAAGTGGAGAGGGGGACAAGGGAGGGAACATGGGAAGAGACAGCCACTTGAAGGACAGTATGGAAACCTAATACAACAGAAGCTTCCTAAAGTATATACATACATGCAGGTGGTCTAAATGAAATTGCCAAACAACAGGGGATACAGAGCTCCAACTGAACATCATTGTCACAAAATGCTTCCATTACCATGAATGTACTGCAACTAATAGAGTTGCTGGTCAAAGGGGTTCCATGGAACTCCAAAGGAACCGAGGATATGGCCAAGCCTAGAGACTGTTCTCCACAAAGTGCTAGGCAAGGCCGTATTGTTTAAGACAGCATCTACACAACTCATTGAATGCTAAGAAGTTGAGCTGGTGCCAATGTGGAACCTTCATCGCTATGTGCTTGTGTCTCTGGTACATGAAGACACTTTGCATGCTACCAAAGGAGAAATGTAAACACAAAACCAGGCACAAACCCTTTGATCTACAATGGTGTACTGACTGCAAGTTAGGCTAATGCAACGGTGGCACAAAGCTTGTGGGAGCAACCAACCAATATCTGATTTGAGTAAAGGCCTACTCCACAAAATGGAACTCACACCAGACACTGCTCGAATGACCAAGAACCTGAGACGAGATAGCCCGATGAAACCTGGGAGAAAACCCAATATCACTGCTGTACTGAAGGAACATAACAATAAACACAACTGTAAACTGACTCCTAATGATATTCAGCTATACTCGTAGATCAGTGCCTCCTCAGCCATCTCCAGAGAAACTCCTTTTGCATCAGATGGGAACAAATACAGAGACTCACAGCCAGATATTACACAGAGAGAGACCTTGGAACACTCAACTCTAAAAGGGATGTCACCATCAAACCCCTCTCTTCAGGGTTCAGGGAACTCTGTGGAAGAGAAGATAAAAAGAATGTGAGAGCCAGAGGAGAGGGAGGACACCAAGAAAACAAAGCCTTTTAAGCACAGCACATATGAATGCACACATGAACTCACAGAGATGGAGGCAGGGTGCACAGGGTCTGCATGGATCTGTGCTACATGAGGCCCTAGAGCTGAAAGAAGTGGGCGCCTGCCCACATCCCTCACCCAGAGCTATCTCCAATTAATAACCACTTGCAAATGAGAACTTAGTTTTCTCCAAGGAAGTGTCACTGAGGAAACAAACTACTCTTACAGGAAGGATGCATGCCCAGCAGTAGATGGATGAAAACAAACTCAGTAGCATCTTTGGGGCTCCTTGTCTCAGTGTAGTGACTGGGCTTTTCTTTTTTTCTTCTTGTTTTTTTTAATTCTCTCTCTCTGTATCTGTGTGTCTGTCTTCTACAGGTCCTTTGCATACCTATTATGGCTTTCAATTTAGTGGTTTTTTAAAATGGGATTCCTGTCTGTGCAAATGTGGTCCTCTACATTTAGAACTGTTTCTTGTGTCTTTTCTTGGGCTCCCTTCCTTCTATTTGTTTGTGTTTTTTTTCCTACTCCAACGTATTAGTTTTTATCTTATTATATTTTGTTTTATTATGATCCCTTACTTATAAACCTGTTTGTTTTCTAGTGAGAGACAGATAAGAGTGTGGGTCTGGATGTGAGGGGAGATAAGAAGGGCCTGGGAGAAGTAGAAGGAGGGGAAATTGTAATCGGGATATATCATGTGGGAAAAAATCTAAATAAAAGAAAAGTCATGAATGTGAGAGTAAGCGGGGAATTAGAGTCATTGGAGGGTAAAGAGGAAAGGAGGGATAGAAATGAGGTAAGCACAATACTCAGGTGTGAAACTGTCAAAAATTAAATGTGGATGTGTGAAAATAAAGATTGCAGCTACTCTGAAAAAATGGTTTCAAAGGGACAGTGTACTTTAAATGCAAATACTGGACACTGCTTTGGGAAATTTTTACCTACGGTGATTCTAAGATTTAGGCAAATGAAAATTGTCCAGAGTCACTCTAAAATTAGCATTACTGAAAAAAATTACAGTATCAGATATGCACATGTGTAATAAAAATTACAGCAAGTTCATAACAACACAGGAGAGACAAATAACTGATGGTTTAAAACCCAACATCCAAAAGCTCTGCATGAAACTGCTGACTATAACAAACCAAAAGTGAGGCCCCAGAAACATGAAAGCCGGATGCGTGCACCTTCGACAGTAAAGGTGCAGGCGTGGTTAGAAACACTGAGATGAGTGAGCCAGCCAGTCTGGGGATTACCCTGGTGAAAAGGAAGACTGAGAGACGCAGGTCAAAGCAAACAGAATCTCCGCTGATGAGAATAAGCCTACGGGTACAATGTGCTGTGGATACATATAATGTTGGATTAATACAACATCCTTGAAAACTTACGGAAGAGCATATCCTAAGCGTTTGTAACACACACACAGAAAAATGCATCAGTCACGATGGAACATAAGTACCCCAGCCACGAATGGAGCATCTCCATCACCCCCTCCAAGGCTCAGAGAACCTGGAGGCAGAAGGGACAGAAAGAATGAATGTAAGGAGCAAGTCAGGGAGAACAGTTTGGATCACTGAGTTGACATCCAGAAAACACCAGCACGCCAAATCAACACAAGACTGTGGTCTCTGAGCAGGTAGACCGCAGACCTGAGTAGTCACTCACAGAAAGCTATTCAACTCTCAAGTAGTCAAGGAAAATGCCACTTAAGCTAGGGGTCTCTGTCAAGGAGAAAGTGAGGGCTTACGCACCATGCGTGAGGCCTAGGGCCCAGCCCCAGGACTGAAGAAAACACACCCAGTTTCATTATTCAACCCAAGATTGCTCATAACCTTTAAAACTGATGCAAACCTGTGGCTGCTGTGTCACATGTGCGCTAGTAGGGGGCAGAGAGGAGAGAGGTTTTCTATGCTCAGTGTCCTGAGCTGTGGACATCAGAATGATGAGTAGCCTAATATTCCCTGAAGGGGAGAGAGGAAGCGATTCCGGTGTCAGGAATCTAACAGGACAGGGAGCTAGCCTGAGCTGACCACCAGTCCAGCACCACACCGACCTGGGGGCGGGCGGGGTGTGGGGGAGCAGAGCACCCCTGAGATGAGTCCTCCTGAGAAGGGCGCAGACACTCAGAGACGCTAGGCACCTCTAAGAGGAGCAAGTAAGTGGCGGAGAAATGGAAGAGAAAGAGAAACAGAAGGATGTAGGCACAGTGAAGAGAGGCAGAACTGGAAACTCAAGGGTCGTGAGGAACAGCCTGATGCCACCTGGGACCATCCTGGCCTGTGCCGCCACGGAGGCCATGTTTGGGTGC
>CM053763.1:77337114-77348269 GCA_028658305.1 Pachyuromys duprasi | reverse complement strand
TCTAATTTTTAATGGGATGAGAAGAGGGAGAGAGAAGGGAGCGGGTGAGAATTCCACCAGAGAGAGGCAGTCTTCAGACTATCTCTTTCCAAAGGGTCTGTGCATGTCAGAGTGCTTTAGTGCAAAGTTGGTGCCATCTCGTGGCCGATTGTTACAAGTGCAGCATTACCTTCGGTGCGGACCTGTGGGGCCAAGGGCAACCAAGAAAAGGAGGGATTAGGAAACTAGAAGGCAGATGGACAAGTTTATGAGCTCCTCTCCCCAGACCCGGGAGCCCCAGTCCAGGGCAGAACAGGGCCCACACCAATACTGCTCACTTCAGGAGCAGTGGCCTTCTCTGGAGGCTGGCTCTCTTTGCCTGATCCCTTGTGTCTGGTTGGCGTTGTCCCTTGATGATGTTTTCCTTCTAGTTATTAGCAGACTTTATTACCAGTGCTTGGTTATATGATTTCTTCTTTGAAGATCCAACAAGCTTTTAATTAGATACGCAACAGGAAGAGATATTAAGCTATATTAATGCGTCTGAAAGCCCAGCACAGCTAAAGGAAGATCATCTCATAGATAAAGCACTGTTGAAAATTACGGGAGTTGCTTCCAGCAAGCAATGGAGAGCTCCAGGGAGGGTCAATCTTTACTTAACATTTGCAGCAGAGCGCAGCCGGTGATGAGCCCTCTGCTGCTCGATTTTGTGTGAAGCAAACAACAGAAACTGGGAGTTCCGTGTCAAATCCTAAATCAGCTTCATTTTTAACGACCCCAGTCACCTAACGATGAATTTAATAAAACTTAGACTCTCAAGTAATTACGGCACCGCAAGTTTGAAAAGAAGGGTCTCTGGGATACTTTCCTTTCCAAGGATGTCATAAAAATGTCCATGCCTCAAACACATTCTTTGCCGAACCCACTGGGGATATTCCCTCCTTCTACTTCATCTTTAAGGGAGGCTGCCTAATGACATGTTTCTGTTAATTAAATACAGTAGAGGCCATTTTCTTATTGAGTCTGGGCCTCAAGCCGGCTTAGCTTGAAGGTTTCTGTCCTTTAGGATCCTCAACAGCTGCTGAGGAGATGTCCTGGGCTACCCTGGACCAGCAGAGATGTGACATGCTCAGCCAAGATCATCGAAGCCACCCACAGCTACTCAAGAGGAGCTGGCAAAACCCAGAAGAGTGCCCCTGATATTCCCAGGCCCAGCAGTCAGTCTTGGGGCCAGTGAGCTAAGTAAATGATGGTGATTTTATGACCCTGGGTTTTGAAGTAGTTTGCAATAAAACAACTTCTAATGAAGCCATCTTGAGTTGCTTTAATCTTAGCTAACATTTCAGGATTTAGAATTCTTATATACACATAACAAGATATCTAGGTCATAAGACCCAATTCTAAACACGCACAGAAGACATGTTTTCATATGCATCTTGTAAATAAAACCCAAATAATAATTTTGCTCCTTTTCTTAATTCCTAAATTTTTAATCATTTATTTGGGGAGGAGAGTGCTGGTATGAGAAGACGACTAGCTGAAGTTGGTTTTCTCCTTCCACCATGTGGTTCCTGGGAACTGAACTAAGATCCTTGGGCTTGACGGCAGGCACCTTTCCCCACTGGGCCATTTCACTAACACCATCTCATGAACTCTATTTGAGGGAAGGTAAATTTATGCACTATTTTCAGTAATTTGGCAGCAGGCTGGCAATTTAATTTCTTCAGATTAAGGTGGGGAGCATTTCCGCTTTAAGAATATTGAGCCTGTATAATCAACATGGAAGAAATGCATCGTAGGAAAACGTTATTTCCTGACTCTGAAACTATAATTCACAAAAAAGAAGTACATTTGAAAGGCAGCTATGTTGAGCAAACAGGATGGCCTTTGGTCAGAGGTCTCCACAGCTCTCTTTGGAGTCTTCTTTGCTTGGACATAAAGAGCTCTAGTGTGGCACCACCAGCGCTGAGCAGAGAGATGAAATTTTAATGCATAAAGCAATGGTTTCCATACTTCCCTAAATACTCATTGCTCATCCAACTCACATTAAGAGCTGATTTTTTTCTTACTCAAACTTTACTTCTACTTCAATCATTCTATTGTCTATATTTGAATCAATTTTTGTTTTAATTTCTTTCAATATGTTGCTTCCCTGCTCAAAATTCTTTAAAATCTTCCTATTTGCTACTGCACAAAAATAGGCTCTGAAAAAATTGCAAAAGAAGTAGAAAAATAATTCATTGGGCTTTGTTATATTGAAAAACCTGGATTCTAAGCATGCTGTTAGAAACATGAAGACAGGCTGGATAAAAACAAATGTAAACTGCATCTGATGAAGAATAAAATTTTATAAATGAATAAATGAATGTCATATCCTTTTACCCTTCTTTCCATCCGAACCTTTCTCCAAGGTATTCCCAACCCCCTTTATACCACCTGTTCTACTATTTTCTATACCTTAAGATCCCCTTTGCTACCCACCAATGTCCTTTGTCTAGATTTGTGGCTTCTACAAGTTCTCTAAGGTAAATATACAAATCTAGAGATTCAAAGGTAAGATTCACCTATGAATGAGAATTTGCATCATTTTTCTTTCCTGGTCTCAGTTAGCTCAAAATGTTTTCTAGTCCTACCTATTTATACCTATACAATTATTAATTTCATTTTTCTTTACATCTAAATAAAAGCCCTCTGTGTTGTCATTATCATGAGTTTTCATTATTATGAGTTGGTGGACAACTATGTTCTTCCCACAGGTTATTATCGGTGGTCATAATGGCTTCACACTCATGGGAAGCTTATTGAACCTCCCATAATAGTGTGCTAGTAGCCCAGAGAGTGGGATATTAAAAAGCAAACCTAGACCTCCCCTTGACCATTCTCCGAATGTGTCCATTTGCCTCCCAGGTCCTGCCATGAGACTCCCACCAAAAAATGAGGATATTCTTCCACCAGTCTAGCACCTTTTCAATAAATCATCCGGTTTGTAGAATTCAGTCATATTTCCTGAGGATGAGGAAGTACAACCAGCTCTTTGAAAATATAACAGCATGAAATGCTGGCAAGGACGTAGCAAAACTACAGCTCTCATATATCACAGCTGGGTATAAAAACACAGTAAATAACTTTTTGAACAGAACTTTGTTACCACAGGCACTAAGGCTTAATAAATGGGATCCAATACTGAAAAGCTTATGTTCTGCAAAGGACATCAGCATTTGAGTGCAGAAACAGCATACAGGATTGGAAAAAGTCTTTACTAAGTAAAAATCTGAGAAAGAGTTAGTATCCAGAATATATAAATAACTCAAAAAAAATCAACAGACTGACCCAATTTTGAAAATGGAGCAAGGAGTAGACTAAACAGAGAGTTCTCAAAAGATGAAACCCAAGTGCCTGAGAAAAACTTCTTTAATGCACAGCATCCTTGTCCATCAGGGAAATTCAAATTAAAGCTACTTTGGTATTTTTATTTTATTCCTGTCAGAATGGCTAAGATTTAGAAACAAAAATGTCAAATGCTAAAATGGATGTGGGATAATTCCAGGAATACGTATTCACTGCTGGTGAGAGTGAAAACTGGTACAGCCACATTGGAAATCAGTGAGGAGGTTCCTCAGAAAACTAGAAATAGATCTGCCAAATGATTCAGCTACACAACTCTAGAGCATATACCCGAAGAACTCCATGTCTTACTAAATCCATATTCATTACTGCTCTGTTTACAACAGCTATGAAATGAAAATGACCCACATGTCCATCATCAAATAATAAATGTATAATAAAAATGTGCAACATTTATATTATGGACTATTATTCTGCTGCTAAAAAAAATGAAAATTTGAAATTCATAAGAAAAAGGATGGAGCTGGACTCAGCTATTCTGAATGAGGTAACCCAGACCCAGAGAAGCAAATGGTGCATATTTTTGCTCATTCATACATGATTAACTTTGAATCTTCAGACATGTATGTTCCATGTGGAATACCCAAAGGAGTCAGGAAATTAGTAAAAGGCCATGGTAGAGTGGCTTTCAAGGGAGGAGAGATAGAATGCAAAAGTAAAAGAATTAAAAGAGAATAATGGAACAGAAAGAGTTAAATGGAATGAGAGATGGAAGGGCAAGAACTAAGAGACAATATTGGTGAATAAATAACACAGAAAACCTTTCAAAAAATATATGGAAACCATTGTTGTAGAAGCAACACACACACATATACGCACACACACACATATATACATATATTTTTTTCCAGTGGATTTACCCTATAATGGACAACAATGTTTCTGCTACACACCACAGGTTAACAAATAAAAAGTACGATGACAGAAACAGGTTACCCACTAAACTCCACTTCTTAAAGTTTCTTCCACCTTCTATACCCCACTCTGGGAACAAAATTTCTTTTATCCGTGTTTGCTTTCAGCACTGTGGAGGAAAATGCTCTGCAGTGTGCTATGGAAATTACCAGCACTGTGCTCAGCTCTGTAATTTTAAACAGCTCCAGAGCTCCCCAATTTTCTCCAGGGCCCAGCCCACTGTGTCTCTGATTTTCTTCATCCACACTCCCTTCAACCCACCAGATTTAACCTGGGTCACCACATCTAGTGCCCTCTCCCTCCTGCCTACTCTGAAACCAACCTCGAAGCTTCCACCAGAACCTGCCCTACCTGCTACCATCCACAGACCCCTCCTGCATGGTATCCAAACTCTCCACCCAGCCAGATCCCCCACATTCTTCTCCAAGGTCTAGCCTGGTGAATCTCCCTGATCCTTTCCATCCATGCACCTTCTCCAACCCACCATATCTAGTCCAGGTCCTACATCCAGGACCGCAGACTGGTCTGTTCATCCCTGTCTGCATCATAACTAGTTTCTAGGCTTCCGCCGGGATCCTCTCTGCCTATCCCACAACCCACAGGCCCCCTTCCATGCCACACCAAACCTTCCTACCCAGTCAGATCTACCCTTACAGTCCAGGCTTGGACCAGGAGGCATGTCTCGTATGCCAGCCCAGTCCTCTGTGTCCACCTGAATTCATTTGACCACACCACTAGTCACATCCACCCCAACTCCCATGCATACAATCTCTTCTGCCCTAACCTGCTCTGTCGGTATGAGAGCTAAAAATAACAAAAGAAGTACATGTGCCCAGACCACATCTCAAAAACACAAACAAAATATATTTTTTATATTTTTTTAAATAGAGCCAGTTTCTTCTCTTCAAATCTAACCAATCCTGTACAAATGTTTGCTAATGGTTATTATCTATGTGAAACCCAGGACTCTTAATTTAAAAGAACAATCATAAACTTCAGGAAAGAATAATGGGATTTAAAGAAGACGCAAAGAAACAGATCAATGAAATTGAGAAAGAACTTAAGAAGAATGAAGGCCTGTGGTGGCCAGGAAAAGCCAAGCACAAGGCTGATGGAAATGATGAAGACTATCCAGGACTTGGGAATGGAATCAATAAGAGATTGATTCCGCATTGACAAGGACTCAAAGTAAAATGAAGATGGAATTGGAAAACTCATTAACTTAAGTAGAAAATTCAACGGAAAGCCTCACATGTAAAATAAGATCAAGCAGAAGATAGAATATCAGGATTTGAAGATAAAGTAGAAAAGCTAGACTAAATCAGCAAGGAAAAAGAATTTTTTAAAAACATGAAAGTAACATACAAAAATGTGACACACCATGAAAAAAAAACCACCTTATATCATATGCATAGATGAGGAAGAAAAAATATCTCAAATCAATGGCATAAACCAGATCTTCAACAAAATCATTGAAGAAAACGTCTCCAAACTAAGGAAAAACATAACCATATAGATAAAATAAGCACACACACAAAAAAGGACAAGACCGAAATAGAAAGTCCCTGTGGCATTTGATAGTTAAAAGTATAAGTATATATAACAAAGAAAGTATTTTGAAAGCTGCAAAAGAAAAAAACGCAAGCCATACATGAAGAAAGACCTATCAGAATAACAGCTGATTTCTCAGTGGAAACTTTGAAAACCAGAAGAACCTGGTGTCCTGCCTAGTGTTATGTCAACTTGATACAGGCTAGAGTCATCTGAAAGGAAAGAACCCCAATCGAGAAAATGTCCCCAAACGTGCAAGCCCATTGAGCATTTTCTTAATCGATGGGGGAAGGCCTAGCCTATTGTGGGTGGGGCCACTCCCAGGCTGGTGGTCTTGAGTTCTATAAAACAGCAAGCTGAGCAAAGCCATAGGGAGCAAATCAGTAAGTAGCACCTTTCTATGGCCTCAGCATCAGCTCCGGCTTCCAGGTCCCTGCCCTTTCTGAGTTCCTGTCCTGATTTCCTTCAGTGATGGACTGCAGATGGGAAGTATAAGCCAAGTAAAACCTTTCCTCCTCAACTTGATTTCTATCATTGTTTTTTCATCACAATAGAAACCCTAACTAAAACACCTAGAGCAATGCATTGCAAGTCCCAAAAGACCATGATGGCCAGGCTACACTAATATACCCAACAAAATTATCTGTCATGCTTGTAAAAGAAAGAAAAAACTTTCTGTGTAAAAAGAGCCTAAAACATTATATCCCACAAACCAAATCTTTAAAAAAAAAATACAGGAAACAAAATTTAGGGCTGAAGCAAGGAATGAGGATAGCTAACTATGGAAAGAAATATGAAGCCATAATTATTCAAAAGCTAAGTACTACTGAGAACACAAACAACAAAAATCAACAACACGATGACCACAATTAATGTAAATATTTCAATAATTACTTTAAATATCAAAGGCCTCAATTATGCAATCAAAACATGCAAGCTGACTGAATGGGTCAGGAAGCAAAATCCATCTATCTGTTGTCTACAAGGAACACATCTTAGCTTGAACAATAGCACTGTCTTAGAGGAAAAGGATGGACAAAAGTACTCCAATTCAAATGAGACCAAAAGGCAAGCGGGCATCACTCATCCTAATATCTGACAAAATAAACTTCAACTAAAAGCAATCAGAAGAAATAAAGAGGGATACATCCTCCCTCTTTAATCGAAGAAACAGTTAGCCAATAAGACATTACTACCCTAAGTATAGAAGCACCAAACACTGTTGCACATACTCTCATTTTTAATGTACTACTGGATTTAAAGACACAGGTTAATATCAATTCATGAACAGTAGATGATTTCAATACCCCCTTTTACCAATAGACACGTAACTCAGGCAAAATAAAGAGAAATGTCAAAATTAATTGCCACCCTATATCAAACGTACTTAATAGATATCTACAGAATATTCTATCCAAACACCAAGGAACACATATTCTACTCGGCAGTTCACAGAAGCTTTTCTAAAATAAGTCACATTAAATAACATAAAACAAATATTTACAAATTCAAAAAGACTGAAGTTATGTCTTGTATTCTATCTGACTACAATGCAATAAAACTTAAAATTGATAGCAGACAAATTTCTATAAATACACAAACTCATGGAAATTAAACAACTCATTGCTGAATTATGAATGAATCAAAGAAGTCACAACACAACAAAAACCTAAGACATACTGAGAAATTCCTATGAAGGAAATATATACTCTAAGTGCCTGCACCAAAAAATAAGAGTACAAATAAAAGACTTAATGATGAAACTAAAAAACCAGGAAGGACAATAATAAACTAAATCTAAACTCAGTCAACAGCAAGAGATAGTAAAAATCAGTAAAGTAGAAAGAAAGAAAACAATACAAAGAATTAAAGCATTTAAGAGCTGGTGCTTACAAGAGATAACATTGACAGGTTTTTGCCCAACTAGCCAAAAGAAAGAGAGGAAGGGCCCAAACTAAAACTCAGAAATGAATAGGAAAACACTGTAAGATACCAAAAAATTTTAGAATATTATAAGGAAATAAAAATATAAATAGAAACTTATACTCCATTAATCTAGAAAACCTAAAGGAAATGAATGAATTTCTAGATCCAGTCAAACCAACAAAATTAAATAAAAAAAATAATAAAAAACTTACACAAATCCATTACAAGTAAAATTAAAATGGTAATTTTAAAAAAGCTGTTTAGCTTAAAAAAAATTCCAGGGCAGGGTGGATTCACAGCAAAGTTATACCAGATTTTCAAAGAAGATTCTACAGCCATTATTCCTTAAACTACTTCTAAAAATTGAAACTCCTTCCACGAAGCCAGTAACATTCTAATGTCAAAACCAGGTAAAAACATAACAACAGCAAAAAGAAAACTACAGGCCAGTGTCTGTGATGAAATAGACTAAAAAAATTATCAATAGAATAGTTGCAAACAGAATACAGACATACATAAAGATAATTATCCACCATGAGCAAGTTGACTTTAACCTTGAAAAGCAAGGATTGCTCAACATTTGTAATTCAATAAATGTAATAAGCCACATAAATGAATGTAGTGACAAAAATCACATCTCAGTCAATGCAAAAAGAAAATTCCAACACAGCTTCATGGAAAAAGATCCAAACAATGGAGGACTAGAGGGAACATACTGTAACATAATAAGAGCTATGTATGAGAGACCCAGAGCCAACATCATCCTAAATGGAGAAACACTGAAAGCATCACCATTGAAGTCAAGACTCAGTGATGTCTGCTATCTGAACAACTTTTCAGTATTGTGCTCAATGTAGCAACTGGAGCAACAGGACAAGAGAAGGAAATAAGGGGAATGAGATACCAAAAACTCTACTAGGAAATTTCTAGAAATGAGAAACAAATTTATCAAAATGACAGGATACAGAAACAATTTGCACACATAGATAGATTTTTCTATATGCTAGCAAACATACAGAAATAAAGGTCTTGGGCACTCTCCCACTCACAATGGCCTCAAATAAAACAAAATATCTAAGAATAAACCTAAACAAGAAAGTGAAGGACCGCTACAATGGAAATGTCAAACCTCTGAAGAAAGAGATAAAGACACTAGAAATTGGAAAACCAAAAGATCTCACTTAGCCAAAACAATCCTGAACAAACAAACAAACAAACAAAAATGGCCATTACTGGCTAGATTGCCATGGTGAATCTTAAGATAGATTACAGAACCAGCATGGTGCTGGTACAAAGACAGACATGTAAACCGACGGAACACAATTAAAAACCCAAACATAAGCATGCGTAACTTCAGTCACTTAATATTTGACAAAGATGCTAAAAATATTCTGGTGGTGGGTTGGGGGCTTTCTTCAACAAATGGTGTAGGAAAAGCTGGATGTCCACACAGAGAAGAATGAAATTAGACCCATTCTATAACCTTGCATAAAAATTAACTGCATTGATTCAAAGATCTAAATCAGAAAAATGAAATACCGAGACTTCTAGAAGAAAATATAGGCAGAACCCTACATGATATAGATGTAGGGGGAAAAAAACTTTATGACTAGAAGTCCATTTTCCTGAGAATTAAGGCCAAATATTGACAAGTGTGGCTTCATTACTGGGTGATATGAAGCCCATATAATGGGAGATACTGTTGTGGACATAAACATGTTTTTGTTTTAATCCCAGGTGTAGGATATGGGCTTGATTCAGACAGTCCACAGCAGCAAACTATTTGTCTCCTGTGAGTGCTGAGAGGAGATCTTTGCCAGCTGCAGATAGTTTATATCTGAAGACTCTCTAGACAGAATAAAAGCCAGAGTCCGGAGAGTGTTGGGGCGCTTCCAGAAAGAACAAGGCTGTGGCTCCTTCCCCCACTGCCCCATGACTCCTGGTTACTGATGCTACAGTGAGACAAGAAGTTGGAGATCTTCTGAAAGGAGGATTGGTTTGGCTCCAAGGAACCCATAGACCCTAACCAGCAGGAAGCAGCTAAGAGAACTATGTTCCCACTCCCACTCTTTCCTACCTGGTATTGGGATGTTGAGTAGGGAGATAGAGATATTAAAAATGAAAATAAAAGAGTTTTTAAGAAGTACAGGCTCTAAAATCAACAATAAATAAATGGGAACTCATGAACCTGAAAAGTTTTTGTAAAGCAAATGACACTGTCATCAGAACAAAACGACAGCCTACAGACTGGTCAAGGATCTTCACCACCCCTATATCTGACAGAGGGCTAATATCCAGAATATATAAAGAACTCAAGAAATTAAACAGCAACAAGTCAAGTAATCAAATTTAAAAATGGGGTTCAGAGCTAAACAGAGAATTCCCAATTGAGTAATATTGAATGGCAGATAAACACTTAAAAAAATGTTCAACATCCTTAGTCATAAAGGAACTGCAAATCAAAATGACCCTGAGATTTCACCTTACACCCATTAGAATGGCTAAGATAAAAAGCTCAAGTGACGGCACATGTTGGAGAAGATGTGGAGAAGGAGGAACCCTCCTCCATTGCTGGTGGAAATGTAAACTTGTACAACCACTTTGGAAATCAATCTGGCTCTTTCTCAGAAAATTAAGAATAGTGCTGTCTCAGGATGCAGCTATGCCACTCCTAGGCATGTATCCAAAAGATGCTCAAGTATACAACAAGGACATTTGCTCAGTCTTGTTCATAGCAGCTTTATTTGTAATAGCCAGAAGCTGGAAACAACTCAGATGTCCCTCAGCTGAGGAGTGGATACAGAAATTGTGGTGCAGTTACCAATGGAATACTACTCAGCAATTAAGAATAAGGAAATCATGAAATTTGCTGGCAAATGGTGGGAACTAGAAAAGATAATCCTGAGTGAGGTATCTCAGAAGCAGAAAGACACACACAGTATATACACACTTATAAGTGGATATTAGACATATGATATAGGGTAATTATACTAAAATCTGTACACTTAAATAAGCTAAGCAAGAAAGAGTACCCTCGGTAAGATGCTCAATCCTCATTCAGAAAGGCAAAAGAGAGAAACATCAGGAGAGGGAGAAAACAGGGAACAGGACAGGAGCCTACCACAGAGGGCCTCTGAAAAACTCTACCCAATATGATATCAAAGCAGATGTTGAGACTCATAGCCAAACTTTGGGCAGAGTGCAGGGAATCTTATGAAGGAAGGGGGGAGATAGAAAGACCTGGATACTGAGCTACCATGGGCTACGTCTGAGCAGAGGTTCTAGGTTATATCCATACATGGTCCTTGGTTGGAGAAACAGTCTCATAAAAGACCCCTGTGCCCAGATATATTTGGTCCTTGTGGAGCTCCTGTCCTCT
>CM053763.1:77306067-77326712 GCA_028658305.1 Pachyuromys duprasi | reverse complement strand
CATTTTTTATTGGGAGTTTTCAGTTACGGCCTCTGGATTTGACCTTAATTATCTCCAAGATGACTCAAAGTCTCAAGATGATTTGTATTCTTGGATGGATCTAAATTCTCAGATCATCCCTGGTGGTCTACAGATCCAGAGGTTATTGCTTAACCCCCAAAGCAGCTGAAGGCCAATTTTTCTTGTGCCTCTTTGGTCCTCCTAAAACAGAAAGTGGCTTCATGCTGCTGCCAGTGTCTGTTTGCTGTCTATCCCCTAAGAATTGAACCACTGCTCCAGTCCAGTGTTCATGAACAGGTTGGGGTGTCCAGCCACATCCTCTTGGGTAGGATAGGTAGCACAGTGGTTTTACAGTGCTAGCACTAAGTGGTGGTGGTAGCAGCAGCAACAGCAGCAGCTCCCACCAAACTACGTGAAGGTCATGAGGCATCAAGGAATTTAGGGTAAGCTACTTCCATTTTTCGGACACCCAAGCGAAGCCAGTTTCACAGACATCACATGAATGTCCTTTAAGGCCTGGGCTTCCTCTCTTTCCCTCCCCCATTCAAGCTCACTCAAGAGCCATTCTCATGCCTCTCTTCTAGAATCCAGAAGGCCATGAGGCTTTGAAGACTGTACTACTCTGGTAATCTAAGGGGAGTCCCCTCCCTACCTCTCTTTCCTCTGCCCTCCATTTTCAGCAATTTACAGGCACCAAGAAAAATGATAAGACATTTATTGAGTCATCTACAGCAGTTTGACATCCTTAAAATCCCAGACAAGGTGAGAGCACAGCATTAATGGAGGCAGCGATAGCAGTGAGGTCCGTGGGATTTATCTTTATTGTGGGAAATTAAACCCAGACTGGTCCAGCTCCCATGAGCGGGCCTGGAGCCACATCTGAAGTACCAATGGCTGAAACAACCCCAGCCCTGACAGACGCTAAGCCTCAGAAGACAGACAGCAGACGAGACACACGTGGCTTAGTACAGACACCACAGGACCTGGAGTTCAGGGAGAGGAAAAAGAATGGGCATTTGACCAATTCTTGAAGAATGTCCCATACCCTTGAAGGATGCCAGGGCAGATGGCACAGAGGTGCTCACGGCACTCAGAGTTCTCTCCATCCTTACCTTCAAAGCAAACTGAATAAAGTGATGAAGATAAAGCTGGAATTCAATGTCCACCAGAGCCCTGTGGCTTCATCCTCACCCTCAGTGGTGGTGGTTTTACAAACAGGGTAAAAGTTAACTCAAGAGTGCTCAAAGCGGAAGAAAAGCTGCAAGAAGGATGCCTTTCAGAGTCTACACCCTAAGAATGAGCGCACAGCTGTGCTGTTTTCAGAGTTTATAAAGTCTGGGAGCATTTCATTTCCATTCACAGCGAGGGGATACATGATGATGCAACCATGGCTACCTCATTGCAGATGAGGGTGGGGAAGTGTGGAGTCCCGGAACAGATGGAGAGAGCCAAGTTCCCTGGCAGATATCTTTATACCAACTCCATTGCTTCTCCTGCACTGTAGCATGAACTCTTAGATTTTCTTCTACTCCTTCAAAAGATACACTGTATTCAACAGTTGCTTGCTTGAAGTGTTACATCTGGCTCCTGCAAGGCTAGACAATACTGGTAGGGCCACGTTCTCATTCAAAAACATGCTAGGCCCACCTGTTGCCTCTTGAGCCGGTTTCCAGCTCCCTAGGCTCAAGTGGAATTTCCCAAGGTACTCACTTCCTTCTCTTTGTATGGGGTAAAGGAATCCAAAAGGGAGTCTCTCACAGCTATCCCTCCAAAGAAGATATGATACAGACCAAATAGCAGAGCCCCTGGTGCCGGGTGACCAAGCACCAGGATGCTGACCAAGCTCCATCCCGACTCCCCAGGGATGTCAGTCTGAGGAAGAGGAGGGTTAGGAAAGGACTCACCAAGGGTTGCTGAGCATGTCAAGGACAACCTCATCACTATACACTGAGAGTGTAGTCAGGACCTAAGCATGGTGGATCCCAAGGCTCCCCCACAAATCCCTCTGTCTTTCTGGCAGCCTCGGCATTCCTATTACATAATCCCATGTTCTGAAGACTACCCCCTCTTCTGACATCTGCTGCTTACCTTATAGCTGGACAGTGATAACAGGAGACAAGGACAAGACAGGGATGTCCTCATCCCCTGAGCTGGGTTGTTCATGAGATTTGACCTTTAGGGTTTCCTAGAACAAGACCCTACTTCCCAGAAATGATCCTCCACAGGCCGGGTGCCCCATGGAACTGCTATGTTCCTGTCTCGAGGTCTCCAAGTCCATGAAGCTCTTTTCACCTGCCAGACAGGATTTCTTAAGAACTTTCCCTTTTCTGGGTCCAGGCGACATTACTACAACTCTTGCTTGGGGCCCATTCCAAAAAGAAGGTGGTTGGTTTTAGACAGAACCCCAGTGGTACACTGGGCTACACACAAATCAGTAAGTCTTATTGCTTGCACTATATATGTAAGAGGGTCAAAGGGGAAGGGCTTTACCCAGCCTTATGCTGTCCCTTCACTGCCTGCGGCCTAAAAGCCAGATCCACCTGGGAACATGCACAATCCCTCAGGCACATCTTCTCACAAGACTAGCAAAAAAAAAAAAAAAAAATTCTTTCAGACAGAAAAACAAAGCAACAGGAACCTGGAACTTGAACTAGGGCCCAGGCTCAGGGCTCAGGAAGCAGCAGCAGGGGCTCAGGAAATAGTAGGGGCTTTTGGTTGATCTGGTTTTTGCTGTTTTGCAACTAGAAAGTCACAGTTTCTTCTTCCACAGTGAAGCAGACCCACTGGTGGGGGTGATGACAAGTGAATGGGGTTCATAGCCTAAGGGCTGCACCTTGGATGCAGTGTGCCACAAGCAAACTGTCCCTGCCAGGAGTAGAAGGCTAGCTCTGACCAAAATGCCTGAGGCCCAATTCAAATGACCAGTGCTTCCCTCTGCTCTACCATCTCACACTGTGGTATCCAAATGGGAAACTAAACAGAATGTCATCCCCACCACACACACACCTTAGATGATATATGCACAAGGCTACATCTCTGTTTACCTGCCTTAGTTTTTGACTAATACAGAATCCGAAGAAGCACTAGAAACAGCCTCATTTCATAAACAAGGCAGCTGTGGCCTGGCACACGGCACATTGTGTTCACAGTCATGAGCCCAGCTGGAATCCTGGACCAAGGTTCTTCTAAATGGCTCAGGCTCCCTATAACTGTCCAAAGTGCAAGGTGATATCAGTTGTTTGGCTGATAACATGGTTCTGGGAACAGGGGAGGGGATGGTGGTAAGAGATAAGATGCAGGGGGAAAGGGCCAATGTATACTCAGTGGTCCAAGCCACTAAATGTTTCTGGAAAAGAACATGGAGGTGCATACTCCTTCTGGCTTTGCTGAAGACCCAAGAACTTACTTCACCAGCCAAAAACACAGACCTCATCTCTAAATCATATCAACTAGAACAGTCTCCAGTCTTTCTAATGGCTCCCCCATCAGCACTGTCATAAATCTCGTAGAACCCCTTCTGCATAATACAACAGCAAGCAAGAAGACAGCATCCCACACTCCCCATGCATTCCAGAGCACGATCATGAACAAGTCCACAGAGGCCAGGACAAGAACAAGCATCAACACGGAATGATCAGGGCCATGAGGCCCCATGGCACTACCTTTTTTTCCCCTCTACCTTTCCAAAACTGGATGTGGCCTTATTTTAAAGTCTTAGGTTATGGCTGTGCAACCGGCAGCCAGAGAGGCAAGATGGGCACTTAGAGAGCCACTACTCCTCCCAT
Source organism: Pachyuromys duprasi (assembly GCA_028658305.1). Taxonomy (NCBI): domain Eukaryota; kingdom Metazoa; phylum Chordata; class Mammalia; order Rodentia; family Muridae; genus Pachyuromys; species Pachyuromys duprasi. Next base: position 77,322,927 of record CM053763.1, on the reverse strand, counting down.
CAGCAGCTCCTGTTCACGCACATGACAGACACAGTGTTCCCTCCAAACACTCTCAGAGGCCCAAAGGGATTCAAATGTCAAGGGCATACGGAGGAGGAAGTAAGTCTTGAAGATATCTGAGTTTAGTAACTGAGTCCAGGCTGGGGACAGCATGTAGGGTTCCTTGTCATCAGTAGAGGCAGGGCTGTGGGTAGCCCTGGACCCATGACTTGGCTCCCAGAACTTGAAAGTTGCTTCAGAACTCATTGATGTCACTGCAAGGTGGCTGGTTCATTCTAGACATGGCTTTTGACTTCTGGGGAAATGGAGAAGAGAGAGCGAGGGACTCTCTGCACTTGGTGTGGCCGGAGAGCAGCTTCTTCAGACCATCCATTGTGGGCAAAAAGGGTAGAAATAAAGCCTCCACATGATCCAGTCTTGAGTCAGGAGCACAGCTGTGGACGTGGTAAGATCTTCAGCTATCCCATCTCGTTCCTAGTCGAATCTGCACTTCTGGCTCTCAGCTCTTAGACCAAATGAAAAGCACCAGAACTTTCCCTGACCCTCACCACACCCCCTACTCCAACTTAAGTCTTTGATTAAAAGAGCCCTGGAGCTCCCCCATCCCCCAGGCACACAGGAGCTGAGCACCTGGACAACCTAGATGCCAGGTAAGCAAAAGGAGCCTCAGGCTGACCTACTACAAAGAATGCTCAGGACACTGAGCCACATCCCTGGCCAACTGCAGGACTTGGTACAGGCTGAGAAGGGCACATCCAAAGTCAATTCAGTGAAAGGCTGCTGGGGTGAGCGTTACCCCAGCCTCTCCAAAGCAGGCATGTTTCAGCCTCAGCTCACAAGGCCCTGTACCTGGGATCAGGCCATCACTGAGGCTGGCCTTGACACAGTGGGTAGAGCTGGAGTCTGGCAGAGGTGAGCAGGGGTGTGGGTTCTGGGGAGAGATGGGGCAACTTTCCAAATTTGAGGTGTATTTACATGTCAAATTGGGCTCAGTGGACCACAGTAGGCAGGACCCAAACAGGAGGAGCAATATCAGCCTATACCCTATCTCTCTCTTCCCCCTTGGAGGAGCCCAGCTTCCTACCCAGGGCCTGCCCAAGGAGAGGGAAGAGGCACAAACATGCGCAGGCACCGGCCCGCGGCCCCAGCCTGTGCAGGGTAAGGGGGGAGACAGGGCTCAGGTGGCCAAGTTGTCAGCCGGGAGGCTGGACATGCGGAGCTGGGAGCTGCTCTTGCTCAGGATGGACAGCTGAGTCCCCCCATTCACACCGCTGCTGGCCAGGGATGGGTGCCGGTGCTTGAAGTCCATGGTGAAGTAACGGTTCACCTTCCAGCTCCTCCACTTCCTCTTAACCTCTGCCTGTACCTGTGAGGAACAACATGCATGTGACTTCCTGGTGAGCATCTTCTGTGCCCTGGCCTGGTACTTTCCCAGCTGCCATTGTGACTCCTGACCCACTCTCTAGCTGTACCCTGCAGCCTTGTCCTAGTCTGTCTTGGCAAGATTTCTGGACAGTGTCCTGTTGTCAGGGCCTCTTAGAGACCAGTCCTTATATATATATATAAAACTTTACTAACAACCTCTTGAAGCATAGGGGTAAAATAAAGATCCTCACCCTTATTGACCACTGTAGGATGCAGACAAGATTTTACTCAGTTAGCTTGAACTATCCCAGATACCCAAAACCCATGAATGGTGATATCAACATCTCTGGATAAGAACTAGACATACACAGTTTTAGATGCTTCCACGATGAGAAGACTTCTGAGACTGAGAGTTAGAAAACTGTCCATGTCTCTTGGCAAACTCCCATGTAGCTCTCCACATAGTAAATGGTTGCCGTGCCAAGGAAGCCTGAGCCTCCATATGCCACTTCAGCCAAGCACCTTCACGTGGTACGCAACTGCACGACTAGACACAGCACCCACACCTACTTTCTCCACTTCGTGCCTTCACTCCCTACATTCTCCACTTCGTGACTTCACTCCCTTGGCAAACCCCTGACAAGCTGCCCCTACTCCCACATGTGGGCTCCCCCATGGTCTTTAAGCAAGGCCCTCTGGGCTTTCTATCTGTCCTAATGTGATCGTTGCTGTAGGCTGGCCATCTGATCATGGCAGTGGCTAGTTGTCTTGAGTTTCAGATGAAACAAGAAGAGCCTGTTGAGGTGACAGCCTCAGGGGAAAAGACCCCTCCTCATTTAGCCCATTCCACCACTTCCCAGGCAGCCCTATTCTGGGCTCCGGTCCAGATCATTATCCCAGTAGGCTGGAGAGGGAGCCCCAAATGCTAGCTCTAAATAAAACACCTCTAAAAAGGTTCCAGGCATCTCCTTAGGCTCTCTTCCAAATTCCCACAGGCTCTGTGCTAGCAGGGACAGAGAGGCTGGCTTCCTGTGGCTCAACAGCACAGCCCACCACAGGCCGATAACACATAGGCACTAGTTCCTACTCACTAAGGCATGTCTTTTGAAGAGAACATGCCCTGGAGTTGTGTTCTCACCATCTGTACTTTAGTCTGTCTGCAATTGTGGTCTTAAATGCAGAGGCAGAGTGATTCTTGAACAGGTGGGACATGCCAGGAGACATTGGTACCACATAACACTGGTAGCTATGTCACTCACTCCCTATCCTTACTTCTGGGAACCTGGAAGATCCAACCCAACAAATACGCTCGCAGTCCTTCCCCAATAAGCCCCACCTGTACTGCTGAGAAAGTTGGAAGGCCTGTGTCTTACCTCCCCATTCAGGAAGCAGTAGAGTACAGCCACCACAAAGCCCTGGGGAAAGACCACAAACAACAGTGAGCCAACAGCAAAAGAGATCTCCAGAGACACTGTGGACATGTGGGAGGAATGGTAGTGGAAAAGATACCAGGAAGAAGAAAACACAGTCTAGACAGAGTACACCTGCCCAAGGCTCTAAGGTAAGGCAGATGTCCTTCCCCACAAAGGCAGGCACTTCCATGATGCCAAATAGTTGATAGACCACTCCACAATAATAAACATCTCATCTTGGATCTCACATTTACTTGCCAACTCCCATTGCCAACGACTATCTTTACACAGCAAAGCAAATCATGAGCAGTGAGCACATGGCAGAGTATGAATTTAGCTAGTCTATACTCAACAAAGCAACCTTTTCTGAATGCTGAAAGCCAGGACTGTGGGTTCTCGGTACCCTGGGCTGCCATTTTAAACAGCCAGAAGAATGATAGTTGGAATATGTCAGTAAACATGAAGATGGGAACCTTGAGTTGCAATTTCTGTATTAGAACTTCATCTGTAATACAGCCTCACCAGAGTAAGAATGTGAATTTCAGAAAAGAGTTTTGGATTGCAATTCAAGCCAGCTGCACAGAATCTTTTCTGACCATCAAACTCAAGCACTAATTTAAAGAGGTGAGTTAGAGAGAGATGCTCTCCCTTTACAGCCCACCACCACTACTTCTGTCATTCACTTCCTGGCTGTGGTGAGGCATGAATTTCCTTACAGTCACCTACTCATTCCTGCCTGTCGAGGACATCAGCACTAGTAGCCATGTCAAAGGCAAACACTGAGGTTGGGAGCCGGGGTTCACAGAGTTACAGTGATGACAGCAGTTCAGAGGTCAGGGCTTAATTCCAACAAATTATGCCCTCTGCACGCACCATACCTACCTGGAAAGAGCCCAGCCCAAGCTCAAACACAAGTCTTTCCCTCTTGCTGACATTCTCTGGAGAGAAGGCGAACACTGTGTAGTGAATTCCAAACAGCGGGATGAGCAGCAGGGTGGAGCGGGCCAGCCGTCTGTCAGGAAAAAGCAAACATCTGCTCTGGGGACTGCAGGGCTCGGGAACCTGGATGGCAGAGGGCCTGTCGTCAGCCCTGGCTACCCTTCAGTGCCCCTGTTCACAGACCCACTTGGCATTCTTCAATGGTGCAAGGGCCTGGGAGTGAGGGAGCCAACTAAAGCACATGGAGCCTAGGATATAGTAAGTCAGCAGGGCACCTAGACAGGATCCTGCAAGGCCACTGAAAATGTACCATTTATAACACTCCCTTGAGTAAAGTTAGGGGAAAACTTTAGAATTCCAGAGTGTTGATCCAAAGCAAATCCATCCTGTCTTATAAGGAAGCTACATGAACTCAAAAACAGCTATCCTAAGACCCATGGGAATAGGGTTTTTCTGAATCTGGTTATAGCTAGGGTATAATGCTGATGACCAGGAAGAAGGGTCCTAGGTGGGCCATATAAGAAACTTGGGAAGGTTTCAAGGAAGAATTTGATGATGGAGCAGAAATTCTACCTGCATAGGAGAGAGATGCTGTCCCAGAAACTGAACCAAAGGCGGAGAACACTGTCTGCCCCAAGGACTGGACAGCAAGCGAGCCAACCAGTCCTGGGATCCTCTCCTGCCCTTAGCTCTTGACATAGAGCCAAGAGTAGGGTAGGGCCCTGTATAACAAACAGTATAGGGGCAGAAGACGTCCACAGGGAGGACATCAGGTACATGTGGACTGGAGCTGCTGCTCCAGAGGGAGTAAATTATCGCAGGGGCTTCCCAGACTGGGGCGCTATCTCTGACCATCCCAGGACACCGGGTCCCTCTGAGCCTCCCCAAAGGCCCAGGCTCTCTTCTGTCAATATTCTTTCCCTCATCTGGACCCATCCCCCTGGGATCATCGACCTCATCCTATCTGGTCACACCTTAGCCTTCAGAAGTGGACAGTAAATATAAGGGTGACCTTTTGACTGGGAGCAAGTCTTCCATGTGCCCCTCTGTCCCCACTCCAAGTCTTTCTGGGAGAAAGTATTCCCACTGAATGTTGGAATCCAGATTTCTAGAAATGCCAAATCCCTAAATTCTATATAAATCCTTTGATGTCCTATCCTCTGTGAGAGGGAAGACAAGGAGAAGGCGGGAAAGGAATAGAGAAAGAGATTGGAAAGAATCAAGAATGTGAGCTTGAGGTCACCTTTAGGAGAAGTTCAACCCAGAAAGGAAGAAGCCCACAATTGTTGGTCTCAGAGTCCCCTCCTTGCTCAAAGGCAGCACATTCTATAATCACTGAGAGTCCTTAAGACCAGGACAGGGTCACTGAGATGTGAGTGATTCCCTGTAATGAACCCACATAGATTCCTAGCAGTCTACCCTCATTTTTTGTCCATACCTTAGAGACCCTGAAGAGAACCCCTCTTTTATCTGTTGGGTCTCACAGCAACTATCTTTAGGCACATAGTTAGCACTGGAAATGCCTGGGTTATGGAAGAGCAACAGGACTACCTAGGCACATAAGCTAGAATCCTTAAAACCCAGCATCTCCCAGGCACTCCCTGCTTGCCTCTCAGTCCCTAGGATCTCCCACCAGAAAGGACCAGGGTGTGTCTGGAGACAGAATGGAAGTTGGAAATGCAGAGAAATGTGCTTAGCAAAGAACATGCAGATCTGGCGGTCCTGTTGTGTCCTTAAGCAGTCTAGGACTCTGCATTCTTTCTCCAGCTTCCCTTCTACAGTGTACCAATTTCAGGTTCTTGCTTCATCAGAGTAAAACAGAACCTGGGAACCGGATGCCAAGCCTCTCCAGTGTTCATAATGGCATTAGATATCTTGGGTTCAGGGATGGTGCCAGACATTTCCCAGTCACAAGACAGATTGGGTCTGAGCAGAGGGTTTCCCAAGGTATGGCCCAAGAGCAGTATCTGCAGTTCCACAGCATTGGCAAGGATGATAGCCAGAAACACCTTAGCGGGCCCTTGGCAGACAGTGAGTGGTGACAGATGAGGGGTCTCCATGAATCCAGTGTGTGGGACCTGTGGACCTCTGAGCTGAAAAGTTTTGAGCTATGACTAACCCAGAGAGACAGTGACATAGCTCGACCTCCATCCTCCTACCCAAAAAAAGCCATTAAGAGGAAGAGGAGCCCTACAATTCTAAGAAGAGCTTCTGGCAATCAGAGACACTTGAGCTATGCGTAGGCTGCTAGGATAAGCCACGCTTCCAACTCTGTGGGTGTCATAGGTGACCTAGGGTGTGATTCTTAGGACACTTGAGGCTCTAGTCCTTGCCTTCCCAGTCATGTGACTTACTCCACCTCACCATGTTCCAGTTTCGTTGTCTATACAACAGTGTTGTTTCCGTTGTCTATGGAAACAGTGTGAAGAGCCACCTTGCAGGGTCCTTGAGGAGATGGAGTCTTAGCCAAGTTACACACAATGTGTTCCTCACATAGAGAATTCATCCCAGCTCTGAGTTCTTACAGTTTTGCAACTGCCTAGAGGAAGTGGGGGCCTGAGGTGGAACACACTTCTGTCAGCAGCCACTAACCACTGGCTGTCAGTAGCCACCAAGTCAAGACGTCCCTGCAATGCCACGGCTCCAATACTCACATGCCCTCCAGCCCCACCCACAAGATTACGGGGAGCTCACAAGACACATATCAACATGCAACAGCCAGGGATAGGGCAGACTGGGAGGCACACAGTGGCTCTCCACACTCCTCCAGCCTGACAGAACCCAAGCACAAGGCAGTGGCGGCAACAGCAACATGCACATCCCCTTCCCACCTCCAGAACACCCGGCCACAGCCACGGCTATACACACTTACAGAGTAATGGTGGATAGTTCTGACATCTTGCAAGAGTGCTGCTGAGCCCGCTGTGGCTTGCAGTAGCATTTCTGCACGCAGCTGCTGGGTGTGACAAGATTAGCACTTCTGTCAGCTGGGGACACTGGGCAATGAAGAAACTGCAGAAGGACTTGGGAAGACTTAGTTTACAGGGCACAGGGAGGGCAGAGAAGTGAGGGAATGGAGACAAGCTAAGGAAGTCACCCAGAGGAAAGTGAGGAAGCCAAGGACTAAAACAGTCAGCTCTGGACAAAGGAATGTATGTCCATAAGTATACATGTATGTGCATGATCACAACACACACATACATTTGCATACACACATACACACACACTCATGAATACATACACTGGAGCCACTAATATATGAGTAGTATTAAAAGGCACGTATGTTCAGGCAATGAGGCCTGAGATGGGACTCAGACAGGGAGCCAGAGGCCATTAGCCCCAGATTTAGAGCATGGCTTTGCCAAGATTACCCAGTAAAATGAATAGCTGGACGCTCATGCTGTGGACCTCAAAGAAGACTGTCATGAGGAGATAGAGTTCTCAGCTTGGTAGCAAAGATCACCATGGCTGTTCTGACCATCTTCTCTTCCCCTACACCCACTTCTATTCAGTATAGGCACATACAGAAGAGTAGAGGCAAGCTAGATGTACTGGACTATTCATTAGTCTAGACGGTATTTACCTACTGAGGTAGCCACTATCCTAGATGGCTATTCAAATTAAAATTAATCAAAGTCAAACAGAAAGAAAACTCTACTTCCTCAGTTATTCTAGTCACAGTATCAGTGCTTAATAGTCACATATGGCTAGTGGTGATGATGCTGGACACAAAGCCACAAAACATTTGAGAAACTCCATAGGACAACAGGAACACTGGTTCCCCTACCAGAGATCAGGAGGCCACCTTAGATGACAAGTTATCTCTCCATGGAGCTAACTGAGGCATCTCATACTGGCTAGTGGATGCATAAATCAGGTGTGGATGGGTTAGATGCCAACAAAGGCAAGTATGCAGGAGCAATTAGTTCCTCGACATTCAAAGACCCACTCTCTGACTCCAGCTGAGGCAACTAGAGTCTAGGGACAGGTTACTCTGCTGAGGCAAGAGCATGTATTTCCAGATGGGGCAAACTCCAGCCTGCCCAGCAGGCTGTTCCTCTCCAAGCCAGTGCTGCTCATTCAATAAATGGCATCTTTCATTCCATATCACCTATGACGTTGGTGCTGAAGACCCATTTTGTAGGTGTTATTTGATGCCTTGCTACTCAAGTGGTCCCTAGACCAGTGCTAGGAACAGTACTTGACCACATCTCAGAAACAGACTCTGGTGCCACTGGGACTGGCCAAGTGACCTACCAGCTCAAGAACTGCATTTCAACCACAGCCTGGGGATGTGCTGGAGGAGCCCTATTGTAAGGTAGTCATGTATAGCAAAAGTTTCTTGTGGATCCTCCGTGAATGACAATGGAGTGTGTGTGTGTGTTTGTGTGTGTGTGTGTGTGTGTGTGTGTGTGTGTGGAGAGAGAGAGAGATCTGGGTCCATCAGAACAGCATCTACCCTTTGCCTATCATCTCCCTTGCTTACCTGCTTAGACCAAATGACTAACAACCCTTCAACCCTGGCTAAAGCAGACACCAAAGCCAGGGCCAATCCAAATCAGTGCACAGCCACGTATCTGTTGCTCACCTGGTGCCACCTTGAATTCCAAACTTTAGCCTTTCTTCTCCAAGACCTCTCCCCACCCCAAACTGTCCCATGCTCCTCCCTTTGGGAGAATCTGCGACATTTTATGGCAAACATGGGCTCCTCTGATTTTCCTGTTAAAAATATTGAAACTAGCCAAAGAACGATTTAGTGACAAGTTCACTGGGATGGGAGAGGAAGGTCAAATCAACGAACAACAAAAGCAAGGGTGACATCCAGAGGGATCCCTGGGAGACTTTCCACAGAAAGAGAGGAGGAGGCCCTCTCCCAAGACCCTGGCCCTGTCCTGCAGTAACTTACAAATAGACTCACTGAAAAGCAACAGGATGGGCAGTGACAAGCGAGCTGCCCTAGAGCATGAGAAAGGCAGGGTATGGGACTCCCAGGACAACTAAGCAAGAGGGGAGAAAGGTCTTGTCTAGAGATGCACCTAGGTAAACCTCAAGGGCCACGCTGAAGCCAAGCAATCCCAGCAGACTCAGAAGAGTGTGCTAGGTGGGTCTCCTATATCAGTGGTGGTCAGTGGGAGTTGGCCAGTGGGAGTTTGGCAGTGGCTGGTACAGAGTCCCCTCTGCAAGTCAGGGAGCTTTGGCTTCCAGACCCAGCTCTGACATGGCTTCTCTTCATCTATAGGAAGATCAAGGCTACTCCATGATCTCAGCTCTCAGGATCTATATCTAGGGGTATCCACTCCCGGGGACCTGGCATAAGGCTTTGTGTGAGGGCTTGACTGGACTGCAGTCCCAGAAAACAGTCAATAGAACACTAGACATACATACCTGTCCATGCCCTATGCAGATGGCACCTCCACTTCTTCACCTCTGACCCTAGGAATTCATGCAATACTGCTTCCTTGACATTCTCCAGGCCATGCTGGTGTCCTGATGCTAAGCTCACATGCACTGTCTGAATAATGCCTGGTCCCCAGGAAGCATTCCCCAGAAATAGCATCCCTGCTGGAAGTATGGCTCAACATCATGTCCTCCTCCAACAGGAAGGCAGAACGAGCTTGGGTTCCCAGATGGAGTGCACATCGGGCTCAAGGTTTTACAGTCACTGACATAGTGCACAGGTTTTCCCCCTAAGTTTCTGCTGATAACAGGTTCCCTAAATCACCCCTGAACTCTGTGGCAGATGCTCCTTCACAGCATGGGCATTATGAGGTGCAGGGACTCGAAAGCCTTACATGTAGGCAAAGCCTCTGGCCAGACATCCTGATTGAAAGGCTGCTTTGCTACACAAAGTGTATCCAGGAAGGTGGTAGAGGAATCCCTGAGGACAATGTGCATAGATTTCTCCTCCTACCTCAGATCAAGGAGGTAGATTCTAATGCCCACCTCCAAGAGTAGAACCAGTCATGGGCATTAACGATGAAGCCACGCTGCTCCTTGACTGGGCTGAGCCAACTCATTCCTTGCTCAGTCTGCGTCTTCGATAAAACTTCCGTCTTTTCCATCATCCAGAGTCAAGGAGATGTGCCTAGCAGAAACTTGGGCTTCATGCCACAAAAAGCTAGCCCTGCCCAGCCCAGGACTGAACCTTTCACAGCCCTAACCTGAGCCCCTGCTGACCCTAACACAGGCCCAGGCTCCCCGGCCCTCCAAAAGACCCCACATCCAGGAAGTCCCTCCAGGCTGATCCAGGAGCACCTTGGTTGACAGTGAACAAACCCTTAGCGTCTGAATGGCAGGAACCAACCTACAGGAAAGGGGGTGAATGCTGGTCTGAGGGCACAGGCAGGGGATCCTCTCGGGCTTTCTTGGGGACTCTCAGTCTTAAATTTGCTCTGGAAACAGAGGGGGGGAAAAAACCAAAGAGCTATTGTGGGTAGACCAAAAGGAGTTTTACAGCAGAATACACATATCTGGGGACCCAGGCACAGCCCTGGAATCTCCCACTGAGCCCTTCCCATCCCAGTTTCTCCCTCCTCCCAGTACAGGTGGTAGCCATTGGAGCCAGCTTCCCTGAAGCCCTGGAAGTGGAATACTTTTATACGGGAGGATATCTAGAGCCTATCAGGGATCTTCATCTGGGAAGTCTTCTCTTTTATACCCAGGCTAACCCCTATCGTTCAGAACCTGTGGATCTCAGGAATCCATCCCAGGAAGGATGACTCAAGCCAGCTCCAGTGCTGCCTGCCTGCACTGTGGCCACAGCCTAGCTTCTTCCTGCTGCGCTCACCGAGCTTCACAGAGCCCTGGCGCTCTCTGCTGAAATGGCGGCTTATGCTTGGCAAAGGCACTGTGTTGTCACTGTGAGCGTCAACTGCATTCAAGTGTTTACACATGCTCTGCAGCTTTCAGCAGCTTTGTCACCAGGATCAATAAGGTCTCCTTGACCCTGGGAGCATCAGAGACACAAGCTGGATTCATCTGGAGCAAGCTGATCCCTTGTCCAGCTTTAGCCTTTCCCTGGCTTCCAGACATCATCCAGCGGAGTTTTTAATCTTTGTAGCTGGAGACTATCATAGGGTTGGTTTTCTCTACCAAATTGCACTGGCTAAGTCTGTAAAGTAACTAGCCACACTTCTTCAAAGTTCTAGGCTAACCTGAAATACAACTATAAGCCATGTGCTAATCATAAGCGGTTCTTATCTATGCTTTAGGAAGGCCCACTGTTTGTTCCCATCAGGCAGGGAACAATTGCTGTTGTTTGGGGCAGGGCATTTGAGGTGGTAAATGTGTGATCAGGCTTTCCGGGGGGGGGGTCCTAATTTACCAAGGCTGAGTCTCTGTGTGTGTCTCTGCATAGGCAAAATAGGGAGACATTTGGGGGAGGAGGTACTCTTCCCATTCAGCCCAAAGAAGATGGCTCAGAGGCCTCAGAAGAAGACCCAGGTCCTACCAGAGAGGGGAGGAGACTGAGGAAGGTTGACAGTGTGCAGGAGAGAGTGAAGCTAAATTGGCTTCTCACCAGCTCTGATTACAAGAGGTAACAGTCAGGAGGGGGGCCAGATCACAGCTAAGCAAGGAAAACTGATGCTGCACATAAAAGCATGACTTTATTTTCCTACTCTGGACAGGGAGATGGGAGAGGGGAGCAAGGGGAATGTTTTGTGACTCTCTGGGGCAAGGTTATCTCTCCAGTGCAAGGGCAAGGAGCAACAGAGCCATTGCTCTACTGAGATGTCATGGCTGACATCAAAGAATAGCTTCCTCTTACACCACAGATACAGACAAGTAAGGGTTGCTTAAAAATAATAAATAAATAAATAAATACCTGGTGAAATATGAAAAAAATGGAAAAGTAAATAAATAAATGGCAAAAACATGAAACAGTAAACAGGGTGAACAGTAAAATAACCACAAAGGTGCCCCTTTTCAATGTTATGTCATTGTTGCAAAGGCAGAGAACACACAGTATATAACAAAGGCCCTGTGCTCACCACCAGCACAGGGAAAGAGGTGGTACCCAGCAGTTTAGACAGATTGATGGGTCAAATGCAGTTCCATGCCCCCCAAAATCACCAATGGAGCCTTGAGGAGTCAGTCTTTTTGCAGAACTCCTTCTCTCTCCAAGAGAATAGCTGGTTGAGCCCTCTGCTTCACACTCTCTCCTGCACCCTCATTTTTTTTCAGGGAAGCCATCAAAGTTACAAGCCTCAGGTTGGGTCTCTAACAAAGACACCAGTGATGCTGCGAAAGTCCCAAAGCTCCTCTCATGTACCCTTGGTTGCTACCATGTCCTTCCGATCAACCTCACAGAGCCCATGACCTTTCTTCTTTAGCATCAGAAGTGTCTCCACAGCCCTCAGCCCATTCGTGAGCTCCAAAGGGTGAGGCAGCAGGAGCTCTATCTGATTTCAGAATGGGACAGGGCTGGGATTAAGATGGTCATGTGTTTTTAGAGTAGTGACTGAAAGACTACTTCTTGGAACTCAAATGTCTGTAAGTGTAGTGAAAGCCTTGCACTCAGTACCAGTAACAGAGCCTGTGCTCCTCTGCTAAGGAAGAAGGGTGCTGAGGCAGAAAATTCAGACAGATTACAGAGGTGGACAGAGCTGTTCTGAGGAAAGGCGGAGGAAGGAGAATCCCCAGGCAGTGTGTGACCACGGAGAAGGTCCCCTTGCTGACTGCCAGGCACTTAGAAGCTTCTGCACAGTGGAAGAGGGGGCGTGGCCTGTCACAGCCATACCTCCAATCTGCTCATCTTCCCACAGAATCAGCATCCCCAAAGGAAAGCCTGCTTCTAAACAACCAAGACCCTAGCTACCCCCAGGGACTCTGGAGTTCTCTGCTGATGTGACTGCCATCACAGAGGCTGTCAGTCTTCTCTCTCTCTCTCTGGTTTTCCATGCAATGCCCATGGGTAGCTAAGGAGCTCTGGGTTGGCTCAGGCCTGAGAGGGCAGTTGTAGTTCACAGGCACGTTAATCAGGAAGAAATCTTGCAATTGCCCATGCTAGGTCAACCTGCCAACGAAGTTCAAGCTCTGTCCTGCCTGTGACCCAAGTGCAGGCCGTGTGCTAGGAAATGGCTGTGGCATCACTACATCCGTCCATATAACATACTTACAAGTAGATGCTGGACTCATTGCCTCCCATGTCTGGAGACTGCAGCTTCTGCACCAGGATGATGATGATGCCAATGAAAAGGACGAAGTTAACCTGAGGAGTGAAGAAAAGGCAGAATCACATCTCTACCCAGCACCAGGACTCCCCAGCAAGACCCTCTTCCAGCCAGACAAGTTTCTTTGCAGACTTCTAAGCCTCACATTGAGCCACTCAAAAGAAGAAAAACATCCAAGAAAAATAATTCTATGCATGAACCTGCAAATAGAAAGTAAGAGCATAGAAAGTAAGCCAGGAGACGAGCACTGCCTGGAACAGAAAGAGGAGAGAAGGTTAGGGTGATGGAAAAGAGGTGACTGCATAGGGAACTCCAGGCCAGCCAGGTGGTGGTGGCGCAGGCTTGTAATCCCAGTGCTTGCAAGGCCATAGCAGGAGGATCAGGTATTCCAGGGAAGCCTTGGATATATGGCAAGACCCTGTCTCAGAGATGGAGCCATAGAGAAGTGGTGTAGAGCTGGAAAGGGAAAGTTCAAGTTCAGTGTCATGGAGCACAGAAAAGCAGCCACAGCATTCCTAGTTAGGGGACTGCCTGGGAACAGCAATAGCAGCATGTGCCATCAGGGACAGATGCTTTCCAAACAAAGTGGGAAGCTGCATCTGTGCTGAGAAAGGAGGAGGAAGGGCTGCAAATGAATGCAAAGGAGGCACAACAAGAAGACTGCAAGGCACAGCGATCTTCCTGGGCCAGAGCCAAAGTCGCCCTTAAGAAAAGAACACACACAACACGACTCTTTAAAAACAATAGCAGCTGCCGAGAACAGCTAAGCAACAGAAAGCTGGGGGAATGATCATCTTAAAGCTGTATATAAGAGGGAAACTGACGCAGGTAAAAGTCACGAGAAGATACAAGGCTTGATCAATAAAGATCTGTTCGCTCTTTTCTTTGTTTTGCAGGTCAGTTAGATCAACAAAGCACGCCCCCTCCTCTGCCAGTACTGTTTCGGCTTCTGCTGCTCTCTAATTAATGCTGGAATTACCTCTGCAAATATTGCTAAGGAGAAAGCACGATTAAATATCTAAGGCTGAGAAGGAGGACAAGAGAGCAACAGACTATTTCAAATCATGAGGGACAGTTGACCAGAACTGGAAAACTAAAATGAGCAAGACTAGCTTACTAGGAGGTGGGAAGTCTAAGAGAGCAATGGCTTCAGAAGGAAATTTGAAAGCAGTCAAAAGTCTGTGCAACGCAAAGCATCAGGCCCAGGCAATTTTACAAACTTGTAAAGAAAATGAAGTTTCCCTGACGCGTAATTGTTTCAGAGCATATAAAAACAAAATCTCAAAGATTCTATGACAAAACCAAACCAAAGGGGTAGAGGTAGGAGGATAGAGCAGTCCATACAGATTTACAAGCATGAGGACTGTGTGTGGTTCACAGAACGCAGGTTGAGAAAAGAAAAAAAAAAAGGTGTGACAGCATGCGCTTGTGATCCCAGGGCTAAAGAGGTGGACAGAGATAGGCAGATCCTAGACTGGATTCCAAGTCAGGGAGAAACTCTTCCAAAAAAAAAATCCAAATGCATAAAATTCTGAAGAATAATACTCTCTGTCTCTCTGTCTCTCTCTCTGTCTGTCTCTCTGTCTCTCTGTCTCTCTGTCTGTCTCTCGCTCTCTCTGTCTCTCTGTCTCTCTGTCTCTCTGTCTCTCTGTCTCTCTGTCTCTCTCTCTCTCTCTCTCTCTCTCTCTCTCTCTCTCTCTCTCTCTCTCTCTCTCTCTCTCTCTCTCTCTCTCTCACCCACACACACACACACACACTAGGAGAAGGCCAGACACTCCCTTCCCCCCCAAAAAAAACCCTGACCATGGTGACACATACCTACAATTCCAGAACTCAAGACAAATAAGATCATGAATGTGAGACCAGCCTTAGCTACATAGTGAGACCCTGTTTCAAAAGGCAAAACAGAAGCCAAGTGGACACAGAAAATAAACTCATAGAGACATAGAATATACATAGAGAACAATGCAAAATCTTCAAGTAAAACATTAACAGAATTTGTTGCTACATGAAAAGAGGAAGCAGATCATGACCATAAGGATTTCATCCTAGGAATGCAAAGAAACATACTATTTATTCCTTATAATGACAGATGAAAACAACAAACTCCATCATCCCTGTGATCCTGGCAAATAATTAATAATAGAAACACCAAAATAGACATGGTGAGTGCAAGAACTGAGCTTTCTTGCTCCCTGTCGATATGAACATAGCCATGTGAACAGTCGGTGCACACACTCTTTGTTCCAGAATCTTATCCTGGTGATTTATCCCAAAGTCATAATCACATAGGCTCAAAGCCAGATAACTATATCCCAGCACTAGAGGGGGAAAAAACTGGAATAGCATGTTTATACTATTCTGTCATAAGCGCATGATCGATTCAGCACATCTGATAAAATGAAATGCCCATGCTCAGTTTTATAACAACACACGCAAAAGCCAACCAGGAAGAGAACCTTGCCCAATTGCATGCAAGACAACTGCCAAAAACTAGAGCAAACATTGTCCTCCATAAAAACAAAGAATGAAAGGAACAAATATTGGGAAAGATGGGCAAAGGGCTGTTTTCATTTACAGGTTGCATAATTTCCTATGGAGAAACCCCATGTGAACCAGATAAAAAGGAATTAAACTCTGAAGAGAATTCAAAAGGGTAAGCAAGCCAAGAAGTCACAAAAGTGATAACTTCCTTATACGACCCCATTAATCCACCAGATAATACAATGAAGGAAAGCTCCTTAGACTCAACCAGGGCCCAGGCTGAAGAGCATCTCAAAGGAAGCAAATGGCAACAAGAAAAGATGGGCAGACAGGAAATTTTGCTGTATTCTTGGGGAATTTTTTTTCCAAATTGGTACATAATTTAATGCAGATCCCCACCAGACCTTTTCTTACAACTCAACAAAAGTTAAATCACTTCCTATTCAGAAGTCTATCTGACTAAGTGGATGTACAAGTAAGAAATTTGCATATAACATGGTAAAACATACAGGGTCACAGCCGTTGGCACAGCCACCTGGGCAGACATATTTGTAGCACAAAGGTGAAGGGTGACAGCACACAATGTGAACCTGTTTATGACAAATATCTTTTCAGCCTATAAGATTCTGTAAAAAGACTGAGAATGGGAAATGTGCAGCCACCAAAAATATAAAAGTTGAAAGAAACAGCATTTTAGAGAAGACAAAAATTAAATACAATCTTTCTTACAGATACATCTTGATCATCTAAATCACAATGGTGTCGTGAGGCAATTAAGAGGAGCTTTGTATAGCTTAAGCGGATGGAGATCCTCCATAAACAAGAAATAAGTAAGGCTGAGGGTCAGAGAGGTGAAGCCTGAGGCTCCCAATGCATGGAAGTCGTGGCAGCCTGGGAACATGACAAAGTAGCAGAGAGGTGTCACAGCTCCTCAGCTGGTCAGAGAGACAATTGGCTAAAGGACAGAACGAAAGATGTTCACAGGATCTCATAAGCATAAGTCACCAGAAACCTGTTCATAAGAAAGTGCTCAAACCCCCTAACAACACAGAGAAACCCCACATGCTATTCAGTGGCCACTACCACCCTGCAGGAGATGGTGCACCAACAAATGGTGGTCCCGTAAACACAGGGAGTGGCTGGGGAATGGAGTCAACTTTCCAAGGGGATGTGAACTGTTAAAGCATTATTTGCAAAGTAATGTCAGATGTATACCCTTTTGACCAGCAATCACACCTCTAGAGATTTGATTTAAAGAAATGCTCAAAATTATGCATGAAAATTATTCCTGGTAGCACCTTCCATAATGATTAAAAATGGAATAATATATATTAGAAGGGGGAAAGACCTCCCGTGCTCATGGATTGGTAGGATTAACAGTGAAAATGACCATACTGCCAAAAGCAATCTACAGATTCAATGCAATCCCCATCAAAATACCTTCATAATTCTTCACAGACCTTGAAAGAAAAATACTCAACTTCATA
>CM053763.1:77193801-77305567 GCA_028658305.1 Pachyuromys duprasi | reverse complement strand
GGTGAGACTTGGGGAGAACAAGAGCTCCACAAAGACCAAACTGAGCAGGGCACAGGGGTCTTGTATGAGACGGTTTCTACAACCAAGGACCATGTGTGGATGTGGCCTGGAACCCCTGCTCAGATGGGTCCCATGATAGCTCGGTGCCAGACTGAAGATGCTAGTCTTCAGGGAAACAGGGACTGTTTCAGTCATGAACTTGATGGCTGACTCTTTGACCCTCCCCCATACATGCTGGGGAGTGACAGACTGGCTAGATACCAGGGGAGGACATTTCAGCCAGCCCTGAGGAGACAGGATGAGCTGGGGTTGAATGGAAGGGGAGGAGGTCCTCCCCTGTTGGTAGACTAGGAGGGGGCGGGGAGGAGATGAGGGAGAGAGGGGGAGGGTGGGAGGGAATGAGGGAGGGGGCTATGCTTGGGATGCAGAGTACCTAACCTGTGATTGATACAAAAATAAATAAATTAATTTAAAAAAGGAATAATATGCTTTCTAACACTAGGTGAAGAACTGAGTAATTTGTTTATCAGTGCTACAGAATATAACACAGTTCTGACAAAGACCTTCCCTATGTACTCTCTGCCTAATCATCCTACCCTCTTTGTCCCAAGGACACTCACCATTATAGAGCCAACCACAGGGCCTTTGATCACCCACCACAAAGCTGTGCTGTCATTCATATCCCAGCATCTGAAAGATGGGCAAAGAGGAGAAATCATAACAGACCTCTGCAGAGCATTGCATGACTATCTGGAGGTCTGGCCCTTTCACCCTCTGTGTCCCTGACCGGAGAAATCTGGGAGTAGAGATGGGCTGGCTAGAATATCCCTCATCCAAGGCTTGCTTCTTTCTTCTGGTCCTCTGTCATGAAAGAGACTGGAGCCCCAAAACCAGGGTCACAGTGGGATCCTGGGAAAGGACATGTCTCCCATTCAGATATGGGGTCCTTAGGATAATCTTGGGGTTGAGAGGGACCTCATCTTCAACATTCTTCCTCCTGTCCTCCAAAAGTTATTCAGATATTGAGAGCTTCCCCAAAGCTGGCCCAAAATAGATGGGCTCAGAAATTTTATTTACTCATTTGCTGGGCTGTCAATTAAGACAAGGGTGACCACACGGGGTGAAGGCTGAGGAAGGGCCTAGGACCAGGCTTTGGTCTGAGCCTGAGACAGGACTTATCTCATGGGGTGAGGACTCAGGTAGTACCGGGTTTTGGTCAGAGCAATGTGTTGGGGAGTTCATGTAAAGCCAGGCAGGCACTGAAGGCTGTGTAAAAATGTACTTCTTACTGCATCCTGACTATTTGGCTGAACTCACCCTGCATCATCGAAGTAGAGCCTCAGCACAGCCCACACAGTCACACACACCGTAGGTGTCCCTGGAGAGCAAGAAAAGGAAAATCAGCTTGGCCAGAATACTCTTGGCCTTGTGATTCCTTGGGACTCTACTGTCCCTCATACTCCAGCTTCTTCTCATACTTCCCATCTCCCTCAGCTTCAGGACCTCTGATCTCCCAAGGTGATTCCTGGATATAACTCTCTCTCAGAAAATGGGGTCCCACATGAAGGAGTAAAAAAGAGAAGAGTTCTAAGAATTAACAAGAAGCCCACAGCCTGGTGAGGGCTCCATTACCTGATGCTTTTGAAAGCTGGGACCAAGAACACAACTGAGCAGGTGGCCTGAGCCAATTCAGACCCAGTCAGTGACCTACCCCAGCCGATGATGGTGTACCAGTAGAAATATCTCCTCTCGGGGAAGAAGGTCTCCACCAGCAGTGTGAAGAGGTACAGGCCTTCAATGAACAGCCAGAAGTAGTTGGATACCACACAGTAGTGGAAGAAAACCATGACAGCTTTACATTCCACCTACAGAGACATCCAGAGAGGAAAGTTGAGCTCTCTGCCCTGCTCCCAGGTAAATCCTCAACTCCAGTTCTGCAGAGCTGGGCATCCTGAGGCATTCTTACTCAGGGGAGGCAGAATGCATAGCATCCAGGGACTCAGGAGAACCTGCCAGCCACAAAAATGGCCTGTGTGAGGACAGGGGTAACAGGGCAAAGCTCCAAGCTCCTCTTTCCCACCCTATCACCCCTGGTCCAGCTCTGTGGGCCAGATAAGTAGGAAGAGAAGCAACCAGCAGCCCACACACAATGCTTACAAAATGAGGATCTGAACCCATCACAGGTAGAATCCCACACTTTGGCCCTGGGAAATCACTTCTCAAATAGATCCTCAAAACACACCCTCCAGGTGAAGCCCCCAAGTCTAGTCTGTTCTTATCCCACCCTACCAAAAGCCAGTTTTCTGCATATACCTCCTTCACACGCCTGTGCTTGGAAAGGCACCTGCAAAGATCCTGGCCTCATGGAACAAAAATGCCACATGTCTGGTTACATAGCATGGGACTAGTTAATCCCTGTCTGAGCCTCATTTTCACCTAGTCTTCCCAGCCCAAGGTCGAGGCTAAGGGCCTGGCTGTGTTTTGGCTGGGAGTGAAGTCATACACTGGCTATAGTAATCACACCATAACTCCTGACCTTCCACATGGCCTGGGATGAGGCCTTCTCCTGCAAAAGCACCTGCCCTGTAGGGTGTTAGCAGGGCAGGGTTTTGGGGTGGCTGGGCTGCTTGGTCTACTTACGGTAGAGATGAAGCAGTGACTGCTGTCCTGCTCAGCATATAAGATCCAGTCTTTGATGAAGACAGAGATAGCCCTCAGCATGAAAGACACGAACAGGTTCATGTGGATGAAGTTGCGGGTGCAGTGCAGCTTCCTACACGGACCGGAATGGGGAGGCCATGAGTTCACAGCTCTTCACACCCTCAGGGTAGGGTCTGCTCTGGGCCTACTCATGGCTTGTCTTAATGGGGTCCCTCTCCCAGACCACCCTCTTCTCCACTCTGATAATCCTCTGCCTTCCCCACCCTGGTCATCTCTTGGCCAGATGTCTCCCTCCTGCAGCCTCTCTACCTAGACCAGGAAGATTAAAGCAAGCAAAGGACATTTCTGGGAGGAATTATGCCTGGCTGTGTGGTCCTGGACACATGAGTTGCTTTCTCAGGCCACCTTCCCATCTGCTGTGCTAGGGATGGGACAGTGTCTGCCTTCCAAGGGACTTTCCAGGGATGGCAGAAGGTAAGAACTTTGAGCAGGGATGGACAATTCTGGCTGTAACGCTACTGAGCTCTCACCGGAAGCGGCACAAGATGACCATGGCAGTGGTGAGGGTGACGAGGGAAGTGCTGTAGCCGACTGTGTAGAGGGCCTTCACCGACAGGTAGTAATAATCCTGGAGCAGGGCACACGACATGCAGGGCTCTACTTGGGACCAGTCACTGCCCCTAGGACCCACACCCAGTGTCCCAGACCATGCCCTGCCCACATGTGGGCCCAACATCTCCCCGCCTCTCTGCCATCACTCCACTCTTGACTAAATGACTGCTCCTCTCTGTTCAGAATGTATTGAAGGCAAGGCTCTAATGAATCAGAACAGAATGCAGCCTTAGCCTGAAGGAGAGTCAAAGAAGCTCCCTGCTAGGCCCAGAATTAAGTCATCAGTTGTTGGGCTATCTAGAATACAGTGTCCTGAAAAGGTAACCAAGGGAGAGTGGGGGACAGAACCCAACACGGTAAATAAACATCCAACCCTCCATGTTTCAGACTCAGTATACAGCAGGTGCTCATGAGTGCTGCCCAGAACCTTGAGCTGCTCAGAACTAACTTACTGCCTCTCTTACCTGATCCCCAGACTCAGGCTCATAGTCATCAAACCCACAAGCATCGAAGTAATGGGGGAAAGGCTCTGACCAGCCATCCTCTGTGCAGTTCCGGCCCACGACCCCCATGTCTGCAGAGAACAGAAAACTAGGCAAGGCGTGCAAATGGCTTTAAATGACCCTGAAAAAGATTTCATAGTGGGAATTCCTGAAAACCCCTGTGTTCAACTGGGCCCCTTGAGCTAGAAAGTACAAGATTGAGTAGTTGCTGAAGACCTGGCACTCATCTCTCACTAAGAACAAAGGGGTGGGGAGCAAGATGAATGAACAACCTGATCCCTTAGCCAAGCAAGCATCCAGTATGTCCAAAACCTCCTTGGGTGATTGTGGGATGAAGATTTGGCACATTTGAACTCAGAGCTGTGGATCTACCAGCAGCTGTAACATCTCACACCAAAGGGGCACCTGCCTTTATTGCTTTTTAGCAATCCCAGGCCTGCTCTATTTACTGCCAACCTTACCAATTTTCAAACTCAGTGGGTTGTTGCTGTTTGTTGCTTTGTTTTTGCCTTTCAGAGTTTTGTAGTCTGCCTCCTGGCATCAATGTGCATTCATTCTCTTTGGACAGACTTTAAGGCCATTGTGTGGGATGCTGGAAAGACAGAGCAGTCACGGATACTGAAAGAGGCACTTGCTACCTGCAAAATAGGGTGCAGGCCATTTTTCATGTAAGTGGGTTGCCTCAGCCTTGAATGACATAATGTCATTCTCCTGAGCCAGTGAGGGCCACTAAGGTCCCAGGGAGCATGAGGTAAGTAGGCCTTTTCCTTTAGCTAGCACCAGAGTATGGCTCCAGAGAGTTGTCCCAAGCTGGCAGCCCAAGAGCTACCAGTCTCTTAGGACACATAGAAAGGAACAGGATTTGGGATAAGTTTAAATCCCCAGAGACAGAATAGAGGTGTTCAAATTTCAGTTGTACACCCCCAGTCACCTTGTGGGCTTGGTAGAGTACAAATCCTGGAGCCTCATCCTGGAATCTGTGATACAGTCAGTATATGGGTTTCAGGGGCAAGTAACTAGTGTATGGTAAGAGACCCCTGTGGATAGGGAGTTTGGAGGACACACCGTTGGACAGGATCCTGTCTTTTGTGGTCAAGGTGGCCTCTAGGAAGTGCAACAAGGAAGCAATGGGTCAGTGCAGGATAGAAGGGAGAGGAAAAGACCCCATTTTTCGAGACAGGGTTTCTCTGTGTAATCCTGGCTGTCCGGGAACTCACTCTGTAGATTTGAGGCTGGCCTCAAATTCAGAGATCCGCCTCAAAAGTGCTGGATTAAAGGCCTGCACCACCATTGCCTCTCTATCACCTCACTTTTCTAAACAGCACCCTACTCTTGCTGGTGGATTTGGAAGGTATAAGGCCGATTGCCCTCCGCCTGCAGAGGTGGACATACCCTCCCCGGGCCTGGGAGGAATGGCGGAGCAGACCTTGCCCAGAACCTGTGACACAAGCCAAGAAGGCGTCCAGCAGGCCGGAGAAGGAGGGGTGGGGTACAATCAGCAATTCCACCAGACTGACTCCTCTTCAGAAAAGTGTGTCTCAGGCTGCTGCTGGCAACCTCCTTCCAAGGCCCCTGAACAGCTCAGAAAATCTGAGTGCCTCCTCCCATTTCCGCTGGGAGCCAGAATGGCCAAGCCACTGCCCTCTCTGGGCTTTGGTTAATTCTGCCTTGCCCACTTCACAGAGGTAAGAAGAAGAAAGGGACAAAAGGAGTACAGAAATTTGAAAATCAATTTAAAAAAAAAAGCTTCCTAGAAGGGAAAAGCCATTTCCTTTCTTTTATTTTTCCTCTTTATTTTAATAACACGATGTAGGCTCACAAAAACACATAAATGTTTTTGTTCCAAAAATTGCTCTATGAATATTGTTCTGATAGAAATCTCCGGAAGATGGAGCGCTCTCCAGATTGTCAAAACCTTGCAGTGACAGCATGTCTTTCGCTAGGCTGTCTCGCTTCAGCAACGTCATAGGAGCACAGCCCCCTCCTGACAGAGCCCCACCATATCACCTGCATATGGTGGCCATTAATCTGGTCCCGATTCAGCTGGCTAAATCAGAGACTTGGGTGAAGCCCCGGAAACTGAACCATGCCCCCCACCCTGCATACTGCCTCTTGCAGCTCCAGTATGGCTGTGATGGTGCACTGGTTGACCCCATCCAAGTGACCGGAGCACAAAACTTAAGTTTGAGAACCTCTGTGGGCAGTTCAAAACCACCAAAGACCTTGTAATCCAAAGGCTCCCCACTGACCGTCCACGACGGGCTTCAAGACGCCCTTGGTTTCCCCACAACACATGATTCCCTGTGTGATGGATGTGCCATGTTCTCTCTGAGGACTTAGGTTCCAGCTTCCAAGGAGACAAGACAAAGCTCCATCAGAGAAGCCACACACTCAAGACTACAATTCAGAACATCTGAATGTCTCCCCTTATCGCAGAAAAATGGACAGAGGATGAAGTCCAGCTACAAAGCAGCCTCAGAACTCCCAAAGCAGCTGCCTCCACCCACCAACCTGAGGTGGATCCGGCTCACCCCTTACCGGTGATTTCCAAGGAATTACTATCGGCAAAACCCGAATCCCCTGCAAAACAGAAACATGGGTCAGAATGCTGTGTTTATCAAATGGCCCCACCCACCAAGGCTAAGGCTGCCCAGTCTGCTAGGAGTGGGAATGGGATCAAGAGCCTGAACCTCAGCAGCTGCACATCCCTCTGGCATGCTGCCTCTTGCAGCACCAGTCACCAGGGTGGCAGCTGCATAGCTATGATGCTCAGAGGGGGACGTGGCTCGGTCCCCACCAGAGAGCCTTTGGGGTGGGAGGAAAGGGGGTAAATAAGCCTGGACCTTGCAGTTTCTTTTAGGATGTTAAACCTCCATCTCAGTTCCAAGTCTGTTTTCCATCAAAGGCCAAAAAGGTTACCTGAAGGCAGCTGTCTCCCCACCCCTAGAAGCTTTATTCTCATATTTATCTAAAGGCAGCCTAGAAGTTAACTCTGTTTCCTCTCACCTCTTCAAAATCCCATTTCTAAGCCGAAGCGCCACCTCATTGAGAAAGCCTGCCTTAACTCTAACCTGTCCTCCCTGCCTAATCTGTCTCCCTGCTGCTGGGATGGCAGTGACTGCATGGACTCACAAACAGGACCAGCCCTCATGTAAGAATACGCATGCGCTATGTCCACACAGTGCTCTCCATCCCCTCCATCACTGATTCAAACACCTGACCCAGCCTGAAAGGGCCTTGAAGCCAACCACTGTGTCCTCCATCTGTCCCAGCCTCCAGGATGGCCAGATCCTGGGGAGGAGGGAAGAAGCCGATCCTTGATGGTCCTGCCATCCTTGCTACCCAATCTGACCATCCTCCCAGCAGCCGGGGGCATTGGCTTTTCTAAGGCAGGGCTCCCGTTGGGCAGATGAGGCTCTGTCTGTCCTCCCAGGGGCCCTCTTACCTATGGTTTCTGTCATCCAGACTGTATGTAGAGGAAGAGAGAAAAAGAGAGAAGAGGTGAGCAGGGCTGAGTCAAGTCTATCTTCACAGGTCATTGGCTCTCCACCCTCAACTCTGAGAAAGCTCTGCTAGGGTCCTGAAGGCCTGGAGATCCCATGCTAGAACCTAACAATCTTGGAGGATGCCTCTGACTCCACCTTCAGGTCAGCACATGAGGAGGAAGGGGAGTCTTTGGCCAGGGCTCCCACAAAGCCAGCACCTTAGGGAAAGCCTCTGCAACATCATTGTCACTGAGCTCCCTGGAAATGAGAAAGCAAATGAGAGACTGCAGTTCAGTCCCTTCTATGGGGAGGGTAAGTCTCACTCCCAAGCCTGTGAACAGAGGTGCTAAAGGCCCTGCTTTAATGAACCATTAAGAGCCAGGTGTAAATAACATTTCCTGCACCCTGAGGCGGGTGCAGCTCAAGGAGATCATTTTACCCTCATTCTTGTCACCTCTTGTGGCTGCTGCTGTAGGAAAAAAAGGTTTTGTGGCTGCAATCTCGCCTAGAGAGGATGTGCTACACGCTTCAAATAACTAGCTGAAGTAAAGCAATGGATACATGGAGGGAGTGGTTATGCTGGCTTCCCTGGGAATAAATCTTCGGAGTCAGCTGTATCCTGGGCCCTGTTCCTGACAACTTACATCTTCCCTCTGTTCATTCTGTCTCTGCCTAGTGTCTCCTCCTGAACTTGGCCCCTGGCCTGCTCTGGGTCACACCTAGTCTCAGAGTCCTCAGGATGGGGACATTCAGAAAACAGCCTCTTCCCAGCTAGCAGGAGATGGGCAAGACATGGGATAAAGAGAGGTGAAGTACATAGACAAACCCCACCTTCTCTGGGCTCTGAATGGAAAGTCAAATATGGATGTTTGGGACCCCAATGCATACCACTCTTTCTCCCCTCCTGCAAGGCAGGATGGAGGCAAGGTATGGGTGTGGCTCCATGGAGCAACACATGCTCCATGAGGTCAGGCCAGGATCTCGCCTTCAGACAAAGGATTGCTTTGCTCCCTGACTCACATTTCTATATCCAGCATCACAGCTAGGTCACTGCACCCATTGCACAGGATCCCAGTTTGGCTCCAGGATCTCCACACAGCATTTCAGTGGCAACAGAGACCATGAACAGAGACGGCATGTGAGCGCCACGGAAGCTTCTACCCAGCTTTGTTTTCCTGGCACAAGCCATCACACACATAACCCTGAAACCTATATGTACACATCGTTGACTTCCCTTGGTGCTCAAGGCCCTCCCCTGTACAGCCAGGGTTGGGAGAGCAGGAGCCCAACTCCTCCTCTTTCTCCTCCTCAAATTGTCACAGCCATCTGAAGGCATCAGGGACCAAGGGCATGCTTTGCTTACAAAATGTGTGTGCTGGTGAGCTGAAGACTGGCTAGCGGGCTGGAGGGTTGGGCACTGCCCACATCACGTAGTTGAAGAATGTGGTCATGGTGTCTCTCCACAGCAATAGAAACCCTAACAAAGAAGGGTGTTTGATCATACAGCCCATCCATATGTTCTTCCAGGCCTCCGAGACATCTCTGTGGCTAGGTCATCATTTTGGTGACTACGATGATTTATTTCAGCTAACTTTACTACTGAATATGAGAAATTCGCTGGGTGCTGTGCTTCATAACATCTCTATAATTGAGCTCCCTTTATCCTCACAGACCGCCCTAGGAGATAGCCAATGTGTCACATTACCATCTGGAAGATCAAAAACTTGAGGGACAATCTGGCGTACTGATGGTCCCTAATGAAGTAAGCAGTAGAGTTGCCACGGATTCTGTGCCCAAGCCCAGATTGCTATCACCTGCCACACTCTCACCTGGCAATGCATACCTGGCACTATGTAAATTCTGGAGAAGTGTTTCTATGCCCTATACCAGCATGAAGAACACCATCCAGTCCTGTCTGCCATCAGCCATCTGCCCATGGGGCAGCTGAGTATTTGAAGTTGGGCTCCAGGTAGGGGTGTGTGGCTATGTGGATTGTAAATTAAACCAACAGAACTGGGAGAGATTCTAGGCTCTACTTACCTTGGTCCGGGTTGAAGATCCGGAAGACCTCAGGGCAGCTCACAAGGACAGTCTCACCTATTTGAGCAGGCTTCCAACATGTGATATTGTCCCACATGCCAGGGCAACCTGGAGGAGAGAACAATGGTGAGAGTGTGCCTAGCCATAGGCACACCATATACACACAAGTATATACACTCCATAACTAGACATAACACATCATACACATCCCACATATACGGATGCACACAGGCACAACACACATACTACAGATGTGCACACACACACACACACACACACACACACACACACACACACACACACACGTCCCTCTGCAATGGTTACTTCGCAATATTAACCTGGCTTGATTTAGAATCACCTAGGAGACAGTGAGCCATTCCTCTGGAGAAAGTGAAAGCATCACGAGGGAGGATTAACTGAGAAGGAAAGATTCGCCCTGAATGTTCACGGTATCACCTGTGGGTGGGCAGGGGTCCTGGGCAAAATAAAAGGAGGAAAGGGGAAAGCTAATGGGGTGTTGGCATTCCCCATTGCTTTGCTTCTTCGGCACTAGGATGTGAGCCAAGCTGCTCTACTGTGCCTCCCTGCCCATAAACAAAGCCCATGAAACTATGAGCTAAGAGAAATCTTTCTTCCCTTAAGTTATTTCTATTAGGTATAGTGATTAGGTGATATCAACGGTAACAGTCACACACCATGTGCAGTACCACACACACACACACACACTACATACACACACACACACACTACATACACACACACACTACATACAGACACACATTTTTCACAGCCACACAACATACACAGATAACCATACATACACACACCATAGACCGATAACACACACACACCTTGCATGTGCTGCTCAGAAGTTGGCCCCTTGCAGGGGGCAAACAGTTTACGAGGAGAGAAGATGAGTCTTCCTGTGTGAGGAAGGCTTGTTTGCTCCTGCACCTGCAAAAGCACCCTGAGAGTCGTCCAAAAAGCAAGTGCAAGAACTCCAGGGCAGGAGGCTGTCGTCTCCATGCCAGGAGGCTGTCGTCTCCATGCCCCAGCTCAGCTATACCTGCCAGACACCTGCATTCTCCTAGCCTCACCGCCATTGTGGGGCCTGGCCTCCTATTCACCTCCTCAGTGGGGCTCAGTTCTCCATGGAGGTGGGGTTGAGGCTGGACCAGCTGACTGAGGCTGCACATCCCACCTCCCTCCCAGCACATGCCTGGAGCAAGGAGCTGCCACCCGCAAAGCTGGCACCTGAAGTGAGGTCACAGCTCCCCCAGCTGAGAGGATGGAAAGTATCCAGACAGAAGCTTGGAAGGGACTGTGGAAAGACTTGGAACATAAAGTGGTGATAGAGGCAGAGTTCTTGAGGAGGCCAAGGTCAAAGCCTTGTTGTGGGGAATCAGCTGGCAAGGAGGAGGGAGCCCCAGCACACCACACAGTGAGGGAGTTAGGGATCCCTAAGTCTCCCTGGGGTGAGCAGGAAGGAGGAAGAGAGTCAGGCTTGACTAGTTCTGATTAGGTTTGGAGTTCCCGGGACCCTGTCCTCTGCACATACACAGATTCTCTCTCTCTCTTCCTGCCACCATCTCTCTACCCCTCCTCTTCACTGCAGCAACACTCATCAAGGTCAACATCGACCTCTTTGCTGCCAAATCTGAGGAACAATTTCAACTCCAGCCAGCCTGTACTCTGCCCACCTGATTGGCTACAGATTCTAGAAGTCATCTTGTCTTGGGCCACCTGCCCACCCACCTTAGATGAGCTCACCCTGCCCAGGGACTTAAAGGAATTACATGTAGACACTTCTAGTCTTTGGCCTCCGGCCACATTTTAGGGCTGGCCCAAGGTCAGTTACATGCTGCGTGTTCCCACTTTGAGAAGCCAAAGACTACTCAAATGAAGGGATTCTGGGCTCCAAACAGACAGTCTTACTGAAGCCGCATGTGTTTCAGCCCAGCTAGACACCTGGGTGTCACTTACTCCATCTCCATCTTGTACAGCAGCAAGTCCTGCCCGATTCCCTCCCAACACCAACGGAACCTACTAGCTTTCTCTGACATCACAGTCACAGCCTCCTCCTAGATCTCCCTCGGCTAGGAGCAACATATTTTCAAAATACCTTGGTGACTCCCCACCATCAACAATGAAAATCTCTGTTCTTCACACCGTAACGCGTAAGAATGAAGCCCGTTGTCCCTGTCCCTATCTGGCCCGCCAGGGTTACTTTCCCTTGAGCATATGAGTGGTGAGACATGCCGTTTTGGTTGTGAGCCTAGCCTTTAATGGATGAGCCATCTCTCCAGCCCATGAGTCATGTCTCCCAAAGAAGGGACGTGAGAAAAGGAGAGCAAGGAGGAGGGAGCCCCAGCACACCACACTTAGGAGTCAACAAGGGAAGCATGAGTGGAGAGTGCATGACAAATGTGCAGTTGGACTGGTAGAGGCTCAGAAGCATAGGCAGCCAGAGAGCAGCAGCGAGCTCCAGGAGAAAAAGACCTGACCTATAGGGGTCTACAGATAGAGAACTTCAGTGCCCCACAAGGGAAGTGAGTGACTGCCCATGTACTGCCTCCCAGGGGCGCTAGGGACACTAATGTGTTGCTACACAGAAGGTTCTGTGGAGAGCACAACACTTACTCCATGTGTGTTGGAGTTGTCGCTGATCTTAATTTCATTATTTCAACTAGATGTTCCTGGGACATCGTTAGGAGAACTAGAAGCTCATGGCCAGCTACCTACAAGCTTAGAGGAAACCAGAGCAGACAGAGGAGTGGCCTGGGGGCAGACTTCAATGTCAGTGTGGTTCTTCTGTCAAAGTCATGACTTCTACCAGCAGAAGACATTCTCAGCTCCCAGGTCTCTCAGGATTTAGATTTTGCTACTTTAGCATTCGTGGTCTGTGGCATCCTGCTCATGCAATGATTCCTCTAGGAGTTAGGGAAAATGTTAAAGCCTTGTATGCTGATTCCAAGTGGACAGGAACTCTGAGGGCCAGATGAGGAAGCCACCTGTCTCTATGAGCCACTATCAATGATTCCTGTCTACCCAGCATGTCTCGCCAGCACAGCACACTTGGCTGTGACACCATGTCCTTGAAAGAGACCCAACAATACATCTTTGGCTGCCATGCCTGTGCTGACTGTGAGATGCCCATGGAGTGTGACCATGTCTGGCCAATACCCCAGAAGTCCTGGCCAGCAGATGTTCCCGTAATGTGGAACATTAGGCCCTGGCACAACCAGCTGCTCTTCCAGCTGACAATGCTGGGGTCAGAAGGCTACACAGAAGGTATAGATATAAGGGCTGAGGGGCAGGGAGGGGCCGCAGCCAGGATCCAGAGCTAGGGATCAGAGGTGCAGGTAGGGTAAGCAATGCCTGTGTTTAAATGAGAGTTTTCTGAGTGGCTTTCCTGAGCTGTAGGTATACGAAGCTACAAGAAGACAAAGATAGAGGAAGGACAGCGCCTCCCTTCTGAACCTGCCTAAAAGACTCCAGAATTAGGTTGTCATCTCCTTTGCTGTGTTTCACAGGTTCGTGTCAGAGAAGAGGTGGGTGTCTGTCGGTCCCCCAACTTTGATTGGCCAGAGGTAAAATCTGGAGTGTCACAGGTATTGCCCATGCCTAGGGGAAAGCAAGAGCCACTGGGACTACTTTTTGTAACATCTGCTAAGTCCCTTGCTCAGGGTTCCCAAAGATCTACCTGACGCAAGTCTGGAAACTCTCCCAGTCTTTCATTCTGTCCCATTTTGTCCTCTCACAAGGCCAGGATAGGAAGAAAGACCAGACCAACATACCCAAAGGATCCCAGGAACCATAAAGATCCCCCAGTTATAAAGACTGACCACCTTTTGACTTAGGAAAGGAGGTGGGCTTGAAGTGGGCCGTAGGATTTTCTGGCAGAGGACAGAAACTTCTGTCCCCACCATGCACATGGAACACACGCAGTTTCTAAGCTCAGCGAAGTTAATTGTGAGGGCAACAGAAGCCTTCACGGTAGCCTTTGCTCCTGCTCTCTCCTCTCGCCTTTTTCCCCCTCTCTACCTTTTCTACTTTTCTTTCTCATCTGCTCACTAATTCAAAAGAGATTCCGTGGAGACATATGAGTCCAGCAGTGCAGTGTGAAGCAAAAGCAGCCAAGTCCGGGCCTCACGGATCTTA
Organism: Pachyuromys duprasi; assembly: GCA_028658305.1. Lineage (NCBI taxonomy): Eukaryota > Metazoa > Chordata > Mammalia > Rodentia > Muridae > Pachyuromys > Pachyuromys duprasi. The sequence continues at coordinate 77,292,105 of CM053763.1, read as the reverse complement.
CAATGGTTTGGAATGCTATGCTGAGCGAGTGATATATAAGTTTCCTACTGAGGCTGGAGGTTTATAAGGCAACTCAGTGTCTTCCGGTAGCCCAAGTTTCTATTATACCATCCAGGAAGTCAGAGGCCTAAAATGAGTCTCACCTAGCTAAAATTGTGCATCAGCAAGACTGCCTGAGGCTTGAGGGGAGGGGCCTTTCCACAACAATCCCAAGTTCAAGTGGTCACCACTGTTTTTTGGCTAATGGCCTCTTCCCCCGCCTTCAAAATTAGCAGCTTGGTATCCTAAGCCTCCTCAACAATCCTGTCTTCTCTCACTTTTAAGGACTCCTTTTGAATCTCACACAGCATTCATCCAAGCAACCCAAGAGACTCTTCCAATCACCAGAACACAAGCAAAGACCCTCTGTCAGACAAGGACACATATTTGCAGTTTGAGGAGGCTGAGAGGTGAGCATATCTCTCCAGATGGTAGCAGAAGACTGTCACTGTGCTGATCTCTAGATTTTAAAGTTAGCTTGTAACTGCAGCGTCTTCTATGCTATACTGACTCGCATATAAGGGCAGTAATAAAGTACCATTGATGGATGTCATTCATGCTTCTGACTTGGGCATCTGTATGGATATGGTAAAGATATAAATGGGTGGGAAGATGGACTGCTACACAGATGGACAGATGGATAAATGTTTGATGTATAGATGGGTAGATGAATAGGTGGACAATGGGTGGGTAGGTGGTAAGTGAAAAAGTAGATAGATGGATAGACTATCAAAATAAAGGGACTATTTGGGAGTCCAATAGTGAGAGAATCAAACAAGTTGAAATCCGTGTTTGGTCTCACATATGCTGGATTTTAGATTTAAGAGCCAAAATTAAAACCAGACAAGAATGTGTGAGGTGGACAGCATAGCTAGATAATTACCCAGTAAGAAAGTGAGTTCACAGAACACTCAAGAATGCCAACGTTTAGAAGTAGAGCTGGCAAAGAGGCTGCAGGGGAAAAGCAGGACAAGACAGTGACACAGCAGCCAGGAACATGGGTTTCAGAGAGAAGATGCTCAAGTGCCCCCCTTCCCATTTTCCTTTGAGGCATCTTTTAGAGCTAGCTTCACTTGATGGCTCTCCCACCCAAGCCCCCTTGTGACCTTTTCCCTGCTCCCCAGTTCTGCACCAGCCCCACCTTTAACCCTCCCAGCTCAGTCCTCACAAACCCTCCTGAGGGTTGAAGGCATCATGAGCCAGGAAGTGCTGCATGCTTTAAGGATTGTGCCCACCTCCCCTCCGACACTCCATGCCATGCAGCAGTGAGTCCTGCGACTGGAGCAGGGTGCGGGGAACAGACTCTACTTAGGCCTGGAGCTGAGAGAGAATGCATGAGCCATTAGTCTTTGAAGGGAACAGAATGAGGAGCTAATCAGAGGTTGTCATGGTGATGATTCTGTCCAGTTCCACATAGAGTTCAAAACTCATGAGCCCAGGGACACCAGAGTGACAGACAAAGCCACAGCCCTCCCTTCCTTTCAGGATCCACCCGGGATGTTCAGGTATTCTTGAAGAAAGGCCTCCATTTGAGCACACAATTTGAGAATGAAAAAACAATTCAATTTCCTGAAATTCACTTGACAGCCAAGGTTTCTTCTTTCATCAAAGGAGGACTCCTCCCCCTCCGGTGATATGAGTGCTAAAGGGAAAGAATAGAGCTGAAGGCAGCAGATCTCCAAGAGTGACCCCAATACAGACACACACAGATGCAGATGTTCAGGTCCCACCCAGACCAAGGTATGAGATGATACCCTGGGACCACACAACAATCTGTGCTTAACGAACCCTCAGGAGGGTCTAATATGCTGGAGTTCCAAAAGGACCAGCTTCTGAAAAATATCAGTCTGAGAAATCCCTCAGTCAAGTTCCTATGAACCCTATTTAGAGTAAGTTCTCCAGAGCAAGGGTCTCTAAAGATACCCACTTCCTCATGTTTAGGCCTGGTCAATCTCAGAGCAGCTGGAAGTTCAAAGGGGAAGGGAAGGAGGTCACTGGTCAAAGCATCTGAACTCTATCTAGGACCAAGTCCAGAAGGGCAACATGAAGGTCTATCTCTTGACGTTCCACAGCACTGCAGGCCTTCCTCAACTCTTTCAGCATGTGGCATTCATTGAAGAGCTAGCCAGACTAGCTCTTTCTGGACCCAGGAAGGTTCTCATGCTCATAGCCCGAGGCCCTGCAAAAGACGGGGTGCTGCTAGCCTACAACTTAGTGAAGCAAGCCCTGATCCAGGTGGAGGGATCAAAGAACAGGCTACATGGCATGTTATGCATTGATCGGCCCCATGCATAGCAACTGCCTCTAATTATCTTCTTCCTCCTCCAAGGTCAAGGCTAGAGTGGAGCAGAAAGGGAAGTCCCCAGTCAGGAGTTTCGGGCACCCACCCAGAGCTGGCTGAGACTCGCCTTGTGACTTGCCAGTAACCACACCTCTGCCTCTAGCCGCTTCGTGTGTCATATGGCAGAACCAGCTCAGAGTTGGCTTAAGCCCCAGGCAGGATCCAGTGATTGGAACAAGAAACAAAACAGTGAAATATGCTTCCATCCCTGATCCTCCCCTCCAAGAAACCCCTGCAACACATGCCCAAGATGACGGGGTGGTATTTCCGACCCTGAAGAGCGCTGGTTCTCAACATGCCATCACCATGTTAAAGTCACTCATATGTTTGTGTTTGCGGTGATGCCAGTGGGAACACAGCCTCATGTTGCCAGTCATGTAAAAAAAAAAAGCGCAGCATACACAGTTATGTACTGTGCAGAATAACTTACTGAATTCTTGGCCCATGAGTTTATTAAACTATACTTTCATCGTTACTTCACAGTGTGCTTAATTTTTCAACTTTACTGTAAAGCATTGTGCCATGTGACTCATTCTCATCCTCCTCCTGCTGACAGTCTTTGGACTGCACAAAGTGGCCATGTACAGTAGCTGACCAGACCATCAAGGTCTATACAGATTCCTGCACTGTGTGGTCATTTCACAGGCTGCCCACCCACACCATTGTCAGGTGGCCTTGACCTTCAGGTGAATGCCTCTATGTACATATATGTGAAAGCTGTATATGTGATTTGACAGTCCCAGGTGCTGAAGCAAACTAGCAGGCTTTCTTCTTCATTTTCAAGTGTGTGAAGTCCTCAATACTTCCTGGAAGTGTCTACGAAGATAAGTGTGCAGGGACAACAAAGTTGGAGAGACAGGAGAAGAGTAGAGCTGACCAATCCCTCCCTACATTCTCCAAACAAGGCTAACAATACAACTTAACCTTGTGTCATTCCCAGATAGAATGAGATCGTAGCCTGATTCACCTGCTCCATGGCTTTTTCTCTCATGCCTGACATCACATGGGCACAGTGGTAGAGGGTGCTTCTCTGGGGAGATCAAGCTTAGACACACTTTACAATCAGCCAGAGGCTGGCTCTGAGAGTTCCTTGGAGCCTGAGCCCAGATGATGCTGACCTTGGCTTCGTGCAGGCAAGGACTGTCCACTGGCACCTTAAACGGTTCTTAGGGACTGCAATGGCACTGCACAGTGCAGTGAGATGCCCCCTGCTCTAGGGACACAAGATTGTTTACTTTGAAGAACCAGATAGTTTAATTTGAAGACACCCCTAAAGGCAGGCATGAGTTTCATATGAGGCTCAGAAAACATGAAGCCCCTCCCTTGGGGGCTGACAACAGGGGTTAGCTGTCCTAGACCCTGAACCCTGGCAAGATGCCCAGAAACTGCCAGTCTAGATGCCTGTTCTCAGCAGATCAGACCACAGGACCATCAGGCCATGGATTTGATGGATATGTCACTCAGCATGGCCTTCCCCAAGGGCTCCCTTCCTTAGTAGACCTTCCACCACTTCAGCACTCACACACACACACACACACACACACACACATACCCATTGCCTTTGCAGGCTCTGCTTTGAGCAGTGCAGGCCTTTCTTGAACACAGACCCCATGGCCTTCTCCTCAACTCCTCTCTCCTGTCTATGTGTGTCAGCAAGGAAGGAAGCAGGGAGACCTTTCACTCTTCAACTGCAGTGCGGTGGCTTGGGGAAGCTGATATCTCAGGACCTATTCCAGACTCTCTCACCCTGGTGTGGGCTTCTAGATGATGGGCAAGGGAGCAAGAAAGGGACTCTCTGATTGGGCAACTTCACGTTGAGGTAGAAGTCACCGCTGACTTGGGTTGACGAGCTGTGAGTGCCTGAGCACCAGGATGCAAGCCTCTCTGTAAGCGCTAGCCCATGGTTCCCACCTGTATTGGCTAGGCCAGCCCTACCTAGGCTTGCTCTCCCACTCTGCCGCCTCTCCTCAGATCTCTGAAGCCAGAGCGCTGGTTCTCAACTCTCTCCTCTCTTTCAGAAAGCCTTTCCAGACAATTGCAAATGGCATCTACTTTACTAGAAGAACTCTGACCTAGTAGGAGGTGGGAAGCCTGGAGAACCATGGGATAGCCTCACAGATACAGCAACTGAAGTCCTCAAGCCCTTGCTGCTTCCTGCAGACTACAACTGCTAGATACCACTCTCCCCTCCATTATACCCAAGATAATTAAGGAGTGACATGTCTTCAAAAGTGATGTGGAAGTCATGATGGGGCTCATAGTGTGCTGTCCTAGGGCAGTGCGTTCCAAGTGACTGACACATAATTCCCAGATTGCAGGGCCCACTTGCAAATGAACTGTGTCCTTAAGCAAGGTGCAGGATCTCCTTGCACCCATTTCTTCTTCTGTGAAGTAGGGGTGATTACAAACAGCCTGAGCCTGCAGTGTTCTCCCATTGTTCCTGGCTCACCTGCATTGCAATGCCCACCCCTCCCTTGGATTTGTTTTCATAGCTCTAGCATCTCACCAAAACCTCCTGGGAGCTATTGAATGTCATGTAACTATGTCAAGCCAAGATTCCAGTTTAATCTGGTCTATGGCTTGTAGATGTCTACCTAAAAGGTATTCTGGTGGGTGGGTATTCCTGCTCTTCCTGGTCCTCACCTCTCCTTCTACAAAGCCACCAAGAGAGCCCCTCCCACCATCACCTGCCCTTCCTTATATCAATTCTCTACTCATATCTGTCCTCTTCAGCTTCAGCCTTCAGACAAGTACACCCTATGGGCAAGCCTGTCTTGTCAACTCCTTTGGCCCAGTGTTCCACTGAGGAGTGTAATTAAAGTGTACACAGCCCCATGTAGTAAGCCCCCACCTCTCTTCCTTCCCCTTCCAAGAACTGTCATTTGGGACCAATGGCTCTAGGTCAGGAGGCAGGCTACATGGGGTCTACTCAGGTGGTAGACAAGCACTGGAAAGCTGTTACCTTCAGGACCCACTTCCCATTCACATAAACAAGACACTTAGATCAAAGATTCTTCACACTGTCTTTGGGTTTCCTCTCACTGTGTACCCATGTGCCCCACCCTTCCTCAGTTTCTCTAGTTGGTATGGGAATGCAGGGAGCTGTGGTAGAAACAACTCCCCCTGGTCAGGCTCTGGGGTGAAGCTGGCCCAGCAGGGAATGCAGGTTAACTGGGCGGCAGATTGATAAGGTCTTCCAGCAGATGGTTCTCAGAAGAACTACAAGAGTCTAGAGGGAAAGGTGCACCCCTCAGGCTATAGTAGAGTCTTGCCCCTAGGCAGATTCAGCCTGCTGTGTAGGACAGAAGCAGGAGAAAAGCATGACATATCCATCCAACCTCTCCTGCTCTTTCAGGGGCATTTGGAAGAAGATCCCCAGATCTTACCAGGAGCTTCTTTCTCAGGACATGAACTGTTAGGAGGCACTTCCGTAATCCTTGGACTCATTTGTGGGGACAGGCTGAAGATGCATGTGGCCACATCCAGCATATGATACAGCAGCCCCCATATGAGCCCCACATTGGGTGAAACCCTGTGGGTGACTGCTGTTTTCCTCCCTGGCTTCTGCTATACCCAGCAAGCAGGAAACAACCCCACACACCCTTGCCTCCAGCTGGCCACATACTCTATAGCCCAGCCACCATAACAGCTGTATTCCTCCTGCCGCTGGTCCCAGGTGGCCTATGAACAAACTCGTTGACAGCTGCTCTCCAGACCAGACCCAGGAGAAAACAGTGACCACTTTAAGCTACCCGGCACAGTCCATCCCAGACTGCCACAAGGAGAGCCACCTAATGTCACTGAGCAAGGCAGACGTCGAACACCATGGTCACCGAGGGCTTTCTGATGGCTCCAGAATTTCACACCCTCCTGCTCTCCTTGCAGATTTAGTCTGCATGTGCTAAGGACACCAGGACGGTTTGCTACCTCACTCACCTAGGGAAGACTCGTTTAGGCCCATCAGGTCGTTGGCCTTCTGGATCTTCTCCAGGCACATGGCTTGCTCCTTCTTGAAGATGCAGTCAGAGTGCATAGCAACAACCTGCAGGGCATTGGGGACAGACAGTGAGAGGCCAAGGAGCTCATCGACAACCCTTCTGCTTTAATCCAGGAAGAAAGTGTTAGGGGCAGAAACAGGAGGAGGGTGACAGATCTCAGACCAGCAGGGGCATCAACATCTGCTATGAGGGCTATCCCCAGACCCCAGTTCAATGCGTGGTCCAACAGGCTCCTGACCCTCAGTCTCCATGTTATAGTTACATTAAGAATTGCATGTGCTGCCCTCCAGCAGCTGGGCATCTGTGTGTGGACACATGCTAGAAGCTGATAAACACTGGGAAGGAGGGACTATGTTTCTTTATATCATTTACTGTTGCAGATATGTAACCAAGCAGAGATGTTGTTTTACTTGGTAGGCTGTGTAACAGGATTTGAATCTGATGTTCTGGCTCCTGCTGTACTTTTGGGGGAGGTGAGGGATGATAAACTGAGAGCTAGGGGAACAAATGCCCTGCCACAGCAGATAAAGGGGTAATGGTAGGATTCTCCTCTCCATTCTCTTTCAGAGGAGGAAAGGCAGGTACAAGGCTCAGTTCAGGTCTTACAGCAGGTCCAGGGTCTTCATAGTCATACTGTTCTATCATGATGGATGCCCAAGTTCATTCCCATCAAACCCTAGGTCAGAAATGACTCCTTTGGCAAAGAATCTGAGTTGTCAAGGTCCAAGACTGTTGGGTACGAGACAGACCCAACCCCAGCTGCTCACAGAGAGTGGGATGTGCATATCTTATCACATAGGGAATTATAAGAAGGACGGATATCTCAGGCTCTAAGGACAGCCTCGCCCTGGCTCAAATGGAACCCTCCTCTCACTCCTGATCTCCATCCTTGATCAAGAGAGATGTGAACAGAGGACAAGCTGTGGAATTATATGTCAGAGGACCTCATGGCATGGAGACCAGAAGAACATTCTATGGCCCTAATCAGGGACCCTGCACACAATTGGGTTAGCCAGGTATGCAACTCTAAATGTCATAGCACATGTCACCATCTCAATAGATTTGCAAATTCTGTAACAACTTTCAGTCCAGTCAGCAGCAGTCTTGAGGAAAATCATTTATCTAAGTCATACCACAGAAGCATGGGTGGTGCCAGGGGGCAGAGGGTGGGAGTAGGGTCAGGCACGAGTGCTGGCAGAAATGCCAGCCTCAAGGACAGCTTTGCGGAGAGTATGGAGAAACCACTGGTTCTCCAGGTAGAGACTCAGAACAGCTGTGGAGGACCCTGGCCCCTTACCACAGGCAGCAGCAGGAGGAGGACAGTCAGGGAGAGCTGCAGGACTCTGGCCATGGTGCTTCCCAGCCACTCTCTCGGCTGTAGCTCCCAGCCTTGGAAAGTCAGTTGCCACCGCTGTCCACACGCTGAAGGGAAGGAAAGACAGTGCATAGTGTCACCTGCAGTGGGTTCCCAGTCCAGGTTTTTGGCCCTGGTTACCTTTTGGGGCCTGGACCCCTTCTCCTTGACTCTTCCATCCCACCAACATGAGCTGAACACCATCTGCACTGGCCCACAGTAGGGCATCATATGTGGGTACCTGCCAGCTCAGCCTCCAGGCTACTGGAACAGTCTAGAGCAGCTTATTCCTCTGCATAGGCCAGCTATCTCCATGTCTCGGCATTCTCTGCTTCCACACAGTAACTGCGTTTTGGCTGACATACGCATGCCCACCTAGCAATGACATTTACCAGGCTCCTTTGTTCTCAGGCACAAGTGTGAGCCTCTTGTGCAAGGCACACATGCTCCCAGATCCTTCACTTTCTCTTCTAAGTGCAGGGCCCACCTCTTCCATGGCAGACAGAAGAATATCCTCAGGGCTGGAGAACGATGCAGGGACAGAAGCCAGGGTCACTGAGCAGTCTGTGGCGGCAAGACACCTCTCCAGCCTGGGTGACCTAGCTAACTCTACACGGCTCTGGTCTGGAAAAACAAGCTTCTATGCCATCTGCTCGCTCTGAAAGGGCCTCTTTGCCCCCACTGCATAGTTGGGACAAGTATGTTCTCCTTTCACCCTGTCTCACCCCCTCCCCCCGCTCCCCTACACACGCCTTGACACCTGGTAACCACTAAAGGCTTGCGCACATCTTAGTGCTGCCGGACTTCAAGGACATGGGGCCCCGAAAAGAGACAAGAAAAGGTACAGATAACTGAGGAAACTGGGGAAACCAAGCTCAAGCTCACACTCAGCCTGAGCCTGCTTCACTTCTAAAATTGATCATTGACACAGATGCTTTATGATCCAGGAGCCCTGCACTGGAAAGGCTTCCCCTCAGACAAAAAGCAGTGCATGTGAGGCTACTTGCTGCAGCCGCAGCACACTGGCCCTGCTAAGCAGAGTGCTGTCACCCCTTCAGAGTGATGGTGGTTATTACCACATTGCTGTGGGAAGGATTATTAAGTAGACCGATCAGAACACAGCTAGCACAACAGTGCTTCACTCTGGAGGCCGTGAGGAGCTGAAGCAAGCCTGCCCCCCTGTGCCCACATGTTCTGTGGGTTCAGCTTCTGTCCCCCACGCCTCTGTGCCCCCAGTACTTGGTCTTAACATCCTCTTTTTTTTCTCAATCAGATAAATACCCAAAATGAGGAGGAAAACCAGGGACAGGAAGAAAGCGAGAGGAGAATGTCCCCTCTTGAGTCTACAGCTCACTCAGAGATGCTGAGGAGACCTGGGATAGCTAATAAGTCCTGGGGGAGGGGACAGGTAATGTTGGGTGGGCTGGGAGGAGCCTCAAAAATGACAGAGGTCAGGCTTAAGTGCCTACATCCCCACCAGGGCCCCATTCATTCCATAGGGACAGGCAGCCTTGGTGCAACCACCTCTAGCAGTGTGAGATCCCAGATCATGTCTGCAGAAATAACCTCAGGCCTAGTTAGGACTGGGGAGTATCTAGTTCTGGGGACCGCAGCAGGAGTGAGAAGCCAGCTATCCCAGGACAGGAAAACAAGAAAGAGCAGGCTGTCCTCGGAGCTCAGGGCTGCCTCTCTTGCATCGTGGGTAATCTCAAGCTGAAGGCTCAAAAAAGAGTTGTAGACCCCCAGGGAAACCCTTCGAGACCAGACTGACCCCAAGCACACCTTCTATGTCCTCTTCATCCAGACCCTGTCAGCCTAGGGCAGCCTGAGGAACCCTGCCAGGCTGGCCCTCCAGCTGACATCCTGTGGATTTGGGATTGCAGCGGTTTTGCTGTAACCTTTGTGAGAACCTTGGGACATACAGAGGGACAAAGAGCTGCACCTCTAAGGTTCACTCTGGTGGAGGGAACATGGTGGCAAGAAGTCTGGGTGGGGTGGTATTCTGTCCTTTCCCTCCTTCTCTCCACACTCCTCTCTTTGAAGCAAATGAGCAAAAAATCATGCCATGTACACAAACACTAAACCACCTTTACCCCAGAGAAAAAGGGGCACTTGAATTCATCAATATGCTCATCTTCAGTGGCACCTCACCTAATATGCCCCTTCATGGAGACCCAGAACCACATCTGGAAAATGCTCCTGTGAGACATAACAGTTCACAGACACATCACCAACTGCAGATATGGACAGAGACCCTCAGTTCTATGTACAGTCTCCTAGACCGATTGCAATGCAGGGAGATACACCTGGCGCTGACCCAGGAACTGTGAACGCACACAGGCGAGGATTTCAGGTGGGAAAAACACTGAGCAAGAGCAGGGCCTACCACAGAAGGCTTAGGCCCTGGCTTCCCTTCTTGACTCCGAGGACCCCACATAACACCGCTCTCTGCTATTCCCGGCGCTTCTATCCTGTCCTCACTCTTTCCCAGCAGCACTTGGTGCTTGCTCTCCACAGTGCTCTTGGAGCACAGGCACAATCTTCATGGGATGCCTTCCAAGAGGCGTCTCCTGGATCTGCCACACAAGCCTGATGCTTCTCTCTATCCAGGCGACCTCTACCTCAAAACTCCTTGGAGATGCAGGTGTCCCTGTCATGAAATGAGTCAGACCACCATAGATCTGACAGACACCTAGCCTCGAGGAGGGACATCACACCCTTTCACTTGACTCTGCTGCATGCCCCTCTCTCTGTTCAAACAGTGCTAGGCATGTGGCTCTGAGAACAGGGAAGCTCTGGCTCTAAGCTCTTAGAGGAACTGAGGTGGGAAGTGTCCCTGGAGGTTTTAGCCTTGACCTCGGGCAAGGTACTTAAGCTCCCTGCTCAGCCTCTACGTATTGCCTGAAAAGTGGGAATGACAGCCATGCCTGTCCCAGAGGCAGCACCTCAAGGGTGTGCCACAGCCTGGCATCTGTGAGGTGTTCCCGTCTCTGTGCTCATGACTCTTGCACCATTGTGCTGTCACCTCCACACTGCATCACATCTACTGGAAACGGTAGGCTGGGCTGCACTTTATCTCCTAATGGCTAGTACTTACTAAGTATTCAGTATGCGCTGGGTGCTTTTCCAAGTTGAATACCCTGTAGACTGACAGACACTTAGGAAGCAGCTCCTGATACTGTGCTCATTCTATAGGCAAGACGACACGGCACAGAGAGTCTATGCAACTTCACCAAGGTCATACCGGAAGTACCCCCATAGAGCCAGAACTTGGTTCCAAAACATATGTGTCCCTTGACTTCTGCTGCTCTCACTCCTAAAGGGGCCTGCGGCACACCATGTGAGCTCTCACACCGTCAGAGGTGTGCACCTCCTCTGCCTCTGGCTGCCATATGCCTGTGTGCATGCAGGCTTACCTATACCAGCCCCTCCTCTTTAGGAAGAGCAGCGCAGCAGTGAACAGAACATTTTGGTCCTGCTTGAGATCAACTCGAAAGGCCACCTCCTCATGGGGGAATTAAGGTCAGAGTGGGAAGTGCTTCCCAATGTTACATGGTGCGGGGCCTAGAGATATATCTGGCAGGAGCGGGACCTGGACTGGACTGCAGAGGATCTAGGAGACCCCAGAACATGCCACCCATCCAGCCTGCCCCAGCAGTCCTGAAGTTGAGCTGAGCAGGAACTGACAGCCGCAGCCACATCACCAGTTAGCACAGTGGAGAATCGGTGACTCATGGGCCTCGAGACGTTCCTCGTCAGAAGAAGGGGGGATCTGCAGACCCTTCAGCTGCCCTCACTGCACCAAACCCAGCAGAGGCCATCTGCCACACTCAGCAGGGGCGCGGTTTCTGCTGTAGGCCACTTATAACTTCTCCCACAGCTGGTCCAGACCCTCAGTTCAAGTCTGGCGTCTCTCTTCATCCTTCCCTACCCTGAACTCCTCTGCCCTACGAAGCTCTGACAGAGGAATGAGGACAGTGGAGTCCCACCCCTGCCCTCTACATACATGTTGGTTCCACATACGCTATGCTGCAGACACCAGAGCCATCTCTAAAAGAGTAGGGGAAGCTGGAACCAGTCTAGCAGTTAGGAACACTGAAGGACTGTTCCAGGAAAGGGGGTGGCACTGAGTGGGGAGAGATCGCTACACCCGAATCAAAAGGAAGAGATTTTCACGGCCACTGCACAGAGCTACCACATAACCTTTCAGGATCAGGACCAAGTTGATGGAAAGTGGGCAGAATTCTAAGGGATGGGGCAATATGACAGCAAAGTATCCATGGAAAATGTGGCAGGAAGGAAAGGTCCTGGGAGGACAGTGGGGCAGGAGAGAAGCAGAGGGAAGGGTGAGCTTGCTACACGAGCCATAGGATCCCAGTGAAGAGAGTCCAAGGTGCACAGTGGTTGCCAGTACTCTCAGCCAGAACACCACATGCCCATCTGTCAGGGAGAAGGGGGAGGGAGCCATGGACTACTCAGACGCTGAGATGAGCTGGGAAGAGAGAGACCGCTCCAGCCTTGGGAGCCCACCTCCTGAAAGCCCACCAATGTACTTATCCTACCCACTAGTCCTCAGCCTTGAACAAAGAGCCCCTTTCCCTCCTGCCTAGGCTGTTGAGGTCTTGCCAAGTTTACAGTGAGATCCAAGGTGAGGTTTGGGGTTGTCTGCTTCCTCATAAGAGGAACAGGACAAGAGGCTCAGGGACTACTTAGCATGCTCAGACAACATCAGAATTATTTAATGTGTGCTGTCCCCAGTTATTCTTCAGGAGTGGGGGGGTGTCCCCTGAGCACAGTGGAGGCCTCCCCAAGTACTGACAACCAGATCTCCCTGGAAGACCAAGGGGATCAGCTACTTCTCAGGTATCTTGAACTCCCAGACCAGACATCCCTTTTCTTCAGCCTCTTGAACCCTCTCACCACTAACCTTCCATCCCAGGAACTAGCAAATCCTTCTGGCCAATCAGATTCACTTTGTTCCCAATTTTTAAACAGCCAGACAGTCAAGTATGGTTTCTAAATGATGCATTTCTAAATGGCCGTGGAATTAAAAGAGCTGAATTGCCTGAAATACAAATTGCATGAAATTAAAATGTTGGGTTCCACAAAGATTGTCAAAAATATAGTCAGGTTTAGTTTCTGTTCATATGCACCCCTGTGCAGGACAAAGTCGCTACAGCTGAGCACAATGCCCACACAGTCTAAAATATTTACTAGATTCACAGGAAAAACAATACAGCCCATATTCAAGGCTCCTGCAACACAGCGTACACCACACACACACACACATACACACACACACACCCTGGGACCTTCATTAAGGTTGGCTTTTGTGACCAAGTGTTCCCAGATCTTGTGTGAGGATGTCTTTCTGTTGTCGCTAACATCTACTTCATCCCAGCACCCAGGCAGGTGTCATGGGAAGCCTACATGCCTCCCCAGCTGTGTGTCACTCCTCTGTGTGTCAGTGCGGGGGTGGTTATCACCATGCGCTTCTGACGGCATCCAGAGCTCAGTACAAACACATCACAGCTAAGGGTTTTTCTGCTTCCATGTTGCCAGGCAGCTGGAACATGGGGTTCAATCCGTTCAGGCATAGACGCCAGCTCCTTCTAAGCAGAAGTGGCAGGCAGCTTCTGAGGCCTCTAAGTCTTCTGGAGTAGAAAGCCCTCACATGCACTGTCTGGGGCATCACAGCTCTGCTCACACGCATCCACTGCTCTTTCAGTCACCTCAGGACCAGCTCCAAGGTGAGTGGCTTGCAGGTGAGCATAGTCCTAAAGGAAGCTCATCAATATCATCCCTGAGCAATGAAATGCATCCCAGCTAGACCACCTCCTCAGTGAGAAAACCACCTTGCAGCTGTAGCTATTGTCCTTTCTAGATGCTCACCTGTATACTGATCTATAAATATCCATTGAGTCCATCCACCATTCAATACAAATGAAAGGACTGAGTGTCTGAAAGTAGATGACCATGTGAAAAAAAATATCAAAGGCTCCAAAGTACTTCACTAATCAGCCCCCTTACCAGCCTGAAACATGCTCAAAACAGGATGTGAATGCAAGTTTTAGCCTGGCTCAGTCTTGGGAGTGCAGGAAAAGCGCCCCCCCATGGGCTCACCAAGACATGTCCCTCACTACACAGAGATAGACAGACCCTCAGGGATCTCAACCCAGGTGTCCCACCACCCATGAAGCAGCACAGATGGCAAAAACTGACATCTTACTCCTAGTCACACCACACACACTTGTTGATGGATTGGTCAGAAGATCTGGCTCAAGGCCGGCTCCAGCATGTCCTGTCTTTAATTTGTGTGTTCATGTTTTGGCTTGTATCCAGACTGGGGCCTTTGGCTGTTCTCTCCAAGGTCAGTGAGGAGCAGGAGTCCTAGGCCTGCACTTGGAAATGGGAGCCTCTTCCAACCTCACCTGCCCACCGCACCAAATGCAACTCAAGGCCTTCTGAACAAACAGAGCAGCAACCTGTTATCCCTGGGCCCCCAAAGGCTTAATCACACTACCTCATCCTTTTCCTAAGCCCACAGCCACCGTCCAGACTCCAACTTGACCTTCAGAATGGCCTGTCTCAGTCCAACCGCAGTCCCAAGGCAAACTGCCCTCCATATCCTCTGGAAGGGCTCTAAACTCCTACCTACCCTCATAGGAATGCACCCGAGCTGACACAGAAAAATCTCCTTTTCTTTGGGGAATGAGGGTACATATCCTGAAGTAAAGAAAAGTAGCCATGCCGGTCCTGAAGTGGACTGAGGAATTAGCAAGACCCACTCTCATCCCAAGACGGTCCAGACGACCCTGGGCTCCTTCTAGAACTGTAGCTCCACTCCCGAGCAGTCAGAGAAATGCCATCAGCGTCTCCTTCCTGCCTGCTTGCTCCCAACGATCTAGTTTCATGCACTGGTGCCGGATCCCTCCGACCCCCAAACCTGACACGCTCTTGCTGATGATATATATGGTCCTGCTCCCAGCAGCTAGCTACTGCAGAGCCTGGGCCTTTAAAACAGTGTGAGGGGGGTCTCATATGGGCCCACTTCAGCAATCCCACTCCCACAGCGATTTTCTCCCACAGGCCCGGCAGGGCGTTTCCTTGTTAGACCACCAAAGCCTAACCATCTCTTACTCAACCTTTCCGTGCCGCGAAAAAAAAAATCCAAAAAACAAAACAAAACAACAACTACAAAACAGAACTATCCTTTCTAAACAATCCCAAAGGTTATCTCCATTGGAGAACAAACTAAACTGGTCCCTATCCTATCTCCACCCCCAGCACATCGCTTGCCCACCCCTCAAACGCCCCGCAGACTGTGGAAGGAAGTCCCCAAGGGACCTTCCAGCGTTTCCTTCCAAATCCGCGTAGGCGCGTTGGTCCACCCTAGATACTAGGAGATAGATCTCTTGGGGTCCCTCTGGACGCAGTGTCATCCCTGCCCCTGAATCTCTTTCTGGCACTAGAAAAGGCTGAGACATCTAGGCCAATCCTCACTGAGTGTTCCACAGGGATGGTCGCCCCAAGCCACGGTCCCAGACACTTGGATGGGGCAGAGACAAGCGTAGGCAGCCCGTGGCGGCGGGAGAGGATGGGCTCCGAAGCTGTGCCCCGCGCTGGTCCTCGCCAGCTCTGGATTGGCGGAGCACGCGGCTCCTGGAGACCTCTGTGCTGGAGGAGGGATCCAAGGGCCCCGCTGGAGAAGGGTCTGGCACTGGACGCGCGCTGAGGGGAGGAGGGACAGGCCGGGGGCCGCCCTTACCTGCTGGCTGCGGGGCTGGACCGGGCTGCTGGGCGCCGGGACCGAAGGTGCAAGAGGGCGCACAGCCCGCGAATCCGCGCCCAGAACCGCACCGGCTGGAGCGTGTGAGCCGCCGAGCGCGCGCCGAGCCTGGTCTCACAGTGCGTGTGGCCGCGGGCAGCTGGGTCTGTGTGTTCCTGCGCCGCGGCGTGTGCGTATTGCTCACCGGGATCGCGCTGGTCCAAAGATGCCGCCAGTCACCGCCGGGGATCGGAGCGAGAAGCCCCTCGTCTGCTTTCGCCCGCCCCGCGCAACGCGGCCCGCTCTGTCCTGCGGGAGAGGCGCCGCCTCTGCTGCGCAGCCAGGCCCGGGGGCCGAGGGAGGCGACAGACCACCGCCTCCCCGGCGGACCTTACTAGCTGGGGGTGGGGTGCAGGCCAATGAGCGCCCGGGGGCGGGGTTAGGCCCGGGGTAGAGATGGGGAGCTGGATGAGGACCACCGCACTGACACACGCTGGAGCTGCGGCAGAGACCCAGGGCGCGGAGGCGGAGGTAACAGCCCCCCTTTCCCAGTTCTGTCGCAGAGCTTCCGGGCTGAGTTGAGCCTTTCTCAGGGCTCACCACCTTTCTGTTCAACCGCAAACATCCACGACAGAAAGCCCTCTCCCTCCCCTCACTGTGTCCCTAGCCTCCTCTGGCAACATGCCACCTGAGCAAGTCCCAGGCCCTGTTTGGGCCCTTCTCTGCTCACAGTCCCGGTCTGCAAGGGTTGAATTGCAGGTGCCTGTCTGGGTGTCCTCAAATGTGACACCTTGGCAGACAGCTCTACAGCCAGAAAAGGAGTGGTGGTGCTTACAGGGGGTCTGTTCAAATAAAAGAGATTGCCCTGCTCTGTGAGTTTGGGTATGTGGCCCGATGTTTCTGCACCTCATTTTTTTTCACCTGCGCTATAGAATCATTGTTCTTATTTCTGGGGTCTTGAGAACAGCGTTGCATAGGAGCAGTCTGTGTGTCAGTAGTAAGCTTGTGCTAGGCTCAGATGCTCATTGATGCTGAACAAATTACCATTGTTATTTGTGATGTGGTCTGCTCAACCTTCTCTGGGTACAATTTGATAAGTGGAGGTTTAATGAGCAGAGCACTGTAGGTTAAGGGCACATGGCCAACCGTCCTGCCACACACACCCCCGCCCCGTTTGTCATTAAGGGTGCCCAGTCACAGCATCCTGTGAGTTCTCTGCATCCCTATCACTCAGCTCTCAACTATTCCTGTCATTGCCCATTCAGCTAAGTTCTGGGCCACCCTCCCACTGAGCCCTTCTGAGGAATTCCCAAGGAAGAAGAGGACTTGAACCTTTCCTTAGCAAGGTCAGTCTAGCCGAAGGTAAAGGACCAAGAGTTAGAGAAGAACCATGGCTAGGAACCACACAGAAGCCTAACTCATAAGACATGAGCATTTTACACCCCACTTCACAAATGAAAACAATTAGGCTAAGAATAAGGAGCAAGCTGACGTCCCAGAAAGATGTATGGAGTGTCCCATATACAGACAACAAGGCCATGGTTTCCCCCTTGCAGTCCAGGAAGCACCGACCTCAGTGCCTCACCTCACTGTTCATTGGCACCAGCTTGTGTCCCTTTCAAGCCATGTTCCAGAGGAAGAGCAGTGGAGGACACACCTTCTCTCTTAAGAATGGTTGGGGCCTCTCTAGAGAGAGCACAGCCAGGTGTGAGGTGGGTGTCAGCAGTCAAACAAGCCCACCTTCTGGAATGAACTGCATCTCTTTCTAGTCTAGGTTTCCCCGGCTAGGCGTCAGCTTCAATATTTGGCCTCCAGCCCTGATGTAGGACAGATCAAGTGAGATGTCTCCTGTGTACTCCATAAACTGTGAGACATACAGGGGGAGGCCGGGCTGTTGAGAGCCCCCAGATAGGAAGTGACACATGAAACACAGGACACTGGCACTAGGGGATGTAGGGAAGGAGGCGTGGAATCACTCCAGGAGTGCTGACGGTCAGACTCTCCTACGGGAGTCCTGCTACTTTGAGGTTGTGCCTCCAATTCCTGCTTTATTGCATGTTCTTGGCTCTCTATGACTGTGTCTGGGAATCAGAACCCTGCTCTCCCTTCTGTGTTACCGGATACACATCACAGTATATGAGAAGGTAGTCATGGTGTATGTCTTCCTCTGTCCAAGCAGCCAGCTGTGCAGAAGGAAGGAAGATCCTCATATACACCCACCTGTCCTCCCTTCACCTCACAGCCTATGGCCTGAAGGTAAGTCCCTGGCCAACCCCAGATAGGGAGTAGTCAGACCCCTGGTACCCAGCCTAAAGGAAGCTGACAAGGGCAGAGTGAGGGTGGAAAACCATAACACAGTGAGCTAGGTATGCATGAAGTCATCCAAGAACGGTGCTTTGTCCTAGTTGGTTCACTTCACAGGGGCATGAAGATGACTTACCAGACCAAGCACTACACCCCAGCAGGGGTGTCTTGTCAGCTTCCCCCTCCACTATGCTATGAGCCCAGGATAGATTTCAATGTCCTGAGCTATTCTGTGCCTGTCACAGTCATTTGTCCCTGGTCCTCCTCACAAATGTGGCCCCATGAATAAGAACTACACCAATTACGATCCTCCAAATTGAGCATCCCCAAGAACAGAACCAAGATCTCTCATTATCTCTATGCTTACTGACCCAAAAAGCCAACTGCAGGTCACGTTCTAACCCTGACTTTCCATGTTTTCCAGTTCATTATTTCCCACCCTAACTGCCAGGTTCTGGAAAGTATTGGGTGGGGACTAGAGAACCACTCCTGGCAATGGGATTGCAGAGCCCTCTTGAAGTACCTTCCCTGCACTGACCCCCCAGAGTAGAAGAATGAGGTGCCTTCTCACCCACTGTTCCCTACCCTGAGGTGCTCACTACCTCATCCCTCTCCACAAGCCAGCCAGCCAGCTGAGCAGCCATCAGCTGAAAATATGGGTTTTAATTCAATTTCCTGAGATGAAGGATTGAGGGAGATGGATGCCAGGCCACCCTACCCAGCATTCATCTCTCATGTGCAGCAGCTTCTTCCGTGACTCAAGCCCAGCCCTGGCGCCACTCAGACAGAAGCTGCACCTTCCAGAACACAGGTGTCTCCTGGTGGAGAGCTGGCATTTTTAGAGTGCACCCCTCCCCCATGTAGAACAGAGGCTGCTCAGGATTTCTGGCACTCTCTGCTGGAGAAAGTACCCTTCTTAACTACTCTCCATAGAATCTCTTCACAACCATTGAAAAAGAAAAAGAAAAAAAAACACCCCTGCCCAGGCCTCACCACCACAGATAATTAGATAATTGGTCTGTGGAGAGGCTTGGGTAGGAGTGCTCTTTGAAAGCTCCCTGGGGTGTTTTAACATGAGGCTGGAGTGCTCTGGAGTACCATGAAATCCTCCTCATGCCTTTCGTGGTCCGCTCATGGAGCCAGAACAGAGATCTTGTGGACCTGGTCCCCAGACGTTGGGACACCCTGAGAAACAAAGAAGTGCATGTCAGTTCTCTGCCCATAGTCTGCTGTGCAGACTGTCACCTTGGGGTACTTAAATTCCCTCCAGATGCCTTGGAAGCTACCTGGAGTCAAGGAGGCCATCCTCAGAGGTAAGGCTAGGCTTAACTTCTCTCTGGCCCCCCTCCTTTCTCTCTCTTTCTCTCTCTCTCTCTTTCTTAAATATTTCTTTATTCATTTTATGTATATGAGTGCTCTGACTGCATGCACACCTGCATGCCAGAAGAGGGCATCAGATGCCAGTATAGATGGTTGTGAGCCATCACGTGGGTGCTGGGAATTGAACTCAGGACCTCTGGAAGAGTAGGCAATGCTCTTACCCCATAAGCCATCTCTCCAGCCCCAGGCCAGTTATCACAAGTTGTCCAGAGAGCACACACGCATGGTGCAAGCAGCACGGGGGAGGGACGGGGGGAAGCAGGAAGCATGCGTGGACTCAGCCTCAGACACTACAAAGCCACAAAGAGCAAGAGATGGGTGGCCAAACAACCCAGCAGCCTTGGAGGAGACAGCAACCCAAGAAGCCATAGTCCTTTACAGGTGTACAACCAAAGGACATTGTGTCAGCAGCACCCCCATTCTTTCTGTGGCCTAGCAGCGGGTACAAATGAGAAAAGCAATGACTGCTGGAATTAGGTGCAGGAGGTACCAGGGGCAAGAGAGTCGGAACCCTCACTCATAGGCTCAGGATCGGAAATGATGCTTCCATTACAAGGCATTATGGCTACCAGCAGAACAGGTCTCAGATCTACCAGCCCCGTGCCTCCTTAACTCTTAGACAAGAACGTATGAATCTAGGAAGTTGGAAAGGATGAGTGCTGGGGTGGACAAAAATGAGATAAATAACTCCTTGAATTGAAACCCAGAGGAAAAGTGAGAGACCTGTGTGCAGACCTACGTCTCTTTGATCTGTGTACATAGATATGCAAATACTCTGTCTGTCCAGCCCAGATGAGTGCACAGGCAAATAGACATACTCACCGAACCTTTCTGTGCAGGATGTACCCCCAGAGGTGTGGTCACAGACAAGCCAGTGGGTGGTACCACACACAGGTTCGTGCTCTGAATATACATCTTCTCCTCTGGGATACAAATATTCCCTCCTGAGGGATCTCAAGCAGACAGCAGGGCCTGTCTGCAGAGGCATAGCTTCATCATTCTTAGGCAATTCTTGTCAGAGAGTGAGTGACATCTCCCATTCACATTCAGTAGTGCCTTCCCTAGGGACTCAGCAGGTTACTCCTGGGAGCCAAATGTTCTGAGAGCCCATCGTTGAGAGAGAATGAAATATTTTTCTCACACCATCTTCTCTCTCTCTCTCTCCGTGGGATTCTTTTCTTATCCCTCCATTCCCTCTGTTTTTTTCACACCTGGAGTTTGTGCACAGCCTCTTCAGTTTCAGAAAGTACTCTTTCTAGCCTATGTTACAAAATGGACACATGTGAATTTAAAGGTCGCTTTGCATATACCTAGCCCTCAGCTAAGAGCAGGTCTGATACCCCTGGTCTTCTCTAGCTCCTGTCACAATAAATTCATGCGCCGTCTCTGCCTCCTCTTTGTTGGTACAACGGTCAAAACCAGTTCCCACTTGCTGCCCCTGCAGCTTCCTGGAGTCTATCTTGACTGCTCTAAAAAAAATGACAGTATGCCCTAGCCCCACACCATTCCTTGCTCTAATAAACTGCCTCCACAGGCACAGAGGTGTAGAAATTGCAGATAATTTGTGTGGGAGGAGGCAGCCTGCATGAGGTATGAATACAGCCATTCCCAGAAAAAGCAGTTCAGAATAACATAGGGCCTATGACAGGCTGAGACCTGAGTTGGTATCATACCAATGATGCTGATAATTATATTAGAAGTAGGGCAAATAAAAGGTTATTTGACGGCCAACTTTTGGAACATGTTGGCAGCTGATAAAATAATTCTTTGCTGTGGCTGATAGGAGGAGTGTCTGCAAGAAAAGGGGAGGGTGGGCTCTAGACCTAGAGCTGGTAGACTGACCTAAGGCCTTGCAAATATTCAAGGCAGAGTCTATATGGTTTTGATGTTCGAGTGCTGTGTAAATGCTACTGTGAACTGAATGGCTTAAGGTAATATACCCTCTGTGTGTCACAAGTTCCATGCACTCAGAGATTGGACAGGGAGTTCTGTTCAGGATGTTACAAGGATTCGATCAAAAAGAGACTAGGCCTGGAGTCTCAGTGGAGGCCTGAGGTCTTATCCCAAGGTGTTGGCAGAAATCATTTGCTTGTGGTTGTAGAAACTCAGCCCTTAGCTTATAGAAGCTTGTCACCACGAGCTGCAGAGAGACCCATCTCGCACCGCAACCCTCAGCATTGTGAAGCCTCTCTGTCCATTATATCTCTTTCAAAGGGATCATCCAATTGGCTTAAGATCTTTCAGAGTAAGTTTTCTGTTCCTAAACTCAAAAGCAATCCCCCCCCAACCCCCAGGGAAACAAACTCAGTAACATAGCAAGATCCCTTCCCCCTTTGCCTCAGAAGAGCTCCAATCAGGGAAGCCAAATCACACCATACTGTAGGTCCTGTCCACACCCAAGGGGGTGGTGTTGTGTGGAATTGTACATCAGGAGCAGGAACTGCAGGTACTTAAAGGTCAACCTACCACAGTCCCCACTTTCTGGAGCCTGGAGTGTGAGGGCTGGGCTAAGGCTCTCCGCTACAGCAGCAATCTGAAGTCAGAGTCTATGCCTATCTGGCTGCACACACACACCCCTCCAGTGATTGGCATCCACTCTGTGCTGATTACAAGTGAGTCGCCAACCTTTGTCTCTATTGTACCTCAGCAGGGAGTCCAAAACTCAGGACAGAGAAATAACTTCATCAACCTGTCCAAAGTCACAGATGGTAAGGATGGAACAACGTATGCAGCACTGCTCACAAGGGGCTTACAGTATGATAGGCTCTGTGCTGTCATCTTAGAAGCTGCTCGTGCTGTATGGGTCAGGGACATGTATGCACGTGAAAAAACCGGGTCTCAGAGAGACTAAGTCATTTGTTCAAAGATGCCCACAGACCACTCAGTCCAGCCCTAACGTCACAAACAATGCTTCTGTGTATCAGGGGACAGATGTGCAAGGAGAGTCAAAGATGTTCAACCACTTCCCTCATTCCTGCACTTCTGTTCAGGTTCCTGGGGTGGGGGAACATCGGTCCTGAATCTGTTTCACCCAGGGATGGCCACCACAGAGAGGTGCTTGCAATTGTGCTTAATTAGCCTGACTGACATCTCTGTCACTAGGCCATCTCTTCGGCTGCTTCTTCATGTTTGGGAGACACTTCTGCAGATTGGGGAGCACTCATCTGCAGTGGCCTGGATGGAAAGGTCACAGAAGAATGCTGGCCAGGAGTGAGCAGAGACAACATCTTTGTATTACCCAGTCACAGTACATCTTAGAGCCTGCTACTCTATCAGGTCCCCAGTGGGAAGCCTCCCTCCAGCCACAGGCATAGATGCTACCTCCATCATCCTAAATGCCGGAAGGGGCCACCAACCTACTCCCTAAGGGACACATCTGCCTAGAACCCTTTCCTCAGATCTTCACATTCATCACCCCTCACCTTCCTCAGTCTTGTTCACATGTCCATGCTACCATGAATCCTGTCATCTCCTCCTGCTTCACTGAAGAAAAGAGTCCTGGCAAGGGCAGAGACTGCAGAGCCAGCTTTCAGGCTCAAAATGCCATTCCAAAGAGGTTATTTAACCTTCTGTGCCTCTGTTTCCTCACCCAGAAAGCAGAGCTAAATAACAGCATTGAGTACTTAACATTCTTGTGAAAATGTTTGTGGGGGCGGGTGTATATTTGTGTGTGTGTGTGTAATGATGCTTCGCAATGGGGTAAATGAAGTAAAGTCAGGTTCTCCCTACTTGCTCATTTTTATTTTTCATATTGTTTTGTCAGTTTGCTTGCTTTAGTTTTGCTTGCTTGCTTTCTTGCTTTTGGCAGGCTCTCCCTACTTAGCCCAGGCTAGACCTGGGATGCTCCTTCTTCCCCTTCCCAGCAGTTCTAGGGTTAATGTGCTACCACACCAGGCTTGTCCTTTCCCTCCACAGCCTTCTCTGTGCACAGACCACCATTTTTTCGTTGTTTGTTTGTTTTTGTTATCCCTATAAGACTTGTCTCCCCTAAGCCAACGCAAACTGCCTGAGGACCAAGTCTTTCCTTACTTGTTGTTCCCAGCTTAGGGAAGCCGGACACTGTTGTTAAACTGGACACTGTTGTTAATCAGGCCGTCTCTTTGGCTGCGTCTTTGTTTTGTTTGATTGTTTGCACACACACACACGTTTTAACAAGAACCTTGAAGTACTCAATGCTGTTATTTAGCCTTGCTTTCTGGGTGAGGAAACAGAGGCACAGAAAATTAAATAACCTTGTTGGGATGGCATTTTGAACCCTGAAGGCAGGCTCTGGAGTACAGCCTTGCCAGTACTGTTTCCTTCGGCGGACCAGGAGGAGACTGACTCCCAGCTTCCCTGTGCACCCTCAGAAGCTGCAATTTCAAGGGAATAAAAGGAAGCATCAGTTTCCTCAGCATCTCCAGTTCAGTCACCCTGATCCACGGCCGCAGACCTCACTTCCGGATCACACACTCCTCTGCAACACAGCCAGCAAGCACCAGAGTCCAGCCCACCAGTCTGGTTCCCCTGCCCTAAAACTCTGGAGTTTCTGGCTTTCTAGAATAGACCACATGACTCAGAGATTCCACAATGAAACTCTAACTGAGCATCGATGACAGGATGCAGGACACTTGGAAAGGAAGCCTAGACTTCCCAAAGAAACTCGGAACTGGATCATGGGAGGATCTGGAGAGACAGGCTGGCTCCCTTTCAGCGTCCAAAAAAAGGCAAGTAGTGTGGCTCTGCTGTGCACTCTGAGCCTAGGGCTGGGCTAGTGGACAGAACAGTGGGAAAGGGCTCCCCTGTGAGGGTTGCTAGGCACTGGCAGAGTAGGGGGTGGGGACAAAGAGCTGCCTGGCCCAGTCAGGAGAGCCAACACTGCATCCTAATCAGGCTACTGGGGGAGGTAGATGGGCACAGCTCATCCTAATCCCATTACAGCTGCTCATCCAGCTGCCAGTGCTGGCAGGACCCCAGAACCCAGTGCTGCCCCCTTCTTCCCTGATCAGGAGAGTCTGCAGATTCAGTCTGCAGAGAACCTCAGGTTCTGAAGCTTTTCTGTCTCACCCTGAAATCCCAATCCCTCTGGCTGTGCCTTGAGCACCAGGGAAGTAAAGGCAAGGCCAGTGACACCAAGAGCCTGGAGGGTAGAACGAATGAGACAAGAAAAGATGGTGGGAGTGCATAAGAAGCATTGAGCATGAGACTCAAGCCATCCAGTACCATGGCCCGCCAGGCCTGGCTCTTTACCCTTTCCCACACTGGCCTCTAATCCCGGCTTCCAAGAGAGCCTTGGCTCAGGCCACAAAATAACCTATAATCTTCATTCAGGACAGAGCCCTAACCGTACCCAGAGTCTTCAAGCATGCTTCAGTGGGCACCTCTGAATCTCACTCAGCTACACAGAGCTCTCTCAGAAGACAGGATTCGCCTTAAAGAATCACTTGTTCCCTGAGACCTACTGGCTTCTAGAAACTCACAGCTGTCTAGCTTTCCCCCACTCCTACCCCAGCTCCTGAGAGTGGATTCATCCTGCCCTGGTGCGTGTGGGTCTCTGATTCCAGAAGTAGCTTTGTGCCAAAGGTCCTTCCAGACTCTGTCCAGAAAGAGTCTAAAAGGAAGGAGGTCAGTGGGCAGATGTTAGTCCCACCCAGATTAGGACACAGGTGACAGTCATCCTTATAGGAGGTGAAGATGCAGAGTAGTGATAGAACTGGTGAGTGGCTGTGGAGGCCACTGTGGCTTTGTCCTGTAGGGATCAAAGTTCTGCGTGAGTGTGTGCTGTGCACATGACCACAGCCATGTCAAGGACCCTAGTCTCATGCCCTTTAGAAAGTGGCAATTCCCCCTTCTGCTGCTGGTGGCAAGACTCGGGACAAGAAAAGAAGTGGAAAAAACCTTCCCTGTCTCATGCATTACTGGATGTTGATAGTGTGTGTAGAAAATGTCCACCATGGCTTACTCCCCACAGGTGCTTACAGCCTGAAGACAGCTCCCTACAGAGACAGCGCCTGTCGAGATTAGCTACACCTGCCTCCTTGATCCAGCTGTTTGCCATAGACCCTGCTTCATTATTTATCCATAGCTAATGACCTCATCTCCCATTCAGCCAAACGCAATGAATCTGCCTCTCTGTGTCAGTTCTGTATAATACACATGCTGAACTTCTAGAATACTGAGGTTTTTCCATTTAAGAGCCCAGACTTCCCTCTTCCAGTTTCTCTGTGTATCTGTGTGATTGTGTTTTCTTTATCCCCTTAGCGCCCCAGTCAAGTCCATTCCTAGAAGCCATGCACTGACTTCACTCAGCACCACCTGGTGCTGGGAATGGGGATGCTGGCCTTGACAATTTTGGTAAATGGAGACAGATATGGATGAGCATCCTAAACAGACCATCCAGTTTGTACTGCATGGTCTGTTTAAGTCATCTTGTCTGTTTGTTTGGTTTGGTTTTTGGTTTTTGGTTTTTGGTTTTTAATAGAGTCAGTTATAAACACAGTCTTTTTAGGTCATGTGGTTTTTTGTTTTGTTTTGTTTTTTAAAGAAAGAAAGAGAGAAAGGGAGACAGGAAGGAAGGAAGGAAGGAAGGAAGGAAGGAAGGAAGGAAGAAAGAAAGAAAGAAAGAAAGAAAGAAAGAAAGAAAGAAAGAAAGAAAGAAAGAAAGAAAGAAAGAAAGGCAGACCTAGGAAAGGTAGCTTAAGGGTGGAACCATTTTTCTGTGCTCATGGTTTCAGGACTATCCATCCATATATGCTAACTTTGTTGTTTCTAGGCTATGATGAGGATGGCCACCATGGAGTGAGGAGGAATGAAGTTATTTACCTCTTGGTGGCCAGAAAGAGGAGAGGGAGAAGGAAGAAAGGAGGAGGGAAAGTGTTGGGAGAAAATGGCCGCACTATGCACACTGTGTATTAGCTGACTTCCCCCTTCTTCCTCTTCTGTTCTATCCAGCTCCCCAGGCTAGAAGATGGTGCCACACACAGTCAAGGCAAGTCTTCCCACATTGTTTCCTATTCCACATGTCAAGTACCTCTGGAAACACCCCCATAAATGCATCTAGACACTAATTCCCTGGGTAGTGTCTTGGTCTAATCAAGCTGACAATGAAGACTAACTGTCACACTACATTTGTGGCAGTTTCTGCCTTTCCCAGTTCCTTAATCCAGACAGAGAATCCAGGGTTTGTTGATACAGTCAGGACATCCCTCCAGAAGTCCAGACCCGAGTCCAGGAACTTCTGGGACACTTCCTAGTCTGTATTTTCATGTTGAACA
Organism: Pachyuromys duprasi; assembly: GCA_028658305.1. NCBI lineage: Eukaryota > Metazoa > Chordata > Mammalia > Rodentia > Muridae > Pachyuromys > Pachyuromys duprasi. The sequence goes on along the minus strand of CM053763.1, from coordinate 77,265,668 downwards.
CAGGAGCTGCTATCTCCATGCTTCTCATTGCTCCTCCTCTATAAATGTGCCTTTGAATTCTTGAGTGGGCAGGAGCTTACTCCTTACAGTTGCTGTTCATAATTCATGCAGCAAGTGGTGTTAGCGGAAACTTTGAAGAGCTATCCACAGTACTGCACTGAAATTGTTGGGGTCGGTTCCTCCTGAGCATTTTTGTCAAGTGGGATGCACAGAATTTAAACAATGCCTCGACTCTTAGTGGAACACATCTAGCATGTTAGCATTGGGGAGCAAGACACTCTGATCTCAGCCAGATGTCAGGGAGGTATCCCAAAGAAGTTGGCTGTTCTTAGATATGAAGGCCAGATTAAGGAATAGCGTGGGTCAGGGGAACTACAGTGAAGAAAACAAAAACACAAGCTACAGAGTAAAGGGATAACATGCATGGGACCCACTGTACCATGTGACTAGAGATATTCACCATAAAGGACGGACTGAATTTGAGCCATAGGGCCAGATCACATAGCCAGGGACCTTATCCTCAGAGCAGAGGGAAGTGGTTGAAGGGAGGTCCAGTTTTCACCTACCCTTTGATAGATGAAAAAAGAAAGAAAGAAAGAAAGAAGGCCAGAGGGCCCAGAGAATAAAGCTAGAAGGCTGGCTGAAGCATGCAAGCTCCCAGATTGAGTCTGAACTAGGGGAATTGTGGGAAGGAGAGAGAGAGATGGAGAAACAAGAGACCATCTGAGGAGCACAGCCAACAGGTCAGCAGCCAGCTCTATGAACATGTGATTAAATTCAGGGCATTAGAATATAAGCAACAGCCAGGATATTCTGTCTTAGGGGGAATCATGGACTCAACACTTGCTTTCTCCTTCTCATGGACTGGAACAGAAATGCAATAGTACAAACCAGAGTAACCGTTGTGAAAAACAGAAAGCTGCCTCTTTACGAGAAGGAGCTGGCTTATGTGTGAATTGCCTACTTAGATTAGTATGCAAGGAAGGAGCCCGCTTCTCTTTCATCTGACACTGCTGTTCACTGTTACTACTGAGGAAGCAAATCTCGAGAATGATGGACTAACCATGAGGTATATGGAGGTCAAGGCTAGCAAGTTATACGGCTGTCACCAGACTGCACTATTGTCTACCTGGTGGACACATTCTCTGAGCAGGAGCCTGGAGGGAGAGACAGGCTCCACGTGAATTAGGAACTGAACTTGGGCCAGATGGGTGTGTGCCACACCAAGAAAAGCCCAGAAAAAGACAGCAATGGAGCATGTGGGAAGCTCAGTGAAGAGACTGAAGTTAGAAGAGCAAGCCTAGGGTTGGAGACAAATCAAGGGCTCTCCACCCTGATAGCACAAGAGTATTTAAGAATGATGGTAACCAGACACAATGTACAGATCCTGATGGAAGGGATTTGAGGCAAGATCTAGCATTGAGGTTTTCTTTTTTAAATTAATGTATTTATGTATTCATTTTATATCCCAATCATAGTCCCCTCCTCTCCTTCCAGTCCCACCCTCCCTCTTGCCCCATCCTCCTTCCCCTATTCCTTAGAAAAGGGGACCCCCCTCTCCTATCAATCCCCCTCAGCTCATGAAGTCACATCAGGACTGTGTATCCTCAGGGACCTTATCCTCAGAGCAGTGGGAAGTGGGCAACACAGCCCTACCAGTGGAAGTTGATCAAGGAGGCAACAGAGTCCATGTCAGAGGCAGCCCCTACTCACCTTACTAGGGAACCCACATGAAGCCTGAGCTGCCCATTGGCTCCATCTGTGTAGGGGGCTTAGGTCCAGTACATGCATGGTCCTTAGTTGATACTTCAGTCTTTGCAAGCTCCTCTGGGACCTGGTTAGTTCATTATGTTGGTCTTCTTGTGGAGCTCCTGTCACCCCCAGGTCCGTCTATCCTTCCCCTCACTTTTCCCCAAGTCTCCCTACACTTAGCCCAAGGTTTGGCTGTGGGTCTCAGCATCTGTTTCAATCTTGTTGGGTGACTCTAGCTGAGACTCTTGGTAGAAGGGGTCAAGGAGACTGAATAGGACAGACACTCTAACTAGACAGGACTCCTAGTGGAAAAGGGGGAACACTAACTCACCCACAAAAACTTCAACCTACAATTTACCCTGCCTACAAGATGTGCAGGGATAAAGACAGAGCAGAGATTGAGGGAATGTCTAACCAATGCCTGGCTCAACCTGAGACCCACCATTTTAGGGTTTTCTTAAAGCTTCCCATTTGATTCTCACAGGTGGCCAAGAGCAGGACTACTTGGGTGGATGATAACTGAGACCCTGAGAGAAGACAGATAGCTCGGAGAGGAAGTACTGAGTGAGAAGACTTGACTCAGAACCTGTCCCCTACAGTGCCTCCCAAACCTCTTTCTGCCTGATGGTGAGAAAGGGTGATGACATTTAGCCACTGCCCAGAAAGCCCATGGCAATGGCCATAGGGAATATGGCCGGGAAAACAGATAGGACATACATTGTCCTTTCAGCAATAAAGGGCTCTGGAGTGATACCACCCTCTTTCCTGTCCCCATTTCCCTCCCACACTGTCCTTTAGCTTCTCAGGAACTTCTCTAGGCATTGCTGCTGACCTAGGAATAGGCTACCAAGGAGTGTGCTCCACGGGCCTCATTGGGAAGAAGCCCCTTGCCCAGGACCAGTCTGTGGGTCCTGTCACTGCAGCTTCTGACCTGTGTGTAGCACCAGCCTATGATGCAAGCTCATAAGCATTCAGGCTGGCTGTCACTTTTGCTCCTTACAACAAACCGTGTGATTTTGTTGATTCCCATCTATAAAGCAGGACGAAAGGTTGCCAGTGAAACTAGCCTCGCAGAGCTTCATCATCTGACACATACTGGTTTTTCTTTCTCATCTTCTACTGTTATCTTTCCCCAGGGTAGAGGTTAGCCAACATAGCCCCATTGAAGATTATTCTCCAAATTCCTGGTATGTGATCACGACCAAGGGTCTTGAGTTACAGACTCCTCCCAGGGTTGGCTGTCGCTCAGCCCCCACCAGGACATATTGACACAACTCGAGTAACTTGAAGGAGTCTCTAGAACAGCCACCTAATTCTGCCTTTGCTCCTTCAGGTAAGGTGTCAACCTAAGGCCACTGTGCCTCCCTTGTACTCTATCACCTCCCTCACTGCGGCAGCCATGTTTCCACTTCAGCACGCACAGCTTGGCCATAACGTTTCCCTGCCCTGCATGAAGTCTTAGAACTCACACAGCTGCTCCCCTTGCTGGGTAGAGGCTCTTCCAATGTAGTGATCATAAGTTGCCATTTGAGCCTGTTTTCCAAGCAGCATTTGGGCCTGGGAGGGAGGAGGGAAGAGGTTTCTACCTTTATATTCAGGGCTCTGGACATGATTCACTGATGTCCCTGTAAGTCTTAGCATACAGCTGCAAGGCCAAGGCTGTTGAGTGAGTGGCATATAAAGGGACACTAAATCAAACCCATTCAATACCCTCATTTTGTAGACAGAACTGCTGCAAAGCAGCAGTAACCTTATGAACTAAAACACAGAGTGGTTGGTTCCATCTTGTCTCTGAGGAAAGCTATCCCCTTAGCACATCACACTCACAGTCATACATCTCCTCTTGCACATCACCCTCTTCTCAGCTGGCCATCAGCAAACCCACTCTGGTGTTAGCCAATGACCTACAGGCCCTCTTTACCAAAGACCTCTTGGCAGCAATTCATTGGCCTTTCAGGCCCAGCAGCACATACAAAGCATGGTAAAATCTCAACAGAGGCTCTCCTGTTAGCATCCCCCTGGCCAGTCTCTGTGGGCATAAGCAATGGCCAGTAGATCCCGAGCACTCAGCAGAAGCCATGGCAATCAGATTACAGAAATCTGTGAAAAAGAATGGATTTTCTTACTGTGCATACTCTTTAATTTCCTGTTTGCCCCCAAAGGGCTTTTCCATTGACAAAGCACTTGCTTCTGCAGGCAGTGCAGTTGAAGAGAAGCCGCTGGCAGGGAGATTAGCAATGGGGACCAAGGGAACCTGGAGAGCTGGGGAGATAGTAGAGCCCAATGTCTGGCCCAGACAGACAGGAATGGGCCAACTAGGAGAGGAAGACAGATGGGGCCTGATGCAGCTGCACCAAGAAACAGGCAGCCACAAGTACTATGTTAAACCAGAAATGAGTCTTTATATATAAGTATTGTTCCAAAGAAAGTATGTGTTCAGCTGAACTACAGGTAAGAACTTTGAATGAATATTATAGTCAGATGTGAGGAAGGACTTCCTGACCACCAAATGAATGAGTTGCTTAGGTTAGTGTCTATACTGAAGTGTTCTCCTCTTACTTATCTAGGGCTGCTTGGCATAGCCCTTCTTGGGAACAAGGGCTACATAGCTCTTGGGGATCAAGGATGAGCTTTGTGGCTGTAGGGCTTAGCTTGAGGAAGTCCTGTTTCCCAAATGCCCTTCCTGAGGCCTCCAATGAGCCTGGAAATGAACTATGCCCACCACCACTCCCACAACCACCCCCAAGCACGCCCCCCTTGCTGCTCTGTCCTTGCCTCTGAGCTCCTCTCCTAGCCTCTTGCCTTTCCTTCCTGCTGTGCTTCAGGCTCTTCTCTGAGGCCCTTCACTCAACATCTCCAATTTCTCGTGGTCCTGTTGCCCTTTAAGGCTCTCTGTGCACAATGCCTAGCTGCAAATCCTACATGCCTACATGCCTCACTGCAAATCCATCCTACCGTCTTGACAGGACCCGCACAGATCTCCTGAGCCTCCATTATCAGCCTGCATGCTCCGGCTCCGTGAATGGCAGCAGCCTTTGTTGCTGCTGCGCACACCTACATCCTCTGTACCTCTTGGTTCCTTGACTTTCCAGAAAAGTCCCCCATGTCTGCTGGTTCCCTGAGGATGTCTGCTGAGCCCCTGCAGGTTCTGACTCACCCTCCCCCTCCCCACCACTGCCACCATGGCCAGGCCTCATCCCCAGAGGAAGTGATTCAGCACCCAGACTCTGCAGCCAGCTATGAGCCTGCTGCCTGTGCAGCTTCGGGTGAGTTAATTAGCCTCTCCGGGACACGGCTTCCTCATGTATAAATCAAAGATAGGAATGATATATGTCTTTATGCAGTTGTGAAAAAATCAAGTGGTACATGTGAAACAACAGGCTGGTGCTTACAGGTAGGAACCTGTTAATCAAGACTATATCTGGCTACTCACCACTGCCCCATAGAAACATATGGGAGCCACAATGGAGCCATATATGTAATTTCAAGGCGTCTAGTAGACGTATTTAAAAGAAGCACGGGGAATTAGTTTAATGGTATAGTTTATTTAGCCCACTAAAGTAAAAAATGTTATTTCAAAATTCTATCAACATAAAATATGAATGAGCTATTTTGCATCCTTTCTCATGTGCCAAGTCTGGAATCCATCATTTATTTTACATTCCCACCACATCTCTATTTGAATGAGCCAGTGTAGAATGTTCAAGTATGTGTACCGAGTGGTGAAGGCACTGGTCAGCAGGGCTGCAGTCTTCTTGCTTCATGGTTCCTCCACAGCAGACTTGCTCAACCATGGCTTGCTGCCATGGCTTCCCACCAGGCTAAAGATAAAGTCCTAGCCCTTCACTATGACTGACAGTGTCACCACATCTGGCCTTGGCTTGCAGAGGGCATCACGGTTAGTTTCCTCAGCCACCAGCCATGATCTTGCACCCTCCCCCCTCAATTAATAGGGGACATGACAAATTCATTCTTTCTGCCTGTTTTTTTTTTCAATTTGGTGTGCTTCTTTCTTTGACCTTTACTTTGTTTATCCATCTTTTTATGCAGGCTGCATCTTAAAGCTCTAAGTATCTTGTGAGATGTGTCACTTCATGCCAGGTCCTTGCCACTGCCCTGCACTAACTCAATGCATCCTGAGGTATAGGTCTCTTGTGCCCACCTCTCATGGTACTATTCTAGTCTCTTTTCTATACAGCACAAACATCAAGACTGCAGGGACCTTGTCTGTCTTGATTCAAGAACATCCTTTGCAAAGGCAGGTGATGTCAATTAGTGTTTGTTGAAGGAACTGAAGCCCTTGCTCTGGCCTCTGGGTCTCAGGCTCAATGTCAACAAAGCCTCCCCATGAGACTGGCCAGGATTGCCCCTGGATTTTCTAGTATTTGGTCAAGGAGTTGCTGCTCTTCAATTCCTGCTTGTCAGGCTGCAATGGATGTAATTCAGGTTCAATTATAGCCTGTGGAAGTGGAAGTGAATGAAGTCTGCTCACCATAGAGCCAAGTCTAGGAAAAGAGAGCATCTTTTTCTTTTACATAAAGGAGCTGCAGGGGCTGAGAACAACCTACCCTTATGGATCTTGCTGTTTGATGATAGTTACCTAGTCCCAAGGGAGCCCCTCTACAACTAGCCACTTTCTTTGCTACCCAAGGCCTAGCTAGGAAACCATGGGAGCCAGCCTAGATGGAGGCATGTGGATCATCTCCCTGGACCCCAGAGTCTGCTGAGGTATAATGGCACCTTCTTCCTTGTCCTTGATCTACCCAGTTGTCCACAGACAGAGGCAGAAGCCCTCTCAGGGCTCTCCTGGACACATACCCATCCTTTGGACTCTTCTCCCCAAGGGGCAGCTCTAACATCCCACTCTGTCAAGACATGGAAACAACGATGTCCTTAATGGAGTGCCTGTGATCTAAAGCCGAGACAGATGCTCAGCCACCAGAAACTGGTAGTCTTGGGGGAAATTTTAAAGGGCAAACCTAACCCTGGATTAGGTTTCCAGCAGTGTGGAACAAGGATCACAGCGGTTTCTGGGTTTAGGGGCTAAGGATCTTGGAGATATTTGTTAATAAATGCTCATTAGACCTGTATCCTACAAAGACCTGTAGGGCAGTTTGGGCAGCTATTCAAAGGCCACTAACTACTTAAAGGCTGTTTATTCTGTAGGACTATGATAGATACCTAAGCTCCATTCTTGCCTTCAGTCATAAAACTAGAGGGGTAGATAATTTTCCCCTTCCTTTGATAGATAGGAAAACAGGTCCAGGTTGTGAAACCCCATAGAGAGTGTTTTGGAAAGCAAGGGTCAGTGTGAGGGCAGTACCAGGAAAATGAGGGGGAAGAGGTACAGCCAGGGCCTCAAAGCTACTTTCCCAGGCCCCCCTGGCCCTAATGCCCCAGCCCCACCAACTCAGCCTTTGTCTGATTTGCTCCCTGCTACAGCTGGGAAGGCTGAGCCTCGCCCTGGCTCCTGCCATCAGCCATCTCTGTGTGGCACTAAAGATCAGCTCGGGCACCAGGCCCCGGCAGCAGGCTTGGCAGGTGGCTCTGCGTTGCCAGGGAGACCACAGAGGAGGAAAGCTGTTCCACAAAGCTACAGAAGGCCAGATGGCCCAGGGTCCCAGAGGTGCTTTTCTTGGGGACCACAACCTTGTGTACATACTGATAGAGGTACAGGAGAGGACTGAGACGCGGAGCTTGGATAACCAACTCATTGGGGATGGGTGTTGAGGAGCCGAGAACCAGAGCCAGGGCTCTGTCTCACCCTGAGCTCTGACAACCAGGTACACAGACAGAGGGACACACAGGCCTGTGTACTTACATGCAGGTTTTCCCCTGGTAAGACTCCAGACTTTATTAAAGTTCCTTATTAAACTTACTCTCAAGAACATCCAGGATGGGACAGAAGGAGACTGAGGGAGTCTCCAAGCTCAGATATGCATGGAGCCAGTGAGCAAACACAGGGATGGAAGCAGCATCCTGTCTAGGACCCAGAAAAGGAGTGCTGAGACAAGGTGGACGAAGAAAGTCAAGGACTGTGTCCAGCAAACCTTGAGCTAGCTTTGCCTTAGAACTGGGAGGATGTGTTAATGGGGCCAAGGATGAAGGCCTTCAGAAAGGCTGACCTAGCCCTGATCTCCTGTAATTGAAGCTGGGATGGAGGTGGGGATGGCGAGGTAAGACCAAAGTAGAAAAAGAGCCCATTGCAGTCTGAAGATGTTGGGTCTCTTGAGACCTCTGACAATCCACATGGCAGGAACCCATTATCCTCAAGGTGACTAAGGCTGAAAGTGCTAAAATCACAGTGGCTCAGCCCCGTCTTCGGGAAAGATACAAATCTCCTCCTAGCCCAGGGTTTAGAAATGCTGATCAGCAAACCAGAGCCCTGGCCCCAGCCTCTGAACAGACTTGCCTAGGAGCCCCCTTAAGTGGCAGGAACCTAAGGTAGAGGTGAGGGAACCTCAGTAAGGGACAAGGAAGTATGAGAACCTCCCCAAAGAGGTGGAGAGGACAGCCAAACTCAAACTTTCTACACAAGATCTGGAAATGCCCAGCTCATCCCAAGGCAGGGCTGCTGATAAGCCTTTCCAGTGGAGCTGGGGAAGGCTGGCTTCCTGCTCTTCTTCAATCTGACACTTAGGCATAAATTAAATGGGAAGAGGATCTGGGCTGATCCTTAGGGTTTATGTAACTGAGCTAAATTACTCCACAACCCTCTCTGTGGTGCAAACAGAAATCCCCACCTGCTGGAGATTGTCACACAGGCAGCCTGAGCTCCCCAGAGAGTTGGAAGCTGCGTGCAGCCTGGGGCCTCCCGCCCTCAGACCCCGAATGCTGCTGGAGCTGTCAGCCCTGCTCCCAAACAGGCTGATTATCCCCATCTGGGGAAAACAAAACATGTCAGCCCTGTGCCTGAAAAGAGGCCTGTCTCCTTAGTGAGACATAATACGAAGAAGCTCCCAGCTTTGCATCTGCCGTGGGATGTGGATGAGCAACTCAGCTTTCTCGGTGAGGCTTTCCCCTCTTCTAGCATCCCCTGTTCCCAGAAGCCTTTGTGACACCTCTGCTAACCCTACTCAGGCTTCCTGCTGGCCTCTCTGAAACCCCAAGGTCCCGCTGAGAGTTTGAGTTTGCACATACTGTTCACCTGTGTGGCAAAAAGGTTTGATCGCCATTTCAGAACTAGACGAGTCGGCTGCTAATTTACTGCAGCTCTGGATCTTGCTCCAGGAAGGGGGATTCCTCCAGGAAGAGTGCTGAGTTCATTGAATGGGGTGGCCAAGGGAAGAAGTCAGGACACATCTTGCCAAAACCTCATGGTCTCCTGCTTCTCTTTGCCCATGTGTTCCTTGCACTCGGATTGCCTTCCAATTAATGTGGCATTCTTACCTTACTGGGGCTGTACCTCAACCCCCGACCTCTGGTGTCTGCACACACCAGGCAAACCTTTGTACCTCTACCCTGTTTCCCCTGTTGTGGGAGCTACTGAGGGCAGGAATTATAAAGACATGCTTACCTACTCCAGGATACCAGCCAGGGAACAGACATAGATCATATCCCAAAAATGGCTGAATGGATAAAAATGGAATTTTCCTGTTCTAGCCTGGCCTTCCCAGCTGCTCCCATCACCTCTAATATTCTTTCCCACCTCAAAAGATGATTTTATCATGATGCCCAGGGTAGCCTGCTTGTCTTATCATGGAGAGAAACTGACACGCCCTGAATTCTTCCAATGTGGCAAGCAAAGAGCTACTATGCCTGTTACACATTTACCAAAACTGGCACTCACACAGATGTATCAAAACGGTGTCTCAGGATATACAGGCCCACCCAAGGTCCCAAGACAGAGTGAAGAATTGAGTTCCTACCTAACCTATTGTTTTCTAGGAGAGGTCTCTGTCTGCAACAATCCAAGCCAGGGCTCCAAGGTCCATGCCTCAAGGGGAAAAAAAGCTGCTTTTATTATCATATATTGCCAATGAGGAAACCGGGGCACAGAGAAATTAACAAACCTAACAAAGATCACAGCTGATAAGTTACAGTGTATCCTATAACACTCATGCTAAAAGGCAAGGGTGGTACTCAACCACCACTGGCCTGCAGTCAACCACAATACCTACCAGGCACAGGAGGACATGACAACCTATCTTCCCCCAAAGGTGGGCCAGGGCCTACCAGCACTGCCTCCAACCTCACACTGACTATGACCTTGTTGATGCTCATGCTCAGATCCATCTTTCTTTATTTCCTTGCACAAGGGAACAGATGCCAGAGTTGAATGACCAAAGGGAGTATAATTATTGCATATATGTGTTCATAATGTTTCCTCTGCCTGCCTCCAAAGCAGATGGAAGGTGGCTTAGAATATTGAAATGCATAATGAGGACAATAAAATTATTCTCAAAAACAGAGCTGTTGGAATTCAATCATCAGGCAGGAAGATGGAGTTCTTTGGGGCAGCTGGGAAAAGTCAGGCTAACATGTAGGAACCTACGTTAGTGTCCCTGGCTGTGCCAAAGCTATTAGTTACTCTTTTGTCTTAACCTCAATGTACCTATCTGAAAATCACTTAGATAAATATAGAACATGAGAAGTAGACATCTGTGGGCAGCATCTGTGCTGGTTAGTTTTATGTCAACTTGACACAGCTAATATCATTTGAGAGGAGGAATCCTCAATTAAGAAAATGTCTCCATAAGGTCAAGCTGTAGGCAAGGCTGCATGGAATTTTCTCAGTTAGTGATGGATGGGGGAGTGCCCAGCCCATGGTGGGTAAGATCACTTCCAGGTCCTCTAAGAAAACAGACTGAGCAAGCTAGGAGAAGCAGGCCAGTCAGCATCACACCTCCATGGCCTCTGCATCAGTTCCTGTCTCTAAGTTCCTGCCCTTTTTGAGTTCCTGTCCTAACTTTTTTCAATGGTGGACTACAATGCAGAAGTATAAATCCAATAAACCCTTTCCTCCCAAAGTTGCTTTTGGTTGTGGTGTTTCATCATAGCAATAGGAACTCTAAGATGGCATCTCAAACAGCAATAAATACAACCAGTTTAGGACACCTCAGAGCACAAAAGGGTAACCAAGGACATTTCAAGGTTTGACCTGGCTAGGAAGAAAGTATAAGGTCAGTCAGCAGGCCCTGGCCCAGCATCCTTCTCTGGTCAGATTTACTATACTGTCATCCACTGAGCTTCCTGGTTAGATTTTTAGCCCTGATGTTAAATGTGCCTAGAAATCACACTGGACAACATTCTCTGCAGCCTTTCCATGCTTCTGAAGCCCTCTAAATTGCTTTATGCTGCTATTCAACCACTTTCAAGCAGCCAGAGTTTGGACATGTCTGGCATTCTCCACAATTGAAGAATGCTTGAGTCTAGAATAGGATCCAAGGAGTCCCTGGAGAGAGTGCTACAGTACAGGGGCATGAGTGTAGGGACGCTCCCTCGGTTCTCTTCAGGTCTGCAGTCAATGGATGCTCCAGATAAACCCCTACTCACAGTAGGGACTGGGTGTTCAGGCATATCTTCTAGGAGACTAATACAGATGCTACAAAGACTTTAAAGTACAGACCCAAGGGCCTGTGCTATCAGCACCTACTGCAGGACACTCACTGTCTCTACCATTCATGGTCATGCTAAGCACAAGGCTTTGGGAGTGCACAGGGCCATCTGTATTCCCTGGGACAGTACCCTGAGTTCCAACTTGCAGGTGGACTTTGCCATTTCAAAATCTGGTCCCAGCCTAAGTGTTCTTCTAAATGCCTGCTAGGGAAGCCAAGTTGTAGTCTGCCAATGTACCAGCATGAAATGCAGACACCCTCTCTGTATAAAACTATACCCCTGGGCTTAACATACTCAGACATGTGTGGTCTATTCTTCCAGTTCTAAAAGTGTGTGGTGCAGGGGGTTGGGGGGCAGGGAGGAGGAAAGAGGGCAGAGGCAAGACACAAAGTAGATGATCTGGGAGAAGATGGAATAGCTGCATAATAACCTCCTTAACCCAAACCTAAAAAAAATTAAAATGTATATTGTCTCTTATATGTGGGTGTTAGCTTTCAATCTGTTTTATAAATGTGTTCCAATCCTAACACAGAGGTTAGGTACCTAGTAAGACACCAGAGGGTAGAAGGTAATCCTCCAAGGGAGGGAGAATAGATACATTTTATAAAAACATAAAGGGGAGACTAGAATAGGAGGACTAAATGGGGAGTGAAAGGGGAGATCGGGGTAAATGAGAAAATATTCAGAAGGACAACTAACACTAAAAGCCTTCAGAAAAGCCATATGGAAACTTGCTAGTGCAAAAACATCCTGAAATATGTACATAAATGAAATGAATTTAAATGGAGTCAACATATAATGGGGTAGACAGTGCCCAAACTAGACATCTTATTCCACCAAATAAAACCTCCAGTGCCAGAAATGAGTTACATCTTCCTGAGTCATTGACTATAGACTCCCCTAAACATTGCAGGCTGTTACCAAGGCTATTTATTACTCTCCAAGCCTCATTATAAGACACAATTATTGTCACTAAACATGGAGAGATTAAGGTGGTGCCTAACTAGAAGCTTCACACCTACTGACTAGCATTTGCGGTGCTGGAAGGTACTTTGCACACTAGAGAAGGATAAAGGTATTCATAAATTTCACCAAGCTGTAAATCCTGAAACCTACATGAAGAGCCCTGACTGCAAGGTATACTGGTGCAATGGTGCCACATATGTTTTGAGAGCAATCAACCATTTTTTAAGATTGGATTTAAGGCCAACTCCATAAGATAAAATCCATACATGACACTGAGAAAGTGACCAAAACTCTGATTGTAGAGAGGCCATGGACCTAAGGAAAAACCTTCCATTGTTCTCCTACAAGAACACAGCAACAAAATGACTTCTAAGTATTCTACCCATAGATCAGATCATCACTCATCGCTCATAAAAGAAGCATCTTCTTATAGTAGAGTGACTAGCAAAGAGATCCACAACTATGCAACATGCCAAAGGTGAGAGACTTTCGAATACTCGGCCCTAAATGAGACATTTTTATCAAACCATTCCATCAAGGCTCAGGGATCCAGACAGAAGAGAGGACAGAAATATTATAAGAGCCAGAGGTGGTGGATAACTCCAAGGAAACATCTTCCAGGAACAACAGGGCCGAAACACACACGAACTCACAGAGACTGTGACAGCAAGCACATGACCTGAACAGGTTCAAACCAGACAAAATCCCAACTCTGAGAAGGAGGAGTGGACACAAGTTTCATTCCTAGAAATACAGCTATTTGTAATTAATACCCTCTGGGAAGGCAAAAAAAAAAAATCAGTTTTCTCCAATGGAGTATCACTAGGTATACAGACCACATTCCCGGACAGGCCCCAGGCCGAGGAATAGTTGGCCTCCACAAATGAACACCATGTTCCCTATCTCCCCCACCCCCTTGTTTTGTTCTGTTTGGGTATTTTTTGTTTTGTTGATTTTTCTCTTTTTTAGGTTTGTCTGTTTTGATTTTTATTTCCTGATTTCTGGGTTTTTTTCCCCAGTTTTTTAAGAAAGAAAGAAAGTTGAAGGGGTAGGGATGTGGGAAGGAGCTGGGAGGAGCTGGGGTAATGGAAAGAATGTGATCAAAATATATTACATGAAAAACATTTTAAATAAAAATATATTAAATATATGGAATTTGAACACACACAAGAATAGACATCTTGGCATCCACTGCACATCTCTGTCATGGTTAATTTTGATTGTCAACTTGTTGTGTGGCACTATTTCTGGGGAAATGTGACTAAAACTCCACTTATCTGAGACAGGAAATTAATAACAGATCAAAGTAAGGGTGCCATGATTGATGTGGGAGGACCTAGCCCACTAAGGGCAGCACCACCCCTTGGCAGGCAGCACTGGGTGGTAGATAAACCAGCTGAGCATGAGCCAGGGAGAGAACAAGAGACTACATTAGCATGTGAGCAGCAGCATCCATGGTTTCTACTTCAGTTCCTACCTTGAATTTCCACAATCATGAGGAAACCTGGGACTGTAAGTTGAAATAAACTCTTTCCTCCCCTTAAAAAAAAGTAAGGATGCTATCAATGTCCAAATTGATGAACCAGTGAGCTTGTATTGGGTTACTGAAAGTAGTGTAGGGGATGGGTTACTTACGGGGACATATGTGACTCAAATCCTGCCCCAGAATGGATGATAGCTCACAAAAATCTGGATAATAATAACTCAGTAGTAACTTGGAAGCAGCTGAGAACATTGGGGAGTCTCTTCCAGGCAGCTTAGTTGGTCTCTGCCTCTATCTCTGCTGCTCTACAGGTGTCTCTCAGCAGCCCTGGCCTCTTATAAAAGCTTAGGAAGGGAAGAGCCTCGTGCATAAGATCAGTTTCGGGGAGCAAAGAGATTTAAAAAAAACTGAGCAGTCTGACAAGGACGTATAATGAGCCAATTTAAAGTTGTGAAAAAGCAGAGTATGGATGTAGCTGCTGTAAGTGTTTATGAAATTTAGACCAGTTACAGAGAAACAGAACATTTGCCCTCCTTTAGTAAGACCCCACCCATTAAAGGCTCCACCTTATAAAATGCTGATTCAGACTGGAGAGATGGCTCAGAGGTTAAGAATGCATACTGCTTTAGCAGAGAACCCTGGTTCAGTTCTCAACACCAACTTAAGCAAATCACAACTCTCTGTAACTCCAGCCGCAAGGAATCAGATGTCTCTAAACTCCATGAATACTTAAATCACATGTACATACCCACACACACATACACACATGCACAGCATTAAAAATAATAAAAATAAAATATTTTAAAAATGCAAATTCTTTTGAAAGAAGAGAGGGTGTACTGGAAATTCTTCAGGGGTTCCCCGATCACTAAAGGGAGTCCCTTTGCAAAACAAAAACCAAGAAAGTTTCCTTACAGGTTCATTCTCCAAGGTGTAGTGACGAGTACAGCTATGGCAGAAGATGCCATGCCGCATCTCAAACAGGCAGCAGAACTTGGCAGTATCACCCATACTGTGCTGCTTTGCGGGTTTGCGAAATATAAGCAGAGGGGCATGGAGACTGTGCCAAGACTTCAGAAAGCAACCAAGGTCAGTCAATATGAGGCTCTGGGAAATTTTGTGAAAATGTAAGGGTGAAACCTAAGCTTCAGTAGAGGTCTGTGGATTTTGAGGATGCAAAGACTATGGGAAAGCCGTAACTTCCGGCATAGAGTGGATCTGGGCCAAAAGAGCAAGAGAGGATCTATATATGCTGCACATCAATAGAAGAATGTCTATGGGAATCCAGATGATGTCATTAAGCTTGCAGAGGCTGAATATGATGCTGAAAGATTTAGTGTATTACCTGCTGTGTTTTGGCTTTGCTTTAGCCAAGTCTTTCCTTGCTATGATTCTATCCCTTCATTTGGGCAAGGGAATATTTACTATGTGCTATTTTTTATTTAGAAGTATGAACCTGTTTTTGTTTGGTTTTTGTATAGAGGCTTACAGTAAAGAGATTGTCTTGAGTCTCAAAAGAAACATTGGGTTTTTGAAGAAGTGTTAAAATTTAAGAGTATGAGAGCTTTCAATGTCCTAATGAATGCATTTTTCATTTGTGAGATCTCCACGAGCCTAAGAAGGATGGTGGGTGGAATGTTATGGCTTAAATGTTATGGTTTATGATGTTTGAGAAGGACTCATGAATTTCAACTGTGGACTTGATAGAACTAATAAACTCCTCGGACATTGATGAGGCACACCGTTTGGCCTATCTGTGAGGGATTTCCAGGATGGTTTGACTGAAGAGGGGAGGCTCACCTGAACACAGATGGCACCATCTGTGGTGAGAAATGTCCCCGACAGCTCAGGTATTTGAACACTTGGTGCCTAGTTTATGGCTCTATTTGGGGGATGTTATAGAACCTCCGGGAAGTGCAACCTTGCTGGAGAAATACGTCATTGGCAATGGACTTTGAGAGCGCATAGCTTCATCCCGCCTCCAGTTATGTGTCTGATTCAGGTTTGTGTTAACGGTGTGATTTCTCAGCCTCCTGCTCCATGCCTGTGCTGTCATTACTGCCTCTCCCTCTCAAACTGTAAGCCCAAATAAATTATTTCTTCTTTGATTTGCCTTGAGCATGGTGTTATGTCACAGCAGCATAGAAGTAAACATATACTATCAATATGTTGGGGTTGACTGAATATAAAGAGAAAAGGGTGCCTGGAAGACAGATTGTAAAATGCCTGCTGCATAAGCCCTAATGCCTGCATTTGGTTGTCTAGCATCCATGAGCTGAGCATGATGGTGTGTCCCTATAATCCCGATAGTGAAAGGCAGAGAGGACGATCCTGGCAGCTTGCTGGCCATCCAGTCTAGCCAGTTACATAAGAGACCTTTGTCTCAAAAAATAAGGAGGAGAGCAATAGAGAACGACACTCTCATCAGCCTCCAGCCACCACACACATTCACAGGCATGAACAGACCTGCACACACTGTCCACATACATGCATACACCAAACCCACACAGAAAAGGAGGGAGGAGCCAATTGAACACTGTCATTATCCTTCCTCTGCTTTCTAGTTACACCATTGACCAAGCATTCCATCTTCTTGTCTTCCATGCCACAACTGTATTTCTCTGAACCATGAACCAAAATAAGCCCTTCACCCTTTAGGTTGCTTTTGCTCAGGTAACGAATATATTTAAGGATGTTTTACATGACCAAACCTACTCCTTGGGACATGAATGGTAGTCCCGCCGTGACTTCCAGTATCTGGGCTTTTTTTTTATTCACAGACATCATGTTGTAAATTGAGGGCACCCCAACCTCCCTCCAGCCCCATACCTTGCCTCACTTGCCTCTGAACACTGGATTGTGGTGACCAGACCCTCAGCCCTTTGCCTCTGAGTACTCCCCTCATTCCCTCTCAAGGACAGTGGTTCACAGGCAATCTTATAAGTAGCATTAAACTGCACCTGCACTGGTGACAATAGTTAGTTTGTCCTGAGCCATTGGCTGCAGGTCTTGAAATGATCCATGAATAAGAAGCTACTGCCCTGAGTTTATGGTGTCCCTTGCACATTGCATGCTATTTCCAGACCTAGGGAAAACTGACATCTTTGCTTGATGCCCTGATGCTTCCCCTTCCTCTGCACGTGCCCAGTTGAGTACCAAGCTTTATCTTCTCTTCAGTGGTTTTAAACACCATATCCCTGTCCTTCTGCTGGGCCCCTTTCGGATGTGCCTTCCAGTGTATTAAAAGGTCCCTCATTCACTGGAGGAGGTTCAGACACCTGAACCTTACAGGTGAAGTGTCTGAACCCTGATAAGTTTTGCCTTTGCCTACTTCCCAGGCACAACTGCTTTTGAGCCCCGTGCGGGCTGACATGCCTTGATTCCATCTGGAAAGCATTCTTTCCCTCCCTACTTGCCCTTATGCTGTTGCTTCATCCCCTTCCAAACTGTGAGGTAAAAGCACCAAGCCATTTTCATCCAATTTTCTTCTGATGTGGAGAGGCAATGGTGGCATTAAGACCTGGTACCCGCTGTTCAAAGTCAGCAAAGAGCAGTGAGTGGGAGGTAGTGAGTGCTATTGCAGGAACTGAGTCTGTCCCCTGTCCTCCTCCAGTCCCCACGCTCCCTGTCAGAGTCCGCATTGAAAGGACCCTCCTGGGCAGTGAGTCTCCACTTTTCTAGTTGTGTGGATCTTCCATGTGGCCTGGTCAGGCCCTTGTCTTCCTCCAGCCTGGTTTTCTCATCTATACAATGGATATTAATACTTCTTCAAAGATAGAGGAGGAAAAAAATGTTTTGAAAAGCCAAGCAGGGGGCAGTCATTGGAAACTTGCTGCTTGCCCCTGCTCAGCATAGGCTCTTCATGTGTGGCTGCTGTCTGAGCCAGAACCACTGATCCCTGTCTGTGAGCAAAGAGCCATGAGCTGAAGCTCAGGATGTGCGTTTTCCACATCCATACACATCCTAAAGAACAGAAGCACAGACTTCTGCAGTCCTTATAATGCCCAGGCTTGATGGTCTGTTTTTTATGGTCTTTTATTCAAACCTCAAAACACCTGCAAGGGAAAGATCTGGTATTGTCCTGCTTGATTATCAAATAGAAGCTTAACACATTTACTATGTGTTATTGAGTTGCACAGAGAGCATCTGGCAGGCATCTGAGCCTGGGTGGATTTTTCCCACGTACTCCCTGTGCCGTATTCTCTTCGAGACTACAAGCCTCCCGATTCCAAGGATGGGATATTTGAGGGCCAGGGAAGGAGCCAGCTTCTCATTAGTTTTCCCCAAGAACTAGGTTAGAGCCCCAGAGTGATATAAAGCCTCCAGCTCCAGGTGAGGATGCCCCAAGGAAACACAACAAGCACACAGACTCTGCTTAGCTAGGCTGAGGGGGATCCAGACCGAGAAGCAGAGCCTCTCCATCATGTTCCTGAGGACTTTCCCTTGCACTCTCTCTTCTTTGTATCCTTTCTTTTCCCTCTCTTCTCCTCTTCCCTCCTTCCACCCATCCTCTCACCAGCTCTGCTTCTGCCTTCCTCTTCCACTTAATGTATTTGTTTTCCCCAAGTCTCTGCCCCTTCCCAATTGGACCATCTGGGCAGGAGGTGAAAGGTGGGCAGGACGCTTACCACCAGTTGGAGCCATACAAAAGTGCTCCGGAGCCGCCAGCTAGCCTCTATGATCTGGCACATCCTCAAAAGTGCCCCCATTTTCCGCAGAGGCATACTCTCCCCCAATTCCTGCCTCTCCCCCTAACGTGCTCCCTTCCTCCTGGAAAAAACCCTTCCTTTACCCAGAAGACATCCCTACAAGGCCTGTTTGGGGCCAGATATAATAAGGTCTTGTGCTAGATATCCAGAGTTGAAAAGACTACATCCAGACCCTAGTTAGCAAAGGAGGAGCCTGCCACAGTGGCTCTTTTGCCTCAGTGTAGAAGAGGTAAGCAAGGGCTTCAGGCCTGTGAAGCCTGAGTGTGCATGGTTCCCCAACTGGGGCTGTTTCTTTGAGCTCTCTCCTAACACATTCTAACACATCCTTCTGCTGCAGGGAACCCTATGCTTCATCCTAAAAGGAAATTTGCTTGCAAGGTGTTTCAGCCAGCATGAAGTCAAGTCAGGCAGGGGAGATACAGGGTGCTGAGGGTCCTTTCTGTGGAATGTCTTAGTCTTAACCCTCAGTAGACCCCCGACATAGAAAAGGAGACAAGGTTGAAATAAATTCAACCCCTCAACCCTCTCCCTTCTTCCCCTTGCTGGAGTTGCCATGACAACCAGAGTTCACCCTAGATGCCAAAAAAACACTACAAAAACAACAATGAAGATATCACCCTCAGTTCAGAGGGAAAGAGCACAAGGCCAGGCTGGGGCCCAAGACAAAGAGTGCCCCTTCGTCCCACAGTCCTTCCAAAAGAAAGGCAACCCTGGGAATTTAGGGATTTGTGCTAGGCCAGGGCAGGGAGCGGAGGTTTGCTAATGTTCAAGGGACTTCATTTTTCTCCCCGGGACTGCTCTCTTTTCTCCCATACCCATGGCCACCCTGCAGATTCCTGTATGTCCACTCGGTGTGTCCTTTCAGGGACAATGGGCAGAACATGATGAGAAGGGTGGCCCGGTGGCCTAGAGGAGCAAGCAGTCTTAGCTCTGAGATGCAGGCCCAGAGGGACTCTTTCTAAACTACCTGACCTAGGCTGTGTGAACTCAGGAAAGGCATTGCTATCTCCATCTCTAGGGCCCTCAATAATTAAAGACTGCACTCATAGAAGAGGCATGATCTCATTCAAACCAAGTAAAAGTAACTGATAAGCTTCAGGTGGCAGAGGGGAAGGCCTCTGAGGTGAGACTTCAATTCCTGCAGACTCAGCAGTACAGTGAGTGATCCTCTTACACTCCTCTGAAAGGAGGACTTGAGTAGGTGCTCACTCCCTGACCCGCCCTGGACAATATCCTCAGTATGAGCTGGTGCCGTATTCCTCAGCACTTCAGCCTCAAGACAGTTCCTTAACACATTGTGCTCTGGGCCCATACCTTCAGGATAGCCCAGGTTGTCCAGTACTATGTGGGGTAGTGAAGAGTTAACGCCAATGAAAGATAGGAGAGTAAAGAAGAGAGCGATGGGAGACAGGTGTCTCAGGAGGGCAGTGAAGCCTCTCATACCCGCAAATGATACAGAGCAGAATCCCAGCTCCACCCTCTAACTTTAGCAAGTTCTTTCCCTCCCTTCGCCTCTGTCTTCTCCTTCTCAACAGCCCAGGAACTAGGTAAAGCAGATGGAAGGGCATGATGTGTGGGCTGCTAATGGGACTGGGCAACTCACCTTCAACTATGCCATAGGCCTTTAAGTTCTAAGGTGGGCAGTGAAGAAAGGGCACAGGAGGAAAGATGACGAGGAGAGTCATCTTGAGCCCAGTTCAAGTCTGAGACCCAGACAAGACAAACAAAAGCACTGCCTTAGCTGGAAGCCACCAGAATTCTGTTCTGGTAACAGGAAGCCAGCCAGCAGATGCAAGTCACGGTGCCCTGGGTGGTCAACACTCTTCCTAAGGCCCATGTGGGGTGGTTGCTCACTGACCAATGGGAAGGTTTCTATGCACTAAGGATGGGGGCCTACTCAAGAAGCTCTGGAGAGTAACAATGCCTAATGGGGGAACCTCTCATAGCTCTAGAGGTAGCTGAACATAATTTTCTTCCAGGGAAGAAGGTAACAGTGCCCAAGGCCACATGAAGGCTTCCAGGACCAAAAGATGGACAGCGGTTTGCAGACAGCAAGATCCACAGGAGAAAAGGTCAGGAGAATGGGAACAGACTAGAACATAAGAGACCAGGAGACGAGTACATGCCTCCACGTGTGCACACACACACAGTAATCTGTGTGCACTTGTGCATGTTTGGCTGGTGGAGTTAAAGAAATAGGGCAATGTCAAGCCTAATGGGCTTGGCCTCCTGAAAGCTGTGAGTAGCAAGAACAAAGGGCAGACTGAAAGAGATCAGTAGGAGGCAGAAAGTCCAACAGGGAGGCCATGGTTGCCAGAGCAGAGTGATAATCCCACTGCTAACACATGATTCAATCAACTCAGCATACCTTTCCTAAGCACTTGCTTAGTGATCCCAGGCAACAGTTTTGTAAGATTTGTGTGAGCTAGTCAGAGTTCTCAGCAATTTGCACCTAACCCACACAAACCCGATGAATTAGTGTTATTTTCACACACATTTTATAGACAAAGAAATCAAGGCAGAGGTGGTAAGGAATTCTTGTGCCATACCCAGAAATCCACTCTGGAGTCTTAGCACTATGTCTGTATGTGCTTCTGCCAGTGTCCACCCAGCAAGGACAATGTGTCAGGTAGTAGGGACAAAAGCATGGTCACTACAAGACCTAGCCATCCAGGCTGACACTGAGCCCCTGAAGTGGGGGCAATGGAAAGGACTGGGTTGAAGGTATCTGTGAACCGGTCAGAATTTAGTCATGACACAGAGGGGTGTGAAGACCAGGGGAAGAGTACATGCCACCATGCATGCACACACATAAAGTATCTGTGTGCACCTGTGCAGAGAAATAGGCCAGTGTTTACCATAATGGGCTCGCCCTCTCAAGAGCAGAATGCTGTGGGAAAGGGCTGGAGGCACTGGCTCTGCTTCTCTGGCTTCATTCAGAAGACCAGATGGCGTTGGAGCAGGAGGCACACACCGTGACGGCTCCTCTGCCCTGGATCCGCTAGTCCACCTCAACAGCAGCAAGTCAGCTATAGAGGATGGATTGTTGCAGCTCACTCCACACTCCCTTTTCTCTTTATGCTCTCAGGGAGGCCAGGTCCAGGTGACTTACAGGAACTTCTTGGAGATGTACAGTTTTCCTGGGTGGTTCCCCCTTTTCTGCCCTCTGCCCAGACCAATGTGGACTTCACTTATTCATGACTACAGGCTCATTAAGTTAGCAAGCATTTAATGTTCCCTTAAATGAATTAAAACATCAATCTATGACTTATATAATTATATATTAAGTCTATAATTTATATGTAACCATACTTTAATTATAGCATTCATTTATGAATTCAACAAATCAAAACCTACTTTACTCTAGCACTGGGCTCAGCTGGGGAAACAGGATGAATGGAAGCACATACACTGCGCAGGTCTGCAGGAAGCCCTCCTTCACAGAGCTGACAATTGCATGGCAAGCAAGACAGGTGATCAAGGAGGTCTTGGCAGCAAGAGGAAGACAGCAGAGCACTGTCATTTCCCCAATCTTGGCAAGTCAGGGTCAGGGTATAGTTAGGGAAAGACCTCAAGAAAGTGACACTCAGGTTTGCCCCCTCTCTTAGTGACTTTTCTGTCACCAGATAAGACAGGCAACTTATAAAAGAAAAGTATTTAATTTGTGGGGTTGGTCAACATTCCAGAGAGTCAGATTCATGATATTGTGGCGAGGAGCATTGCAACAGGCACATATAGCACTGGGGCAGTGGCTGAAGGCTTCCGTCTGTCCCCAAAGCACAAGACAGAGAGGGAGGGAGCTAGAGACAGAAAGACAGAGACAGAGAGAGTGCTAACTGGGAATGGGATGTGGGATTTTGAGACCTCTAACTCCCAGTGTCACATCTCCTCCAACAAAGCCACATCCCCCAATCCTTTCCAAATACTTCCACCAACTGGGGACCAACCATTCAACTACATGAGTGTGTAGGGGCCATTCTTACTCACACAACCACATCACTAGAACCCCTCCAAAGAAGCTGGAATGTGGCAAGCTGTACCTTTGCACACACTCTCTGGCAGATGATTCCTATACAGACCCTTATAGACTCCTTCATACCTTAGAGATGGCTCCAGTATGAATGGTCTAAGACAGGAAAGAAGCAAGGAAAAACCCAGATAAATGACTCAAGTTAGAAGACAGAGAGACAGATAATGGGGAGAAAACTGAAGATGAAGCTAATGTCTTGAATTAATCAATTAATGAAGCATTAATTAATAAAGTGTTTGGGAGAAACATTCTTTAAAAACAGGATGCTATTTTTAATTGGATACCCAGAGAATAAACAAAATTCTTAGAAAACAAGCAGAACATCATGTCTTAAAGTAAAATTTCCATTAAAAGGCAGAAAGCTTACTTGAAATATATATTTGAAACACAGTACAAGATGATGAGTAAGAAAAGATATGAAACTGGTGTGTCGAGGCATAAAATCCAATATCTCATTAAAAGGAGTTTCAAAATGCTTGAGCAGTGAGAATATGAAGGAAGCAACATCTTCAAAGAGAAAATACAAGATTCTTTTGGAATTCAAGGATGTGAATCTCTGCTTTGAAAGCACCCATGAATTATGGAACAAATCACTGAAGAAATGGCAAGGCATGAAATTCAGAACATCGGGGACAGAAAAAATTTAAAAGGGAGGAAGAACTGATTGTGCACACAGGACAAGGCTTAAAATGGCATCAGATGTTTCCACAGCAACACTGGAAACCTGAGCATGATTAAGTAAAACATTCACAGGCTCTAGAGAAACTCATTTGCAACCTAGAATTCCATATCTAATCAAACCACTCATCAGATAGGTAAAACAATGAATAAAAGAGGAGAAACATATGCAGTCAGACATTAAGGGCTCACAAAAATTACCTCCTCTGTGTTTCTTAGAAAGTTCCTGGCAAATGCTACACCAAAGAAGGAAATTAACTAAGAAACCGGAAGTCCATGATTCAGGATATAGAGGAGTCTGCTGGAAAGAGAAAAAGCATAACTCTCTGGAAGAAGAAGAAAGGGTTTTTTTTCTTCACAATTTATTCATATATATCCCAATTGAAGCCCCCTCCCTCAATTCCCCCCAGTCCCACCCTCTTTCCCTCTTCCCCCTACCCTCTTCCCCTAGACCACTGGAAGGGGGAGTTCTCCAATATTGCCATCTGCTCATAGCTTGTTAAGTCTCATCAGGACTGCCTGGATCCTCTTCCTCCGTGCCTTGGCAAGGCCATGTCACCAGGGGCAAGTGATCAAAGAGCAGTCAACTGAGTTCATGATTGAGGCAGCCCCGTGCTCCCCTTACTCAGAGATCCACATGGAGACTGAGCTGCTGTGTTAATACCAAGGGCCTTCGGACATTTGAGGAGATCCTGCAACATCAGAGTGAGGTCCAGACACACTGTGAAATAAAAGGAAAGCAAAATAAACAACAGGAGATTAAAATAATGCTGGAAGCACAAAAAATGGTAAAATAATAGGACTTGTGAATTCTCTTGTGGTTGAATCTTATCCCTCTTTAAGCTCAAGTGTTGAAGATGTGGTCTTTAAAGCAGCAACAGTCAGAAGTGGGGTTCCTTAACTAGGTGTGGGGGCTCATGACTTCCTGGGCCATCCAGACTGAACTGTTGATGGGTTTGATACACGTAATAAAAGCTGTGGTGAGTTCGTGAAAGCATTGGCTTAGTCATATTGAGAAGGTGCTGCATTGCCCTGGTTCTTCCCGGCTGGCCTCTGGCTCTTACAATTGTAAGACCTCCGAGAGCCTTAAGGGTAATATATTGATGGTGCATTTATGGCTGAGCACACAACACAGACACACTCTGCACTTTGAGCATCTGTGAATTTCTATGTTAACCACCAAACACTACATAAAGAAGGTTCTCTGATAAGGAGCAAGAACTGCACTAACAGAGATTTAGAGGACAGTTTGATATTGTGTCCATTTATCAAACTAATCGTAGTAGGTTCACTCCTAGGGTTTATAAACTCCTCCAGACGTGTGTTCTTGGCCAGATTTATGTACCAGGCATGTGCTTTCTCCTGTGGAGCCTGCAGGGTCCATAACTGGATAACATAGTTGATGACTTTTCTCTCCTAGAAACACTTTTCAGTACTATGGAGCCTGGCCAGCAAGGGGGAAGCTTTCCTATCAGTAACAGTTAAATTTCTTCATGCCCAGTCACCAAAGTATGTGGTGTCTTCAGCAATAAGGTCTCACCATCAAGTTCTAGACAGCAACCAAGAGAAATGGAGTATTAGCCAGGGTTCTCCAGAAGAACAGAACTGATACGCTGAGAGAGAGAGAGAGAGAGAGAGAGAGAGAGAGAGAGAGAGAGAGAGAGAGAGAGAGAGAGAGAGAGTGTGTGTGTGTGTGGAGGGGATTTTTAGAGTGGCTTACAGGCTGTGGTCCAGTTAGTTTAACAATGGCTGTCTACCAATGAAAAGTCAAAGAATCCAAATTATAACTCCGTGAGTCTGGATGTCTCAGGTAGTCTTCAGAATACTCTCTAAAATCCTGAAGAAGCTCTAATACCAGTGAAGAAATGGGTTTGCCAGTGAGAATGAGAGCAAGCAAGCAAAGAACCAAAGCTGCTTCTCCTCTCCTTCTCTTTCTCCTCCTCATCTTCCTCCTTCTCTTTCTCCTCCTCATCTTCCTCCTGCTCCTTCTCCTCTTTCTCCTCCACTTCTTCCTCCTTCTTCCTGTTCTTCATTCTGAGAGAGACTTTATCTGTGTAACAGCGCTGGATGTCCTGGAACTTATTCTGTAGACCAGGCTGGCCTCTAACTCACCGACTTAAAGGCATATGCCACCATACCCGGCTTTATAAAGGCTGCCAAAAAACGTTTGAACCAGATTAAAGGTGGGTCTTACCACTTAAAATTATTCAATTAAAACAAATCCCTCATAGGCATACTCAGCTGATTCAGTTGTAGTTCGTACCAAATGTAGTCAAGTTGAAAACCAAGAATAGTCATCAAAAATGTCAATATCTTGTGTTGTTTTGGAAGTTCCTCAGGACATCCCTAACATCTTGAGTGGAAGTATCGCAAACCTGGCACTGGGGTTTTTATTTGGCAAAAAAAAAAAATACCTTCTGGAAGGAGCATTGTTCTCCATGCAGAATAACACCAATTAAACTATGTATGTATGTATGTATGTATGTATGTATGTATATAGATATATGTTTGTTCAACATATGATGGACATCTAGGGTGTAACGTTTCCTAGCTATCATGCATAAAGCACAACCTAGATGAGCACATATCTCTGTGGTAGGATAGAGTCCTTAGGAATCTATGTCCAGGAGTGGCACATTGTCTTAGTTAGGGTTTCATTTCTGTGAAGAGACACCATGACCAAAACAACTCTTATAAAGGAAAACATTTAGGGGCTGGCTTACGATTTCACCAATTCAGTCCATTATCATACAGGTGAGAAGCATGGCAGTGTGCAGGCAGACATGGTGCTGGAGGAGTGGAGAGTTCTTCTTGATCTAAAGACAGCAGAAGGAGCCTCTGTTCCACACTGGGCATATCTTGAGCATAGGAGACCTTAAAGCCTGCCCTCACTGTGACACATGTGTTCCAACAAGGCTACACTTCCTAATAGTGCTAGGAAATGCATGGGCCAAGCATTTAAATGCATGAGTCTATGGGGGCCATATCTACTCAAGCCACCAGGTAGATGATAGATTTATTATCTATTTCTAGATCTTTCAGATTGATTTCTCCAGATTGATTTCCATACTAGCTAAACCAGTTTACACTCTTATCAACAGTGAACTAGCTCTCTCTCTCTCCCTCTTCCTCCCTCCTGTGTGTGTGTGTGTGTATGTATGTATGTATGTATGTGTACGCGTGTGTGTGCGTGTGTTACATCCAGACACATGGAAGCTTTGAAGAAGGTAAATACAATGGAAATGAACTATTGAAAATCAAAATAAATGGAAGAGAATAGCAATCAAGTCAATAGAAACGTAGAAGACAAAGCAAAAGTAATTTATGAGAGAAGGGAGTATTTTAAATCCAATGTAGAACATAAAAAATAAGCAAGTCCAACAACAAAATGTATAGCTACACCTAGGAATCCCAATACCTAGCCAGAGAAAAGTCTATAATGTGAGAGCAGAATGGTGTTATTAAAGACATTCCACCTAAAAGTTTACCAGGCCAGAAGGACGCAGTTTTTAGATGTAAAGAACTCACCCAGTGACCAGCCTCTACACTCCCAGAATTTGGCAGAAGTAGAAAGAAGACAAGACCAGCATGGGCTACAAAGTGATAGTCTGTGTCAAAAGTTCAAACAAACAGAAGAAGCTCTGGAAATAAATGTTTCTTCCCTACACTTCTGTGCTCAGAAACATTACTTACCTCTAAGGCAGCTTAAGGAAGATAGGACCTGCAAGTGCTGCTTCTAGGGGGCACAAAGCACTCAGCTGCTTTGGAAGGCAATGTGCCATTGAAACAAGGGCCCAAACCACAGGAGTAGGGGGGTAGGGTGGGGGTGGGAAGAGACCCAGGGTGTGAGGAACTTAATGGAAAAAGGACTGTTTCGTGATAAGGGTCAGTGTCATAAGACACACCTGGCCGTCAACCCCAGCAAACTCGAGCTTCAAATGAGAAGAGACGAAGCGAGTGAGGCAGCATGTGAATGAAAGGAGACCAGCATGGACAAGCCAGATTTGGAAGGGGGATTCCTAGACAAAAGGCATCAGGCAACAACAACAACAACAAAAAAATGATATTCAATTTGAGGAAACATGAGCAGTGTAGAAAGGAGAATGAACATTAAGGTACAACTAGACTCAACCGTTGCTTTTGTTCAACAATGGAAAAAAAATGCCCAGTTGGGGCGGGGTGGGGGGGTTGGAGAGAGAAGAAAGGACATGAGGAAATTAAGTTTCATTTGCCATAAAAAGGGAGGTGAATGAATGAAAGAAACCGTGTACATGCCTATTGAGGAAAACGGAGCTAAATAAGGGAGGAAATGGCTTAAAGAATGAAGGGTGGCTAGAGCTGTGACTGGGCAACCTAGAGGTGAGACTTGACATGGAGAGAGTAGACCAGCAGGTACCATCTTCACTCTGAGTGTTTTACTACAATTTACCTTTAAGTATGACTGAAGCTAGTTTAAAATTCAAGACTGTATGGCTGCAACACAGCTCAGCACACAGTGGGTTCTCAAATGTGTGTTTAAAAGAAAAGACCTCCTCCATCTTGTGGAGAAGATGGAGAAGACTGGGCCGGGCCTTGAAGTTCGCAGATGAGGAAAACCATGAGGACTCCTGATATCTGGAGTGGAAAATACGAAATCACAGTGGCAGCAAGGGCAGAATAGGCTCATGAATGGCAGCAGCCTGTAGTTCTTTAAGTTTCTGCACTAAACTCAAGCACAGTAGGAGCCCCGTGTAGACAGATGCAGGAAAGCAGAACTCTGGACCCCTTGGCAGAGTCGCGCTTGCCCACTGGCAGGTAACTTTGCTCCAGTCTCATGAAAGGGACCAGATTGCATCATCCCGGCCTTCTCTGCAGCTGAATGTCCTTCCCTCCTTTCTGCCTTCAAAGCAGAGGAGCTGGGGCCTCTCGCACCCGCACCGGAGTGACTGTGGAGCTTTCACAAGTCTGGGGCCTGCTTTAAGAGCACAGACTGCACAGGCCCTGGGAGGGCTGAGCCTCAGGTTCAGGCATGTCAGGCAGGCAGCACAGCAAGAGAGACCAGAGGAGTGAAGTTGTCCTTTCTACTTAAGGTCTGATGCTTTGTTCTTCATGGATTTTTAAAACCAGTTTTTAATTTTTTAAACATGATGTTAATAAAATATTACAATAGTCCTCCCTTGTGCTTTCTGTGGTTTCAGTTACTTCTACTCAACCACAATCTAAAAATATTAAGTTGGAAAATTCCAGAACTAAACAACTTATTCTGGGTAATAGAGTGACATTCATACCATTCAGCTCCATACACACCCACCAGGGATCAGGAATTAGCCCTTGATCTAATATGTCCACTGTATGTACACTATCAATCACTGGGCACTGAACAGCTGGGTTGTCTATCAGGTCCACTCTCGTGACACCATGTTCTCTGTCTTCAAGAACTCCCTCACCTCATAGCCTAACAGGATCCCCAGCACCATTCCCTTCTCTTCATCCTGGTGCCTAGACATCACGCTACCCACAGTATCACAGGATATGTGGGCCTGGTACATTAAAATATTCTGACAAAGAAAATTACTATGGCTTTATAACTGTTTTCGCAGTTTGCTATGGCTGTTCTTTACCACTAGCTGTTCATCTCTCTTACTATGCTATGCTTAATTCTTAAGTTCATCTTGAGCTATAAGATGATCCATGAATAAGAGGAGCTGCTATTCTGAGCGTGTGGTGTCCCTTGAGTGTTTGTGCTAGTCAAGTGACGTTCCTCTATTCCCAGCACTGGGGAAAACTCACAACTTTTACTTAGCACTCTGCCAAGGCTTCCTAGGAAGTCCCCAGCAGCAGAAGTCACTAGGGAAGAGAAAAGAAAGGCCTGAAGAAGTCAAGGCATCCCTGACTTTTGGAAGCCTCCCAGGGAAAAGGCATCAGTGGCCTGACTTTGTGGCCCACTCTCTGCTTCTTATAGGAAGTTTCAAGAGGGACAAAGTTACTCTGCTGCCCCTTCCTGGTGCTAGGAAACTTCTGTGGAGGAGAAAAAGACATCTGTGCAATTCTTTCTCTCTCTGGAAATGCCTTCCAGATAGTCCCTTGGTACAGAACCCTTCCGTTTTCCAAGGCAGTAAATTAAATGTTTGCTTGGTGATTGCTGGGATTTCTAGTGCTTATTATGGTTTGCACTGGTTTGAGGGGAAGTGAGAGATAACTAATTATTATGTGCTACTTGCCGGATGCTATGCAAGGCTTTGGCTAGGCTATCTCTATAGTGTCTCAAGCCTCCTTAGGAGACAGACACCACTGTCACCCTCATTTTATAGAGGAGAAAACTGATGACCAGAGAGGTCAGGTCATCCGTAAGAGGTTGCCCAGCTGTTGAGGGTGAAGATGGAGTTAGATTTCTGTAAATCTGACCATTGTCCCTGTAAGCTGCCCATCAGTGTTCTACTGCAGTAACAGTAATGTTGATCTGAGATCAGGATCTGAAAAGCCAAGATCCTGGGATGTCACGCAGGAGCCTGAGTGAGTATGCATTCTAGATTCAAATTCTATGCCTCTGTTTCCTCATCTGAACAGAAAGGGTATGAAAGATATGATGATTCTGGCCATGATACACCTGGGAATGAACCATCTGGGTCAGTATTTCTAGCAGTCACATGCCCTGCTGCTCCTAGTTCTGAACATGTAAAAGCAAAGAAGACAGGCACCTGCAAGCTACAATGCTTGGTCCTAGGATATAAGTGTTGGTGGAGATAAGCCCAGGATAGAAACTTGGAAACCACTTTGGTGTCTTCAGGATTGTAGTTCAGAGGGTGCCATGGCTACTTGAACCCCGAGAGTCCTCTCCCTTGGTTTTGAGGGTCCTGGGTCAGCAACAGGTAGAAAAGTGGAGAAGCTGGTCTTGCGGAGTCCTGCTGAGATAGTCTGGATATGCAAGCTACCTGAGGATCTTAAGGTAACTGAGCTGGGAAAGAATGGATCTCTAAGTGTTCAGGAAAAGAGAACCTCCATAGATGCTAAATCCATGCCTCACTATGAGGCTGGAGAGAAAAAATGGAGCCTAGGACCCAGTCTCTTTTACTGGCCCTTGAGGAGCAGATATGACAGGAGAAGCCAGAAAACTGCAGAAAAATGGGAAACTGAACCAGTCTAGAGACTCAAGTTCACTCATTGTTTTGCAGGAGGGCCCTAGAGGCTCCAAACATATGGCCCAGAGAAAGCTGCCACTCTCCTTGAGGAAATGCAGTGGGTTGCTGTGTTTTCCAGAGCCTAAGGGAATCCTGAAAGCTTGATTATCCAGGAAGCTGCAGTCACAGCCAAGCAGGTCCCTGTTGACTAGTGGTTCATCCAAGGATATTTCCTTCCTCCTCCATAGCTCGCTGGGACTGCAGACTGCATCAGTGATTGAGACTGGACCTCTGCCCTTCCAGGTGAATGGGAAAGAACTCAAAGCATGCTAAGGGCACCTGGAACCTACTGCAATGTAGTGTCCCTCCCCACCTATGGGAACACACAGTGGCCCCATCTTCTACATGCTACTTCTCCCCCACCTGGACATGAGCACACCTGCACTGAATCTACCTCTTCTTTGTCTTGCTGGGAAACCCTATGCTCACTGAACAAGGTTACAGTTCGCCATCACACGGGGCCTCTGGGAATAAAAGAGCTATGATATTGTATGGTGACTTCAGTGACTTTGCAGCTACCTGGCAGTCCACCCTTGAATGAGAGTGAGGGGCTTATCTAAACCATCCTTCTCTAGTGGTCCCAACTTATCTAGTGGGGATAACACGGTCCCTCAAATTCCTTACAATGGGACAGCACCTTTGGTTCAGAAATGCTAGATTCTTCTGCATTTCAGGGCTCTAGTCACCATGTGACATAAAAGAGTCAGGAGAGAAACAGCTGACTCTATAGACATGGGAAGACTCCCTTTTCCTTGTGACCTCCTGATAAGGTCAGGACAGAAGGCCCGCTCCTGTTTTCCCTTCCTGTCTCCTTCCTTTCAGAATATCTTGGTCCCCAATTACTCAGAGCTGCAGGAGGCCTGCCAGAGAAGAAATTAGAGCTACATATCAGCTATTCTATATTTACCACCTGATGGCCAAGGAGGATCTATCTTCTGCACAATTAAATGAAAAGAGTTTTAATATCAGCAAAGCAAAGGACTCTAGCAACAATGGAGAATTAGGTTAGAGACAGCAATTGGATTAGTGCCGAGCTGCAAGTGAAATGAAGACTTGGACACGGGAGTGTTATCCTTCTCCTGTGACAGGCTCTTCCTTAGCAGGGGTGGAGAGGGTCTGGAGTGTGGACTCCTGAAGCTGTCCCAACTCCCAGCCCTAGGGATGAGAGACCAGAAGAAGCAACCTTTCTCAAATTCCTCTTTAGAAAAACAGATGAGATGATACATTGGTGGTCATGGATACCCCATACCATCAGATAGTATGCCTCTAGCTGAGAAATAGACCCCCACACATGGGTCCCCCTCCCTAGGCTATCATAATCTTTCCCCAGGACCACTGCTGTTATCTTCTGTCCTCTGTCTATTCTCTCCCGGTCCAACCTGTAAGTACAGTGTGTCTCCTTGAATCAGCCTCCCTCCATAGAGGAGGCAGCAGGAGGCAGAAGCACTTATGATCTCAGGTGACAGTTCCCGTGAGCACATCGAAGACATCACATTTGTGGAGGGCACAGACAGCTAACAGCCCCTTCTTTATCTTTCCAATTTCCTTGGGCTAAATGGGGAGTGTGTGGCTACCCTCAGCTTTGTTCGACACTCATCCAGGGAAAAGTGACACACAGAACATTGTTTCTGGTTGCCTTTTTTTCTGGCCACTGTTCCTGGCCCGATTGCAAACCCAGGGCCTTGGCTAGAAAGTAGAGCAGATCCTTCCCACAGCTGCAGGAGTGTGGGCGTCAGGCCTCCCATCAGTCCCGGGAAGCATCCTGGCTAGCTCTGCCCGATGAAGACACATTCGTCCCCACCCTATCTCTCTGAACCTCCAGATGGAAAACTCCACAGCCAACTGGGTCTTATCCATTCACCTACTTAGTGACACCAAGTCCTTCCTCTTAACCAAGACTTCCAGAAATAGTCCAAGTTTGCTCAACCTGACAGGAATCATCTAGAGAGCACCAGAAAACATTAGTCATTGCTCTTCAACCCCCCACATCTGGCAGGCCCAAGAAGCAACTGGAGATCTTGGATTACTATCCCAAGTAAAGGAGGAAAAACTGAAGTTCAGGAGGTAAAATGGCCTCTAAACAAATAATATTAGATAAGATTGAACAGGACTCTCTGATCCCCAAATCAATCAGCAAAGAACAAAAGTAACAAACAGCAGGGATCACATTGGGACTCTACATTTTTATTACAGAAGTAACATGATTAATACGGGGTAGGTTTCTAGGTGTTCCACACCAAAAGCAAGGAAGCAAAAATAATTTTTACAGACCTCTGAGTGAAAGTACACTAAAATACTAGAGAAACAGATGCAGATACATCTGAGAGATTACAGCAGAACCGTGAGGACCTTACTCAGTAGCCATGCGGTCTTTCTTCTGAGATTCCCATTGGGCACCAAAGTCCTGAGACTGTCAAGTTCATAATGCAGAATGGCATAGTATTCATGTATAATCCACACATCTCATATATTTAAAACATCTCTGGAATTCTTATATTAACCAATAGGGAAATAATGGCACTTACAGAGGTCCTAAATCAAATGGACCTAATATATGTCTACAGAATTTTTTACCCAAACTCAGAAGACTATTCCTTCTTTTCAGCACCTCATGGAACCTTCTCCTAAATAGATCATATAGTTGGTCATAAAGCAAGCCTCAACAGATACAAGAAGATTGAAATAATCCCTTGTATTCTATCTGATCACCATGGACTAAAGCTGGACCTCAACTACAGAAATAGCAAAAAGCCTACACACACATGGAAACTGAACAACTCCCTACTCAAGGACAGCTTGGTCAGGGAAGAAATAAAGAAAGAAATTAAAGACTCCCTAGAATTCAATGAAAACGAAGGTACAACATACCCAA
Source organism: Pachyuromys duprasi (assembly GCA_028658305.1). Taxonomy (NCBI): domain Eukaryota; kingdom Metazoa; phylum Chordata; class Mammalia; order Rodentia; family Muridae; genus Pachyuromys; species Pachyuromys duprasi. The sequence continues at coordinate 77,232,463 of CM053763.1, read as the reverse complement.
ACTTATGGAACACAATGAAAGCAGTGCTAAGAGAAAAAATTCATAGCACTAAGTGCCTTCAAGAAGAAATTTGAAACATCTCATTCAAGAAACTTAATGGCTCACCTGAAAGCCCTAGAAAAAAAATAGAAACAGACACACCCAAGAGGAGTAGATGGCTGGAAATAATCAAACTCAGGGCTAAAATCAATAAATTAGAAACAAACAAAACAATTCAAAGAATCAATGAAAATTAAATCAAGATCAGTTAAATAGATTGAATAGTCTTATATCCCCCCAAGGAAATAAAAGCAGACATCAAAAGTCTCCCTTCTTAAAAATAAAAAAAAGCCCAGGACCAGATGGTTTCAGCACAGAATTCTACCATTCTACCAGACCTTCAAAGAAGAGCTAACTCCAATTCTCTTCAAATGATTCCACAATGTAGAAACAGAAGGAACATTACCAAACTCACTCTATGAAGCCACAGACACCTTGATACCTAAACCACAAAGACCCAACAAAAAAAGAGAACTTCAAACCTATCTCTCTTTTGAACACTGATGCAAAAACACTCAATAAAATACTTGCAAACCGAATCCAAGAACACATGAAAGATATCATCCACCATGACCAAGTAGGCTTCATCCCAGGCATGCAGGGGTGGCTCAATATACGGAAATCCATCAATTTGATCCACCATATAAACAAACTGAAGGAGAAAAACCACATGATCATCTCCTTAGATGCCAAAAAAGCATTTAACAAAATCCAACACCCATTCATCTTTAAAGTCTTGAAGAAATCAGGGTTACAAAGCACTTACCTAAACATAGTAAAGGCAACATACAGCAAGTCTATAGCTAACATCAAACTCAATGGAGAGAACCTTAAATCAATCCCACTGAAATCAGGAACAAGGCAAGGCTGCCCATTCTTTCCATATCTCTTCAACATAGTACTTGAAGTCCTAGGTAGAGTAATAAGACAACTAAATGAGATCAAGGGGATACAAATCCGAAAAGAAGAAGTCAAAGTATCACTATTCGCAGATGTTATGATAGTATGCATGAACAACCCTAAAAATGTAACCAGAGAACTCCTTCAGCTGATAAACACATTCAGCAAAGTGGCTGGATAAAAATTTAACTCAAAAAAAAAAATCAGTAGCCCTCTTGTATGCAAAAGACAAAAAGGCTGAGAAAGAAATTATGAAAACTACACCCTTCACAATAGCCACTAATGACATAAAGTACCTTGGTGTGACTCTAACCAAGCAAGTGAAAACCCTGTTTGAAAAAAAATCAATTCTCTGAAGAAAAAATACCAAAGAAGATATCAGAAGATGGAAAAATCTCCCATGCTCATGGATCAGTAGGATTAATAGTGAAAATGGCCATCCTGCCAAAAGCAATATACAGATTCAATGCAATTCCCATCAAAATAGTAACACAATTATTTATAGACCTTGAAAGAACAATTCTCAACTTCATAGGGAAAAACAAAAAACTCAGAATTGCCAAAACAATCCTATACAACAACAGATTATCTGGGAGTATCTCCATCCCAGATCTCAAGCTGTACTACAGAGCAATAGTAATAAAACTGCATGGTATTGGCATAGAAAGAGAATGGTGGATCAATGAAATCTAATAGAAGATCCTGAAATAAACCCATACACCTACCGATACATAATTTTTTTACAAAGAAGCCAAAACCATACACTGGAAAAGAGATAGCATTTCAGTAAATGGTGCTGGTCTAACAGGATGTCTACATGTAGAAAAATGCAAATAGATCTATATTTATCATCCTGCACAAGACTAAGGTCCAAGTGGATCAAAGACCTCAATATAAAGCCAGACACACTACGTCTGTTAGAAAAAAAAGTGGGGAAAGCCTTGACTTCAGTGGCACAGGAGACAACTTCCTGAACAGAACACAACAACACAGCTTCTAAGATCAACAATCAATAAATGGGACTTCATGAAACTGAAGAGCCTCTGCAAAGCAAAGGACACTGTCATCAGAACAAAACAACAGCCTACAGACTTAGAAAGGATCTTCACCAACCCTATATCTGACTGAGGACTAATGCAGAGAATATATAAAGAACTTAAGGGTTAAAAAGCAACAAATCAAGTAATCCAGCTTTTTAAAAAATGGGATACAGAGTTATATAGAGAATTCGCTGTAGAGGAATATAGAATGGCAGAGAAACACTTAAAGAAATGTTCAACATCCTTAGTCATCAGGGAAATGCAAATCAAAATGACCCTGAGATTTCATCTTACACCCATCAGAATAGTCAACATCAAAAACTCGAGTGATAAAATATGCTGGAGAGGATGTGGAGAAAGAGGAACCCTACCCCATTGCTTGTGGGAATATAAACTTGTACAACCACTTTGGAAATCAATCTGGTACATTCTCAGACAATTAGGAATAGTGCTTCCTCAAGATCCAGCTATAGCACTCCTAGGCAAATATCCAAAAGATGCTCAAGTACACAACAAGAACATCTGCTCCACCATGTTTATAGCAGCTTTATTCATAATAACCAGAACCTGGAAACCATTCAGATGTTCCTCAACTGAGGAATGGATACAGAAATTGTGGTACATTTACACAAAGGAATACTAATCAGCAATTAAAAACAAGAAAATTATGAAATTTGCTAGCAAATGGTGGATCTAGAAAATATTATCCTGAGTGAGGTATCCCAGAAGCAGAAAGACACACTTATAAGTGGGTATTAGACATACAATGTAGGATAAACATACTAAAATTTGCACATCTAAAGAAGCATAGCAAGAGGAGGACTCTGGCTAAGATGCTCAATCCTCACTCAGAAGGCAAATGGGCTGGACTTTGGAAAAGGGAAAAAAAACAGGGAACAGGAGAGGAGCCTACCACAGAGGGCCTCTGAAAGATTCTACCCAGCTGTGTATCAAAGCAAATGCTGAGACTCATAACCAAACTTTGGGCAGAGTGCAGGGAATCTTAGGAAAGAAGGGGGAGATAGAAAGACCCGGAGGGGACAGCAGCTCCACAAGGAGAGCAACAGAACCAAAAAATCTGGGCCCAGGAGTCTTTTCTGAGCCTGATACTCCAACTAAGGACCATGCATGGAGATAACCTAGAACCCCTGCTCAGATGTAGCCCATGGCAGCTCAGTGTCCAAGTGGGTGCCCTGGTAAGGAGAACAGGGGCTGTCTCTGATATGAACTCAGTGGCTGGCTCTTTGATCACCTCTCTCTGAGGGGGGAAGCAGCCTTACCAGGCCACAGAGGAAGACAATGCAGCCACTCCTGATGAGACCTGATAGACTAGGGTCAGAGGGAAGGGAAGAAGGATTATCCCTATCAATGGACTTGGGGAGGGCCATGGGAGAAGATGAGGGAGGGAGGGTCAGATTGGGAGGGTATGAAGGAGGGGGCTACAGCTGGGATACAAAGTGAATAAAATGTAATTAATATAAAAAATAAAAAAAATAATTTTAAAAGTGCAGAGCAAATAATTGTCATACTTACCAGAAAAACAAATCTGTACATGACCAGAATGGATAACTTTTTTCTGAATATTTTCCATCTACTTGGGACCATTGCACTCTGATGGCTTTAGGGCTGTCACAGGAACCATTGGGCTACAGTCTCTTCATGGGCCTCACAGGAACCACTGTGATCATGTTACCTCATGGTATCCTGAGGTCACTGTATTTGCCTTGCTTCATGCCTGACACAGCAAATCACATCTCAGTAGGCCATGGCTCAGATTGCTCATGGCTTGAGACACATTATACTGCTGCAACAAGAGGCCCCCATGTGTCTTAGTGGTTCCAAACTATATAGCTTTTACTTTGTCATGTCTCTTTCCCACCATGTGTCATCTGGAGCTCACCTGTGTGTCCTACACAGATAGTTCAACCATCTTTGCATATCTCCAGTACCTGGGACCTAAAGGGAAAACCCATTTGATGCCATACATGATGATACCTAATGCTTCTCTCAGAAGTAATACCCCCCATTTCTCCTCCAGTCATGGGCCATAGTCTGTCATGTAGCCACAACTAACCTCTTGTGGGCACAGAAGGTCTTTTCACAGAAAGAGAGCCAACTGCAGCCTGTGGTCCTTTCCACTAGCTCTACTCTATAAAGGAACCAGAATATCAGACCAAATATGAACATTGTGGATGTGGTTTTTTAAGCAATAATAATAAATAAACACAAGATAAAACAGAGTACTTACCACTGTACTATTCAAGGAGGCCTGGATTCTTAATAAGCCTACAGACTTTAAGCTCTGTCTACCAGTACCTGAGGTTATCTGTGTGTCATCGTCCACCCTATCCATCTGGCCTTTTTACTCATCCCTGTACCCAGTAGTCTTGTAAGACTTGTCTTCATCATCCTGGCTGCTCCCTAGTCCCAAACAAGAGGCAAAGTCATTCTTCTCTGACAGTCTAGTGAGTGTCCTAAAGACATTCTTGAGGGCAAGAATTTGGAAGGTGGCCCAGGTGGTTGCTCCCTACCCTCTTCCCCTGGGGCCTTCTCTGGTCACATCCCCATCACACCTGAGCCTATTGCCCTTTTATCTTACCATCTATTGTAGACTGCTTCAGAGAATCTCCCTGTGCCTCACTTTTCTCATATGAAAAGTGGGGGGGGGGGGAAGAAACAATGTTGCACCATTGGGCTTTGATGAGGCTTGGTGAAGATGACACAGCTACATTGTTTAGGACATGGAGTCTGTAGTGTCTAGAGGAGTACAGAGTTAGCTCTCTTTAGAACTGTTCCATGGACATTCAATATCACCCTTTAGCACCTGCTACATCCAGAAGTTTTGTGAATGATGCTGCCTAGGAATGAGCTATGGGTTTATGAACTCTTCCTCATTGGCTTTCTGCTGGCTCCAGGAGTAAAACAGACACTTCTCTCCCAGGAGTGTCCATGAGGAAGATAGCGGTTGGGCCATGGCTGATCCATCTCCTTGTGCTGGCAATGCTGCATCTGCTCTTTTCCTGTATTATTGAAAGCAAACACAGTTTCCTTCAAAGGTCAGCCTGGTTTTCATATAAAGAATGTCACCTTCTTTTCTGGATGTGCCTCATAGATACAAGAGGCTCCATTTGACACAAACACATGGAAATAGACCAGACCTCTGACCCTAGTATTTGTCTTTTCCCAGCAGAGTCCTGGGATAATGGGCTCCCCATGTGGCCCATGGGCAGGCATGCCTGAGACAAGGAACAGAGTCATAATCAAACAGCCTGACTCCTAGATGACTGAGCTGGAGCCACCATAGCAAACACCCTGGTCAGGATCCCTCGGCAACAGAAATCTGTTTCCTCATACTTCTACATGGCTAGAAGCCCGAAATCAAGGCCTTGGCAGGCTGTATTCTGAGACCTCATTCCTTGGCTTGTGGGTGTATTTCCTTTTTCACATGACTCCTTTTTTTCTCTGCTTTGACCACCTCTTCTCATCATGGCACCAGCATGCTGGCTCAGAGTCCCCCCAGGGATATCGCTTGACTTTAATTACTGTAGAGTCCTCATTAGACATCGGTAATAGCTCAGCTAGAGCACCTGCCCACCATGGAACCTAGCTCTCAGGCTCCGCCCCCACTCAGCACTGCCAAAAGTACAAGCAAAAAGTTCTACATCGAAATGAGCACACTCTAAACATTGGGGTTTGAAAGTTCAAGGTGTGTGTATGGGGGGCAGGGAACAGAATGGCCTGTGATACCTGTGGTCCTTGGGTTACAGCCATCTCGTTTCATCTCACACAATGTGAATTCTGTTATCCCAACTCTGCCCAGCTCCTCCAGCATCTCTCCAAAGCTTAGCTCTTCTCCTGCAGGAAGTCTCCTTCCTGCCCCAGCCGCATCCTCCTCCTACATCTCAGCCTCTCATCTGAGACCCTTTCCTCTCGGCCTGGGTTTCCGTGGAGAGCTAACCTCCCAATTGGGCTCTGCAATGTGGAGGGCCAGGACCATGCTGAGAAATGAGGGCAGGAGATGGGATCAAGGTCTTGTGGTGTGCAGGAATGGCTTGCTAGGGGGAGGGGAGGAGTCAGGCCACCAGGACCTGAAAGCAATGTTTGGGAGGGATTCGGGAGTAAGAAGGTACCTGGGTCTATTTGTCCTTCTTGACCCCCTGCACAGGCCTCTTCAGTGGGAGGGATGGCTACCAGATGTCCTAGATGCCTCCAAGGACTCCTCCGCCTCCAGTCCTGAGAGGGTCAAATGGAAGCCCTGTAATTTCTGGATGGAGAAAAGCATGGCTGTGACTTTCCCCATCCTTGCTCCTACTCATGCTTTGGATCTGTGCTGTCTCCTTATTGCCTTGACCGGTTGCTCTTTTGGCTTCAGGCCACACAGCTGCAAAAGACTGTGCTGTGGGTGAGAAAGAGTCAACAGCAGGGGCCAATTAAGTCCTTAGGGTTTGGAATTATTTGTTTTCATCAGTGTGTCTTGGCCACTGGAGAAATTTCTGGCACACATGATAGCAGAGGCTCAAAAGAAAATTTTGAATGCATGAGAGAGAAGGATGAGCAAGCACTGTCTCTGACCTTGTGGTTGTCTGTGGAGATGAAGAGTACCCTCTGTGACCAAGCTAGTGGGCATCCCTCAAAGCAACAAGTGAGAAAACAGGAAGGGTCCGTGGCTGTGGACTTGCCCCCTGAACCTTGGTCTGGAGAGCAAGGGCAGACAGGAAGTTCAAATACTACTGACCCAGTGAGTGCACTGTCACTGAGCACATGAGGTAGATGCCTGGACACCAGCCAAAGACAGCAAAGAACAACGGAGTCTGAGCCACACCTGCCTGGACTCTGGCCCTGGGCCATAGGTGAGCCCTTATTTTGATGCCTCAGTTCCAGTATTCCCAGAAGGTAGCAACAGCTCTTCTGGCTCTAACAATCGGGTGTCTCTTTGACCTTTGGAGATTCTATCCCAGGAAGGTAAGCAGTGACCTCCCCAGAGACATTCAGGAAGGGCTGTCCATCTAAAAGGGCAAGAGGGAGCATGGGAGTTCAGATCACGTATAGGCTTCAGGGAGAAGGGAGTTCGAATTGTGTAAAGGCTGCAGTGAGAACTAGCTTTGCCTTGACTCCCACGCCTCCAGCCAGCCCTTCAGGCCTCAGCAACACTCAGTTCCATGGCCCCAGGGGTGCTGAAACAGCCATGAAGGCTTTACAGGGTCAAGGCCATGACAGTCTCTGGGGGGAACCCAGGCTGCCTGCAAGGGCTCCAAAGAACACATATGAAGCAGTTGGAGGACCTCAGCCCCTGACTGGATGCAGAGTCCCTGTATGGCCATAGTCAAACAACTCTCTGCCTAGTCACTGGCACCGTTTCTGAGTCCTGAAGAATCAAAGCTATGTCCATGGTGCCTACAAGAAAGGTGTCCCAGTCAGGAACATGCCACTGCAGCCTATGCCCTTGACCTCCCCAGACTTCGAGATCTGGGAGGGTAGGACAGATACCCTCTGCCTGGATTGTCTGTGTGAGCAGTCTTCCTTACAAGGCCTGGCCCAGGATGCTTCATGCAGGCTTGCAGCAAGCAGTATGGATCCAGGTCCTGTAACAAAGCAGGATCCCGCACAAGGCAAGGCCATGGCTAAAGAAAAGCACCAGGAACAGATGGGCAGGGCATCTTGTCTTCCAGAGCACTTGACTGCTCTTGCAAGGGGCCCAGGTTCAGTTCCCAGCCCTATATGGCAGCTCGCAACCACCAGCCCAAGCTATTAGGGTGTGCATGCATAGCCTTTGACTGTCTTTTCCAAGTCTTTATAGGGGCATCATGGAACCAAGCAAGCAGAACCAGATAGAAGATATCCAGCATGAGAGTTCAACTTAGGATGCTGCTTCAGGACCTCTGAAAAGGGAGCTTTCTGCTGAGCAGAGCCATCTGTGGTGACTACACGGGGAGAGTGCCTACATTGGACATATTCAGATCCTACACTGCACACTCTGCTGCCAGCCTGCTGGTAGAAGGGTCACATGTCATTGCCACTCAGCTGTGCACAAATCATGGGGCTAGCTGCCTCTTTCCTCATCTGTGGAAGTGGAGTTGGTGATCGCTGCTCAGAGGGTACCTTAGATGGTGTGCATATACACTGGAGTCCTAGAACAGTGCCTGGCACTTGTATTACTTTTCGTTGCTCAGTCAGATGCAACCACTCCTTGGCTGCAGGCCAGCAGATTGTGTGCCAACAAATGCCATCTGGGGCCTTGGGCTAGCACTTTTTCTCTTTGTAGCCTCTACACTGATGATGTAGGTTCTCCTAGGGACTGGTGGATAGGGAGAAAGTGAACCTATTTCTAACCATCTACCCTGCCATGGAGCCCTTTGCAGACCCCATCCACTGTCCACAAAATACACTCACTGGATTGGGAGAAGATTCATTTACAGGATCACAGAGAGGTCTTTGCAGAGTCACAAGATGCTAGCAGTGTGCTCAACTGGAAAGCCTTGTCCCAGGTGGTCCCTATGTGAACATGAAAAGCACTGAGCCCATAAGGTACAAAGGGGCAACCCTGGGAACAGGGCTGAATAGACTGGCGTTTGGTTCACTGAGCTCCCTGGAGAGCTGGGTGAGCTCCCACTGAGTCATGCTCCAGATCATGGGGAGTGATGCCAGGAGGATTGCTTTTGGACCCCAGAGTTTCTTCCTGGTGCACTTCACACCCAACCACGAAGTGTACCAAGTGTTAAAGGCCAGAGAAATCCTTCAGGACCCACACTGCTCAGCCACACAGGGCCCAGAGAGCTTGCCTTCTCCCTGCTCAGGTACCATCATGCTGGCAGGCAGCCCTGTCCTCCAAGAGATGAAATGACAGACCTCGCTATTCAACCTTTGGAAGTCTGTCTCTCCTCTCAGAGGCAAAGAGGACCATTGCCTACCTTCTACGTAGCAGAGAGGGGTGCCAAGCTATGAGGAGGGGAAAGGAAAGGCAGCATTTGGCAGCTGTGGGCCAAATAAGAGCTGGGCTTTCTCCTGTCCTTGCCTCTCAACCAGACCTTGTGCTCCCCAGAAGTCCCAACTCCCAGCAGAGACTCCTCCCCCAGCTTCTTCCGGGAGGCTGCTCTAAGCAGGTCTTATGGTAGCAACCTCAGCCTTAATTTTAGTTCTGGGCTGGGTAATTTCCCATGATTACAGGCCCTGTCAGTATAGCAAGCACTCCAGCTGCTAGTAAGCTAGCAGTCCTCCTCAGGGCAGGGCCAGGCACATGCTCACACACGTGCCTCACCCTCAGGAACACAGGCTCCCTCTCATGGGTGTGCGCACACAAACATTTGCACACTCACACATGCCCATCCACACACATGCACACTCACGTATAAATGCACACTCACATACCCATGCACATTCAAATGAGCATTCACTGTCTTCAGGAACAGGCCCCAACAGTCCTCAGCCAAGCTGTGTGTGCCTGTTCATCCCAGCAGACAGAGCTTTCTATGCCATGCACACATACAGTTTCCCCTCCCCTCATCCTCATAGCAAACGATGAGTCTGACAAGAACAGAGACAACAGAGATAAAGAGACAGTATGGAACAAGGGCTCTCTCTTGTGGACTCCCACTTGCCTGCCAGAATCTTTCTTTTTCTCTCTCGCCTGAGCTTTCCAGGCTAGCACTAGAAAGCAATGCCCTATCCCTTTCCCCGTAAGCACTCTGTGTGCTCATGCTTGGATGTCACTGGACATTGTTGGTGCTTCCATGGCTTGATTGTGTCCCAGAAAGAACATATGCTGGAAAATCCCAGGGTAGCAGTGGTTAGAGGTGGGAAAGCTTTAAGAAATAGAGCCATGTGGTATGTAATTATGTCAGAACCACTCTCAGAAGGAACTCAGGCTGATATTGGGGAGTGAGTTGATTCTCAAGAGAATGGGGTGCTGCAAAGCTCTTCCTGCTGCTCAGATTCCCCCTACTGTCTTGCCCTGTGATATCTCTGCCCCTTCCACAAGTGCTTCCAGTGTGCTGCATCCACCATGTGTTGAGGTAGCCTAGAAACACACAAAATCTGAGGTGTTGACCCCATGCCCTTGGGCACCTAGAATGATGAGCTAATTACATGCCTGACGTTTACAAATCACTCAGACTCAGGTATTTTGTCATAGCAACACAAAACAGTTTAAGGTAGACACCTTCTATGACTCTCTCTGTGGATATAGCTGTAAGGGAGGCAGAGGAAAAGACTGGCCATATATTCGGAATGCTTCAATAATATGCAGCACACCCTCACTGCATGGGTCTTATATTTGGGAACTCTCCTCTGTCTAGCCCCAACGTTGATACTCAGTACACTTTCACAGCCATTCTGAAACATTTGAGTGTCTTGACACATAGTGCCCAGCCAAATGAGAGGACATTCTCTCTTCTTATTAAAGGTTCCATACCTTTAAAAAGTGTTGTCACATCAGGGATGTGACAAGGTTTGTTTTGTCCCTGTTACATGGGCTGTGAAGGGCAAGAGGGTCTCATATAGGGTCTTCAGGGAGCCTGGTGTAACATGAGATGGCTTATACATGGAAAACAGTGACAAGAGGGTGGGCTGGGACGATTAGGATGATTTCGATGATCCTGATTGGCTGGCTGGGCTGGGAAGGAGAGAAGATGTGTGGAATTGCTGCTGAAGTGTAGGAGAACTGCTGGTAGAAAAATCAGCCTTTGCAAAGTTGGGAACCAGGCTGAAAGAGCTGGGTGATCATTTCTGGGACATCTCATAGGACCAGCACAGATGCAAGCCTGAGTTTTGGGGACCACTTGCACAAATCTGGTATGCCCAAGAGAGTTCTGTCTGCTAAGGTTTTCTGGGCCCCACATGGCATTCTGGGGTCTTGCTCTCCATCCTACTACCTTCTATATGTAGTTTTCTCTGCTCCAGAACCACAGAGCCTAGCTTTGAGCCACTTCTATACACAGGCTTTTGAGAGACTCGTCCATTGAACAAAATCTTGCCAGCCACCTTCCATGACTTTCTCCTCTCGAGCCATCCCCATAGCAGCTTTGACAGTCCAGCCACCCTGAAAGCCTACATCTCACATGATTTTGTTCTCCATCCTCCTGTGTTCTCGAGATGGGGCTCGGTCTAGAGCTCTTGTCCCTGACTCTGTGGTGTTTCTGGACACAGTCTGCTTGAAGATGGCAAGACACAAATGGTTATGGAGTCCAGGCTCTGTATTCCTATGGGCCTGAGTAAGGGGTTTCCAAGGGGGCATAGGCAATGGGCAGAGCGATGGCTTGGCCCATCTGATCTGTGCTGAGCTCCTGATGTGGAAAAGCTGGCTTCAGAGGCTACCATACAATCAGGTTGCTGGCTGAGTGGCTGAAGGCCTTCCGTGAAGACCTGGAGGACATGAGAAGCCCTCATACTCTACCCAGCCTGCTCCTGTCTGCTTACCTCACATCGTGATATCCAAGGCCACTGGATGTCTGGGAGCAACTCTGTGAAGGCCATTTGTCCAGCAAGAGCCCAGAGCTACACATGCCAGAGCCACGCCCAGCAGAGCTGTGGACCATGCTGGTGCCATGGCGATACCATCTCGGCCAGCCTTTCTCAGCCCGGTAACCATGGGAATGTACTCAGGACTGAGGCTGCTTATGCAATGCCTCTGAGGGAGGGAGGCTCACAGACCCACCTACTTGCTGCCGGGAAGCCAAAGAGCCCCAAAAGAGTCTGTGAACGTGCATGTCATCCATCGGCTACTCCCCATTGAGGGACAGGTGGAAAGCCAACCATTCTTGTCTGTGCACAACACCCTGCCTGGGTTAGAATGGCCCTGAGAGGAAGAGAGGGCAGGAAAGAGAAAGTGGGGGCAGAGGAAAATTCTAACTAGCAAGAGGTTGGCTGTCTGCATACAGAAAGGCTCCAGCCACCTCAGGCAGCCCTAGGCCCAGATGTTTAGTATCATAGAGGCAGGACAGCTGCTTTATGTGCTATTTTGGTTTCATGGCCCTGAATCTGGGAGCTGGAGCCTCCTAGAGGGAGGAATGAAGAGATGAGATGAGCGTAAGCTTGAGAGCAGGCAGAAAGAGCACTGACCACAGGAAGAGGTTCATACACAGGAATGAACCAACCAGAGTAGACTGGAAAAGAAAAAAAAAAGCCTGCTGTTTCTTATTATGTTCCAACACCAGGTCCTTAAGGGCTCCAGGACCTGAGCTTCTGGAAGCCCCCAAAGCTGCAGGGTGAAGCCATCATGGATACACTCTAGGAGCAGGACACAGGCTTCCTATAGTAATTGCTGCTTCTCTGGATCCTCCCCATCCTGGTCCAGTCATTCTCTCCGTGCTATCTTCCCCATGTTGAGTCCCACTTCTTGAGGTTCCTGGCCTTCTGCAGAGTTCAGAAGACTCTGGCTCAGGTTTTTTTTAGCCCCTCAAGCCCAGCCTTCAACTTAGCGGACAGCAATGCCCAGGCTAATGGTCAGCACCCTGGCCCAGCAGTTCCCTCTCTTCTTGTCTCCAGAGGCTCCATGAAATCCCCACAGTCTCTTCTTTCACTCTGTCAGGAACCCGGGAAGCAGATGCATGCACAGCACTGCCTCTCCTCCCAGGGTTCCTCCTTAGCACTCTACTCCACCCTGACACTAAACAGCCCAGGTCCATGTCGTGTTCAGTCAGCACCCTTCCCCTTAGCTCCCTGCCCACTGCAGAAAGCTCTCTGCCAAATGTAGCCAAGTCTCTTATGCCCTGTCTCTGAGAAAACCTAATTCTGGCTTCTCTAGTTGAAGTAGCCAAATTATTAATACTGACTGGCAGTCATCCATGTGCCCTGCCCTTCTGTTTTATATCCTCCAGACACTATCATTTCCCACCTCCGTGCTTCGCAAGATCCCACCTACTAGCTGCTGCTACCACCTCAACTCCAGCCAAACATGAATCTAGCCATCATGCTGAAATAGGAGCCAGTGACCACCTCCCTCTACTGCCCACTCTCACGACAAGTCCCATGTGCTTCTGCTCCTGCCTGTAGGCAAATACCCTCTTCCCAGCTGGTAATGCCCCTATGTGGGGCTTTGGTCCCCCTCAGTCCCCTGTGGCTTTCCCTTGATTGCACCACACCCTCACCCGCCAGTGCTGCCACCTCCAGCTGAATGGTATTTGTGCCATCTTTTAGAGTTGAGCACAGCCACACCTGCTTAGATCCGCTTGGACCCAGAATTGCCTCCTGTTACCTAGGAGGTCCCCTCCGGTCCCGGGCACAGTTCAGTCGGGAGTTGCTGCATACACTGCCCCCACTTTCCCACGGCCCATTCATTTCTCAGTACCCTTCTGTCTGGCTCCCCCATCTGCCAATCCTCTGCCAAATCGGCTCTTGCTGTGCACAGTGCTGCCAAATCCTGGATGCGCCTCTAGCCTTCTCTTGAAAGGCTGCTCAGCAGTGCTCAGACCCTTCGCCAGAGACTCCTTGCCGCACTCTTTGTTTGGCCCCATGATTCCACGTTCATCTGCTTTCCCTCCCACCTCTCTGGCTGTTCCTTCTCAGCCTCCTCAGGAACTCCAGCTTCTCAGTCAGACCCTGAAGGAAGTCGAGCTGGTGTGGTTCCTCAGGAGCAGGCTTGGCCCATGCTCTTGGTGTTGAAACCCAGTCATATTCCAGCAGCCATGATTCTCAACTTCAAACTAGATCTCCTTTGATCCCACTGCTCTCGGCAGCCCAACGGCATCTCACACACCTCGTTGGAGGTTCATGGCTGTCCCCATGGATCTGCTCAGACTGACTGTCACTCTCTTCTCAAGCTCTCTCCTCTCCTCTACACACACCAGGAAACCTCTGAGAAACGTTGTGTTTCACTTCAACTGTTAACACCTTCTGAGTCTGCCCTTGCTCTTTAAACTACCGTCTGCCTATTCAGAGCCTCCAATTTGGATCCCATTGCTTTCAGAAGAGGCCTCTGCCTGAAATTCATACACCAGCTTGGGGCAGGAGGGTTTCATTATTTCAGACACTTTGATAGCTCTTGGGATAAAACCTCCCTCTTGTGGCTCTCCTGGCACTTTGAGATTTGGATATGGCCTGGGTGACCCCACCTTGGTCTCGGTTACCTTCCCCTTCGCTCACTGAAATTCACCCACGGTACCTCTTTCCAGTCCCCTCAGTACCAAGCTCCTCCTTTCCACAGGGCCTTTGCACATCTGGCTTTCTCTACCTGGGCTTTACCTAGCCAACTCATATTCATGGTCTTACTTAGCTTAGCTCTTCACCCTACGGGAAACCTTAATAAAAAACCTACACACTATGTTTGGTCTTGCAAACCCTTGTTCTCACTACATTTGACTTCTCTTTTGCACCCAATGCTAATACAGTCATTGGAGTGGCCATTTGTCTCCTTGTGCTAAACATGTGTCACATTAGTGGCTGGTCAACTCGTTTGGAATAACCTTCCTGTGTTTGAGGCACATGCTACGTGAGGAGGAGCCAACCATGGTGCTAGCCACAACTTGCTGTCTCAGCCCCGCTAATGTGAGATGACAGGAGCAGTACCCCAAGCTGTCCCCATCAATGGACACTCCACGGCACTGTGTTGACAGAAAGCAGCACCAGGAGCCTGGGGCCAGGTGGGTCTGTTGAGAAGCGTGGCAGCAGGGGACTTCAGCTTCTAAGGACAGCCATGCAGTGTTCCTGGCATTCTGTGGCCCAGTGTTACTGGTGCGAACAGCTATGTCTGTGGCTAAAAACAGTGGGGAAAAGCATTTGCTACATTGGTGTGGGTGTGCACTGGTCCTGGCTACTGGGCCCTACGCTGAGCCCTTGCCTTCCAGAGACCAAAGAGCACAGTACCATGTTCCTGCAGAGCAGAAAGTGAAGCAGAGACATCCTAATGAACTCTCTGCACCTAATGAAGGAACAGGGGGCCCTCATAGGAATGAATAAGAGCATCTCAGGGGACAGCAAAATCAGTTCTGAGGCTCACCATCCACCACATGCTGCCTCGGAGCATGGCTCCCAGCATTGAAATTAGCCTAAATGCCTTGGCAACACAGCCCAGGACAGTCCCCTGGGTTCTAAGATATAGCCAGCCAAGCTCCTAGTCCCAGAGACATTCCCTTGCCATCCCTGCTTTCACCCACATCCTCTGCCCTAGCCGTTCCTGCCTTCATACACACCCTCTGCCCTAGCCACCCATATCCAAAATGGCTGCTCTACCATCCAAACCCAGGCTCAATCTTCAGGTTCTTTCCCTATTCCTAAGAGTGGAGAAGCTCAATCATGAAGGAAAAGTCCCTTCCTTCCTTCCTTCCTTTCTTCCTTTCTTCCCATCTCCATGCAAAAGTCCTCTCAAGACCTGAAGAGAGGTGCTGAGAGAAACATGTGAATTGGAAAATGGAAAAAGGCTTTTCACAAAAAAAGCCAGGGCCCAGGAAACTCCCTGAAGCCTGACCCTTACATAGAGACCACCCCACCTCCATGGGGTCTCTGATGGGATGCTGATTCTCCTGTCTCTAGGGCGTATTCTCTTTTTGCCTCTCTGTCTCTTTCTGTGTGTCTCTCTGGCACTCTGTCTCTCTGTCTGTCTCCGTCTGTCTCTGTCTCTCTTTCTGTCTCTGTCTCTCTGTCTCTGTCTCTATCTCTCTCTGTCTTCATGTATACTTCTTACTCAGCAAGGCTTGGTTTCAGGTAACCCTGCACTTCTTCCAGGACCTTCCCTCCCCTGCCTAGCAGCTTCTTCTTTCACCAGCCTTCTAGACTTGCTGAGCCCCAGGCCAGGTCCTGGGAGTCCTCTGGCCCTCTCCAGATCAGGGCCTCCTCCAGGGATTGCCCAGTCCCCTATCTTGGCCACAGTTCATATGCCACCTGGTGGCCAGGATGAACATTGCTTTTTCTCCCTCCCGCTCAGTTTCCTTTCCAGAAAACGGTTCTATGATAGAACTATAGCTAGCCCATCTAGTGGCCCCCTGAAAACCTTCAGATAATACCTTCTAGCCAGCCTCTCCTGCCAAAGAGAGAAAACCAAGACTCAGAGAAAGAGAAAGTTTGCCAGTCAGGATATTTGTCATGAACTCACAGGTGCAGACATAGTCTAAGTCTACAGTGTCCTGTCATAGAGTAAATTTAAAAGGTGGTAGGGATTTGAAGCTCAGAATAAAATTGGAAGAGACCAAGAAGTAACCACAATAAAACCCATAGAGGCAGATGCATAATCCCCAAAGCCAGTGTTCCCACCACAGCAGACAGCATAGGCTTCATTATGTAAATACTACCTAGCCACTAACTAGCATTTACTGCCATGAACTATTAAATAGCAACTAACTTCCCATTAACCATTAGCACTCAGCACTGACATTAGACTCTAGACACTAGACTCTGACTGCTAACACTAACTAGCCACTCACCACTAATTAACCACTAATATTAACACTAACCAAGCTAACACTAACCGTTAACCAGTACCACTGCAATAACTCTGCCAACAGTGCCAGTACCAGTCAGGGTGTTAGGGAAAGGAAACAGTGCAGAAAATCTATCATGCTGTCACAAAAAATGCGCTAGATCAGCTTTTCCAAGGAGCAGTCTACTTGGTGCAAGAGTTGTAGGCCTAGCAGACTTGACTCTGAAAAATCTGTTCATTCTAAATCCCCTTTTTAATGTTCTTGAAGAATTTAATGCAAGAGAATTTGTCACCACAGCCATTTACTTAAAAAAAGAAGAGAAAAAGAGTAGAGGGAGAACAAAGAAGGAGACAGAAAAGGAGAAAAAAATGGAGAAGGAAGAGGTGCAGGAAGAAGAGGAAGAGGAAAAGGAAAAAAGAAGATCACAAAGAAGGAGGAGAAGGAAAGGAGGAGGCTTTACCAAAGTTCATCAATAACTGTCAGCGAAGTAAGGGGCATCACAGAGCCCTTGCAAACTTCATGGCAGAAAAAGAAGTCAGCAAATGACCTACAGCAACATCCACTAATCACTGCTCTAACGTGCCCGAGGACAGAACACGAGTGCCGTGGCACCACACACGTCAGAAGAGAACAACCTACCTTCAATCAGTTCTCTCCTTTCATCCCACCATAGATGCCAGGGACAGACCACAGCTCACCATACTTGTGAGGTAAGGGCCTTGGCCTGATGAGCCATCTCAGCACACTACTTAATCCTTTTTAGGTATTGGTTGTATTGAGATATAATACATAAAACTGAAAAAAAATCATCCTTCTATAGTGTACTATTCTGATTTGTCTATATACTCATAGCCATTGCTTCTAGTTTCAGAACCTCTGTCACTTTGAAAGGAACTTACAGACCTTAGCAGTCACTCCCAGGTCTCTCCCTCAGCTCCAACAGCCTTCCATCTACTTAAATAATGCCAGACATTTTTCGCAAATGGAAGTGCTGTGACTCACTTCTCTCATGGAGCAGTGTCATATGGGTCCCTGTATGTAGGAGCTCTTGGTGACAGAATTAACATTCCACTGTAGGCATATACTGAAATTAATCAGTCAGAGGGCATTTGGAATTTTCCCACCTCCTAACTGTATGCATGATGCGGTTAGAAGCATTCATATACAAGCTTTTTTTTTTCTGTGCATGTTTTCAGTTCTTCTGATTCATACTTAGGAGTACATTAACTAGCTAGCTCAAGTTTAGCATTTTTTTTGAGGAACTGGAAAACATTTTCTCAAACAGGCCATTTCACACTCTCACCAGTAATGTGTGAGTTCCAGTCTCTCCACGTCCTTATCAACATTTGTTATTGTCTGGTTGTTTTTTTTTTTTTCATTGCTCCCATTGTCCTGACTTTACCTCAGTGCGGATTTTTATCTGCATTTTCCTAATGACTATTGATACTGTTCTTATCCTTCCATGTGCTTTATTGTCTTTGAATGTTATTTTTAAGCATAAAGACAAAAATCAAACTGACAAATGTACTGTGACACCAAGATGTTTCTGAAAACGCAGAGAAAAAAATTTCAGGAAACAAAACTTAAGATGTATGTCTTTTTGTATGAATATAGCTGGTTTTTATTTCATTTGCAATCCCTCTGTGCGCCCCAAATGATGGTAATGATTGCCAGTTACTTAATGTGATCTTAGACTAAAGGCAGGAATGTACAATGGCTTTCAGACAGGACTACACTGATTTCGACATTTGCCTGCCACCTGCCAAGGCAGACGCCCTGTAGTAGGTGCTTCATACAACTGCACCCCACTCCGGAGCCCTTCTGAATGTGAAGGAAAATGTCATTCTCCTCCATTAGACATACCTGCATGCCAACGAGCTAGCCTTTCCATTTCCAGTAACACAGGAAAGGAAGTCTGGCTAGGAAAACTTGTCATGCAGGATGGTCAGATCTTTTCTTCTGCACAGGATTATAGGGCATCCCAGAGCCATGGGCAAAACTTAGAAGAATGGAACTAGCCCCTGGCCATCAGCAGAAGAAGGCAAGAAAGGACTAGATAGAAGGGGAGACCCAAGCTCTTAGGGCAGGAGGAGAAAGAGATGGGGAGGGTCAAGGCTTCCTGCTAGGGTGGAGCTGGGCTCTGCAGAGCATGGCTGCTGTGGTAGACCAAGCAGAAGAGGGATAGTATGCTGACCTAACACCATGTGCACTTCTTCCCGTCCTACTGAAACCCTCCACCCCGTCAGTCAGCAAATGGGTCCCTGAGGACAGTGCAAGCTCTCTGTCTCCTTCCTCCTGTCAAGAAGGGTAGAATATGATGGAGGGTGAGAATGTGTGGCATGAAGGAAGCCTACATTGAGTGGAGGCAGATGGCAGCAGGCTCGGATGTAAAAGGGCATACTTTAGTGTTTGAATGGGAAATGTTCCCCATAAGCTCATATGTTTGAACACTTGGTCCCTAGATAGCACTGTCCCCGAGAGACTGTAGAAGCTTCAGCGTGAGGCCTTGGTGGGAGAGGTGGGTTACTAGCGAATGAGCACTATGGGCTACAGCCTTGACTGATTTGGGTTCTGGCCAGAGCTCCCATCTTCCTGACCGCTGATGCAGTGAAACCAACTGTCTCGAAATCCTGCTGCTCCAGGTCTGACCTTTTCCCCAACCATTACTTTCCTGCCATGGTGAACTATATACCCTCCCAAACTATGAGCTAAAATAAATTCTCTTTCCCTTAAGTTGCTTCTTACCAGCATTTTTTTTTCATGGTGATGAAAAAAGTAGCTAACTCAGGACACAAATAGAAGTACAAATGACAGCAATGCCGATAGAGCTAAGGACTCTGTGCCCCATCAGGAATAAAACAAAAAACAAAACAAAGGGGCAGAGAAACCAGCAATTTCCAGAACAAGCCCAGAAGGCCAACAGACAAGAAGAGCTGTTCACACTTGTTTGACCCTAGGGAAAAGGGACCAACAGAGTGCTGCCACTTTACACCTGTTTAGCTTGTAAACATTAAAAGGAAGTAGAATGCCAAGCAGTCTTGGAGAGACAAGGATGGGCTGTTAGGCTGTTAATTCACAAGTGCAGTCTGGCACTACTGAATCATCTCAAAGCAAGGTGTAACTGATGCCCCAGGGCCCTGATGCCCCAGGGCTCTCTTCCTGGTATGAGTTCCAGAGAGAGACTTGTCTTACACTGCTTGGAAGGACAAGCAGATTGGTGCTCACCTAGAGGAAAGGGGGATGGGTAGCTCATGGGCAACAGGGTCAGGTGGCCCAGTGTAGTCAAAAGAGGGGAACAGATGTACACTCAGCAATGCAGTGGTGCTCTTAAAAGAACAGTGCTTGTGGAAAACATTAGTGGCAGGATAAGACACATAACAGATAGCATTTATTTAAATTCAAATACACACGAAGCACACTCCACATTTGCAGACAGGGAAGTGCAAAGATTCGCATCTTTGCCTGTAGGAAGAAGGGAAGGGGTGTGGAGGTCGGGACAAAAGAGAGTGCTTTTAAAAAAAATAAATAAAACATGAGAATTCATATAAAGACAAATAGCATTAAGGCAGCTGCAGCCAAAGAATGAGGAATGCACCGGAAGTGCAAATAATGGCTGCTGACAAGAGCTCCTCTTCAGAGCCACATTGACTCAGCCATGGATCACTCATGTACAAGTTTATTGGTTTCTCTGGGCCTTGGGCAATAGCCCTAGATGGGAAGAAAGAACAGATGGAGGCAGATAACAGGAACTGAGAAAGTCAGAGGTTGATATACTGGGGACCTAGAGAAAGCCTATGCAGAGAATGGGAGGGAGGACCATACTGCCCATGGTGGCATGGCCGTTGGAGTGCACAGTTTGGGTCTTGGTCCCTGGTGATGGCTAGTCTAGCACTCAGAGGTCAGCACCTTCACTCTTGATGGGGGAGGTGTGGTCCACTCAGAGCAGATCCGCCGAGCTGGCAGAAGTTCAGGGTCATGGCCATACCATTTGCGTGAAATCTCTGTCCTCACCTCCATAGACAAGGGAGAGAATGTTAGGAAGATCTCACTGTCACTCCCCAAATCAGCTAGAGGAGACTAAGGTCACAGAGGTAGGTAATGTAGGAGAAACAGGGCAGGCAGGCGAGGAAATCCTGGTCACTGGCCCGGCCAAGTACAGACACTATTCCCTCCTTCCTTGGATGGTTTCTGGCCCTTGCCTTTAATACTTTTTCTTTTAGCACTGCCTGTGTCTGAGGCCAGGCGAACACATGGGTGCCCTCTTTGCCTCCTAGCCCAGTTGTCAAGTAGTGCTTGCTGAGTGCCTTTGACCCACCCTTGCCTTAGCCTTGGATAGCCAGTGGATAGACTGAAGGGAGAAAGCTGGGAAGGGAGTGGGGCAGTCTATATTTTGTGTGGCTGGGGGACAGAGGGAGCTAAGAGACATTCTGCCTGGTAGCTAACCTGGGGCTATATAAAAGATAAAGAGGAAGCTATTTCTTATTTAGAACAAAGACCTTCCCACAACTGTTCAAAAAGTAGAAGTTGAAAGAAAGTGAGTTTCCTGTCACCAAACGTTACCTCATGTCCAACTTTGCTTGGTAAAAGAGTCCCTCTCAACTTACATTCTGTGTGAACTCCTATCCCAGACCCAACTCACCTCGGTGGGGCTGCTTCTTGCCCCAGCCCCCTTCCAGTGCTCCCAGGCCTCTTGGGCCTGCTATACTCAGATACTAAAGTCTTGTGTTCACATACTAGATACAGCTGAGCAAGGCACAGAGACAGGGTTGGGTACACTAAGAGTAATAAAGGGAGAAGGTCAGTTGGGGACAGAGGTGTCAGGTAAGGCAGGATGGTGGGCAGATGTACAGAAAGATAAATGGATGGGGAAGTGGAAGGAAGGAGGAAAAGAGGGAAGAAGAAAGGAAATTCTTAACAGTAGAGAAATAGGACAGTAATCAGCCAGGTCTCTGCTAACCACAGAGGCCATGGCAAATACTGGGTCTTTGGGAGGAGCTCTGACCCTGGTTGTGCATAAGGCCAGAGTCCTGGGGATCTGGATTCAGAAAAATTCTCCCCATCTCTGCACAGTAAGACATTGGTTAAAAATAAAATAAAAAAAAGAACCCACAGGATATTCTGGATGGCAGTCTCGTCTCCCCTGTCTGCCCTCTCCTGCAGTCCCACATGTGCCATGGCCTCTATTCTGTGGGCTGTCTTCACCTCTGCTTCCACTTCCGGCATTCTAGTCTCAGAATCCCTTACTTCCAGGGTTTTTCTGTTTCCTGTTCTACTCAGGCTCTTCCAGTCTCTGCAGCTGACTCTTTTTCCCAGTTTCTTCTATATGGACCTCTGACTTTCTTGGTTCCTGTCTCTGTCCTTTCACTCTGTCCCTCAACTGATCTACTCTGTCCTCTGCCCTTCCTTGGCACCTGAAAGACCTTCTCCATCTCATGAGTTAGTAGTAGAACCTAGCCCAATGCAAAGGAGAGTTATTTGTAGGGTGTTCAGAAAGTATTCAGGTTAAACTTGATCCATGGGCTCCAGACATGCTCCCACAAAGGATCACAAGAGTTGAGGATAATGGGAGTCAACCTAGCTGGAATTTATAGGTCCAGGGCATAAGAAAAGGAGACTGAGGAAAGTTCTACTTGTTGAGTTAAGGTGAGCCATTGGGAGCACACATACCTCTTGGTTGAGGAAGCAGTAGAGGACAGCAACAATGAAACCCTGGGGGTCAAAAAGAACGGCAGGAGTCCATCAGAACACTTTGGCATGACTTTGGAATGTGGCAGTCTTTCATTGTCTTCTCCCTCACTCATCCCTCACTGTGCATCATATATAGGAAGCCATGTAATCATCATGGCATGACTGCCATGTCTGCCCCACCTCACTGTGTATCTTCATTTTTGTATCTGCATTGGTGAGCACATTGCCTGATACATGATAGGTACTCAATAAGAACTGAAAAAATAAGATGGTAAATAAATGGATGGATGGGAGAGTGGACAGATGGGTAGGTAGAAGCAAGGAGGGAAAGAAGGAAGGAGGGAAAGAGGGAAGAAGAAAAAAGAAAGGAAGGAAAAGGACAGATTGATAGGTGGGTGGACATAAGAATAGAAGAATAGATGAACAAATGTGTGGAAAGAAGACTGGATGGATGAGGAAGTGGCTAAAGAAAGGAAGAATAGATATATGGATGGATGGGTGGATGGATGGATGAAAAGAAGAATGGATGTGAGGTCAGAGTCCCGTGGAACTAGAAGGAGCCAGTCTTTAGCAGGAGTGATGTTGAGTCAAGTCCAACCCCAGAAATCTCATATTAAGAGTGGTAGAGTGGAGACCATCCCCACCCCACCGCCCTGTGCATGTCCTGGTGCACGTAGTCCTGTGCCTCCCACCTTTGCCCATACCAGAAGAGGGCAGATAGTTGCAGCCAAGTTAAATTTCCCCTCCTTATAAGGTCATGACCAGCAAGAACCTGGAATTCCTTTTCATGCAAATAAAGTATTCTCAGCACCTTAGCCCCTACCAATGATGTGCACTCACCCCAAAAGCCTCTACATACTCCCCAAAGGTTTAAATAGTCTTTGTTCTCCCCACAATTAAACAAACTGGTCAATGAAGCCTACCTCCTGTTCTTGTCACACTCAACGTCACTCTCAATGCTCACCCCATACTTGCTGCCTGAGGTGTCCATCACCCCTGGCCATTCCTGCTTCCCACTTCTTCCCCTCAGAATCCACTGGTTCTAGTCACAGGTGGACTGCACCAGGAAGGGCAGGGAAAATGGAACCTGAATGCCATGGATGAATAGGCAAGATGGATGATGGATGGATGGATGGATGGATGGATGGATGGATGGATGGATGATGGATGGATAGAGGTAGGGAGGAGGGATGGATAGATGGGTGGATAGATAATAGGTAAAGGGAGGATGGAATGATGCATGAGTGAATGGGATAGATGGAAGGAAGAAGGAAGGAAAAAAGAAGATGAATGAATAGGTGCAAGATGGATAGAAAGATGGATAGGTAGGTGGTTAAATGAATCAATTGATCGACTGATTGATAACAAATAATGTATGGATGAATGTGAGGGAGGAACAAAAGAAGAATTGATGGATGGATAATAAATGATGAATGTATAAGTGGATAAATGGGTAGGTAGGTGGGATAGTTGGAAGAAAAAAAGGCTAACAGAATTGATTAACAGATAATGAGTGGTGGATGGATGGATGAGTAAGTGGATGGATGGGTACACGGCTGCATGAATATCTGAGGAATACATAGATGAATGAATGGGTAGTTGGATGGGTAGAGAAATAAAGGGTAAGTGGAGGATGAACAGATGGATGAATAATTGAACAGACCGATGAATAGGTCTCAACTTAACATGAAATTAGTCAAGGTCTGCTGCCATAGTCCTTGGAAGGAAGGAGTGCCTGTAGGGGGATCTCACCTGGAAGGACCCCAGTCCCAGCTCCAGAGGTAGACGGATGCCAAGACCAGCACTGTCAGGCAGGAAGTTGAAGATGATGTAATGAATTCCAAACAGCGGGATAAGGAGAAGTGTTGACTTGGAAAGCCGCCTTGTGGAAGACAAATTCTAGACTCTAAGGCTGCCCACCATCATCCACCCTAGAGACTCTGTCCTCCCCAGGAATGTCTAGGCTTTTCTGCTTTCAGGCCCGGCACACTGTAGTGGCTGTGCAGTTATGCTGGCTGCTCCAGAGTCTACATGCATATTTCAAAGTCGAGTTCTTTCAGGAAGCCTTCTCTGATTGCCCTTTCCTCCCATCTACACATAATCTCCTTCTCTAGCACCATAGAAACAGATGCAGCGTGTGTCTGCCATGTCAACCATTTGCCATGGTAACTGGCAGTTTTGTGTCCCACTTTCCTGTACTGTGATCTCTTGGGAGCCAAGGGCCAGATCTGTTCTCTCTCTAGGGATACAGGAAGAAGGACAGTACCAGGGTAATAAACAGCTACCAGATGAGACATAAACAAACGCATTTCCTCCAAATGCCTTCCATGAGGGTTCCCAAATATAACACAAACACATACACACACACACACACACACACACACACTCATGGTACCAGTATTGAGCCCGTGTGTGAAGACCACCCTGTACAGGCTCCAGTTTCCTCAGCAGGATGCAAATTATATTGAGAAACAGCCCAAAGTTCACCTGGAAATGAGGCATAGGGAAGTGGGTGCAAAGGTTAGAGGCAGCATTAGGTGGCCTAGGATCAGCCCCAGCCCCTTTGGTGGCTAGGAACCCCAACCCCGTGAGATGCAGAGCAGAGGAAGATTGAGGACTCCCCTCCCTCTCCAGCCCTGGTAGAAAGGATGAGAGTCAGGCCTGGCCACCTGTCTCCAGCCACCTCCCAGGGTCACTGGGGTACATAGCAGATGTCCATCACTGTGTAGTTTCTCTGCTGGGGAGACATCACACAGCCACGGGTGCCAGGCCACCTCAGCAGGAACAGAAGCAGCTGAGTGCTCACCTATAGGCGCCATCCACTACCACTTACC
This sequence comes from Pachyuromys duprasi, assembly GCA_028658305.1. Taxonomy (NCBI): domain Eukaryota; kingdom Metazoa; phylum Chordata; class Mammalia; order Rodentia; family Muridae; genus Pachyuromys; species Pachyuromys duprasi. The sequence goes on along the minus strand of CM053763.1, from coordinate 77,207,617 downwards.
ACCCCAGCAAGAGATGTTCTACAAGCCAGGCACATGGGAACTAGATAACTGGTCTAGGTGCTGACGTAACCAACCAGGAACTGTGGCTGCCAGAGGGGCTGCCAAAGAAGCTAGTCACCAGTTTCCCAATTCCCTTCTGGGCAGTCATGTTGCCACCCTACAGGGCCACACAAAGCAACCTGGAAGCTGGGTGAATAAAGCAAAGGAAGCTGGCCTCAGAGACTGACCCCGACAGAGAGGACTATGGGCCCTTTGATGATCCACCAGTAGGGGGAGGTGTCGTCTAGGTCCCAGCACCTGGGAAGAAGACAGCCTGGGCTTGAAGGGGCTCCTGGGCCCATCTCCAGTCTAGTGCTCAAGCCTTCAGCCTCCCTCTATCTCCCTCTGGCCCATCTCCCCTCTCAGCCTCTCCAAAGGAGAACCCCAGTGAAGGCTGGCTGGCCTTTCTCATCCCTATCCAGGCATTTTTCTTCCTGTAGAAGGTCTGCTGAGAGCTGGTCTCCTGAGATACACAGCTCTGACAGCTTCTCCTGCCCGAGATCCCGCCCCCTCTGTGCTGCCAGCAGCATGCCCACCTGCCACCCTCTAGGCTAGGGACTCCCTCCTCCTCCTCCTCCTCCTCCTCCTCCTCCTCCTCTTCCTCTTCCTCTTCCTTAGAGGCCCTACTACATGAGTTGCTGACAACATGGGGGTGAGGAAGTTGCTTTACTCACGCAGTGTCCTCGAAAGCCAGTTTGCAGCCCACCCACGTACCAGTGCAAAGTATGGGGAGCCCTGTGGGTGAGAAAACACAGGGATGAGCGAGGGCTCTGCACCTTCAGCCTCCACCTCCCACCAATCTGTTAGGCACGTGCAGAGTATAGTGGTGGGGCCAGGTCACTCCTTGAGGGGATCTGGTCTACTTCCCAATGCTCTCAGTGCAGGACTGTCCCTACCTGGGCCTCGGAGTCACCCACAGTGAGAAAGGCCTCTTTATGCGCTCCCAAGGTATTCCCAGCCTCCACCTCCCCTACAGTGGTCAATGAGCCCTTGATGCTCACCCCAGCCAGCAAGAACCAGCCACCAGAAAGCTGGTTTGGACCTGGGGGATGTGGAGGCCAACAGGCAGCTCAGGTAGACAGCTTCTGCCAGCAGCCAGCTGAAGTTGGTCATGGTGGCAAAATGGGAGATGGCCACAGAGACCTTGCACAGGATCTGAGAGCAGGGACCTGATGCTTCAGCACTTGGACTACCTCTTCAACCCCCACTGGGTCTCTTTCACCCCAACTGAGACACCAAACCCTCAGGTCCCCTCCACCCTGGGCTGGACCACTCCATTCCTTGGGCTGCCCCAGATGGAATATGACAGTAATTGTGATGATCAGAGCGCAGACAGACTGGGTTCATTGTGCCGTCTGTCGGCCATGCATACCATCTCAGCCTCGGCGTTGTATCTGGGAAAGGAAGAACTCCAGGAAGAACTCATGGTCTCCCATGGCCTTGCATCAGGGTCACTAAAAACTGAACTATTTCCTCTGTCATGTGACATTCCTAAGCTGATGTCCTCCTTTAAAGTGATAACCATGGACTGCTTATCCATGCACAGCTTAGATCCGTGAATATAGGATGTCCCCATCATGCATGTGGCCATCTGCCTTGCCCCTCCCTCACCTGCCCCTAAGCCTAGCTGACCAAGCTCTAACTGTTCCCCAACTGTGTGGCTAGGTGACCTGGCCAGCTGTGCCCTATTAACAAAATGAGTTTAAAGTGAAGCTTTCAAGGCTTTTTAAGATCAAAGAAGATAATACATGTAAAGTACTTGGTGTGCTGCCCAGGCTAAGTAAAAGTGCACAGTTGTATTCAGTGATTAATTCATTAATTAAGTCAGGCCACTTGTTGGTCTGGGCAGTCACTTGTCTATTCATTTCCAGAACCCTTTCAAAATCCTTGAACTCTGACCCCTTCAGTTTTGAATCTATTCCTCTATTCTCCTTTCTCCACCACTCCACTTAAGACTTAGGACTTCCTGTGACTTACTGTTTGGGGACTCCGCCCCAGACTCTTCTATCATGGAGAGGGTCTTCCCTGTCTCCACCATTGTGCCGATGCAGCCCCCAAGGCCACCTACCGTCTGAAGCCCTTTATTCTCTTAGTTCTCAGCTTTCCCTACCCAGCAGCCCCAATTCTGGGTGCTTCCTGTCCCCTAGGTGCTTCTGGAAGGAGGGGCCAACCTCCACCAAGTCCTTGCATACTCATTAAAGGCAATGAAATGGCTGGCTGGGCACAGGACCATCTGTGACCAGCTTGAAATGGAAGCTTGAATGAAAGAGAAGTAATGGCTGTCGGATGGCCCTGGCAACAGGGAACACCTCAGATTGACACTGTGATCTATGAATGTGTGGGGAACATTTGAGGCTTCCTTCATTTGTTCGTGGCCACGAATACAGGGTCAACTTGTGTGGCAACAGGTCAGGCACATTCAGGCCTGTCTCCTGCTCTCTTCCCCCAGCCCCAACTCCCTCCAGCCACAGTCTTTACAGTGGACAAGCTGCAGTGGTCCAGGCCATCCCCCTGGAAGATGGCGGCATCCTTCAGGAACACAGCACTGGCCTTAAGGATGAAGGTGACAAACAGCTGCGTGTGGATGTAGTTCCGAGGGCAGTGGAGCCTCCTGGAAAGGACAGGAAAGAGATGAACGTAGGGACCTGGCTGCAAAAGAGCTTCCCAGAACTAGAAAAGGCATGGCTGGAGTGCAAGACAGAAGGTGAGCCAATGCAGAGCACCCAAAGCCACATCAAAGAAAGTCAAATCCAATGAACTGAGTAGAAAATGAGCATAATGGGTCAGTTTGACTCTGAAGGTCAAATGGACAGCATTTTCCTGGGCTAGGTTCATGTAAAAGAGCAAGGGCTCTACAGCCCTACCTTAAAGTAGCTCTGTAACTGTAGGTACACAGGCAGCCAGTCCAGCAAGAGCTGAGGGCAGTCCCTGGGTGATCAGAGAGCTACCCTCTGAGGCATAGCCCTGTGGGGAACTCAGCCTTCAAAGGCTGGGAAGACATTACACTCATCAGTAAGAGCTGAGGGTGGGCTTGGTGGTGGAGCCCATGCAGGGTACCCTGGGTTCAATAATCCCCAGTACAAAAAAACTAAACAAAAAGTGCTATAATGGTCAGAAAGTCACAACCATCAAAAGGGCATCATGCAGGGGGTAAGGAGGATTCTTAGAACCCGACAAGAGCTGGGCTTCCAGTGTTGGCAGGGATGAACACACTACCAAAAAAAAAAAAAGACACTGGAAGCAAACAGAATGAAGGCTAAATGGGCAAAAGTACAGCCACAGATTAGAGATCTGATGTGTGAAGAGAGGGCCTACATGTGGGGAAAAAGGCAAGAAGTCCCCAAAAGTCATCTCACCTAGATCTGAGCCCTTCTCGGTTATCTAGGCAAAGAACCAGAGACTGGGTCCTCAGACAATAGGGACTCAGAGAAAATTCTTGAGCAAGTGAGAAGGATGACAAACCTGAGAACGACCAGGATGGCAATAGCCATGCAGAGGGCTACAATGGAGATGCTGTGACCTGTGGTGTAGATGATCTTCACCGTGGAGAAGTAAGATTTCTGGGGACAATAGAAGCAGAAGAAGGGTTTTGCAGTTTAGCATGGGGTCTGCAACTCCACTGACCGCCCAGTCACTGATGCCACAGAAAGTCCCAGATAAGCACTGAGCCTGCAGATGGAGGTGCTAAGGCTTCACGTTACCCTGGGAGTGAGGAGAGCCGACAGAAACTACCTGTCCCTGGAGAGTAACGAAAGCACGAAAGCACGAGAGGAGTTTATGCCTGTTTGTTGACACTAGCTATCTACCAGCTTGAAAACATTGTCACCTCAGGCAATGGTGACATCCGGGACACCAGGAACAGCCACAGGCAGGCAGGAAAGAAGCTCTGCGGGGCCCCAGTGTCTGCATCAGTTTGAGCTGGGAATACAGTGTGGCCAGGTATTGCCTCTAATTACTCCAGCTCTGCTGTTCATCTCAGGCGATCCCTGTCCCTCTCTGACCTGTCCCTTCATTTGAAAGTTAAGCACGCCAGTGCGTTTGCTCTTGGGGCTGAGGGCAGAGGAAGATGGAAGTGTGGATAGACCTTGTAAAGACCTTGATCTGTGCACAGTGTGGGATTTGCTGCCCACAGACAGGGGTCTCTGTAACTACCACATTCTTGAGTTTCTTTCACTTGCCCATTCCACAGCCCAGTATACTGTCCCACTGGCTCAGGGCCAGAGAAGGCAAGCATGTCTTGTCTAGCACAGCCAGCAGTCTTCATTTCCTCTGAAATAACTAAACCCCCATCCCCCACCCCAGCACTGGAGACTGAGAACAGAAAAGGCTGGCTAAGAGGAGAGTGACCACAGCTCTCATCCTGCCCTGGGCTTTCCTTCTGAAAGCAAAGCAGCCCATGTGTCACCCTAATGGGCTATCGTCACTTGGCACTTTACTGCCATCTGCTGGGAGACTCCTGTAATTACTATGCCCACCTGATGACTACTATGTTGAGAGTGGCTTACCTCCTTGGCTATCAGTTCCAAGGGCACAGGACAGGCCACTGGGTATGGTGGAAAGGGATCAGACCAGCCAGTGATGGTACAGTCCCGCTTTACAGTTCCTAGAGGCAAGTAACAGTCTCTGATTACAGAATTCCTCCCTTTCCGAGGAGATGGTGGCTGTCAAGCGCCCCTGTGAGGTATGCACAAGATGTTCTTAAACACGGGGAGAGAAAAGTCCTCCTGTCGAGTGGCTGGGGTTCCAGACCAGTGTGGTCTGTGGCTGGTAGCCAAGAAAGCTCTGCTGAACAGTATTCACTTGAGGGGCACAGAGTGAAATGACAGACCCCTACATCCTATGGGCAGGAGGGAAGAAAGCAGACACCCTCCGTCCCACAAGAGACAGAAAATCCAGGAGGTGGCGTGGAGGTGGAGGAGCTCCACACCCTCCCCACCGTCCCCAGTGTGGCGCCTCCTTCTGCTAACAGCCAGGGAGCAGTGGGAAGATGCCATGCCCACCCCTTTGCCTCAATGCTCTCACTGATCCTGCACTGGGCGGGTGGTTATCAGTCATTATTCAATATGACTAAGTTTTTTCAGGGTAACACTAGAAGAGAGAAAGGTGACACTGAAATTCGCTGTCACCTGTCACCGAATAAGTGATGTACAACTCAGAAAGGACCACCTTCTCCCCAACCCTGCCACACGCAGGCCACTTACCTGGCTCTGAGCTGAAATGAGAGAAGAAGTCAGGACAAGGGAGGGTGACCCACTGGCCAGAGCCAGTAGGGGGCCAGCACAACAGCCCATCCCAGGTCCCAGGGCAGCCTAGGTGGAGAAGAAGGAGACCTGGGTGACCTATGAAGGAAGCTGATACAGCATTCTGAAGGGCAAGCTGGAGAAGATGCCAGGATCACAGTCAGCCCCGACCCTTCATACCCAGGGTGTAGTTGGTCGCCTCTGCCACCTGAAGACATGCAAGCTCATCCTCTCTCAGCTGAGTGATGAAGTCACATTCTGAGTGAAGGTGACCCAGTACCTATGGGAGATAGTGACACTGTGAGCCACGACCTCCGGAGTCTGCATGCTTTCTAGCCCTTGTGACCTGAAGATAGAGACCAAGCTTGATATATTTCTGTGCCCTGATTCTGAGAAAAACCCATCTGCCTCACAGATGTCAAGGTATATTTGATGAGCAGTGGGGCATAAAGAAAGAGGAAGTGAGGAATAGAGGGGGAATGTTCAGGAAAGAGGGAGAGGTGGGTGAAGGAAGAAAGGAGAGGAAGGAAAGAGAGCAGAAGAAAGAAGGGAAAAAAGAAAGGACAGGAATAGAGGCAGAAAGGGTTAGGGAAGAAGAGAGGGACAGATACACTTTTCCATCTAATGACAGTGAATTCTGAGACATGTTAAAGAAAGCCATCTAGATATCCCATAGCTATAACAATGAAGTCCTTGACATGGCCTTTCTTCTCCCTGCCTCCAGCCCCACACGCTATACTTCTGGGCCCTGGAAATGGTTCTGCCTAAACAACCCTGGTAGGCAAAACATTGGTCCCCAAAGACCATGTCCCAGTCCCCAAAGTCAGTGAGTGTGTCACCTGACACAGCCAAAGCCCTTAGCAGGTATGATCAAGGAGCTCCAGGCAGAAAGATGTCCTTGATTATCTAAGTAGACCCAGAATCATCACAAGGGGGCAGTGGGATCAAATCAGAAAGGAGAAATGGGAAGTGGTGAAAGAAGATATGGTGCTTACTGAAGAGGAAGAACTGCCTCAGGCCGGGGTAGGAGACTCCAGAAGGACCACAGCCCTGACAACCATTTGGGTTTAGCCAGATGAAAAGCATGTGTGGCTTCTGACATGTCTCAGGCAAGTTACGTGAGCAAATGTATAGAGTAGTAACTGGGAGAGTGTAAGGGTGGATGAGAGAGAGAGAAGACAATAGCACCTGAGTGAGGTAAAGGAACAATGAACAGGAAGGATGACCTGGAAGGGAGGCCTAGCTGTATGGCTGGTGGAGTGGATGAGCGTTCCCATAGACACAGAGACAATAAGACAGCAGAAGGTGGTCACGCGAGGATGAACGGAGGTATGGATGATGAGGGACCTGTATCATGGTGACTGAGTTGATCGTTAGACGGATAGAAGGAAATTGCCTTTGTGTGTGGCTTGGCAATCACAAATACTGCAGATTGGGTATTTCCTAGAGTCTAGGGACCACAAGAAATGGTCTCTAAGTCTTTGTGGGCATCTCTTTCTTTCTAAAGGGTGATTCAAAGGCCATCTGGAGCCCAAGTGCTCAAGGCTAGGCAGAGTCTTTGATTGGCACTAAGGTTTGGTGTTTGACCTTTTCTTTAGAAAAATAGAATTCTTAACATCTCTCAAGAGTTACTTGCAAAATCCATGCACATATGACACAGACATATAACATACACAGACACACACACTCGCATGCCCACTCGCATGTGTGCGTACGCGCTTTCCCTGACCTGACCAGCTTCTCACCTCAAGGTTTGGGAGGCAGTGCTCATCTCTAGTCCTGAACCTGGCAGTTACACCAGCTACTGAATGGCCCCCTGGTCTAGGGTCACTCTTCCCAAATGAAGCTTTTATGGTGCTGTGTACAAAAGAGAATATGAGTCCTCTGTGCCATATAGGGAGCTCATGGAATTTACCCGCATGGTACTCACTTGCCAGCCTTTGCCAGGTCAAGTCACTCATTCCCTATCCCCTCCCCATGGCATGGAGGCACTATGCAAGCTGGCCTATGATTTTCCGTGTAGGTCAGGCTAACATCAAAGTCATGATAATCCTCCTGCCTCCATAAGTGCTGACACTACAGCTGTGAGCCACCACACCTCACTCAAGATTCTCTTTTTACACAGAGGAAAATGAAGCTCCCTTTATGGTCTGCAAACCACAGCTCCTTGAGTGAAGGGCAGTGGGGTGCTAGGACAGGTGATCACCCCTGGCAAGGCAATAGAAGAAAAGAAGGCAGCCTTGTGACTCCTCCCTTCCTGGCCCTTCATACTACTGTTAGCAATCCAGAAAGTCTGCAGCACATTCAGAGAAGCCTCCTCTCTTGGCTTCCCCATACCCCACTGCACAGGCTAGGTAGCAGTAGCTGGTTTCTGAAGCTTCATCCCTGGCTCCATGAAAGGAAGAGCTCCCAAATGCCACAGCTGGAAGAGCTGGTATCTACTACCTCCTCGGGCCCCATAGGATCCCTGACCACACTCCTTTCCAGGAAACAGCCATGCTGGAGATGATGAAGGAGACAGGAGACAGAACAGCATTGGTTAGGTGGCAGCCTGGGGTGTATGGCTAAGAGAAGGGGCAGGCTCTAGTGTGACAGCGAGTCCATATCTGGCCTCAGCTATTTCAAGACAGAGTCTCAGGACAAGTATCTCTGGGGCTCCCAGAGGACTCAGTAGGACCTGGATGAGGGAACAAAGAGGCAGCTCAGTTCCAGGTGGGATCTAAGGAAGGAGTGAGCCACCAGACTCAGGAGTTCCCCAGCCACAGACTGCCACTACCCGGCTTGAGGAAAACAGAGGAGGAGGTCTGAGCTACTTACTTCTCCCCACAGGTTCAGCAAGCAGAGAACACAGGTACCCCATAACAGGCCATCCATGGTAGTGGTGCCTGAAGTCAGCCTCAACGAGCCTTGGCCCTTCCCTCCCAGGCTGTCTCTACTGATGCCACCTATCTGTTTTCCCTGCTCCTCACTTTCCCTGGTAACTGTTTATGTAGGCAGGGCCAACAGAAGGGACACCCCACTGAATATTGAACAGGATGGTGGGACATCGTGTTATTGCCAGCCCTAAATGGGACTCTGTGTCCTCAGCAGGAGGTAGCTGCTACACTATCTTTCTCTGCTTCTGTGTCTGAATGTACCTGTCCTGACAGCAAGAACCCAGCAAGCTCCAGATTTGTTGATGCTCTCACTCTATTCTACAGAGCTGGAGGGTGAGCTAAGGGGACCAAGAAGAAGTGGGATAGGTGACAATGGAACCTGGAAGGTTCAGATGAGCCTTATTAAAAAAAAATGATCATAATGGGCTGGAAGTATGGCTCAATGGTAAAGCACTTTTTCAACATGTGTGAGGTTCCAGGTTCAAATCTCTGGGACCACAGAGAAAAAAAGTAGTTGCTAAACCTTGCTTATGCTGCCCAAGAATGTGCCACATTGTTTGCCTGATGGGGACACTTAGAGAGTGAGGAGACTCTGCAACATCAAGGCTCCCAACTTCATATTGGATGAAACAAGGTTTCTCAATAAGCCTCCTGTTCAGAGGAGAAGCTGAGGCTAATTGGGGGACTCTCAAAGGAATCCCTGGAGCTGGGCCACTCTGGAGGGGCAAGCGCGTCCATCTCCCATTACAGGATTGAAGAGACTCCCTCTAATTATTTTCACTCTCAATCGGCCAGGCAAGCGACAGTGTTCTAAACCAGACTAGATCTTGCTCAGCCTTTGGAATTTGAAACTGGATATCACCTTTATCAACCCTGGATGATGTGGGAGCCAAGGGGTCTTGATCACTCTGGGGTCATCTCTGTCTACGGAGCTGTCAGACTCCGTGCTGGGGGTGCCAGATGTGTTCCCAGGGAATTTGTGTCATGAATGTGGAAAGCTTCCCACTACCACATCTGCATTTAGAAAGCATCTGACATCAGCGGGGCTTTATTTTTCCACGCTTATGCGTTGTCAACAAAACGCTGAAAATATTTTCTGCACATGTTGCCCAGCGTGGGTGGCAGGCGGCAAACGGGGCTTCTCTGTGGCAGGCTGAGGAGACTCGGGCGGGAAGAAATCAGTGGCTACGGAGAAGACATGACTGAAAGGAGACAGGCCACGGGCATCAGGAGAACTGCATGATTGATCATGCTTCATAAGCAGCATCTCTCCCACCCACATTAGTGGTATTAATAATTGATAGCAAAAATTCATAGCAGTTCGTATTATTTAAATGAGTGGCACTTAACGAGGAAACTCTGCTCCCCCTGGAGACGTTTAACAATGTCTGGCAGTATGTCTTACTACGGCAGGCGGGGGCTGGGGCTGAGGAGGAGGGCAGCCAGGTGCTGCTGTCCTGTGGTCGGGAGCTCCCACATGCATAGATCCACCCAGCCTGAAAGGTCAGCAAGACTGAACTGCCCACCTGTTTCTGCCTTCCCGGGCATGAGAACACGCTGGTGTTGTTTCCTGCGTCGCCCACGGTGTGAGGTGCCACCACCACTTCCTTGCTGCCAGACATCTTACTGAGCTTCCGGTTCCCTGCCTGTAAAGGGGAGTGTTCTGGCTATGGTTACTATCGCTGTGGTGAAACACCATCACCAAAGCAGCGTGGGGAGGAAAGGGTTTGTTTGGTTTACACTTCTAGACAACAGTCCATCACTGAGGGAAGTCGGGGCAGAAACGGAAACAGGGTGGGAACCTGGAAGCAGAGGCTGATTCAGAGGCCATGGAAGAGTACTAGTTACTGGATTGCTGCTCCCCATAGCTTGTTCATCCTGCTTTTGTATAGAACCCAGGACCAACAGCACAGGGGTAGCACCACCCACCATGGGCTGAGACCTCCCACATAAATTACTAATTAAGAAAATGTCCCATAGGCTTTTATACGGCTAGATCATTTTCTCAATGAGGTTCCCTCCTCTCAGATGGCATTAGCTTGTGTAAAGTTGACATAAAACTATACAGCACATGGGGTTTATACAACCTTTCATATAGACACAGATAGACAAGGAAAGGCATGCAGAACCTTCTAGAGCCTCTCTCTCAGCGGACAATAACCAGCACTTCTAAGAACGGATCATCACACACATGGCAGTGGGCAAAGAGACACGTTGTTGGTGGTGTTGTCCTTCTATCAATCAGGGGCAGAGCAGATGGCAGTCCCCTCTTCATCCTAGCTTGATGCCTGGCTTGGAGGCCAGAGAAGTTTTATGCCTAGGACACATAAAAAAAAAAAATCAAATCCAGGCAGTGCAGCATAAAAGGAAGACAGACAGAAACCTGCTTTCTACCATGCCTTGAGGTGCAGTCAGGGAAAGAGGCCCTCAGACCTGCCTTCTGCCCCACAGCACACATGAGTGGGCCATCGACACACAGAGCACCTGCTACCACCCAGCACAGCGTTGGAGGAGGACACAGACCTCTGGGCCACCATGCCACCTATAGACCTGCCCTCCAGCGCACAGCACAGGCAGACCATAGACACCCACTTTCCGGAGCTGTCACCCAGGAGCCCACCAGCCACATGCCCAGCCTGCCCTGGAGGCCACCACAATGTGCAAGTATGTGGTGGTCAGCTTGGAGAGAAAGAGAAGGGGAGTGGCTTGAGCATCGGAAAGCAAGATGGAACTGGAGGCTCAAGGGTGGAGAGGAGGAAAAACCTGCTGTGAGTGGCCAGCCCCACCACATGGGGCCATGGTGAAGTCCCAGCCCAAGCTGCCACTGAGGGCCAGCCATGTCTGAGTCTGTGGCTACACAGTGGCAAGGGTCAGTGTCAATGTCCTTGACTCATATTAGCACTAGAGAACATGGGGACATCCCTGGTCATAGCAGCCACTGGGGACCACATAGATGTCCCGGAGCTATGCAAAACTGGCCCCACCCCTCACTGGCTGCTGTGCTCTGGAGACCTGTGTTACCTCACCAGCTGCAGCACTTAGAAGAGTGGGCCCTTCACCTCTCCTGGGCAGTACAGTAGAGCTGGCCCTGGTGGAGGGGGCACAGGTGATCCAGCCCCAAGGGCAAGACCATGGGAGATCTGGCACCACTACCTACCTACCTTGAGGTGTCATGGGTATGGGGGAGATGCCCTCCGCCTCCCACAGCAGTTAGGAGAGCTGGCCTTGAAAGCATGAGAGCAGGGGGTCTAGCCCTGTTCCCTGTAGCACTCGGGTCCAGCATCTCACCTGGGCAGCACAGTGGAGCTGGCCCTGATGACAAAGGCACAGGTGAGCCAGGCCCAAGGCTGTGAGAGCAGAAGAGCTGACCCAGCCCCTCCCTGGCTGGAACACTCGGGTGATGGGGCCCCCAACCTTGACTGGGCAACCCAGCCAGTGGAGCTGGCTCTGGAGGCATGAGTGAAGGTGAGCTGGCCCCCAGGGCACGAGAGCAGGAAAGCTGACCCTGCCTCCTGCCAATGGCAGCATTGGCTGGCTTAGCTGGAGCAGGGCTACACAGATAGCCGTGGTGGCGCAGATAGGTAGGGGAGGGCAGTGCACTGACCAGCTCAGCTACCAACCAGGCCCAGGTCCAGAGTTCTGAGTTGGCCCATTTCAAAATCTATACATCTGTGAATGGCGTGAAAGGGCCGGTCCTGCTGATGCAAAGCTGCAGGATCTCCATGACACAGGGCAACTACAGCCTAACTGGGAGGAGTCCCGGTGAGGATCCAATATTAATGGTGTCACAGAAGCCAGAAATCTGAAACCAGAGTAATGACTCATTGCAATGAACATTTGCAAATGAAGATGTGTGGACAGAGGGCTATACTATGGGACACACCGTGGCATACCACAGTTTCCACAATGAGATGTTTTCTACACTTGTTTTTTGTTGTTGTTGTTGTTGTTTGGTGTGTGTGTGTGTGTGTGTGTGTGTGTGTGTGGTGGAGGTAGGTGTGTTTTGGAGGGGAGGCTCCAAAGGCAAAGGGCAGATATGAGGAAATGAGTGGGAATAGGGGGCATGATGTGAAACTCACAAGAATCAATAAAAAGTTTTTTTACAAAAAAAAATAAAACAGAAAGAATGGACAATCAACAAATCTGGCATAACAGAGTCTTTATATCAAAAAAGATCAAATCTCTAGCTCATAATCATAAATAATAAACTTTAAAATATTTATACCCCTAGCAATAAGATGACAGAATAATAAGAACTTTGCAAAAACAGAATTTTATTACATGATCTTAGAATAAGAAGACTTTCATACATAATAAAGGAAATGACCATTAAAGTAAAAGCATGCTCAAGAAAGGACACCATGGATGAAAATGAAACTCAAGTTCCAGACTGGAAAACACTTGCCAATAACACTGACAAACAGATGCACAGCTTTCAAAATATTTACACACCAGTAACAAAGAGAAATACAGTAGAACAGTGAGCTATGAATATATACATACAAGTAATTGAGAAAAGTGAAACGTACACACCACTGAGAAGAAAACATGCTTGGCATTAATAGTACTTCAGGCAAAAAATACTAAGCCACCTCCTTCTTCACATTGTCCCAATCTTATTTTCAAGCTTTATTTTATTCTTTAATTTCTGTGCATGTTCGGGGAACAAGAGTTCCAGTGGCCATGGAAGCCAGAAGATGGCTTTGGATTGCCTAGAGCCAGAGTGTTAAGTGGTTACAAGCCTTTCAGTGTAGTTGCTGGGTCTTCCACAAGAACAGTACCCATGTGCTCCTAACCACCAAGCCATCTTTACAGTCCACAGCTCAAAACATTTGTGTTCAATAATGCACCATTATGATGAATTGAGGAAATAGATATCTTTATGTGGTATGAATGGATGAAAATGTTATTGAACTTTTTTTTTGCTTTGAAAAATAATTTGGTACACCCTACTGAGTCTATCAGAAACATGTCTTGAGATAAAAAGTTCTATTTCTGCATATTTTTATTCTCATAAGAGGTTAAAATGTAATCTATTCATATAATGAGTGAAAGTACTTAGTATGGCAACATGGATCAGACATGGTAAAGACACTTGTCATCAAGCCTGATGACTTGAGTTTGACCGCTGAGACCCATACGGCAGAAGGGAAAAACCAACTTCCACAAGTTTCCCTCTGACCTCCACACATGGCATACACATACACACACACACATACAAGACTAAAATCAATCAATCAATCAATCAATCAATCAGAAAACATTTAAACATGAACTTTAGCTTGGTGGGTGGTGTGGACTAGTGGTAAAGTACTTGATAAGCAGACATGAAGTGCTTCGTTCTGCCAAAACAATGTATATAACAATTTGAGTTAGATTTACTTGTTTTAACATGGAAATACATCAAAGGTATATTTTGAGAAACTGCTTCCAATCAACAAGAATATCCAGGACTGACGGACATCTACTTTGTAGTGAGAAATCTGGAATGTTGGTTTCTTTTAAAAAACAGAAATATGAGATCCAAGATGGCTGCCACGAGAGAACACTGTGTCTGAGGAGTAGGAGAGCAGAAACAACGCAGCGACCAGGAGACTGAACTCTGGGACCTAAAACAGCATTGTGAGTGCCAGGTGAGAGGAACTCCTACGGTGAGAAAAT
>CM053763.1:77136470-77193301 GCA_028658305.1 Pachyuromys duprasi | reverse complement strand
CCAGCCCTGAGGAGACAGGATAAGCTGGGGTTGGATGGAAGGGAAGGAGGTCCTCCCCTGTTGGTGGACTTGGAGGGGGCGGGGAAGAAGGAGATGAGGGAGGGAGTGGGAGGGTAGGAGGGAATGGGGGAGGGGGCTACGCCTGGGATTCAAAGTACCTAACCTGTGATTGAGATAAAAATAAATAAATTTAAAAAAACAGAAATATTATAAGGATATGTTTTAGTTTTAATCTCAGGTATGGGGAGATGGGGCTTCTTCACAGCAGATTAATATGATTTGCCTTGTGCTCTAGCAGGGGGTGTGGTTTTGCCAGCTGCAGATAGTTTCTGCAATTATGTGATGTTTGGAATTCTGGTGACTTTTCAGAGGGTGTATAAACGCTAAGGCCCCAGGCGGTAAGGTGGGTTGTTGGCTGCTATTGGTCATGGTTTGTTAAGTAGTTGTTTGAAAAGAAGATATTGAATATCCTGAGGGTGAAGATCAAACTTGCCCCAAGGAGATAGATGCCCCTGATCAGCAGGAAATAGCCTAACGATAACATTGCCCCCTTTCTAACCCCTGACTATATTCAGGGATCTCTTTCCTCGCTTTCTTTTTTCTCTCATATCTGGTGTTATGGGGGTTAGAAAGGGAAAATAAAAGGGGGGAGGAGGCTGGAAGAAAGAACCCACTAAGTAGCAAGCACCAGTTACATACCTTAACAATAGGAAATCCAGACTGAGGAAAGTGTTGCTGTTGCTTTTTCAGTCATTGGGAACAAACAAAATAAAATCCAGTGGATGCACATGCAGAGCACTTGAAAGGCAGAGGTGGGTTCTAAGTTTGGATACTGTCCGAGCTACAAAGAAAGTTCAGGCAAGCCTGACCTACACAGACAGACCCATGTCAAAAATAAAATAAAATAAAATAAAAAGAAGAAGAAGAACCCATACTCTAAAATCAAAAACACAAAGGAAGCCCTTCGCACCTAGATATGGTTTTCAGGACACAATTCAAAGAGGAGACCTAGGCTGTGGTCCTGGTGAATGAAGGAACTAGAAACTAGGGAATAAGGAGCAGAATCTCACAGAGAACTCTCTGATCAGACCAGACCTGAGTGAAGATAGTGTCTGAGGAGGCAATCTCAATATGGGCTTCCTTCCTCATGGTGTACCTCTTTACCGCAGTGCTAATTCTACGCTCAAGAGATCAATGTGATGAGACAAGCTAATATGGCCAAGTAATCTGAGAGTGAAACAACCTTGAGGGAATTTCAAGATGTTCCTCTAAGTGGGGTAGCATGCCTCATTGATGAATGGAGTCAACCACATAAATAAGGTATTGTTTGCTAAATGGTTGATGGGCTAGAGAGCATTGTGTACATTTTGAAAGTAGCATATAGGGACACAATTGTAAGCAGGCTGTGGAGTCAGTTTCGCGGCCTTTATTGTGAGTGAAACGAAAATACATTCATCTGATGCTTAGCTGTCAACCCCAAAAGAAGTTGCCCACGTAAAGGAAGAGTTATAACAGGAAAAGACATGAAAATACTGTATAGCTGTGGTAGTTTGCGTAAGAATGCCCTGTCCCATATATTTGAATGCTTTGTCATCAGCAAGTGGAATTACTTGGGACCTTATGGAAGGAAGCATGTCACTGGGGGGTGGACTTTGAAGTTTTGAAAGCCCAAGCCAGGACCAGTCTCACACTCTCTGCCTATTGATCAGGATGTAGATCTCAACTACTTCTCCAGCACCTGCCCGCCATGCCTCCAACCATGATCTCCACCATCATGAAACTGTAAGCAAGCCTCCAATAAATGATTTCTCTTAAAAGAGTTGTCATGGTCATGATGTCTCTTCATGGCAACAGAACAGTGACTAAGACACTAGAAAATCAGCCTCTCGTTTGTCATAAAAAAAAAAAACCAGAAAAATATGGAGGATGCAATGGAGGTGTTGTCTTGTTTCTTACTGCTTAAAGGATGTAAGAAAAAGAGAGTATAAGTTACAACTGTGTTGAAGAGCCCTTTCTGGGATCCAAAAGCAAATAATTGGTCAGTGAAAAGAATGTGACAGAGTGTTTGCTCGGCTCGGGCTAGCGGCAGCTGCTTCAGCCACGAGGGGCCGGCAGCAGCGGGGTTGGCAGCTAGTGGGTGCAGCGCTCCCAGGTGTTCGCGATGGTAAGGAGGAGTTTACCCCTCAATCCTAAGCCTTTTCTCAATGGGCTGACAGGAAAGACAGTGATGGTAAAACTTAAGTGGGGAATGGAATACAAGAGCTACCTGGTCTCTGTAGATGGCTACATGAACATGCAGCTTGCAAATACAGAAGAATACATAGATGGGGCATTGTCTGGACATCTGGGTGAAGTTCTAATAAGGTGTAATAATGCTCTTTATATCAGAGGTGTGGAAGAAGAGGAAGATGGGGAAATGAGAGAATATCATCTTGGGGGGGAATTTATATGTATATATATGTATTTCTATACAATAAAGAATTGGTTTTTTTTTTCAAAAAAAAAAGAATGTGATAGAAGCGATAGAATACAGGCCTCAGGTTCAGTCTTTGATGTAGATGAAGAGAAAAACCATGATTCAGCATGTGGATGGAAGCCTCGGTGCCAGCCAGCACAGGACACTGATAATCAGGGAACATTAAGCATCTGAACTGCTTGCATTGAAAAGGACTCAAACACGGAAGAAAAGAGGCTCTCGCAGACTAACTGGTGAAGCTTTGGAACATGGAGGTACAGGAGATGAGTCTGAGTGATATGGAAACAGGAAAACCCAATAACATATGTAAATAAATACCCATTCCTCCTTGAGACAAAGGCTGCATAACCTGAGGAAATATGAGGGGAAGCGGTCTCCAATAGACCAACACATAAAAGCCATGATTCAGGAACCTAACAAAACTCTACGATTCAGGAAGATCCAGAAACCTACAAGATCCGCAAGGCCCTCCCCAAAATCTTTCCAAGGGTCTTGATCAGGTTTGTTTTCTCTACCAGTTAAAAAATTAAAGGGCAGGAAAAAAAATCTCAAGCACAACAGGTAACAGCTAGGGAAATTGCAAACATAGCAAACAGAAGCAGACAGAATCAGCAATCGAAAAAAGGCCTCTATTAGGGGTGAGGAAACACAATAGGCACACAGGGAAAAGACCCTCTACAAAGTAGAGCAGGTACTCTGGAGTCCATTCCATCTACCCCTTGGGGGCTGGGAGTTTTTAAAGTGTGGAAGGTCTTCTGTAGCACTCATTTTTAAACATTTTTATTTGGGTTTCCTTAAGTCCTCTCCCTTCCAACCTCCCAACCCTACATAGGAGAGAGAAGGCTAATGGGGTACAGACCCCTTTACTTCTCCCAGCTGTTTAGAGTCAAAGGGTTCTTTTAGGGCCATAGCCAATCTCCATCAACAACAAATGCAGCCAGCAGTCTACTCCAGGCCCCTGCGCCTAGAAGAATATTTTTCTGTCTGTCTGTCTGTCTGTCTGCTCCAAACAGCCACACGCCACTTGTCATACCACTTGCTACATGCCACCACAGCAGGCCACACTTTCTCTTTCTGGGCTCTCATATTTATAGCCTGAGAGCCCTAGACCATGGCCCTCTCTGCCGCATGATGCAAGCTGTCAGCAGCTGTCAAAAGCCACACCCCGCACATGACAATTATCAGCTGTGGACAAATTAAAGCCCAACTGAAGTCCCACACTTGAGATTAAAACAAAAACATATTTACATACCATAACTGAACTTACAAAGAAGCCAAAATTTCCATTACAGCCTTCCTCTTCTAATTAGGATTAGTTGGTTTGAAGAAAGATGGGATAGCTAATTGACTCACATTTTCACAACAGTGAAAATGTGTCCTAACCCAGCATTGAACTTGCTGAGTGAGTCCATCAGCGGGGAACCTACAGACAGGAGAAAAAGCCCACACACTTTTGTTTTAAGCTGCCAGGCTTTTGTCTCAAGTCAGGAGAACGAGGAAGAAGCTGGCCATCTTTGAAGTTTCCATATTTATTACCTAGTCATGGCCCCTCTCCCTACCTGTCAACCTACCAGAGAATCTGTCTAATGCCTGAAACCTCCTGACATCAAGTTGTATTGAAGCCTCCAGACGTGCAGCTGTCATGTATCATCACCCATACTGCACTGGGCTTCTCTCTCAGGTGCCTTCTGTGTGCCCACACTTCCTTCTCAAGGTCATGGCCTTTCATTCTTTAATTATTATTGCATATAGACATATAACCATATAATGAACTTGCTAAATTTGTGTAATGTTGCTAATACGCATATGTGATTAGGGCTGACTTCTGCAATTGGATAATCTTTCAGAGTTCTCATCCATGAAGAAGACGAATTTTCCTTTTCTCAGCAACCATTGATTTGTAGCTATTACTCTTGGAGCAGGGCCATGTGAGGGAAGAAATGATGTGAATACAGCACTCATGTATGAAATTCTCTAAATAATTAAATACATACGTAAATAAGAACTTAAGTACTGCTGTTACTGTGATAAATGACAAAAGGGTAATGCTTTCTCCTAAGATCAGAATCCATGAACAGAGCATCTTTCCCTACTCCTCTTCAGTATCAAAAGGAAAGTCAAGAACTATAGCTGTGGATAGAAAAAATAAAGGAACTTTTGTGTTTTGTTTTGTTCTATATTTCTTTTAATAAACACTATAATTTGTAAAAAAAAAAATCCAAGACATCTACACATCTACAGAACAGTTTCTAGAACTAGTTGCTAGGATCATGAATACAAATGACAACAAATGCTGGCATAGATGTGGAGAAAGAGGAACTCTTGTAGACCATTAGTGGAAATCAACCTGGAAGTATCTCTAAAACCTAGACACAGAACTACCATGTGGCCCAGCCATGTCACCCCTGGCATATACCCAATGAGCTTTACATCTTACCACAGAGATACTGTACATATGCTATCTTCTTCTGCCTTGATTCACAATAGCTAGGAAATAGAATCCCTCAAGATGTCTATCAGCTCGTGACTGGATAAGGGAAATGTGGTACATATACACAATAGGATATTACTCAGTTGTGAAGAAAAGTGATATCAAGAACCATGCAGAATGTAGTGATTTTGGTAGGAATGGGCTTATGGTGCTCAAATATTTGAATGCTTGGGCCCCAGCTGGCTGAACAGTTTAGGAAGGATTAGAAAGAGTTGTAAGAGGAGGTTTGTAACTGGGGGTGAACTTTGAGATTTCAGAATCCCATTCTCAGTTAGTTACTGCTCTGGCCCCATCCTTGCCTGCTGCCACCATAGTTGTGGACTCTAATCCTCTGAAGCTGTAAGCCTCCAATAAACTCTTCTTTAAGTTGCTTTTCATGGTGCCTTACCACAACAAGAGATACATACCAAAGACACAGGTAAATGGATGGAGCTAGAAAAAAAATAATACTGATAGGAGTCATTCAGGCAAATCACAGCGAATCCTAGATTCAATATTTTTGCCTGTAACAGGACCTTGAGTACATGTGGAAGCTGGAACACTAGGAAATGAAGTAATGAGTGCAAACATCCAATAGTTAAAAACAAGTAAGGAAAAAAAAAGATACTGGGTGCAGAAAGGTTTAAGCCTAGAGTCCGGTAGCTAGGGATGCTTGCAGGAGATTTAACCAGAATGAAGTGTACATGAAAAAGCTGCATGGAAACGTGTGATCTTCCAAGCCCAGACAAATTTCAGCTACAGGAGACAATAGGACATAGGTGGCCTGAAAGGGGAGTCAGGAATATACTTGAGGTTAAAAGTCCAAGTGGGGATAGGGAGGTTGGGGGGAGCAGACAGTTGAGGTATAAACAAAACTAAGGGTATATGAAACCATACATATAAAAACACATTATGGAACTCCGCTAGTTTATAAGTTAATTAATATATAATATATTTTCTAATTTATTTTTAACTTTATCATTAAAATGTTGCATTTTTAAATCACACACACACTATATATATATATATAAATTTTTAAAGGGGTTTTAACAGAAGGATCTTTAAGGGTGGACAATACTGCTCCCAGAATATCAGAGTTATTAAATGAAAACCTCAGCATCCGATATGGGATACCTTACTCTAAGTTACTAGTCAGGGAGGCCCCCGAGGCAGACAAAACCACACTAGGTATTGCCATTACTCTTGGTTTCCCACCACAAATAGCTAATACCCTATTGCTGAAGACACCACTCACTTTGAAGGCAGGACAAAGAGAAGTTAACCCGGAACTTACCAGGAACCCTTCTCCCTGCTGGCCAGCTTACATTGTGTCAGAAGGTGCTGTGCAGCTTTCTGGAAGAGAAAGGCATCAATGACCTTACCCAGCAATGGAGCCTTTGTAATACAACACTGACCTGCTAGCAAAATATACTCACTTCTGCAATAGTGGTGTGATGTTTTGAGTGGTAGCCAACTACTTTCTGAGTGGATATGAAGCCTGCCAACTACTTTCTGAATGGATATGAAACAGTAAAGATGTTGTGTCTAATACCATAAACCTTGCCAAATGCCCATGACTAGGAGATCCGTACTGTTGCTGTTTTGATAAATGGTCATATTATCAAACTACTTTCTAAATATTAGTGTTTATACCCATAGATTTGTGTTGCTTAACTTTTGTCAGAGGAGCTCCTTCTACGGTGGGTAGAAGTTAATGCGTTGACTCGTAACTACTTAAAATTCTGAGTATAAATAAGACCGAATTCTCAGCTGTGGATGGCTCATCGATATCAACCTCCCACCTTGGAGGCTCAGGAAACATGGTGAAAGAGGAAGCAGAAAGAATGTAAGAACTTGTGGATGGGAAGGAGAGCTGTGAAATGCTGACTTCTGGTCTTGATATGGATTTTGTGTGCATTAACTCGCAGCAGCTGTGGTTGCTGGCAGAGTATCAAGCCAATCAAAATTCCAGCATGAATGCTAAGGGCCCCCAGGGCACTGTTCTTATCAGAGAAGCTATCGGCAGTTGATGGCTATGGAGAAAGGGACAGTCACCCTGTTTAGTGGATGTGGCCACGAACTGGTTGCTCATAACCCAGTTGATGGCCCTATACCTATGCCATACAGATAACACTGATTGGACTCATGGGTTATTAATAACATAACAAAATTAAAAGAAGACATGAAACTGGGAGGGAGAAGGGGTGTGGGCACAGGGAGAATTGGAGGGAGGGATAATGGATAGATAATACCAATATAGATTCTATAAACATAAGCAATTCACAAATAATAAAAAATTTAAAAAACAAAACGCCAGTTCTTTCTGATTTGATGTGTAGAATCATCATAGCATCAGGTGGCTCCTTTTACAGACACAAATAAGCAGATTCTAGCAATTTTAAAGACAACCAAAGGAAGTAAAATAGGTTAACACAGTTCTGCTAAAGGAGGGAAGTTAAAGGACTTCCCTGTGATCGCCAGCGCTTTAATCACTATCACAGCATATCTGAGAGAAGCAACCTAAGGAAGGAGAGGTTTGCCTTGGCATGTGTTTTCAGAGGAATTCCAGCCCACCACAGTGAGGAAAGCCTGGCAGAATGGCTCTGTGGTGACAGACGTGTGGCAACTTACAGGACATAAAATACAGAATGCAGGCAAGAGCTTCAAAAGCCTCTTCCTGCTGTCCAGGCTCCACGCCACAAAAAGTCCATATCCCTCGGAATAATGCCACAAGCTGGTGAGAAGCACTCAAGGTATGAGGCCATGGGCAACATAACATACTCAGGTCCTGCTGCCCACTATCTAATTTTAAAACCTACCACAAACCCACAGTAAACATGGTGGTGTGGCATTGGCAAAAGAACAGCCCCACAGATGATTGAAAAAAACGAGAGCCCAGAAATAGTGCCACACAAACTTAGATGCATACATAGGTAATTCAGTGAGAGAGGATAATCCCTTTAACAAATACTGTTGGAACAACTGAATACCCGTACATGAAAGAAAAGAATAACCTTAATATATACTTTATAGCATTTATAAACCTAACCCAAAAGGGGATCATAGACCTAAATTTAAACACAGAACCAATAAATAACCCAGAAGAAAGCTTGGGGTGATTCCCATGCCCTTGAGTGTGTCCATAGTAGATGCTATTCACAGCACAAACAACATGGGTAAAAACTGAACACATTATCCAACAGATTTCAAACATCTGCTTGCAAAAAGAATAAAAAGAGAAACACAGTGGGGTATGATGGTGCTCACCTGCAATCCCAGCACTCAGGGAGGCAGAGACGGGTGGATCTCTGTGAGTTAGAGGCCAGCCGGGTCTACAAAGCAAGGCTAGGACAGCCAACGCTACGTAGAGAAGCCCTCTCTCAGAAATAAAAAGAAGACAAATCACAAATTAATTTATTATTTTTAAAGGACTTACAGACCAGATGTCACATATTAAATCAGAATTGTACCAATAATAGAGAAAAAGCATCCAAAAGCCAATTTTTTTAAAACATTAAAATTTTAAATGAGCCAACGAAGTGACCAGATACTTCTCCAAAGAAGGCATGTCAATGGCAAAGAGCATCTGAGAATATTTTCCATATAGGTCACTAAGAAACTACAGACCAGCCACAAGCTACAAAATATAAACTAACCCCCTGTTAGCACCTATTAGAATGGCTAAAAAATTAAACTGATAAGAGCTGCAACATTTACAAAGATGCAGAGCAACTAGAACCCTCCGAAGCCACTGCTAAGAATGTAAAACAGTACCGTTGATTTAAAAAACCCTCTATGCAATATTTCCCAACCTCCCTGTTGTTGAACATAAATTTTATCAGGATTAATATTGTTTATTATCATTTGCCTTATAATTATTAGGGTGGTATTATTTAATCCACTATCACAACTAATGAGACATAGACACCTGTTAGATTTTATAGTTGCCTTATTTACCTTGGACAGATATTTCCACCTATGCTATGTCAATAACCTCCCTGTCCACCTCCTGGACCTCATCCAATGCCATCCGCCTTAACCATTCTTATCTGGGCTACTGTCCATCCATAATCTTACATTCTTTATCTGGGCCTTTCTACGCCATTATTGGAGTCCTTCCTCCCAGCTCATATGGTTCCTTCTCCATGCTAACTCATTGTGGTGTCCTCTTCCTCTTCTCTTTGCATCTGTCTGTTTCTCATGATCCTCCTGAACCCAAAGCTGGGAAGCGTTAGCCATGCCTATCCCATTAAGCCCTCCCAGGTTTTAGGCCTTTTAATCAACCAATCAGGAATGATGTCTAAGGCGGGTTTACACAACAACTATAGGGCAGTAACCAGATCTTGAGGGCCAGTAATTAGCATCGAAATACAAGCATTTAGACCAACCTCCAATACTTCCTAATACTGAGACCCTTTAACACAGTTCCTTATGTTGTAGTGACCCCCAAACATAAAAAAATTCCACTGTTATTTCATAATTGTAATTTTACTACTGTTATGAATTGTAATGTGAATATCTGATATGCAACCCTTGTGGGGGTTGTGACCCAAAGGTTAAGAACTGTTCTATAGTGAAACAGATCCAAGGGGTCCACATTTCCCCTTGGATCTGTTGGCCAGAGGTTAAATACTGTTAAAATCTCCATGTCATAAGTCCTTACTGTAAGCACCCTTCGGTGCTTGGTTTCCTTTCAGATAAGCTAAGCTACTGGGGATTCGGATCTTTTTGACCCTTTGGTTGACAGCTATCAAATCTTCCCCTTGTGCTGATTGCCTTGAACTGGGAGATGTCACCCAAATGCCTCTTCCCTAGACAATCAACCAGACTGTCACATAGCAGCTTAACTGATTTGAACACAGCAGAGGTATACAGGGAGGCCCATGCAGGTTACAAGAACACCGCAATCACAGTTTCTGATCTGCATGGGGTGGGGTGGGGGGAGGCATGATCCAGTGGCAACCTCTCCAGATACAGAGACTTCATATGGATTGTTAGCCTCACGAGGGAGAGGTGGCTCTGGCCATCCTCCACAAGGAAGAGGGCACCTCCTTGTGGTGGGTGCTTGTGGAAGGCCTGTGACTGGTGAAACTGGAAGCTGTCACAGGCTGTGCATGCCCCTCTTCTAGCAGATGAGTGGGCTGGCTTTCACTGTTTGAGGATCATTACCTTCCTGCAGGCTTCTCTCAGATGCATCAACCTCCACACTAAAGGCTTTTCCTGAATGGTTTTTATGGCCTACTCCTGATCTTTGTCCCAAATAGAAGTTTAGCTGCTAACACTGTGAGTAGAAAAACTCCTTAGCTTTCAGTCCCAGGAACCAGATGGCAGAAGCCAGAAGGTGGATGCAAAGGACTGCCATGACAGCATGTCTCTGAGCCCATAGATGATGGGTCTGTGGCCCACTTAGGAGCCAGGGGGCCACAGAGGAGCATGACAAGGGGTGACAGGAGCAGAGACTGTTAAGACTAGGAAAGAGGGCATGGACACTAGGATAATAAGGACAGCAGAAAGCTGAAGAGAACAGGAGGCAAGAGGCTGTGAAAGGCCAAGATGGTGAGAATGAGTCCTGAGAGTTCCAGCGAGCAGGGCTGGGCTAAGAACCAAGAATTCCAATGACTGCGGACCAGGGAGCATCATGATCCCTAGCAGGGCTGCTAGCTTCCAGGGCCCAGGATTTGTCTCAGTACTTGACAGTTGAGCTATAAGATCCAGGTCTCTGTGTCTAAAATGACAAGCCTCAGGCTTAACAACCCTGGCCCCAAGCCTCTGACACTCTTGAATTTGGGGGTTCAAGTCTTGGGGAAGCTGCTCTGCTTTTTCATGGTGTCTGTCCAAATGTACACAGGATTCCTGACAGCCAAGTTGTGGTTTCTTTTAAAGTTAAGCGTGCACTTGCCACCAATCCTACTCCAAGGAATATACCCAGGTTAATTGAATACATACATTCACCTATACACAGGCGCTTGTAGAGGCCAGATTCATCCTGATGGCCTCCCATTGATGAATCCTTGCTCATGAGAAAATTACTATGCATCAATGAAAAGGAACACGATTCATATGACAATGTAGACTGATGTAAATCCACTCTCACAGATTAAAAACATAAGAAGTTAAATCCTCTGGGTTATATACTGTACCATTCCATGCATATAGGGACTGTAGGGGAAGACAAGATGGTGGGAAGAAAGTTAGTAATTACCTAAGGTTGGGAGAAGGAGCTGGCACACACATACACACACACACAAAATCCTGAGTTGTAATATGGTGTTAGATGTATTATTCTGTGCATCTTACAAGTCCCATTTTACTGTCTAAATTACAGAATCCAACCAGAGCGTTAGGGGCTCCCATATGAGAGAGCAGGCTGCGACAAATTATTTTGGCTGAATCACAAATGTATGACATAGTCACCTGTAGTGGACAGAAAGAGGGATTATGGTATCAGTAGTTCACCTGATGCTGTGAGACTAAAGACAAAAAGAACTATACATATATTATGCTCTATCCGTCATTTTTTCATCAGGGATGTAAGTCAAGCAATCTGAAAAATGCTTTATGGAAACTGTATGGTAGAACAAATATGACAGTTAGGATGCTAGAAGGTAAAGAATAATGAACAGTTTGCGATGAACAAGAATGAGTGTTAGTGTAAAGTCAGGCTTCTTTTATATATGATGGACGATTGATAGACGGGTCAATAGATTATCAACAAACAGGTTTGTCAACCCATAAACATGTGTGTTCACATATGCATGTTCACAAATGTTCAGGTTCTGGCCTATGATGTCACAGAAGCAGCAATATCCCCACAGCAATCGGCATCAGCTAGTATTTGAATACATTTAAATACTGCCTAGGCCCTATATGATGGGGGGGGGGGGTTACATCATGAATCATTCTGGATGAGCCTGGAGAAACCTCTCCTGGTGCCAGAAACAGCAAAAGCATCCAGAGAAAGTCCGGGCATCCCAAGGCCAGCACAAAGCCAGGCAGAGTGCCCACAGCAGCGACTGGGCAGGTAGGCAGCCAAATAAAAGCAGAGGTGTTGAGTTAGGATCGAAAGAGAAAAGCAAATACCCACTCAGGACTGGCAGTAGATGACAGAGAAGGTGTAGCTCTTCCCTGCAAAAGGATTTTAAGCAGTAAGGGTAGCTAAAATAAGGGACACAGAACATCACCTTTAGAACATCATGGGAAGAATGGCTGCCAACAAATTCGGCACAGGGTGCAAAAGTTTAGAATGAAAGGGATATTTGTCTGGTCCCCAAGTGTCTCTCCTGAATGTGCATTAGATGCAAAAGGGGAAAATGGTAACTTAGCAGTAGAGAAAACCATCAGACGTGAAACATCCAAAGTTCTCACCTCCAGTAAGAAGCTGAGTGCATCATGGTGTGATGTAATGAGAACATGTGTCACATTCTCCAAGCCCAACTTTACACAAGGCACTTGAGGGATACTGACAAAATTCTGGACCAACACAGGCTCCAGCAGACAGGGAGACCCAACTGGATCTCGGTCTTGAGAAGGTGTGCGAATATTTACAATGTGGTAGTGATGCTGATTCTTACTTTTGATCACTGCACTGAGATTTACCACTTGGAGAACTCAGTGTGACTTCTGCAATGGTCTCCATTCCCAGCTCTTACACATCACAGAGATGAACACCAAAGGTACGATACTGAGGTAAAGATGTCAGACTCAGTTTACTTCCTCCCCGGTGGAATTCTACAAGAACAACACTGTGGCTGCAGAGAGCCTGAGGGGTAGCCACAGAGGGAAGGGATGTGAATGAACAGTGAAGGGCTGGGAAGGGAATATTTGCGGATGCTAAGGACGGGACGTTCCAGGGATGAGGACCATGGTTATGCACAATGGGTAAAATCCACATAATTTTACAGTTAGAAATAAATTATATGATTATGTAAATCATTACTCAATAATTATAAATTAAAATACCTAAGTTTTATGAGAAAAACAGAAAGTACACAAGTCTTTAAAAAAAAGAAAGAAAGAAAAGAAAACCCAGTGTTTGTGTATAAAAGTGTCTGTGCGCATGTCTGCATGTTCCCAGGGCCAGTGAACAGAGTGCTGTAATGAGGGTAAACCGCCAAAATGAACATTATCTTTTATTCCAATATTCTAGTTTTTAAGAAAAATTTATCTGAACACTACATATACAATTACATTTAAACTGTGGCAGCAGCTACTGGTAGGGCTTCTCTGCCACACTGGGTGAGTACTGGAGATAGCAGGGTGAAAGTCTTTGTGCCCATCCCATAACCAGGTGGCTTTCTTGATAGTGGGCACTTGCCGTCTCCCTGGCACTGAGAGCAGCCTGGTGTCTGCAAAGCTGTGCAGACTTTTGGGTCCCGCTTGTATCTATTGCCCCTAGTGGTGAACCTGAGCAACTGCATTGTCTTCTAGCTACAGACTTCAGAGGGTATCCCAATCAATGTCAAGGGCCCCAAACACTTAGCCAGGCTGGGACTGGGGCCTTAAACATGGACGGTCCAGGAAGTCAGATGCCTCTGGATATTTGGCTCAAATGACTAGTTGCTGCAGCATCCAGAGTATACTCAGAGCAAGACCAGGATAACCACAATCCCTAGCTTTGCTCTAGTGCTGCCCTCCTTCCAGAGGAAAGAAAGTACAGAACAGTGGTTTTCAACCTGTGGGTTGTGACCCCCACAAGGATTGCATAGCAGATATTTACATTGTATCCTACCAGTAGTAAATTACAGTTATAAAGTAGCAACAAAAATAATTTTATGGCTGGGGCCCCCAGCCACAATCCCACAACGTGAGGAATTGTGTTAAAGGGTCACAGTGTTAGGAAGGTTGAGAACCACTGCTCTAGAAGAAGCAGAGGCTCTGGCACCTGGATGGATAGACCAAAGGCAGATGTGCCATTCTCAGGCCTTTCTTAGCCATAGCTGTGCAGCTACTGGCCATTCTGTCCGCCTGTCTGTGGTGACCCAGCCTTCATGGATCACTCTCAGAGCTGTCTCTGTTCAGCTGTTATTTAGGCTTAGAATTAAGGGTCAGAACTAGAATCAAGATAAGGGCTAGACTGAGTCTTCTACAGTAGGTCTCCCTAGAGTTCATGGACTGGACATTGACACCACAAGGGGCACTGGCCAGCCCAGTGTTCCTGGTGAGAAGCAACGAGGGCATGGAGAAAAAGAACTCCAGGTGTCCCAGTTCGGGGCAGAAGGACCACACTACATCCTTACCTGTCCTTGGGCCTGCCCACCAAATGCCACCTGGCCCACCCAATGCCGCACTGCCCAGACCCTGTTTCATTTCCCGGATGCTCCCTTCTTTTCTACCAGAAACAGTCTGGCCCCTCCAGGTAGCTGGTCAGGGTAACTGCTAAGGGGGTGGAGGTGAAGGGCAAGGTAGGTGTGAAAGGCAAGGGTGGGGAGGAGGGCTGGCCTCCAGCCAGGCCAGGCGGTGTGGGAACAACGTGTCACTTTGTTTTCCTCCAGCGGAAGAGTGCTTTGATGTGTACATGGATAACTCATTCTTTCATAAACTTCCAACTTCTCCACAGACTTTGCCCTCCTCCTTGGAGCAGGGGCTCCCGTGGCTTGGACAGACCTAGTTGTTCCTTGCATGTGCCCTGTATGGATAATTGGCTTGAGTCTGCAGGAGAAAATGAAGCTCCCAAGGTTCTGTAAGTGGAAACCCCCAGAAACATAGCCCTATACCCATGCTGTCACTCACTGTGGTGCTTTTATTCAAACCTACCCAGTCTTTGTTTGGGGGGTAAAGCAGTTATACACTAGCTTAGGAACACAGGAAGTAGTATCCCCAGGCACTAAGGGAGCATCCTGAAGGAAGGGACCCTCAGGCCCAGTTGAGAGGAACAAGTAGGGCTACAGGCTGAATTCGAGCTCAGCCCTGACCCCTGGGCATGTCAAGTAAAGCACAGTGCCCTCAGGCTAAGGCAGGATTGGATCCCTTTCACTTGTTCTCTGTCTGGGTGGAGACACTGAGAACCAGTGAAGACAGCAGAGCTCTCCAGGGTCACACAGCCAGTCACAAAGCCAGGACTCAGAGCCAGGACAGTGCCGCTGGGCCAGCCACTCTGATTGGAGCCATAAGTAGATGAAGGCGGTGGTGGGATCGACAAAATGGGGCACCTCCAAGCCAAGCCTTTACCAGTGTCTTCTCTAGCCCTGGTTCTCCACCTCTTTCTTCTCTCTACACTGTAGCCCTCTTCATTGTTGCCTGAAATGGTGACTCTGATCTTCCTTGCGGTCCCTCCAGTTGTTAAAGTATCCGTGGAGCAGGGCTGAAACTATAGATTTGGGGAACTAAGGTCAAGTGAGTCAAAGCACTGTGGTGTAGGGAGTCTATGCCCACAATGGCCTTTTGAGGTAATCACTTCTACAGATGGGGAAACTGAGGCACAGTGATAATTGTAGATCACATGGCTGGTATCAGAACCCAGCTTCTAAGCCAGGCTGTGGGACTCTGTCTCATGCTGCCCAGGGTAGCATCAAACTCACCGACTTCAAATTCCTGATTCTCCTACCTCCCCTCCAGAGCGCTAGAATCATAGGGGTATGCCTCAAACACCTGACTATGTGTTTTATTTTTTTAATGGAATAAAAAATTGATGTGTCTTGGGAAAGCTGAAGGGGGCAAAAAAAAAAATGAGATGGCCACAGTATCCCAAGCAAGAGGGGTGAAGCTTGAGAGACAGAGCAAACACTAGGACAAACACACACACACACACACACACACACACACACAAACATACACACACACACACACCTTGATTTGCTCCTTCCTTTTCCTGAGCACCTGGTGCTGATGAGCCCCTCCTTCCATTTATAAACCTGGAGCTTGTCCTGGTGTGGTCCAGAGAGTCCAGAAGACTCTGAGGAGGAAAGCAGTCCTAATCCCTCTGTGAGGACATGGGGGTGGGAAAGGACTTTGTCCCTTGGGCTTTCTTCAGAGCTACTGGGACTGGGGCTGGTGCAGGGGGCTGACAGCTCTAATCTGAGGAGGAGCCTGATCCTTGGGGAAGGGATATGAATCCAAGGTGAGGGTAGAGAACTAAGACTTTCTGCCCCTTCCTGCAGCTCCCCTCCCAATCTCCTACCTGATGTGTCCTTGTCCCGCCTACCCTTATTTATAAACCACATGTCCCTGTGTCCCTGTCTGCCCTGCCTGTTTGTCCACAGCTTCAGCTGCTTCCCCTGATAACCCAAGGACCAGTTCTGGGGAACTGGGAGGGGCCCAGGGCATTCGGAGTTCAAGGATGCTTTGGCATGTCCCTTCCCCCATGGGGATTCATTCCTGCCTTTCTATGGATGTTGAAGAAGCTAACTAGACCTTGCTCAAAAGTGAACATGTAAAATTTACATGTTCTCATGTAAAATTTTCTGTTCTGTTATTGCCCAGAAGCAATTACTCCCTGCTTGGCCAACAGCCTTGAAGTCAGTTGAGGAAAGTGAGGCTCAGAACAGGATGTACACTGCCTGGACGTAAATAGCAGGGTGCTCTGAAGGCTTCTACTTCACCATCCAGCCTTTGTGCCCAGCCAATACACAGATGTGGAAAGAACTCCATCCCAGAGCTCCCCAGCTCCAGCAACCTGTCCCAGTCTGCCTTTTCTAGCAACCCTGGGCTTCCTGCTTAGCTGCTCTGATTTGTTCTTCGTAAAATGTAGCACGCCCTTTTGTTTAATACCCAGCAGACGGAATAGTGCCTGCCACCTAGTAAGAGCTTAATACGGATTTCTCAGACGTAATCAGTACGGAATCCCTCACTCTCAGCTCATTTATCAGCATCCAACATGGTAGTGTGTTTATAAAGTCCCTGGACAGCGCCACACACTGCAAGAGCATTGGAGGCCCCTCTGCTCACTACCCCAAAGGTTTCAGTTTGGGACCCCCAATACCCAGTCCCTTACTCCATTTTGAAGTTCATATGTACTGAGAACCCCAAACTCTGCAAGCAGTCCCCATGGCCCTTGCTCCCCAGGTATCTCCCTATGCCTTAGTACCCCCACTTAGCACCAGAGAAAACGGCATTCCTGCCCTCCCTTTGGGGGCCAGCCGGTAAAATCTGAGCCACAAAGACTCTTCTTCTCACCATTGCTCAATGATTGTCCCCATGTTCCTGGGAACTCAAAATGCCGAAAGTGGATAGGTAGAGCTGTGAGGGCTGCAGTCTAGGTAGGACAAAAGAGATGGCAATTGGCCCACGCACTGCAGTGCTGTGCAGACTGTGGGAAGACCTTTGAGGGACGGGGCTGAGCAGAGAAAGGCCCAAATCACCAGAGCAAGCATTAGCCAGAGCAAAAGTCAAACAAAGCTCAGGGCAAAGAGGAAGTTCTAGGCCACTGAGCCTCAGTTGACTTAGTCCAGATCCCTTCTCACTGGCCTCAGTTTCTCCTGTCACCCTCAGCTCTTATCTAACCCCACCTACAGATGTATCCATCCTACAATATGTGTGTGACCGGGTACCTTCTGCTCTCTGCCACACTGCTAATGGCTCACCTTCTTCTAGATCCATTAAGTCTCAGGACCTGCCCCATGGGAGATCAGAACCAGAAGATTAGTCTCCAGGCAGGGAGAGGTGAAAGAGAAGGTGAGGAGGAGGAAGCTTTGCAAACAGCCTCTGCAGGTCTTTAGAACACAATCCTCTAGCAAAATGTTGAGTTCAGAGGCTGAGGGGACAACACGCTGTTTCTGCCTGGGCATGCAGCATGGGGGTGTAGAATGACAGCCAGGCATGTGAGGGTAGCTCCCTGGACTGGGTCTGATTCCTGTGGCCAGAATACTGACGGGTTCTGTTAAGCAGATCCTGTGCTGACCTGCCTCGAGGCTTCTCTTCAGTGCTGTATCTCAGGGCACCTAAGATGGAAAGGCAAAGGGCACCACAGCTAGGCAAAGGCAAGGTGGAGATGAAGGCTGGTGGGTAACACAGCACCCTGCATGAAATGTTGGCCTGCATCCTCCAGTGGTGACAGACAGCCGGGCCAGGACAGGATGGAAAAGCCCCATGGATGAAATCCCAAAGTCTGCTTAGCTCCTTTCAGATCTAACATTCTAGGATTTTTTTTCCTTCCAAAGGTCTCACCAGGGGTGACCTGGGGTGGCTTTCCACTCACATATAAGGACAGCAAGAAATGGCAGCTGGGGCTCTCAGAACCTTCTAGAAGTGAAATCACAGCCTCCATGAGAGTTTCTGCTCTGGTGTCTCTGAGCCCTACATTCCTGGAGGCAGATGCGCTGCCCCTCCCAGCTCAGGAGGTCACTGGCAGCTGTGCAATTCTTGGAGTCCGTCTCGCGTGGTCAGTGCCCTGGGCCATCAGCCACAGTCCAGGCGCATCAGTGATTCTGGGAACTTCACGTACAGTTGAACAGTCATTTCATCCGCAGAAGGAACAGAGAAGTTTCTTCGGGTCTGCAGAATGATAGAAGAAAAGATCCTACAAAGAGAGGCAAGAGACAAAAGGAGCAGGTGCAGTGAGGGCTTGGAAATCCCTGCCCATTCATCTTTCTGCCAATGAGGTCCCAAAGTGCAGGTGAACACACAGGACGCAGGAAAGCTACAACCTGGACGCTCCAAGGCAGTGAACAGGTCAGGCCTCTGCTCATGCTGGACCTGCCTCCTAAGCCTGAGTAAGAAACAGGACTAGCTAGGTCCATGCCATATCTTCTTCAGTATGGGTTGTCAGCTGAGGAACATGCTGGATGAAGACACAGGATCACCTGTATTCTTAGCAAATTTAGAGTTTAATATTTATTTCTCAGTGGGAAGAAATTATCACAGGAGAAGAGCACAATGGTGCTGTATGGCAGCAGTGAAGAAAAGAGATGAGTTCAGACAACACATCAACAAAGACGGTGAACAGAGACATTAATGTCACCTGACTTGGCAAAGCCACTTCACTTGTTCTACACGTAACAGTGGGTGCCTCTACTCAGAAGCGAGGCCTACCCTGTGGCTGACCTCGTGTTGTTAAAAATTCAAGTGAAAGAAAGGTACCCTTGAAGTTCAAATAAATAAATGAGTTGTTGTGAGGTGGGCATCACATATTTGTGCAAATGTAGCCCTCCAGTGGATTACACAGTCAGCTCAGATTCAGTGTGGGCATTCCACGTGAGGGCCCAGCAGCCCTCTGCGGTGAACTTAACACACACACACGCAGACACACACATGCATGCACACCAACATGACACTCAAGATATATTAACAACTAAAAGGTGTGGATGTCATTCATCAAGTTTAAAATTAATTTAGACAAATTTTATTGCCTTCTTTGGTTTCAGTTTTCTGTTTCAGCTGCATCACAAACAATATAAGCTAAGTTTAAAAAAATAAGAAAGTGTGTGTTAATAAGATATCAGGACACACTAGCCCCTTCCGGAATATCAGAGACTGTAGCCAGTGTGGGCCTGATCCTTGAGGACTTTGTCCCTCCTTTGTAACTCTTTGGGGTTGCATTTCCCCCTCCTTTGGATTACACTCATCCACAGGGTCTCTCTTCCCTTGCCTATGACCTTATAACTGCGGACAAATTATGAGGTTGTCACTTACTTGGCTGCTTATTTTAAAACATGTGCTCGATAGTCCCTCCAAGGACCTGAGCTGAATTAGTTAAATGCAAACAGCAGTATGGATGTAGGCAAACCAAACAGCACCTGTGTATAGCACCTGTGGGCAGAAGCTATTCCTGTGGCCTCTGCTTGTGTGGTGGTCTCAGTCCTGGACTAGGCTGAAGATCCCCAGAGGCCTGAGTGTGTGTACTGCTCAGGGCTTGAACTGGACTTCCCCAGAATAGTTAACTGCAGGAAAGGGTCTCTGGAAAGATATACAGAAAAATTAACACAGAGTATGACGGATGAAAGTTGCTCCCACTCACCAACACAAGTGCATGTGCACTTCAACCTGGCCCTTAACCTTTACTGAATGGACAACTCTGAATTAAATGTGTTCTCCCACCTGAAGGAATTACAGTATCTTAAAAACAGAAATGGGCACTAGGAATGTAGCTCGGCTGGTAGAATGCTTGCCTAGCCTCCATGGGTGAGCCCCCAGCATTGCATAAAATATGCTTGGTGGCACGGCACTTAGAGGCTGGAGGATCCGAAGTTCAAGATCATCCTTAGCTACAGAGAGACTTCAAGGCCAACCTGGAGACTTTATCTCAAAAAACAGAACAAAACAAACAAACAAACAAACAAAAAACTAACAAAACCGGTCGATGAGCGACAAGAGCAATGGAACGAACTCTACATGCAGTGAGAATAGTTTACCAGCATGGAGGAGAATCACCCGGGCAGGTGAGCTTCTGGAAATTGTTGAGCACTCTTTGTCACAGGCCCCTCCGAACATTGGTCCCAAAGTGCACCCGGGGACCGATGGTCCTATGGTGCTGGTGAAGATGGCCCTGTAAGCTAAGGCTTCGCCTGCCTTCCCTTTTGGCACTAAGAATGGTAAACACCAGCACCTTTGGTCCTTGGCCTCCCAAGAATGGCCTCACCCAGCCCCCTTGCTAGGCAGCGGATTCCAATCATCGTCTTCATTGTATTCTAAACCTAAAGAAAACAAGGCATCATGCCCAGCAGCTCGTCCATAAAACATTAATCACTGTCCCCTCCTTGAGAAGCCTCTGACCAACGAAGGTATGCTCTACAGGAGCCATGGAAAAATCCCAGTGGCCCCACTCATGGCCTGGCCACATCAAGGGTGGGGGCCTGGCACCAGTTCCTCCAGTGCTTTTCCAGCCGGGCTCCGAGCTTTGGTTCCAAGGATGCTGAGGACCAGCCTAAAAAGAACCTTTCGCACATCTATCAGGTTCCCCACAAGCATTGCGGTCCTTAGGGTCCAGCGGCAAGTGGCTGCCTTAAACAACCACACCTTCCACAGGAGCTCACTCTGGGCCCATGGCTAACAGTGCCTGGAACCAAGGCCGGCATGATAGGTCACATCCACTCATCGGGTGATTTAGCCCAGGGTGCCTGCATAGGCCCATCCTCTTACAGGCCCCTCCAGCACCCAGACAGCAGAACCCCCTGATCCTAGTGGAGAATTTGAGCTACTGAAAGGAAAGGTATGGAGCTGGGGAGATGCCATCATGGGACACAAAGCATGATGACCCAAGGTCAGGTTCTTAGAATCCACACACCAAACAACAACAACAAAATTAAAAAATTTAAAAAAATGAATGCAGTCATACCTGTAATTCCAACCTCAACCCCACAGGAAGATGGAAGCAGAGACAGAAAAATCTCCAGAAGTGTAGAGGCCAGGTAGCCTGGCACAAAGAGACCCCACCTCAAACAAAGGCAAGTACTGATACCTGAAGGCTGTCTTCTGAGCTCCACAAGAATATTATGGCATGCCTACACCCACATACATGAACACACACACGTGTGTGCACACAAACACACACACATTATGGAAGAGTTGGAGTTGGGAGGATAGAGAGACCAGAAGAGGACAAGAATTCCACAAGAAGACCAAAAGAGTCAACTAACCTAGGACTATGGGGGCTCACAGAGACTGAACCACCAACCAAAGAGCTTGCATGGACTGAACCTAGGCCTCCTACACATATATAGCTGATGGAAATCTTGGTCTTCCAATTATCTCTAGCTAATTGGAGCATAGGCTATCTCTGACATGGACTCCGTTGCCTGCTTTTAGATCACTTTCCCCTAGCTGGGGTGCCGTGTCTGGCCTCAGTGGAAGAAGATGTGCTTAGTCTTGATGAGATGTAATGTGCCAGGGTGGGAGGGGCTCCCCTTTTTTGAGAAGTGGGAAAGAAGAAAACAGAGGGGAGGGGGAATTGGGAGGGAAGGAGGGAAGGGGCTGTGATCTGGATGTACAGTGAGTAAAATGAAAGACTATTTTCTTGGCAGTTCACACACACACACACGCACACACACACACACGGTGGAGTCTGGGAGATAAGGGTCTGGAAGGATTTCATACATCTAGGTGTTTAGAAACAAAAACTATTCATGCAACACTAATCCAACCTCACACTGATGGGACACTGACCACAGGACTCTGGCTGGTACTCCCGGCAACGGGGTTTGGAAAGTCTCCGAATCTGTACCAGGCCTGATCAGGGGCCTCCAATGGGGTGTGACAATCCGTAGTGTTGCAGCATTTTACTCTTGTGAGTTTAATGGAAAGACAAATATTCTAGGATTCAGTGGCTGCTAGAACACATCCTGCTTCCTTGTAGACCAGGTGCAGAAGGCACGACCTTCCGTGCTGGCTGAATCATCCTCGGGTTAAGGCTGCGAATAGTTTTGATAGGGGTGTGTGACCTGTACTCTCGTCTCAGTGAGGTCACAACTGGAGGCAGGTGACAGTACCCCCCACACACACACCAAGGCACCTCATGTGCTAGTCACCTGACTGTTTAGGAGCCTGGGGACAAAGGTTGAGTCCTGGAGGCTTTCAGGAAATTTGCTGCCTGTGTTAAAATCTGATGAACAAAACAGACAAGGGCCTTTGCTAACTCAAGAAGTGTCATCCCAACCCAGTTATTTCCCAAACCCACTCACATGGTCTAGGCCAAAGCGAACAAGGGCAGAACAAAATCTGAGAAACCCGGCAGGCGGGGTTGCGTGGGGGGAAGTGGATGCCTGGAGCGCTGATGCCATGGGCTAGAGGAAGTGTCTGAGATGAAGCTATTGCACCCACACCTACTAGGTATCTAAGGCTTGGCTTGGTGCATTGTCATGCCTCATGATGCAGCATTGGCCTTCCCCTGCTCATATACTCTCTGACCAAGCTGATCATATTCCCTTCCAATGAGGAGTAGGTACAGATTCATGAAAGCAGTCTCAGCCTGGTGGCATCTTAAGCCAGCACCACATGTGTCTGTCTAGCAGGAGCAGGCTTCTCACAGTGTCAGGAGTGCCAGGACAGATTTTTTTTTCCCTTCTGCCTCCCTCTTACCCTATAGGAGCAGATGCAACTGCTGCTCAGCCTGCCTCTTCTACTGGCCCAGAGCTAACTCTACAAAGCATCACACCAGAACAGGTCAGCATCACAAAATGAAGATAAACAATTGTTGAAGCCAGGTAGTGTAGGTTCAAACCTCAATCCCACCCCATCCTTTTGTGTAGCCTTGAGCAAATGATTTCACCTTCAGGAGCCCAAGCAACCTCTGTAAATGCAGGTTGTTCTAACTTCTAACATTGTAGTCACAGCAAGGTTCCTAATACCTCATAGGCACTCCACAACCCCAGTTTGCTCTCTTTTCCAGCAGCTGCCTCTATGCCCTAGGATTCTAGAAAGTGTAATTTATAGAAATCATACACGAAAGGCCATGTTGTGGAATGGAGAGGAGGCAAGAGTGGCCA
This sequence comes from Pachyuromys duprasi, assembly GCA_028658305.1. Lineage (NCBI taxonomy): Eukaryota > Metazoa > Chordata > Mammalia > Rodentia > Muridae > Pachyuromys > Pachyuromys duprasi. Next base: position 77,170,002 of record CM053763.1, on the reverse strand, counting down.
AGAAGGAATTAAGTAGCTGAATCTCACAGTGGTTGGAGACTGAAGGGACTTGAGACCCAGGGGGTGGAAGGAGGAGGAGGCAGACGAGGAGGGACCATGAAAGATCCCCTTGGCTACCTTCACGGATGAGGCTACGCAGCTCTGGGCCAGCCTCTACAATGTTCCTGACAGTCACTCTCTCATTCTAGCAGCACATACCTCACGAGGAAGAAGCCAGGGACATTTGGTTGGGCTGAGGTAGCTCCAGGTTTCATGTACACTGCATTCACTACAAAACACTCTTCCAACAATACTAAGCCCTCTCCGAGGTCACCTCTTATCTCATCATTGTGTTGTCAGGAAACATGACAGAGTGCTGAGCCTTTCCTGTGTATCCTTCCCTCCTCAGCCTACACTCCTGCTGACACTTGTTACATGGAGAGCATTCCATGAGGTCGAGGGTCCCAGAGCAAGCCTCTGTAGAAGGAGCAGGCTTTCCCATGGCCAAGTTCACAGCTGCCCTAAAGTGTTTCATATGTCAGACATGGGGTCACTATCTGGAACTTGGGTTCAAATCTCTGTATAACATAGCACTGGACTAATTTTCTCTAATGAGTCAAACCCTAGGGGTCCCAAGACACAAGTATAGGTGGAAATTCTGGGGTGAGCAGAGGATAGAGGCCTGGCAAAGCTGTGGCTCCTCAGAGGGCTCTGAGGTTAACAGGGTTATGACTTCACCCCTCTTTCCCTAGCTCTTCCATCCTCCAGAATCCAAAATGACTCCTATAACCCCATTTAAACTGCTTGGAACTTTTTCTTCACTTCCCTGTAGTTGTCCCAAGATTTCCACACTTTTAGAAGTCTCCTTGTTAAGAGCAAGACTCTGTGGCCCCTAGGGTCTGTGGTGCAATTGTGCCCATCCACTGGGGCCAACATTTCCTTAGGGCACAAGGGCATCTGCCTTCTTCCCAGACTGGGTGACCTAGCAGTGAGACCAGTCCCCTCAAAGACTGGAGCCCCTTTGTGGGAGTGCGACACCAATAAGGCAAAAACCACAGGAAGCCTGGAGTACCTTACAAGTCATTGTCCTTTATTTTTTATTTTTATTTTTATTTTTTACCATAAGATGAAATTTCAATTGCAAAGAAACATACACAGAGCAGACAGATGCGGGTGCTTGATCACCGTGGCCAGAACCAGGTGGGATGGACCTGCCCTGCTCCCCTAAAGTACAGCCCTCACCACCTCCACCCCCAGCCTTTAGGCATTGCCCAGGCAGAAACTGAGATGGTGGAGGGAAGAGGAGTCCACTGCATTGACCAGGGAGTGGCCAGACATGGCCTTGGCTACTAAGATTGACCTGATATGATATAGTTGAGCATATGGGTCTTCAGTGTCCTTATCTGTTAAGTGGGCTATTGTGCCTGCTAGGGAACAGAGGACAGTGTACAGCTGTGATATGCTGGGGGAGGGGGTATAGCCCTCTTGACTGTCCTGCTGCTTCTAAGAACCTGAAGAATGTGTCTCTCAGTTTATGTTCACAACATGGTTAAGGGCACGATGGTTGAGCTACTCTGGCCTGATGGGATTAAATGGAATAACCTAGAAAGCTGAATGCAAGACACCAACCCCTGAGCTGACTCCCTGGGTGGCAGCAGAAGCTGCAGCATCAGGTCAATACAGAGAGAAGACTGTGCCTAGTGTCACATGGTGAACCAGTTCAGGTTGCAGGTTGTCCAGGCTTCTGATTAAATTCATTCAGCTTGTGAGCTACAAGCCAGGACAGGAGTAGCCTCCTTGATAATGAAGAACAAGGGGCACCCTAGCCCCTAAGCAACCAGTATGGGCATCTGTCCTGGGAATGCTCCAAATCTAGCTGCTTCTCTCAAACATACTGCTGCAGACAGCCCAGTGCTCCTTAATAAACGTCACATCAACACTGCCAGGGCGACTGAAGAACTGAAACAACCATCTAATCAGTGCCATGATAGGTAGGCAGACCAACTAGAGCTAGGTAAGAGAGTGTGAGCTCCTCCTCCACCATGAAATGGCCTTCATTCTGCTGCATTCTGCCTACATTCTGCCCAAAAGAAGGCCCTCTGCATCAACAGGCACTTCTGGCATCCTGGACTGGCCTCTGCTTCATACCTCACCCACATGTGCTCGTGGGCTGTGGATGTTGGGAAAGAGCTCAGCCCAGGCAGACAAAGCAGTGCTGTCTAGACTGTCCCTTCTAGACCCTGTGGTGTGTCCATGCTGACAGAGTCCCCACAGCTGTCCCTCCCTTGCCACTTTACAGATGTGATCACTGAGGCCCCAGCACAGGGACAATTCCAAAGTCTTATAGTGAGTTTAAGGGGAAGGGTCCTGGAGGTAAATCAGACCAAAGGGGAAAGTCAGGGGACTTCTTCTCCCTCAAAGTGCCTTTGGGGACAAGGTGCCTACTCAAGGAAGGCTGTGATCAAAGGCACAAAGCAACAATGGCAGAATCCTAGGCACCTAAGGTGGGTGACTTGCTGGGCAACTTTGGCATGAGGGGGGACTTCCGAGCACACTCTAAGGGGACAACTACCAGGTAGGCCTCTCCCTTTCGCTCATCCATGATGTCAAGGGAGTGAGCTGCGGAGCTGACAAATCTTGGTCCCCGGGAAGCTCTGAGACCAGGAAACAGAAAGAAAGAGTAATATTGCTGCCCCAGATGAGGCTGGACCATGCGGATCAGGCAGGTCTTGAGGAGTGACTTTGGTCAGCTTGTCAGAGCATCTACAATATGATTTCAGCCCTCCCCTCCCTCCGCCCCTCCCTGCCCCGCCCCCACATGGATAGCCAGGCCAGGCCTCCTCTATTTGGGTTTCATCTCGACCCTGGAGTTGATGTCTTCACCATCCAGGTCATACTCTTCCACCTGGCCAGTGGTCCACACCTTAATGCGGTCTGTGAAGTCACTGCTGCGTGGGGCCAGGATGAAGTCGTAGATCAGCACTGCCAGGGCACTCCCAATGAAAGGCCCCACCCAGAAAATCTAGGGAAGAAGCAGGAGAGTTTGGAGGCTAGCTGGCCACACCTCCCCTTCCTCTGGGGATCTCCCCATCCCATCTGCCTTGAGTCAGAAGCAGACAAATCAGCCCCCTACTTTCTGATTCCAGTGCCCCTCAGAGTGGTCCCAGACCAGGGTGTGTAGTGGGGACATGTCCTGGCCTCTGTACACAGCTCAGGCATCTCTGTAGCAGCCCATTCCTGAGGATGGCTACTACTCCCTTGGCCCAATCTTGGAAAGTTCCTAGAGATGCACTAATCTAATAGAGGGTGGCTAGGAGCACCCAATCGGAGCTAAAGCAAACACGATTTCTCCTCTCTCAGAGCTCTTGCTTGCAGACATGGCTCCTCTCCTGATGCTACCTACCCTGGGAGAGGCAACGATCCCAAGCCCACTTCATTCACAGTCTGGGAAACCAAGGCACAAAGCCTGCCTGAGGTTGTTAAGTCCCAAGGTAGCAGGGCTAAGATGTGAACCCCGCTGCCCACCACATTGCTATGGTAACAGGGCAGGGCAGTAAGTTCGAGCTGCCACAGTGGAGACCAAACACAAATCTTTTCACGATGTGAGCCCCCTCCCTTCATCTCAGGCTTTGGTTTCTTGATTTCCTCTGCCCTGTCTGTCTCCCAGGATCTCTCTGAAAGGAGAGCATGTCTCAAGGGTAGGGTGGAACTTGCTTCCACAATGTGCCTGGCCACTCTTGGTGACTTACCCAGTGGTTTGAGAAGTTGCGGGTGAGCACGGCAGAGCCAAATGACCGGGCAGGGTTGATACCACAGCCAGTGTAGTCAATCTGGAAGGTGAGCATATAAGGAACAAGAATGTATGGGAAGTGACAGGGGGGATGGGGAGAGAGAAACAGTAGACAAAGGGAAAGTCAACCCCAGCAGAGAAAGGGACATTATCAGAGGTCCTTGACCTTTTCCTGACACCCAGAGTGGATCTGCTATCCCTGACCCCATGGTGGAAGTTCCACCCAGAGTACCACAGATGCCCACACTAGCACTACTCATCAGTTCTTGCCTTGATTCTGACCGCCCCATGGCCCCAACCTGGGAATTCCCCTACTTACCGCCAGCAGGTGTCCTAAGGCCACAGACAGGCCAATGGCAAGAGGGGCCGAGCCACCTAAGTCATGGCGCCTCCGGTCCGTGGTGGCCAGGACGCACAGCACCAGCTGCAGAGTGCCGATGATCTCAATGCCCAAACCCTGGCCGGAGTTCACACCTCCAGCCAGCTGAAAGGGAAGAGGAGCAAGAAGGCCCAGTGAGTCAGGCAAGTGGCCATTGTAACAAGATTCCCACAGTGCCAGGCCCAGGCAGCAACAGATGACCTTCAACCGCTTCATAGCTTATTACTGAGCTGCTCACTGTGTGACCCCAGAGGGGGCCACACATGCCCAGCAGGTAATGCAAATCAGGCCTTGCCTCCTCTCACACTTGTTGATACTCTAGCTTGATTCCCCAGTCCTGTGTAGGCCCTGCTTCTCTCTGCTCAGAGGCCCAGGCTGAAGCATGACCTCCTTGTTGGCTATGTGGCATGCCAAATGTCACAGGTGAGAGTGAACTTCAGACATGGGGGGTGGCCAGGGACTCCCTAGGAGAAGAGAAACATTGGTAAGAGGTACCCAAATGGAGATGTTGTCTCATCCTTCCAAGTCCAAAACTTTCCCTATCTCTGTTACCTTTCCCCTTCTGTCTCTTCTCTCTCCTGGCCCCAGCCCTGCCTTCCCTCTCTTTGGTTACTGGGGACCCACCACTGTAGTCTGGCTGCCCCTAAGCCACTTTTGGAAACAAGACTCATGGGGAAAAGAAGGGAATGGGAACTGCCATGAAGTCACAGGAGCCCTACCATCCCTGCAGCTGCACTGAGAAGACCCCTCCCAGGGGATCCAGGTAGCTGCTCCAAGTGGAGGAGAGGGGAGACGCTGGGGCCAAGTGCACCTCACCGAGGAGCTGGGACAAGTTGGTGAAGACACTGGGATGCATGTCTTCGGTCTCCCTCCCAGGAGGGACAGCTGAGCTCCACCCAACAAGCTGAAAACTAAAGGCTGTCTTCCAATTTCCCACCTGAGTGGTGGTATCCTGCAGGGCCACCAGGCATCCTGCAGGGTCCTAGGCAGGAGGCACACCTCCACTTCTCCAGGGGGTTTCCCAGTTCAGCCCTGAGGCCACCTCACAAGAACAATACTCTTCCCTCCTTTGTCTGCTGGCCCTCAGGGAATGACTCACATCCCCTCCACCGTTGAAGCCCCAGCTTTGGGCCTTTCCTGGCCAACCCCAAGCTGTGTCCCCTATGCCCAGTGAGCTTTCTGGGACAATTGTCCCAGTACAAAGTCAGGCAATAGAGGCAAAATCCCAGTGCTCAGGTTCTTACTCTTCTACTTGTTGGCACAGTGAACGTGGCCTTCTCTAGGCCTCAGTTTCTCCATCTGTAAATGGGTTTAAGGTTTCAGCTCTGTCCAGGCTCTAGACTCTAGAGCTTCCAGAAGACTCAATGGTCACAGGGCTGTCTTGGGCATTTGAAGAAGGTGACAAAGACAAGAATTATCAGGTGGTGGAGATGGCAGTAAAGGACAGCTGCATCTGCTGGCAGAGACGGCCTGAGGCTGGGAAGGTTTCATGGAGGAACAACTAGAAGGCCATGGATGCTATCTCCACTTCTGCCTATGGCCCTCATTGACATTCATGGCTTCTCTCCCTCCATCTCCTCTACTCTCCTAGGCTAGCCTAATTGCTAGCTGGCAGGAGTCCTAAGAGGAGCACTTTCTCACCAATTAATGGAGCTGTCCCTAAGCCTCCTACTTGAATCCAGTCCCTCATGGATATAGCCAGAGCTAGTTTATCTCTTCCCCTGGTTCTTAATTAGGGTTGAGTCCCAGGCCCTACCCAAGGTGCCACTTTCTATGCAAAGCAGAGCAGGCCCTGGTTCAACACTCAGAGGTCTGAGTCCTCAAGAAGCAAGAGATAGCCATCGGCCTGGGAACTCTGGAAGGTACCCCATTCCTGACTGCCCAAAGCGATAAGGCTGGCAGCTTTCCCCTTCCAATGCCCACGTCTACTCCCATCGCCAGCAGCAGCCAGCTACCCCCACCCACCCCATGTGCCTGCGCAGCTAACGACCACTGCTCTCCCCCCATGCCCAGTGTGCTTGAGCTCCTTACAACTGGGAAAACAGTAGGAGGGTTAGAAACGATAAAGGTCTGTGGAAACTCGCCATCCAGGAAAAGGCAGGTTAGAAAAGTCGAACCGTGGTGTTTGTGTATAGCCCATCGCATTTCAAACAACTGCTTAAACAGGGCCAAGCCCAGCGGCTGTCGTTTATCATTGGAAAAGAGCCATGTCTGTACACGTGTGCCTAGCTGTGCCTGGATTGCTGACGTTGACAGAGCAACGTTTTGTGGATGCGGGGATGCGGGTGTGAGTGGCAGAGCAGCCACACGGCTCCTGCGGAGCAGTCAGCGCTCCTGATCCCTGGTGAGCTCATGGCTTGAGACAGAGTGCAGACTCCCAGCTCTGGGGGAGCTTTCTGTGGGACCCCCATCTGCCACACCCTCCAGGAAGAGTCTGAACAGTTGAATAGCCCAGAGAAGAAGAATCCACCTGCCACCTCACTGGGTGTTTGTCCCTCCTGGCCTGGGAGGTCTATGTAAACCTCTGAGGGGAGGCTCACTGTGTAGTACAAAAGCGATTGTTTTTGTGCGCACAGTGCAAAAATTGCTGCACATAATCTATTGCCCAGTTTCCAGAACTTCCAGTCTCTTTGAGACAGCTGACTCCAACAAAGCCCTTAGAGTGAAGGGCTGAGGCTTTTACTGTTTAGCTGGGAGTCGAAAGGCTAACCAGTGTCCTTTGAGACTCACGCAGAGGGGACACATATGCTCAAGGAGGAGACAGTGAGGCCAGGACCCTCACCTCAGGGTTTATGTCACCTCAAGCTCGTAGGTTGATCTGCTGGCTACCAAGAGACAGAACTGTTCCCAGCTTGAAATGGGCTGCTGCCAGGAGGTGGCTCTGAGAACGCCAGTGTGTCCCAGCCCAGGATTAGCCTCCCCATGCCGTGCTACCTGAACCCTCTCTGCCACTTGTAGGAAGGCTACCAGGATAGCTCACAAAGTCCCAGGCATGGGGCCCTGACTTTAGGGATGGGCCTCCTGTGCCCCACCCTTGGGGAGCAGCAGAGTTCAGAGCCAACCCTGGCTGAGGCTCAGCCCCTGCTCTCAAGGAACAGCTCAAGAGACATGGCTGTCTGCCCACCCCACTGTCTCCAGTACTGGCCCGCCAGGGAGCAGCGGGCCCCACCTCATCACTTCTCAGTCAGCACTTCTGTGTGCTCAGTGCACAGCTGTGTGGACCACTGTCGGCTGTGTCTACAAGTAGCCATGTGTCTGGGGTGCTTCTCGCTCCTCCTCTTTTGTTAGACATTAGCAGGTTTGTTACAGAATAATTAAATAAGCTAAGGACTATAAAAATATTAGAGCCATAGGCAATTTAAACTAAAAATAAATTATTCAAAAACCTAGACAGTCACAAGAATCAGATCAAGCTATTCCCAAAGTGAATGTTTTAAATAATCCTCCTTTAGAAACTGATAGAATAAAGGCAGTAAAAAAAAAAAAGGCTAATAACCTGGACAGGCAAGAATTAAAGCCATATGACTGGCAATACTTGATTAAAGGAAAGTAGGAGGAAACCCTCACCTTGGGATTAGAGGCTAGTCAGTCTTTTTAAGTCCCTGGGGGAAATTTAGACAAGCTGATAGGGTCCTGGCCAAGTACTCCCAAGCAGAGCCTGAGATTCACTGTGTCTCAAGGCACCATGTTGGGCATGCTCTGCAGAGCAGGGGGCTCTGAGCCGCACGGTCCCAGGTCCCAGGTGGTTTCTGTGTATTTGCACTGGTGTGTCTGATGGCATTTCTGAACGCGTCACCATGTCCCTCATGGTTCACGCCCACAGGGGTGGTGCTGGAGAAGGGAGGAGAGTGGAGAAGGGATGGACGAAGCTGGTCTCAAAAGCCCTTTATCTGCTCCCAGGGCCACTTTATCTTTCTGACAAGAAACAATACACAAAGCAACGGTTCCCAACTTCCTTTCTTCCTTTTCCTTACTGCAGAGCAGGGAGAGGAAGAGGTTCCCATGAGGACCTTCCCCATCCTGGGCCTCCAGATCCAAACTGTTCTTTGCCCCATGTCATGTATGTTCATGGGTGTGTACATGTTTGTGGAAGGCTTGGAACATGGGCCTGCCTTGACATTATGCACTGTACAGCCTTGACAAGGATCCATGCCATGGCTGGGTCTCAGTTTTCCCAAAAGCAAAATGGAAGCATTAGCCTAGGCTCCAACTCCAGGCAGTCTTCAGATTCCTCCTTGCCTGGAACCAGCAGCCAGAAACCCAAGTTCCAGTCTCCAACTCCCATTCTCAGCTCTGCCCAAAGCCTGTGTCACAGAACCTGTTACCCTCCCACACTACACCTCCTCACAACCAGACCTCCACCCCTAGAGCAGCTTCCTTGTAGTGGGTCCAACCTGCATATTTCTAGAGACAGGGATTCATCTGTTTAGAGAAAGCTGCTTCCTGAGTTTAAAACAAACAAACAACAGTTCCTTATATGGAGCAGAAACTCCCCTTTGGAGAGTGTCTACTGGGATATCAGGCTCCTGAAGGGGCTGGTTGTGCCTCCTCTCTGTCTTTAGTCTCAGTCTCAAGAATGTTCAGGACATTAGCTGCTTGTGTGGATAAAGATAGTCCTCCAAACCCCTACTCATCCTACCTATGCACCATACTACTGTGGCTGAGTAGCCCCTCTAGTCCCCAGGAAAAGGCCCTGGCACAGGAGTCCCTGATCCCTACGGAGCCTCAAGGACATTTAATGCCAGCATCTGCAGGTGTAAGGCTCAAGTTTCAACTGTTCGGAAGCCCCGAGACCCACGGTGCTTCTAAATACAGGGGCGGGAGTGCCCAATACTGAATTCCCAGGGAACTGCTACCAGCAAGAACTTAAGGCTCTTCTGCCACCATGGCTTCCCAGACCAGACACCCTTGGGGTTGGGTACTATGACCTGCCTGAAGAGGCCTGATCGGTTGCCGTTGAGAATATCCTGAGTGGGGCCCTTGAGAGTAGAGCTGTGTAGGGCCTTCCAGGTGAGCTGCTGAAAGCTGCTCTGGCTAGAGAGGGGAGCACCAGGGCAGAGGAGCACGGGGTGGGGCGGGATGGGGTAGGTGAGAGCAGCCCTCCTCAGAGGCCACCCACATATGCCCTCTTGGAGCCTTTTAAATACTTTAAATACTTTCCCAGGTGGACCCTGGTTTGGTACAGGTGGACCACACTATATAACGCTCAACAGATGCTGCGGCGGACCCAGCCTCAACATTTTTGTGAGAAGGATTCTCTAGCCTGCCACAAAGCTCCACCTCTCCGTGCTCTTCCCCCTGCCCTTTCCCTCCTAGGTTCTGCCTGGAAACAATAATTACAGGTCCCAGCTGTGCTGTTACACCCAGCCCCCAGCTCTGTCCCTGACCATGCTGGTCAGGGCATTGGAAATGTATGCTTCTTTTCCATAGCCTGCTCCTGAGTCCCAGCGGCGGTAGCAGGGGCCTCAACCCCAGGAGGCCTATAGGTAAGAAAGACTCTCTCTCCTCATGGCTGAGGAAGCAAACATCCAAGAAACCAGGAGAAGAGTGAGCGTTCAGGGCCAAGATATATACCATGTGGTATAGCACGTAAAAGCATTTCCAAGCATTTGAATACTGAATCAACAGGGCTAAGAGATGACCCTGAAGAGAACAGGTGGCTTCTGCCTGAGCCCCCAGGTGGCTAGAGTCAGAGGCTCTGGGAACACAGTCCCTTCTAGACTCACTCAAACACCAGCCCAAGCCCAGAGTTCCTACCGCCTTCGAAATCCAGCCTCCTACCATGACCCCAGCCCGCCCAAACTTAATGACCACCTCCAGGCCACAGCCTCCCTTGCCCTTTGCTTCATCTCTGCCCAGAAGCCCCTTCTTAGTCCACATTCTGGTTCTTGCAGGATCACCTACCTCCCTGGAGTTCTCCTGGCCCTCCCAACCCTCCAGTTCAAAAGTTCCCTGGCCCGCCCTGACACCCCTTATCTCACCTGCCTCCTGCCTGCTATCACAGGCAGCTGTGCAGTTTATCTGGCCTCAGGCCAGTGAGCTGCCCAGAGTGGGAAGCCTGGCTGACCCAGCCTTGCCCTCAGCACCCCAGAGCCTCAGTCATTTCTGCAGGATGAGGGCCAGAAAGGAGAAGAATGAAAACAGCTGGGATGCCAGGACTCTAAGGCTCCAGCATCCTCTACTTTCCAAAGCCAGCCACACCCTTTTGTATCCTGTTCACGGGCTCATAGGTGGGAATTAGGGCCATCTAAGCCCAATCAATTGCATGAAGCAACATAGGGTGCAGGTGTCTGACCCTGAGGCAGGAAGCCTCAGAGCCTGTAGCCAAGGGTGAAAATTTGGCTCCGGCTCTTTTACCCAAAAGGGACCAATGGGCTTATAAGAGGCCCATGGTCTCTCTTGGGCGTTTCCTGAGTCCCGACTTAGTCAGGAGAAAGTTGTCCCCACCATGTCCCCGGGGGACACCCCCTGACTCACCCAACCACTTCCTGCCACCTTCCCCTCTATTTTCTTTGGAAATCTCCATGCCAACAACTCACCCCACCCAGGTTTTGGCAGCGGGGTGGGGGTAGGAGCAGAGAAGCTGTGAGAGTCTTCCACAGGGATGTGAAGGGAAGAGGCTGCCACCTGTCCCATTGACTGCTGGTCCCTTTAAGGAACTGAGACCTCTCCCAACCCCTCCAGATCAGGGAGCCAGTACCTGAGGAGAGCCATTTGTCTGGGAGACAGGCTGTCACCATGCCAAAGGTCCACTGTCTGTTTGGGTGGGGTAGTAGGAACCCCACCACAATGATTGGTCCCTTCGATGTGGCTGCTCTTAGCCAAACCCTTCTGGAATAGGTAGCTAGCCAACCGTGTGGTGGTAGCAGAAATGTCACCAGAACCTAAGTCTCCTCTTGAACCTCAGGATGCTCAGCTCCAAGAAGACTCAGTGATTAACAACCAACAACCAACAGGACTTGGCTCTAGGGTGCCTGCCTCCCTCTCCAAGCTGTCGCCACACTAGCCTGAAGCTCTTTCTCCTCCAGTCATATGTATCCTGCCTGACACATATGATGCTCTGACAATTCTGGGAGATGGTGGAGGGTGAGGAGACTGAAGTGTGGTGTAGCCAGACTCAGGTGCTACCAAAGCAATCATAGTGTGCCTCAGCCTCAAATGAGCATATTAGAGACTGCAAAGCCTTTGCCAGCAAGGGCATAGGTCTTGCCTGTCACTTGACTTGGAAGAGACAGAGCTAGGAGTCTCAACCTCCTCCCCTCAGGGAGCCTTCATTGCCTCCATCTCCCCCAGCCCCCACCTCAGCGGGAACTTGAACCTCCTCACAGGAATTTACCAAAACACCTAACTCTGCTCCTATTGGAGGGACTGAAGTCTAGAGGGACACAGCCTGTCTAACTCTGTTCCTTAGGCCTGCTGTGACAGCCAAGTTTTCTCCAGCTAAAGTCTAAACTCCAGCCACAGGGCTAATCTTCAATCTCCAGCTGAGCAGAGGTTGACTTAAGAGTGTGATCCTGAGGTGTCACTGTACCACAGAAGTGCTCATCCCAGTCTCGGGGCCACAGCAGCTGCCCTCTGTACCCCACAAGCACCTCCCTCCCCACCTGCATCTCCAGGACTTCAGCTGGGAAATGAAAGAAGTCGATTAACCCATAGCAATCCAACTCACAGGAGCCCTGGCCAGCTCCCTTGCTCCTGTCTCCATCCACCTACCCTGCTGGTGTCTAGCCTGCTTTGTTTTTCTGGGGCTGGTTCCTCCGCTCTGCCTGTAGCCTTTGCTTCTGGTGAGGGACTCCAGCCTATTCCCCTCTGAGACATCCTATACACTCACTCAGACACTCCTGCTGAACTGGTCCAATTAAACCCAAGTGCACTCAGCCTGGGGCACTTTGCTAAGAAGGTGGAAAAGGTCTGTGACCAGGCAGCCACAACCAAGGCCACTTAGCTGTATGGAATAACCCAGGGGCAGTTATTTTGAACAGTTGCCATACAGTTGCCAGCATCTGCTTATCATTCAAGCCAGGAAGGATGGGCACAAGTGGTTACACACTCTCAAATCCAGCATCAACTTGAAAATAGCTTATACAAGTTCAGGACGAGTGTAGATGTGCACACACCTTCACTTCCACCTTCACACACAACAAGCAAGCATGCCACCTCGTTCAGCAGCCAAGGACTACAGTGCTGAGCCCTTCTCCAGAACTGTCATCTAGAAAACTCCTCTAACACCACCAGAAAGAGTTTTGTTTCCTCGACTTGGTTTGATTATGGGGGTAGGGGGACAGGAATGAAAGGGGGCTGTCTCCCGACTTGCTGAGGAAGTTGATTTGGAGACCTAAGTGAGGATTAGGTGCCACCTAGAAGCCCAGGCAACTTCACAAGGGAGTCACTCTCAGACACTTGCAGAAGTGGCTTTACACATGCTAGAAGAAAGTGGACTTGGGACAGTAGGCACAGGTTGCCCAGGTAGGACAGAAGAGTGCCAAGAAACTCCATGGAAGGGTAAAGACTGCTGGCACACAGCTAGCTGCCCCCTCAGCTCATTTCTGGCATTAGAGACTCTGTAGGGGACTTTGGCATGACCATTATTGTCTAGCTCTCCCGTGCCCACTGCACCTGGCAGCAAACAGACCCTGCAGCATAGCTGAGTTCTAGCCCCCGCTCTTGGCATGACCTCGGAAACCCTCACCATTCCCTCTGTCCTCAGTGTCCCCACTTTACAGTAGGCAAATGGAGGCAGTGCCCTCTCTGCATCCTCCTACAGACCCCCAAGTCTGAGACACCCCACTCACGTCATTGCGGCCAAGTGAGTTCTCGGCTAGGGAGGAGGTGATGCCTGAAAGGATGGCAGTGGCGACGATGGCTCCCACGCACTGGGCGATGATGTACATGACAGCCCGGAGGATGCTGATCTGGCAGCTGAGCAGCAGCCCCAGTGTAACAGCTGGGTTGAGGTGAGCACCGCTGATGTGACCCACACTCTGGGCCAGAGTGGCGATGCTCAGACCAAAGGCCAGCGACACCTTCACGTTGTCCTGGACCAGTGTCTGGTTCCTCTGCAGTGGGTAATTGAAGCCTAGGGCAGAGCCGATGCTGATGAAGACGAAGAGGGTCATGGCCAGGAACTCAGCCACCACAGCCCTCCAGAAGTTCTTCTTCTTGAATTCACTGGCCATGCTGGCAGGGGGCTCGACTTAACTGCTGGATGCCTGGCGCTCAACTCCCTCCAAGAGCTGAGCCACAGCCTGGGCTGGGCCTATTTATAGGGCCGGGTGGGGGGAGCACAAAGGGAGGAAGGCCTCTCCTTGCTCCTGTCCCGCCCCACACCACACGGGCCTCCTTTCTGCGATGGATGCAGACAGGGCTCTGCTGTCTGCCTGCCAACTTTTTCCTTCCTCCTCTCCCCGTGCTGCCCTCCCTTACTCCCTCCACCCGCCTCAGCCCTCGGCCCTGCCCAGCCTGAGGAGGCAGGCAGGAGGCAGCAGTTGCTCTAATAGGCTTTGGGAAATTCTTCCAAGCTGGCCCTTCTCAGGGGGCCAGAGAAATCCAGGTGTCCCCGCCCAGCCTGCAAAGCTCAAGGGTGCCTGAGGGCAGAGCCAGGCACTCTGGAAGGGGTGGAGAATAGGGGTTGACTGGACTCTCAGGATGGACATTGCCCTCCCTGGAGGTGACACCAGAATCCGCCTGTCTGTCCTATCCCACTCTGAGCAGAGTTTGTAATCTGAAGTTCTCAGGCCCAGAGATCTGTGGGCCAGTCTGGCCTCCAACATCCTAGCCTGGGCCAAACATCTGCATGTGTCTTTGGGGATGTCCCCTCACGACCCAGGCTTCAGTTTATGGGGTACAGAAACTTCTATAGCCCCATCTATCGTTCTGCAGACAAGGATAGGCCTGAGCCAGGCAAGACTGTTGGAAACCACCCCCAAGTTCTCAAACTTAAAACAATTTGAGTCAATGATTTGAGGGCTAAAACATGAAGATAATGGTGGTTAGGTTTTGTTTGGTTGGTTGGTTTTGTTTTTTGTTGTTGTTGTTGTTGTTTTTCCTCTAATAGGCAATGGAGCCAGCAGGTCACTGGGAAGATAGCAGGATTGGCAGCTGGGTCTGAAAATGGAAAGAATGGGAAACATAGGCTGAGGTTAAGAGACATACAGAGAGATGGGACGCTAGATAGAAGATAGGAAAGAATCATCCAAGCGATAGTGGGAAGTGAAAAAGATTTCCCAGCCAGACAGGAGGCAGTCGGAAGAGCTAGGAATATAGCTAACTGGTAGAATATTTGTCCAGGAACTGACCAGAATCAAGATACAGAAATAAGGAGAGAGGCACGTGAGGAAGACCACTTTCTAATGGCAAGAGGGAAGGAGGCCATGTTGCAGACCCAATGCCCAACCTGCTCCCTTTTTACCCCCAGAATCTGGAGTAAAGGACCAGGGAACGTGTCACTTTACCTACTGTTTGATAGTGCCAGAAGGCAAAAAAGGCCCAACAAGGAGACTATCTTCCAGGAAGGGACTGGAGTGGTCAGGTTCCCTCTCTTCCTACCTTAGTCCATAACAGGATCATTGGATTCTTACTCACTAGAGGTACTAAACCAACCCCCATTGTAAGAAAAGAATGTCTTTGAGTCTGGTATCTGTCAAGGTAGGGCCAAGCACCTTCAATCCAGGGTCCATCCTACAGATAATAATATTGTCTCTCAAGGGCTACCCTGTGTCCAGCTGTAGCCCTGGCACCTGATTTGACCCACAGGCATCCCATGTTATGTTTAATGGAAGCAAGTGGCTGGTTGGGAAAGCATTTACCACCACACACCTAAATACTTAGAAGTCCAGGAGGGAGTGGCTCTGAGCGTAATGGTGATAGAGAGGCTGCTTGGCCTTCTCTGCCCAGGAAGCCCTGGAAGCTGGTGGTAATAAAAGGCTTATTAACCCTCTAGAAAGGCAGCATGATGGACAATCTCCTAGAATCTCTGCCACATCCTATATTCCGAGAGGCTCTCCTGGGGTCCTGACAGTGACACCTTCCCCTCAAGGAATTCACTCTTCAATTCCAGGGGCCTCTCATCAAAGATCTGTCTGCAAGGCTGTGCAGAGCTCAGACCTGACGCTGGCTGGCTCAGGGACCCAGCCCAGAGGATTCTAGGGAAACAGTAGGGAGAGCTGGCCCCACACCAGAGGCTGGTATAGCCAGGCAGCAGAACAGCACAGCAGAACCAAGTGAGGAATGTGAGCCCTGGTGGACCTAAGTATGTCCCAGGAAGCTACGGCAGTACCTGAAGACCAGGTCTGTGGATGTAGCATGTGACTTGCTTGTGTGTGTGTGTGTGTGTGTGTGTGTGTGTGTGTGTGAGTGTGTGCATGCATGCTGGAGGCAGTGGCAAGATTGCCATAAAAATTACTAATATATTCTTATATTATGCCAAACACTGTTCTGCATACTGTAGGAACAGCCATAGGCCCCATAGGCCCCTCATCTTCTTAAAGCTTTCCTTCTGCCACATAAGCTTACAAATTCTGTTTAGACCCAATACCAACTGAGCCTTGAGGCAAAGGAAATGCCATCAGAATGGAGGCATTGCCCGAAATACCAATATGGACCTTATCTGTCACTACTTCCCACAGTGCCAAGCAAGGGGCCTCTGAAATTCTGAAACTGGCTATTTGCCAGGAAGGTTCCTAGCTGGATGTCAGGCAAAGAGGTCCTATACCTCAACCTCTTTCTCACTGGTTTGCCACAATCCAGGCTGACTGGCCAGGAAAGGCAGGCCAAAAGTAGGCAGTGCCTTGCTGAGGCTGGCATAGCCGTCAGTGATATGCCGAGGGAAGGAACGCTGGGATTAGAATGCCACACCACTTAATTCTGATCCCACGGTTTAAGTGGCCCCCCAGAAAGGGTCCTTGAGGTACAGGTTTCTCTACCCAGTTCACTACCCCAGAGCAAAGGGCAAAGGGCAAAGGCTACAAGCCTCAGTGTGGGCAGGGGTGCTAGTGAAAGCAGCTCCATCATCCATGCATAACTGTGGTAGAGAGGGCAGCAGTGATCTAAGGTGAGATCACAGAGGGACAGGGAGCGGCCAGAGCCCTGACAATACAGTCATCCCTGGGAACCTAAGTCCAAGGCCTGTTTCTGGCTGTGCTTCAGGGTGACCCAAAGCTCCTCTGAACAGGCTCTCAGGCTCAGGCCAGACTAAATAAAGCAGATGGCCACTCCGTCCTACCGCCCAAGCTCTGGGCAGAACTTGAGGTCACTCGGGCCCTAGTGGCAGCCACCGTTTTGTCCTGCCAAGTGCTTTTCCAGATGTGCCTCACTCCTGACATGCCCAGTGAGGCCCATTCTAGTCAGAGCTGTTCATAGGATGATCTGAGCTGGCGTATTACTTCAAAGTGCCACAGGACTTGAGACTCCATCTCAGAGGATGTGACAGAGCCTCGGAGGCAGGCTAAGGATAGGAAACTTAGGTTGTATGGAAAAGAAACATAGCTAGGTATGGTCCATCTTTCACTACCTAGAAGCTTCAGGGACATGAGGAGTGGACTCTGCCTCTTGCCAGTGAGATTTTCTCCACAAGCCAGTCGGAGAGAGCAACGGCTTCATTCCCTCCAGAGGGCCCACCAGGAATACAGAGTGTGAGGTAGGAGGAGACTTGGCAACACATGTAACTCTCCAATCACCATAAGCTCACCAACAGCTTGGATGAGGTTTCCAGGCTTGCTCCAGCTTTCCTGAGTGGGAAGCAAGAACAGGGAAGCAGGACAGGATCATAGAATATTCCCTCATGGGCCTGAGGAAAGCAGGCCCCTTTCCTACCCTGGCCTATCAACTGGGGCTCCCAGCTTTGTCTGAAAGCTTACCCTGTGGAGTACCTGATTATACTCCTCTCCTGGCTTTAATACAGGATTTGTAGCCATGGATTTCTGCCTTCCCAGATAGGCTGTTCCTCTCAGGAGTTCATGGCCAGAGGTGTCAATCTGGAGCCATCCTCCTCCAACACTGGGGGAGACAAGGTCAGCTCAACACCAGGGCATAGGATTTCTCAGGGCCTCTGAAGCTTAGCTTCTGTGCCCAGTGCTGAGGTTCCTGACAGAGAAGTATGGACTGGTGTCAGCCTCTCCCTTCCCAACTCTTGTGCCCTAGCTCACCCCTCCAGCTGTGGTCATTCCCATTCCTTCTCTGCCACAGTGTCCATCTCTTCTCCTTCCCAGTTGCCCCTGCAGAGCTTCCACTGTGATGGCACTCTGGACCATCCCACACTGAGCCTGGGAAAGACTGGGTCCCTAAGATTGCTGAGCAGAGACATGAGCGTGGTGGGGGCTCTGTTCCTATGAGAAGGACACCTGCCTCTCCCAGCATGTGAAGGGAGACACCTCCTTGTCTAAGAGGCAGTGCCTGGGCAGTTAGGCATCACATGATCACTCTTAAATCAAAAACGGATTTAGGAGGTCCCCAGTGATTCAGCAGGAATGGAACAATTTAATAATTTTCTAGGCTTTGGTCTCCTATTCACCCTGCTCCTCCCTACCCTCACCCCTACTTGCCTTGAGCCAAAAGCCAGGCTTCTTGTCTTTGAGGTGAGGGGCAATACCACACCCATTTCTGGACAGTGGGGTTTTCTATTTTAATGTGTTAACAGCAATTCTCTTGCCATAGCGGAAGACTGACTGGGGCAGAATGGAAAAAAGTTGCCATTGGCCTTGTGGAGTCTACAGATCTTTAATCCTTGTATATGTCCAGGACTGAAAACAGAGATTCAAAAATCAGGCTGAGGTCCAAGGAGGGCGCCTGAGGAGACTGGGCTGCCCCTGCCTCTATCCAGACCCACTCAGGGCTGGCAAAGCCCTCCATGAAGGAGTTAAGCCACAATTCCTCAAGTCCTATTTTGCAGTGGGAATCCCAAGAGGGTGGTGTCCTCCCCCTTGCAGAGAACAGTGCTGGTGGTTTCTGAAATGGGCAGCCAGACCACACCCTTGGGGAAGGGAGGGCAGGCCAAGGGCTCTGCTGCTCTATGCGCCCCTGAGAGGAAGTGTCATGTGTGTACGTGGTTTAGGAGGCTTTCTCACTCTGGGTTCCTCTCTGCTCTGATCCCAGGCTGCAGCTTAGCTTCCAGCTCTCTGATGCCAGCCTTTTTTAGACTTCTCCTGTCTTTGCGTCATTGCATTATAATGCTTCAAGAAAAGGGATCCCAAAACCACTTGTTCTCAAGTCCTTGGAGAAACTAAGGCACTGAAGAGAAAGGAAAGGTGGTTCACAGCTTGGGTGGGCATCAGGGTAGATTCATAGCAGTCTGGCATTCTGCATTCTTCTGACCTGCTAGCCATACTCCTCTTCCCTTCTTCCCTTCCTGCCCGAAGGCCACCTCCTCAGACAGCGGCCACAGGCTTAAAAAAAAGAGTTTTTTCTTGAAAGACACAATACCTGGGCAGAAGAAAGGCCTGAAACCAACAGAGCGGCCTTCAACCTCCCCATCCAACCTGGACCTGGCTGTTCCCCGATCTCTACTCCTGTCTGCTCAGCTTCTGAGGGCCTCATGATTCCACACCCATGCTGTCCCCCACTCTTCGCAATCCCCACAGATTCTGCCAAGGTTTTCAGACCCAGGCCACAAAGCAGTGACTCCAGACCTTGGCAGTGTCTCCCTCGAAGGTATACCCCCTTTCCTGAATACCTCTGCGCTCTGGCCTGGCAGTGGGGCCTTAGCCTTGAGTGGGCTCTGACAGCCTCTCCCACTCCTGCTTGCTTCTTGTTGGCTCTGTCACCTGCTGAGAACTACCACTGACACAAGTCCTGCACCTCTCAGTCAGATCAAATTTTCTGGGGCCTCCTCTGGTGATGCTGCAGGAGAATCAGGCTTCCGGGTCCAGGGTCTCTCTCTGGCATTTTTGGTGGCTTCAGATTTCCAGGATGCAAAGTGCAGGGAGTCCCAGACTCTATCCCCAAGAAAGCCTCTTGTTCTGGGCTGTGCACCCAAATGATGTTGCTTTCCCACAGGCACCAGAGCCCTGGGGACATCGCTCTGCTGAAGGATTCGGAGCCCACAAAAGGCTATCGCCTCTTGAATAGTCAGGAGTGCCCTCAGTAACCACAACCCCCGACCCACGAGGCTAAACTCTGGTTAACTTCTCTAACAAGTTCCTGTGAGTTGGTTTCCCTGAACTTCTCCACCCTCAGTCCTCCTTGACAGCCCATCCAAGCTCTAACATTACCACATGTCATATTATAGACCTATTTGTCCTTTCTTCCTCTCCCTGACCATGCAGAGGCTGCATGTACATACATACACACACACACACACCAGTTTGTATGGTCAAACACACATGAATGTAAACAGGCATACTTTATACCCATTTACCTACACAGCAAATATCACACATAGATGCCATGCATATGAATGTGTGTACACAGGGACACTCACATAGATACATGAGGGTGTCCACAAACAATAAAAAAAATAGCCACTCTACTGTGTGTTGTGGCCCTCCTATCAGTAGCCCTGGTCCCTGTGTTTCTGTCCTATGTCCCTTCCAAGTGTCCAAGATTATGTGTGGTTGATAATCTAGGGACCTGACTTTCCTCACCCACTCCATGAGCTGAATTTAATGATGTAGAGGACAAACCAGAAAAAGAGGAATCTAATAGTGGGGCCACATGATCCATGGCCTTGCTCTTGGGGATACTGTTTCTACCTGTGTGCTAGCTTCTTTTCATCTCCTGGCAGTACTCCGTACCTGGGTGCCCTCTGCCCGTGGTCAGGAAGGGAACAGGCTCTGAAGACAGGACATTCGGAGACCAGTCTCAAAGCTGAATGGAGGTAGACATTTTTAGCCCAGCCAGCCAGTGCCAGCATCTGTGCTAGGCCTCCTTGGAGCAAAGACTAAGCAGGGTATCTATGAGAACATTCTTGTTCACGCTTTATCTCCTCTGGTATCATAGAACTCTGAGTCTGGCTAGTGGACTAAGTGCTAGGGGTGGGAGGTAAAGTGAGCAGGGCCAGTCACTGCCCCAGAGCCTTGGAGACCCCTCCCCCTGTGTCCATCTGAGCATTCTATTCATGTGAAGCCAACATTCCTGGAGCCCACCCGGCCAGCAAGGTCATCTCACACAGGCAATCACCGTCTCATCTAATGAGAAAATGATGACATGGCCCCCTGCTGTAACCCCCTACCTCCTTCCAGCCCCCACATCCAAATACATTCTTCCTGCTTTGTGGTACTGCTTTGCTACTGTGGCACACGGTACTTAGCAGTGACAGGTACTACCAAGTCACTTTCAAGGGACTCCCTGACTTCTACTCTGGGGCTCTCCGGTCACCTGTGTTGAGCTCCTCCCTGACTCTCAGGATCTTTGCAATGGAGGCAGCTGGGGCTTTGATCACTACATCCCCATTGCACATAGGTAAACTGAGGTTACAGGCTCAAGGGATTACCCAAGTATCATATATAGCAGGGCACCACTTCCCCTTGGCAGGCAGAGTGGCTCTAACAGAGCACTGAGCATAGCAAGAAAGACCTGCCCCTTCACGACCCAGGAATGGCACGCCCTCTTCTTTCTGATTACTACTCTCAGGGCTTAGGATGGATGGTCACAAGTGGAGGTCCGAGCCCTGGTCGGCAAGCTACAGGGAGCCCACACTCATGTGAAAGATTGAAGAGCCCAGGGCACAGATAGATGCCACTGGGGATTGGCTGGTTGGTGAGGCAGAAGTCTTAGAGGCCTTCCTGGAGGAGGCAGGATTTGAACCACAGATGCTGTGCAACTGAAGGACTATGAATACGTTATCAGATGAGAAATCCCCTTTGCTGAGTCTTGTCCCCTGACTCACCTGTCTTCCCTTTCCAGGCAGCCTACCCCATAGCAGGGCAGCTCTCAGTGGCTTACGCAGCTGCCTGTTCCAGGGCTTTGCTTCAAGGCTTTAGTCCAAGTGTGTTCTTCACCTCCACACAGTACCAGCTCTTCAGTGCAGAGTAGGGACTCGAAGGTCTATTGTCTCAAGCTTCAGCTTCTCAGAGGGCCTCTCCAGGTCTCTAGAGCTGTTTGCCCTATCCTAGTATCAATATACCTCCAAACCTGTCATGATAACCGCATTTTTGAGGATAAACCCCTGTTTCTGAGGAAAGCCCTGCACCACAGAGGACATCTTGTCCTTCCTGATCTGGGGTATATTCCCATCATCCTTCTGAAACCACTGTGTAGAGTGCACAGTGTGTACAGCGAGCCCCCAACCCCCATTTCTCAGAACCCGACCCTACCAGGGCAAAGTCTAAGGGTCAATCAAAGCCAGGCTGATTTTGCACAGAACTGACGGCTACCAGGAATTCTGGTGGTGTCTGGAAGTCAAAGAGGACAGAAGGGCACTCTTGGGTAGAACTTTCAGATCTTGTCTAGAAGCATCCATCTAAGGAGTCCCCAGCACTTCTCAGCTTTTCACCAGAACATGAGTTCTCTAGGCACCTGAAAATTTTGTTTCTGATTTCTAAGTCCTACTGGGTAGGAGCTAAGAGTTCAATGTTCTAATACACAGCCAGGAAATGCCAGCTAGTCCCCGGGCTACATCATGGGTAGTAAGGGGCTGAGTTGTTAAGACTCTCAGACACAGCCAGCTGTTTTTGGTATCAGTGACTGAATACAACTGATCGCTACTTCTACCTGAATGGATAGCCAGCCCAAGAATGGAAAGTACTGTTTGATAGTTCTTACCTTGAGATAACCAATGAGGCTGTCATCAGTAGAAAGTATTCTGGCTGCCAGGGAACTGACTAAACATATCTTTCAGCCAGAGACTTGAAGAGCAGACTGTGCACAGCTGGGTATGCTATGGGAGGGACCCAGGCTCAGTGTGGTAATACGGTAAATCTCTTGTGCCGAGAGATGGTTTGGATATGGTAACATAGTGCTTCTGGTGTCCATTCTGGGTCAAACTGGCATTTGTTGCCCAGGGGAACATCTTCAAACTGACTTGGATACCAGCCTGCCTGTTGGCATGCCTGCCAACAGATGAGGTAAAAAGCAGGTCTATGATACTCCATCATGTAGCCCTGCAGGCTGTGGGTGAGGGCAACTGAGACCCTGGCCTAAGGACAGAAAATGGCAACATAGGTCTGTGGGCAGCGGAAGAGCCCCACCAGTTCTGGCTATCAGGAAAAGTTCCCCGGAGGAGGGATAGATTTGTTTATATCAAGGAAGGGAGGTGGTTAGGAAGAGGAAAGTCCAAACAGACGAAGGGATAAGGCTGATTTTCTAGCTGCCATGCCAGGTGTATACGAGGTGCCCGTGAGGCGTCTTCACTTTGGCTGGGTTTGACTTTAAGACAGGGACTGGATAGGATGAGATGGCACGTCTCCAGCCATCTCCAGTCTGTGTGAGTGTGTCTTCTTCCTGCTATCTGAACTCTGGCCAGAGGAGACCTCTGCAACACCTGGACCAGCCTGGAACACTCTGATGGAGATGTTCGGAGTGCAAAAGCTAGAGGCTCTGCAGGAGGAAGCCCCGTTCCTCCCACCTGGCCAGTGGAAGGGGAGCAGAGCTGAGTGAGGACCTAGGACAGTCAGCCCTCAGGTGAGTGCGGGCAGGTGAGGGTAGGGCAGAGAGAGCAAAGACCTAAGCTGGCCCCATGCTGAGAGGTCCTGGGGAAGTGCTGCTCACTCTGCTTTTTCCTTTCTTAACAGATCCTAGCAAGTGACTGGAGGTGGTAACAGAGAGCAGGTCCTAAGGACTCAACTGTCCTTGGGACACAGGAACCCCTTCCCAGCCTCCCTTGTGAAAGCAGCTTTCAGGACCCTAAGGATTTTCCAGAAAGGGAAACAGGAGGTCATGAGAGGTACAACCCCAAACTGTGTGTGCTGTGGCACTTTCTGCAATGGTCTGTAGTGATAGGAAGCAGGTTCACAGATTCCTAGGCCGACAGATAGCTGCCCACCTTAGCTAGCTGGCTTCCTCCAGGGGTCTGTGTGTTGCTGAGCTGTTGCTCTTTGTGCTGCTCACTACTGGGGAGAGGGCTGAATTGAAGGAAAGGACAGGCTCCCACACAATAGGGCCTGGGTATGGAATCAGGACACCCAGATACACAAGCCCTCAGGAAACCAAGGGAGATAAGAGAGGAGGGGCCTCAGGAAACTCCACCCACCCTCAGCCAGGGAGATGCTCAGGAGCACCCACTTCTCCCCAACAAAGCAGCTGCGCAGGGAGGAAGGCTGAACAACCAGGGACTCAGCCCAGGGACTCAGTTTCCAGGATCACTGAGGCTGCACCCAGAGCTTGTCACAGTTCCCTTCAGCCTCACTCTCAGAAGCGGCCACTGCTGAGAACACAAGCCAGCTTCAAGGTCCATCATCTGGCCCAATCTCATTTTCCAAACCATAGGACAAAGGTGGGGAGCACCAAACAAATAAAGAAGGTATTTATGTGGCCCAGGAGCCGCAAGAAGACAGGTCAGAGGTGCCAAAGGGAAAAGGATCCGCCATTTGGGAGGGGACTTTGGAAATGATGGGGTCAGACTCTTTCCCAGAACCCAGCCAGCATGCCTGAGATCCTGCCAGCCTCGTTCTACCAAGGCATCCTGTATAGTCACATTTGCATCTCAGGCCCTTCATCTAGCTCTCAGGAGTAAGGCCAAGCATTGTTGAGCACCTCTAGCTGCCAGATCTACTCTAAGCACTCTGTGGGGGTATCTTTACACCAGAAGGGCAATATGTGCCATCACATTGCCATCACAAGAGTAGAGAAAGTGAGGCACAGAGTTAGTTCACTTGTTTGCTTGTTCATTTGTTTGTGTTTTGAAGCAGTCTCACAGTTTAGGTTGACCTTGTATTTGCTTTGTGACCAAAGACAACCTTGAAGTTTTGATCTTCCCGCCTCCATCTCCCAAATGTTAGGATTACAGGTTTATGCAGTAATGAGAGTTGAAGTTAAGGCTTCATACACAATAGGTGAGCACTTTACCCACTGAGCTACACCCGCAACCCATTGTTTCGTAATTTAACACAAGTGATATAAATGGGAGAAGGGAACTAAGACTTAAGCCAAGCAAATTCCAAGTTCAAAATCCAAAAGACTCCACTATCCCATCTCCCTATTTTGTCTTAAAGCACGCAACCCATGACTAGTGCAGCAAGGATCCCCAAAATCCAGCAAGATAATAGCACGGGAAGACTAATTTGGCCTCTAACCCATGGGTCTAAAAGAGCTCTCTGAGTCTGACACCAGACAAGGACACCAGAATCCATCCTAAGGCTAGAAGTTGGACATCTGATGAAATCTCCTGGGGCTTGAAGGTTTCACAATGGCCTCTGAAGCCCCAAACAGCCAGAGAGGGGTCTCACACCCTCAGAACATAGATAGGAACACCAATTATTCCCATAGGAAGAACCTGTTCATGGCTACCAAGGGACTGAGAACCATCCTGCCAGCCTGGTTGTATTCTACAATACTAGCCTACAGGCGCCAAGCATTCTTGCCATCTGGCCCAAGGTCACCAACAGTAAGAGAAACAATGGGCAGTGGGTCCAGTCATGGCCAGAATTTGAACAAAGACTTGGCGCCTCCCCGAGCTGAGGCCCTTCCTTCAAGGTTTGCCAAGGCAGGCGAGTAGAGGAAACCTTCATCTGAGGCTGGGATGTTTCACAGATTGTTGCTGGGAGAACTGTGGCTGCCAGAGCAGCCAACAGAGGGGGCAGCTGCTCCAGGCCAAGCTCTGTTTGGCTATAAGTAGGGATGACTGCAGGTCTTGAATCCAGGACATGGCCCCACCCACCTGGCTCTTAGGCTCCCTTATCCTCTCCCACCTAGTCCTTCTGCCCTAGTGCTGAAGTTGGTCCCTTCTCTATGGTCTGCCGTCCATATTGTTGGCGTCTTAGTCTTCTGAAGACAGGTTGGAGATACCGGTACCTTAAATCCTTCTGTGGTCCACAGGACTCATAGGAAGAAGCACAAACTCCTTAACCTGTTCAAAGTCCTTCTGGATTCCTTTCTGGCATCTTTAGCCTTCCCATCATCCCTAGATTCCCCAGGTCCCCTCCACCCGATAGTTGCGTCCCTGCTTCTCCCCCTCCTTACTGCCTCCCTGCAGGTACCTCATTGATACCTTTACTCTAGGAACTAGCTTAGTCCTTCTTCAGGAAGCCTCCCTGTCTGCTCCACCCATAGTCATCCACGAAGGAGTTGGGCTTATGAATATGTAGGGCACAGGTCAGGCTATCAATAGTGAACAATCCTTCCTCAGAGCAAGGTTCCAATGCACAGCAGTGGCTGTTTAAACACTCTCCCCATTTAATTATTAATTGTGCCCTAGGTTCTTCCTCTGCTGGGGCAGGAAGGGGCAGGGCAAGGCAGGGCAAGGCAGGGACGTTATTGACACCAAGTGTCTCAAGTGCCTTGACCGTGAGCGGGCCACAGGGAGGTTGCCATGCACTGTGCTTATCACCAAGTGCTCTGAGGCTCCCTGGAGAAGTTGAAGTTTTTCAGACTTCATAGACTCAAAAAGACCGAAAGGAAAAAAAAGACAAAAACAGATAAACATGCAGGATCACCCTTATCGAGGGCCACAGGAAAGGCGGCAGGTTTAGTCTCAGAATGCTCTGGACTAACGGTTTAGATGCCCAACCCAATGTTCAGCAGCAGGCTGTTGGTGGAGACAGGCTTGGGGGAGTGGCAGGGCAGGGCTTCTTAAAGCTGTAGCTGTAGCCTTCTGCTGGATCAGTACCTGCAGAAAGAAGGAAGAGCCCTGGGCCTAGGAAGAAGGAAAGAAACACAATGCCTAGATGTGGGCTGCATGTGTGTGTATGTGTGGTTGCATCTGTGTCAAAGGAGAGCTTGTTGGCCAGGACCCACTGTCAAGGATCTGCAGTGGTGGCAAAGAAGTCAAGAGGACCATGAGAGTATCTTGGGGGCTTCCCAAGGAAGGCTTTGGATCCAGCCTATGGGATTGGTAGGGCATGACAGCTGGACATGGAAGCCAGAAGGTAGGAGTCAGCCATACCAAGGAACACCAAGGAAGGCTTCAGTAGTGAGCCATTCATGGGGAAGTAAAGAGTGCTGCTGTGATTTTAGGGGGGTGGAACTCACTTAGGGCTGGAGGGGAGATGGGAAGAACACACAGAGAGGCAGGCTAGACTCATCCCAACTCAAGCACTACTTGGTGGTCTGGCCTGCAAGAGCCTACCACAAAAGAAGAGTGCCTCAGTTTCCCCATCTACAGAGGCAGGGCAGGCCTTTAGTGACTCTCTTGGAGAAGTAAGGTGAAGAATGGGTATTTGTGGGACTAGGCACAGGAGAGAGACCCTGGTCAGGGAGGCCACCTGTAGGCTATGGCCACCACTGAGACCTCAGCCCGTCTGATGAAGTCCTTAGCCCTCTCTGTGACTGCTAGAGCAGCTAGAAGCTCAGGTCCCTGGCCATATTATGCCTGGCTATGCCATTTACCCAGGAACTACCTCCCCCATCCTGCAGTGCGCATGAAGCAATCTCCATTATCATACATGCTTGGCATTTTTGTCTGATAATCACACCTCCCACAGCCCCATGAGGATTAGGGCATGATTAGGGAGGAGGGAGAACTCTGTTAGGTGGAGCCAAATAACTGCCAAGAGATTTGGCATTCTAATTTGATTGCCTCCTATAACTCTGAAGACCCTTTCAGGGTTTGGTGGCCGTGTTAGGACCCTTACACAGGGCCAGTAGTAGCACAGGACATTAACACCTTATCCACGCATTGGCTCTTTACCTATGCTGCCTTGCCACCAGCACCCCCCTGCTTCTGCCCTGTGGACCCCTCACCCAAAAGGAAAGAGACCTGACAGAATTCAGAGCAAATCTTTTCAAGGAAAGCATCCCACACTGGTACCATATGGGGTCTTCATCTGTTCTCAGACCCCCAACACTAGTCCTCCGGGAACACTCTTCACTCTCCAGGGTGAGGTAGACAGATACTGTGACTTCCATGGTCTTTCTGTTCATACTGTGCCTTCCATCTGGAATGATCACTCAATTACTCACTTGTACTTTAAAGCCTGGGGTAGAAGCTTGTTCTTTGTCCCTGGAAGAAACTGGCAAGAAGCATCTACTGAGCCTCACGATGTGGCTGTGCAGGGACCTGTTCTATGCTTCTGTGTGTGAGCTTGCCTTGTGTTAGAGTGCTGTGAGGCTGCAGCTTCATGCTCAAGGCAAAGAAGAGGAGCAAGCTTTAGTGCTTGTGACACATATGGTCAGGTGGATGCTGGGGCAGCTTCCTACTCCCCCAGATAGAGTTTCCTGTATTCCCCTCTGTACTTCATGAGATTCACAAGCTCCACAGTAGAAATTTTCAGATTAGAACTGTACCATCACTTGCAGATTTTGAGTTGGGCAGGGCTGGGCTAGAGCCTGGATGAGAAAGTCCACACATGTTGCTGCTCTGAGAACCACTCTGAGCAGTAAGCTTAGCACCCAGAACAGGAGAGTGTCCCTTCTCTCTGCTGAGTGGAGCTGAGTGCATGTGGTGACCAGGTCTTTTCACTCTCATTAGACTTGGGGGGGGGCTGCTGTCCCTTGGCCATTGCTGGTCCCATCTCTGTAACACAGAGACACTGGAGGCAATCGGACCAAGTCTGAATGCACCCTTACCTTAGGGCATCTCTAAGCCCTGGCCTAGTTCTGACTCCCAGGAATCCTGCTGTCCTGGAAACTGATTGGTGTGGCACTCTAAGGGAACAGAGCCAATGTCTTAGAGAGCTGCCCATCCCCATCCTTCTGGCCATATGTGAATGTAGGCAGTTTGGGTCCTACAGTTAGCAAGGGCATCTTTGTTAAGAGGCGTCAGATGCAGGACAGAAAGAGCTGTGCTGTGTCTTTGCTCCATGGCGAGGTCCAAGCACAAGCTGCCACTGGCGGCCATGTTGATGCCAGTGGCTCATATTACCACTAGGGAACATGGGGATGTCCCCAGTAGGGCCAGCCACAGGGTACCATGGGGATGTCTAGGGCCTATACAGAAATGGTCCTGCCCCTTGCTGGCTGCTGGCCCCATCTCTTACCAGCATCTCTCACCAGGCTGTGCCCTGCCCAGACAAAGCACAGTGGAGATGGCCCTGCTGGCAGAGGTGTGGGTAAGGTGACCTCAAGGGCATGAGTGTGGGAGAGCTGGCCTGCCACTCATGTACCTGTGGGGTGTTACGGGCACAGAGGTGATGTCTCTGGTCCTCACCCACTCCGGCAGTTGGGAAAGCTGCCCACAGAGTCATGAGTACAGAAAAGCTAGCTCTGTCCCTCATCAGCTGCAGCACTCGAGAGCTGGCCCCGCACCTCTCCTGGGCAGCACAAGTCCTGGTGGAGGGGGACCAGGTGATCCAGCCCCAAGGGAGACAGCACAGGAGATCTGGCCCTGCCACTCATCTGTTGTGAGGTGGCATGGGTGTGGATGTGATGCCTTCTCCACATTGCCACCGGTGGTAGTCAGAGAGCTGGTCCCAAGGGCATGGAAAGAGAAGCGCTACCCCTGTCTCCTGTTGATGGAGGCAGTGAGTGGCCTAGCAGTGCCGGGGAGGTCACCATGGCAGTGCAGATAAGGGGGAGCAGAGGTGCCGACTAGCTCAGCTACCACCCAGGACCAAATCCAGGGCTCTCAGTTGGCCCATCACAAAATCTTTATCATTTGGGAATGATTGGGATGCATGAAGGGGCCAGTCCTGCTGATCCAAAGCTTCAGGGTATCTATAGCACAGGGCAACAACAGGATTACCAGGAGATGTCCCAATGAAAATCCAATATTGATGGAGTCACAAAAGCCAGAGATCTCAAACCAGACCAAATGCAATGAATATTTGCAAGTGAAGACAGAGGAATATACTGTGGGACACACTGTGAGTGACTACAGCTTCCACGATGAGATGTTTACTATGTTTTGTTTTGGCGTTTGTTTGGGTTTTTTTTTTTTGTATGTTTTTTATTTTGTGGAGGAAATTGCAAGGGCAAAGGGTCAATATGAGGGGACAGGGATAGGAGCGGGACTGGTGTGCATGTGAAACTCACAAAGAACCAGTAGAAAGTTAAAACAAACCAACACCAAAAAGAATTGTCTAGCTGATCCCTCTTCTCATTAAGAGCCAGGGGCAGTGTAGGGTCTGGAGGACTCCTGGAGCAAGGCTGGAAAACAGGCTGCCAAGGCACCCTATTCAAATGACCACCCCAGGGGAAGGGACACCTTCCCTAATAAGAGTCTGGAGTTAAGTGGCCATTGCACTGGCCCCATATACTCACCATGATGCCAGAAGTCAATAGTCATACCTGTTTGTCCATCTCTAGATCAAAGAGCAAACAAGAGAGAGGAAAGTCCATGGGAAAAGACTGGCCAGCGTGTTCAGCGATTTGTCTCCACTTAGGTCATCAGGGACAGAGAACTAAGAACCCTAAACACATGTGAGCATTAATGATTTTAATTAGTTTGGGGAGAAGGGGAGGCGCCACAGCAGCCTACCAACTGCATCCCTAGAAAACAATGCTTCTGTGTGGACAGTGCCCACTTGTGATGAGGTATCTCACTCCTTGCAGCCCTTAGAGAGGTACTGAGAATGTGTTGTGGCGTCAAAGCCTGGGAGTGGTCCTACCTGGCTCTGCCCACCTTCCACTGCACTGCATCATACTTGAGCATCTGAGCTTCTAGAAAAGCAAGCTCTGTGCTTTGTTGGGTTAACCTTCTGCCGCAATGCTGGGAATTGTTTATTTTCTCTAGTGCTGCCAAAGAGCCCCTGGCAGGGAGACTAAGCGAGTTTCATTGAAAAGATACTTTTCCTCCCCAGGCCTATAAACAAGGCCATTGCAGGCAAACTAACTTCCTTAGCCAGGCACTCTGCAGCGGCCCATCCCTGGCCAAGGAAAACAAATGCATAAACATTTCAAGGAGATATAGGAAGCATTTCTACTGGGAACCTGCTGTGAATGGCCATTAAAGTTTACACAGCAAGCCCCATGGGGGCCTGGTGCAGGACACAGCCCTCTCGGCCCTCCCAGCCCTCCCCTTCTCCTATGGCATAACTGAGTCCTCCCCGCCTCCCCAAAGATCTGGAGCCAGGACACAGCGTGTGCCCTAGCCACAGGAACACAAGACAGTCTCTAGCTGTCACTGTCAAATCCCCTAACTCCCTAAAGGAGGAGGTCTCTTATTATAGCATGGAGATGTCTTATTGCAGACCCCATGGAGACACGTGGAGGCCAAAGATGGGCTGTCATGAAGCACCTATAACTCCTTTAGGCCTCTCTGATCCCTGTGTGGAAGCGCCCACTTCTTCCCCAGAGCTAGGAGTGGAGACACCTGCAAGTTTTACCACTATTTTGGTTCTAGTTTCTTACCTGGATAGCCTTATGACAGCGAATCTGGGATCTGGGGCTTTGCCTGTTCGTCCCTCTTGTGAACCTGTGCAACGCAGAGCCCTGGATTCTGGCTCTGACCCAAGTAGTCCCTCCTCTAGCTCTTCCCCAGCTTCCCAGTGCTGCTTTATCATACTCCTTGACGAAAACCATAGGATACACACCATGTGGAGAGTGAAACTCAGAATATACCATCTTGCCATCCAGTCTCCCTCTTTAATTGTGCAGTGTGAGTACTTCCAAGGCCCAGCCCACTCTCAATGGTAGTCAGTTCTTCCCACAGCTACAGGGAAGTTGACACTTGATCCCTCTGTTTTGTCCCTATCTTTTTTGTGCACCTGGCCAAGGAGTCACTCCCTGGGTAGCTTTCTGCCCCCATCCTCCCAGTCTCCTTCTAGGCCCGCCCCATCCTCATAAGGCCTCACCAGGTCTTCCCTAAGTTAGACTCTGGACTTTTGGCTGCTCTTGGACAGTGGACTATGTAGCTTATATGTTAGACTATGATGCTCTTGTGGAAAACAGGGAAACCAGGGAATCCAGACAAGAACATCTTTGGGACAAAGGACAGAGCTTGTCTTCACATCTTCGTTAGGAGATACTTTGCCCACTGGGGTCCTGGGATTCCACCTCCCTTTCCCACCTCAGCCATGATGAGAGTAGATTTGTGCTCCCCCCACCAATGAACCACAAAAATCTTGGCCCTGGTCATAGGCTTGACCTTTGCTTTATGGAAGCTGCAGTAACAAGGATCCAGAGTCCCCAAGGCCAGCCACACCAGAGGCCTTGGAGAGAGGGGTAATCCAGGAAGGATGCAGACAAAGGCAGCAGAGTCTCTGATGGCCTTCTTGTCTTTGGCAGTCACAGCTGGGCCAGGAGGGAACCTCAGCAGCACACAGGACCCCACCATAGCCCTTCATGGAAGAAGGTGGAAGGCCCCACATGCCTCTGTGGCCAGAGGTCATCCAATGATTAGTGCTGAAGCTATAGAACTTGATGTCCAAGGGTCACAGGATGGGATCTGAGCCATTCCAGTTCACAGATGCCCCCTTCCACCTATGAAGGAAGAGACAGGAGAGTGTTAGAGCTGCAGGGACCCAGGAAGGAAGCTTTGAGGACTTCTCACTGCCCACTGGCTCTCCACATTCTCACCCAACCCAAACACCCATATGGCAAGCAGAAAAGACATCAAGGATCCTGGTGGCAACAGAAAAGACAGAGGCGACAGGTAACTTGTCCTTTGGTGCCACAACTGACTGTGCCTGGTTCTCATGCTACAGATCTCTAATGGTTTACCTCATAAGTGCACATCCAGACCCAGCTCTTGTCCAGCAGTGCCTGACAATGGCCCTTCAAGGGCGCCTATATAGGACTAGGGAAACAGCGAGGAAGATGCAGAGGGGACCGAACACCTGACAGCAGACCAGGCCAGGCAGTGAGGGCTGTGAATACCAGAGGGACAAAATACATTTTGAAAACTGATTTATGAAGCTTTAAGAAGAACTATGTAGATAAATGGTAGTATCTCGGATCCAACGGAACAGTTATTGTAGGTGAGACCAGGGGATTTCCTAACATCTGATTCTAAACCACAGAGCTGATTTTCTG
The DNA here is from genome assembly GCA_028658305.1 of Pachyuromys duprasi. Taxonomy (NCBI): domain Eukaryota; kingdom Metazoa; phylum Chordata; class Mammalia; order Rodentia; family Muridae; genus Pachyuromys; species Pachyuromys duprasi. Next base: position 77,137,918 of record CM053763.1, on the reverse strand, counting down.
AATAAATGAGGGGAAATCATATTTATGGTACATAGAGAATTATGCAAACCTACCACTACAGGTAGTCTGCCTATGAATGCATCTGAAGACAACATAATTAGAATACAGATGTGGCAAGGCAGAGGGTAGAGAAGGAGACTAGGGCTTTAAAATGTCTCACAGTGGGCCGGAGAGATGGCTCAGAGGTTACAAGCACTGGCTGTTCTTCCAAAGGTCCTGAGTTCAATTCCCAGCAACCACATGGAGGTTCACAACCGTCTGTAATGAGATCTGGTGCTCCCTTCTGGCCTACAAGGCATACATGCAGGCAGAACACTGTATACATAATAAATAAATAAATCTTTTAAAACAAGGTCTCAAAGTGTATGAAGTTTGGAGGGGAACCAACAATATGTTTTCAAAACCAGAAAGCATGTCAAAATCCTAACATAGTCAAGAGAAAAAGAGAAGCTGTTCCTGTTTTATTTCAGCAACTCACTGGAAAAGCCTAAAACCAAGCCTAGAACCTCAGCAAGAGAGAAACCAGATCAACTCAGAGGAACAGTGTGCTAGTTCCCAAAAGAATGGCTGGGAGCAGGTGGCCTTATCCAGAGATATGAATGGACTTTGAAATGTCCCCCACAGGGCCATGGTTTGAATTCTTGGTTCCTGCTGGGCTTCCTGGTGGTGCCAGCCAGGGGACCTTTAGGGAGTAAGGTCACTAGAAGACAGTCTCTGGAGATGATTCCTGACCCCTGGCTCCTGTCAGACTTAGTTTTATGGTCTACCATAATGTCAACATCCTCTAACAGATGTTCCCTCCACTAAAGCCAGGCTGCTTTACCACACATGCCAGGGTAGACTGAAAAACCAGAAACCAAGAACCGAGCAAAATCTCTCCTCTTTAAGTTGTTTTTGTTAGGTAAGGTGACAGCACCATGAACTAAACTAAATTACATTGGTTTCCCATCCACAGATTCAAGCACCTGTAGAGCAAGAAACAACAGCAACAAAACCCCAACCATGTACCCCAAGCCAAGAAACAAACCTGTGCTAAGCACATAGAGCCTGAATTTTCTTGTCATTATTCAATGAACAACATAGACCTCTGGGGGGGTCAACGTAAAGATGTACCAGAGCAGATATTAAGACTCACGATCAAGCCTTTGGTAGAGGGCAAGAAGTGATGATAGAAATGGAGGAGGTTGGTGAAACTTGGAGAGAACAAGAGCTCCACAATGACTAAACTGAGCAGGGCACAGGGGTCTTGTATGAGATGGTTTCTACAACCAAGGACTACGAGTGGATATGTCCTGGAACCCCTGTGCAGATGGGACCCAGGATAGCTTGGTGTAGGACTGGAGGGCCTAGTGAGGGAAGCAGGGACTGTTTCAGTCTTGAACTTGATAGCTGACTCTTTGACCCTCCCCCATACAAGCCGGGGAGTGACACACTGGCTGGATCCCAGT
>CM053763.1:76979662-77136370 GCA_028658305.1 Pachyuromys duprasi | reverse complement strand
AAAAAAAACATAGACTAACAAGTACTTGCATATTAGTATTTTAAGTATCCAGAAACTAAAGCATCCAGGAAGATATGTGGCTATATGTAAATATCACATGCTATTTTAATGAAGGGATTTAAGCACCCTCAGGTTTTGATATTCTCGGGTGGTCCTGAACCCCTCCATCATAGAGTGACAACTGAATGGCTAGTCTTAGACCCAATGTTACTTACCCTTATTAGCCCAGTCTCCACCTCAACTCCCTCTTCCTTCCTCAGAGGTGCTCTTTGCCTTCTCCAGCTATCCATGCTGCTGCCTCAGTAACTCTAGTGTTTAGACTAAAAATTAGCCTTTTCCAGAGGTAGCAGAATACTGCATATTCATTCACAGAATACGATATACTCACTCACTCTTTCTTCTAACATATTTTCCTGTAGGTTATACATCTTCTTGTTTCATATTTTCTATGTTTTACATCACCCCACTTCCCATCAAGAAAACAAACATTTCTTGTCATTTAGGGAAAAAACAACAATAAATCTTAGTTGTGAATTCTGTGTCTCTTCCTCCCATAGAATGCTTTGGTGTAGAAGATAGTAACTGCACATGGCCACGAAGGGGCAATTAACATCATGTTCTAGCTCCACCAGGGTACAACAGGGACAAGATACACTTCCCAAAGCACTGAAGATGTAAGGATGTCATGTGCAAGACAGAATGCTGCCTTGATGTACACCCTAGTCAATGTCCCAGGAAAGCTGGGTATCTGAAATTTTTATAAAAACCAAACTGCTTAAAAGGCTAGAATAAGTAGATGGGGAAAACCAGCTTAGGCACAAATGTCAGCTTGAAGAAGTGGTCCCAAATTCTGGATTATCTTTGGTGCATTTGATGGCACCCAGCAGTGCTGAAAGATCTCACTCCTATAAGTTCAGGAAGCTTTTTGGTAGTCAATCCTTTGCTTCTTGCAAGAGAGGCCTTTGGTTCTGTTATGGTCGCAGTACTCGGAAATGATTTCAGAAGCTCTTTCAAGAACCAGTACTGGAAGACCCACCTTTGTAAGATCCATCTCTGGCCTAGCCTATGCCAGAAAACGAACACCAATGCACTCTTACATTTATCACTGTTTGGCTCTCCTTCCTAATCATCAATGTGAGAATTCCAAGGATCAGCCTTTTAATCTAGTAGATGCTTGAGAATTAGGTGGCTCTGTGATCTCCGTTCCTCTAGACCTCTTCCCAATCTTCTTGGATGTAGATTCAGGGGACTCTATCAGGTTTGGTCACTTAGATAGACACACCCACTTTGATGGAATGCAGCCACATTGTAGCATTCCTCTTCACTGTCTGAGTGGTACATAGGGCCCTGTAGCAGGCAACTTGGTGTAACTTGGAGAAGTTAACTACTCTGTGAGGAATCTTCTGTTGATAAGATTTGGGGTTGGAATCTCACAAAGCCCCAGGGGAGACAGCTTGGGTCTATCATCAGGGAAACAGACCCTGCTCTTCCTGGCACACCAAGCAGGTATAGGTGGAGAAGTGCTGATCCCAGGTTCGGAAAGGCAGGGATGATTTACCACAGCTACTGAATTGGCTATAATTTAGCATCTGTAACAATGTAATACTACTCGAAAATTTTAATTATCTCTTTCTGTTCATCTTTGTTGTTTTGCAATGCACCATTAAATAACCTTTTATTGCTCTACTAAGATTTGTGTATTCAAAGTCTTAGGGGCCTGAAGAGATGGCTCAGTGGTTGCGAGCACTGCTCTTCTTCTGAATCTGGGTTCAATTTCCAGCACCCACATGATGGCTTACAACTGTATGTAACTGTAGCCCTATGGGAATCAATGCCTTCTCTCCTGGTGTACAGACATACATGCAGACAAAACACCCATATGTGTAAATAAGTCTTTAAAAACAAAACGAAAACAGTCTTAAATCCAGATATCCAAATGGTGATGAAAGGAGCCCAAAGGAGAGTAACAGATCCACCCCAACCTGGTCCCCAGGACTGTATGCCACCCTCCACATGCCCCCCACCCCCTAGACTCTTCCTTCCCCACTTGCAGGCAAGCCTACGCTCTCCCATAGGCTCCCAACAGACAAAATGGGGTTTGGCTTCAGTACAGGGTGAGTCACACTTACCCACCGCTGAACTACATCTGTGTCATTCCAGTCACAGAGCCCTACTAGATTTGCATTTGGTTTTGAAGCTATTCCTGAGGAAACTAGCCCTCCCATCCTGGCCAGCAGGTGCAGAGGCAGTAGAGAGAAGCACTTTGCTGTAATACGTGAAATCAGGGCCATCTGAAATGCTGAAAGGGCTGAGCATGACAGTTGATCTGAATGGTTTAGAGTGAGGAAAGTTTCTACAGTGCTGCAGCAGCAAGGAGGGAATGCAGGGAAGTGAATGGGTGAGATGGAGAGGTGCATGAATGTGCAGTGGGAGTTAGCAGCCTAGGCTGTCTTTGGCAGTAACTCAGGAGGCAAAGTATACACACAGTACACTTCAGAGCACCTTGCCACTGGATAAGTCTGCTGTGGGAGCTCTTCTGTTCACTATAGGACATTTTGTGCCCTCTTCCTGACTGTAATTGCTGGCAGTGTTTCAAGACTGCCAAATAATCCCAAAGGTGAAAAACGACTCCACCAAGGATTGCCAATTTAGCAGTTGAGCTTTGAGCTCAACGTCAACAGCAACATCACAGGGAGGGCAATAGCATGCAAATACTCACTCCCCCAGCCTGCCTGAACTGATTCAGATCACTGCTAAACTTGATGTACTTTATATACAAAGAGGGCCCACAAGGGTCTACAACAGCAAAAAAAAAAAAAAAAAAAAAAAAAAAAAAGGGCAGGCCTGTTATAATGCTACAAACAGCTACAGACATACGCAGAGATCTGTCTGCTGGCCTTGATTTATCAGACAGCTTGTGTGCCAGTTTCTGTTCCTGCACTCAGGTTATTCCAAGTTAGAGGTGGTTCTAGAGCTAGCCCTGCATGCTCCCTGCCACCAGTGTATGGCCTCGGCCAGTCCTCCTCCTGCCCCCACCACCCGAAACCTTCTCTGGGCTCAGATTCAGGCCCCTTGCAGAAGAACATCTGGTTTGGGGTAGCTGTCAACCTTTCTGCTGGGCTCAGGAAGAGCTGATATCCCAGAGTTCTGAGGTGGGGGACACTCCTTCACCCCAGCCCTCCTCTCACACATCTACTCTGAAGGCCACTGCCCTCCCAGATCTCCAGCAGGGAAACGGGGTCTTTATTTACTCCTCTGCCTTCTCCCCAATCTGATCCTTCTCCTGCCTGCCTTTCCCCACATGCTCAGAACCCCTTGTAAAGGTCAGGGAATACTTCTGTAGTTTTACTTTCAATCTCACAGTGGCTCAGGAAAGACTGACAGACAGGCAGAACTGAGTTCAGAAGAACAACCCATATGACATGACAACTGGAAATGTGTGGAGAGCAGCACATCACAAGAATGTGGTTGACATAGACACTGGAAGCCAGGGAGAGCTCCTTCTTTGTCTAAGGGGCACTGTGAGTGTGGACTCCAGGCAAGGGTATCAGCATGGGGGAAGGAGGGTACTTAGGTGGGTAGGGCATCCTTGAGAGAGGTGAGTGCTCTCCCGAGCTTCCAAGACACTGACCCTGTCTGTAACTAGTTTCCATTTCTCCTCTGAGCCTCCAAACAGAAACATCTGGTCCCTAGCCCCAGGCCCGGTTATGAGCTCTTTCCTCTGCTCTCTGGCCTGTTGACAACTGTTTCATTTTTCTCTCACTCCAGTGAGGATGGAAGCATGGGAGAGGTCAGTGTGTGCTGTTGGAAATGACCCCCAAAGAGTCTGATTTGGCTCATGTAGTTTCAGAACAACGGGGGGGGCAAGAGATGGACCCCACATTCCTGACATAATAAAGGTAACAAAGAGTCCCTGTGGGGCCAAGATGTGCATCATATCAAAGAGGGACAGCACAGGGACCTAGTGATGTTTCTCATCAGGATGCTCTTCTCTGAAGGCAAAACCCAGAGTCTGGGCCTGTGTGACGCCTCCATGACAGCAGCCAGGTGGCAAGAAAGGGCTAGATGATAGAGGCAGGGGAGGGGCACAGGCACCCCTCTGTGAGCTAAGCACATTGCCAGATGGCTAGGTATGTGGTAGGTACATCCTATAAAGTGGGCCATGATTCCCTGGATTTGATCAGGGTTGATTCAGAACTTGATTTCCATTTGATTGAACTTCCTGAGAGTGGGAACTAATTCTTAGGCAGCTGTTTCTTCTAAAGAACCAAGACAGAGCTTCTGTGAGAGTTGCCATGATGAGATGGAAACTCCACCCACCCACCAGGTACTCCAGCTGTCCACCCTTCTCCTACATGGGATGACTTTGAACACTCAGCTGCATCTCACCAGGTTATTTCAAATCTGACTCTGGTTTTGGCAGTGACCTGAGTACGGACTACAGCACCGTGTGTTGTATATATATAAGGCAGGTCTACAGGCAGCAGGCTATGCCCTCCCCATTGCCAAGACCATTCCAGCAGGTCCCCACAGTGACCTCAAAGGCTACTTTCCCAAGTTCCTCCTTTGAGCTGTTTGAGAATCTGCAGCAAAAACAAAACGCAAGGCCTTTGTAATTCGATCCATTGGACTAGGATTTCTGGCCTGCTGTTTCCCATTACAGTGGCATGTTATCTGATGAATCAAGGAGACAGAGACCCAGCTCACCCACTCAGCCTTCCGGGAATAATTCTGGGAAAAACTCTGGGAAAATGTTCCCATGGTAACTGGCCAGGTAGACTAACCATGGCCAATACAATGAGAAAGTACAGCAGGCAAAAACCTGCTAGAAGCAAGTTCCCTGGCTTGCTACCTCCCTTGAACACTGACTCAAAAGGTCAGGTTCATAAGGCAGATGGACATGGATGGGGCTGGGGAGGCCCTTACCCATCATTAGAACAGCGATCCTCAAAAGTAGTCCTAGAACTTAGAGAGATACTTCCACAGTTAAGAGTGATTGCTGAGCAATAATGAGGATCAGAGTTCAAATCCCAGCACCCAAGAAATAAGCCAAGTGCCTCACGTATGTCTAACTCCAGTGGCAATGGGAGTATTGCTGGGGCTTGCTGGCTTCTAGACTATCCAAAAAAAAACAAAAACAAAAACAAAAACAAAAACCATGAGCAACAAGTTCAACAAGACACCCTGCCTCAAAAAAATTGGGGCTGGGGGTACTACTGGTGGGAAGGGTACAAAGATAAAGTAAAAAAGAGATCCCAGGGAGCATCCTAGCCTGGCAGGGCTGTGCCTAGGGGCAGTTGGGGACCTACTCCTTCAGAAAGGTCACCCTGTGGCCTCCTACACTAGCCTGCACGAGGTGCCAAGGCCAGGGTCACCGCCTCCTTTCACCTTCAAAGCCCTTCGCTCATCACTTTGAATGAGTGGCCCTTTGTACTTGAAAGGACAGTGACCTGCATGTCCCCTAATCCTCTGATGAAAGCAGCCAGCCTAGGACTCTGCAGGAATGCTGTATCCCTGTAGGGGACAGCAGGGAACAGGCACAATGGGGATGTGCCTGCAGTCCTCCCACTTCCCCTTCCTGATGCTCCCATGGTGCCAAGGTTCTCTTCCTCAGTTCCAGTCAGAGGCTTGCTTGTCTGCAAGGGGCAGCCCGCCTGGATCCAGATCTGCAACATGTATTCCAGGTGGCCAGAATCTCAGGACCAGGCTGTGATTCTGGCCCCAGCTGGGGAAACATTCCTCTTGAGACATCACCCAGTCATGAGTGCCAAGGATGACCAGTGAGACCTAATGCTAGAAAGTATTTAGTAATATCCATGTGGGCTCCAAGCTGCCACTGTCCCCACTTTACAGATGACAAAGTGAGCCAGCTGCAGCCCAGCTCTCGAACCATGATGATAGGCACTACATCCCAGGAAAAGCGACCAGAACCCCGTGTCTCCCTTCCAGAACACACCCTCTCCCCCACACCCCTACACCGAAGTCTCCTAGTCATCACTGCAGGCTTCGAGAAGAGCTGGCCAAATGAGTCAGAGGCAACAGCCCACAGGCCCTGTAGAGCACAGCCCCAGCCTGGGGCACAACCAAGAGCTTAGGAAAAAAGATGTGGACTTTCCCCAGCTCTAGCCTGGGCCACAGTCTCCCTTGAATGCAAAGGCACTGGGTGAGGTACTACTCCCTGCTTCAGGGACAGAAGCTGCTCAGTGCTCTGAGTGGCTCTACCTCACAGAGGGTAGGCAGACACTGCTGTCGTCACCACTCACATCCCTCCACACCCTGGCCATCCATCTCCTCCCAATTTTATTCCATTCTCCAGCCTGAAACATCATCAAACTTTCTCTCAACCCAACGGAGACACCTGCTTAATATAAGCCTCCAGCCCAGGGTCTAATCTGCTGCATGATACTACCTGACTACACCTCTTTAGATCAGGGCACCCAGGAAGCTGTTTGTCTCTCTCTACAAGACTACTGTCCCCAACCAGTGCACATGCTGGACTCTGGGTAAATTCTATGAAGCTAGAGGCAGCCCCACTCACTTGGTTCTGATACAGAGCTCAAGGGGAGGGATGAGGTCAGTGCAGCTGTCCTCTGAGGAGGTCTTGGTGGTATCTAGGAAGGAGAGAAAAAAAACAAAACAAAACCACTGACGTCATCTCAGGGGTATGCACTGACCCTGAGGCCAGGGCAGGCAACTGCAGGGACCCACTCCAATGCTTGGGTATCATGTACTCATCTTCCATCTTGACTGGATCCTCCTTCTTGGTTATTGATTCTTACCTAGACAGTGCACTGGCTTCTTACCTCCAACCTCCACCAAAGTCATGCCTTACTTTAGTTACTAAAATATTTTTTTCTAAAAACAACTAGGGACTCATTATTCCTCTATCCTAAAACCTTCCATGACTTCCTATTGACATAAATGCAAATCCAAACATATCAGCAGAGTTTACGGTTTACCACTTGCAGGTGGTCTTTTTGTATGTTTGCTTTTATTTTCTCGAGACAGAGTTTCTCTGTGAAGCCTTGGCTGTCCTGGACTCACTTTGTAGACCAGGCTGGCCTCGACCTCACAGAGATTTGCCTACCTCTGCCTCCCCAAGTGTTGAAATTACAGGTGTGCGGTACCACGCCTGGCTTTGCTTGTGGTCTTAACTTCATCTTCCACCTGTAATCCTATCAGGCACCCAAGGCCCATCCATGGCCCACTCTTACAGGATGGCCAGGCCAGCATCACTCTCTGGCCACCCATGACTATTCCAAGAAGGCATGTTAAGGCTGATTCTGGAGCAGCCTGGAGGCTCCCTGAAGAGATGGGTTAAGGTGTCTCACCAATAGTCAGCCGGATCTCCTCCTGCTGGTTGGCCAAGCCATCGTAGTAATACAGGTCAAAGAGCCGCTCAGTCCTCCAGTCACGCAAGAGCTCTAGCTGGAGGCTGAAGAGGACGCTGAAGTGGCTCTCACTGCAGACCACCCAGATGGGGAACTTTGGGGTCTTCAGGAAGCAGCCAACCTGAAGGAGGGAAAGACCTGATGCAACGATATGTGCTGACCAGCTGAGGCAAGGCTGGCTTCCCAGACATCCTTGGTGGGATGCTAGAACCCCCTCCTGATGCCCAGACCACAGGCCTACCTTCTAGAGTTGACCACCACACAACAAGGATCACAGGGAACTCTCTCCCCCGGCCCCACACCACACTCACTGGTTCCACAGCCCACAGCCATCTAACCCTCTTTTCTCTTCCAGTCCCTCACACGCCTGTGGCTAAGCCATGACCCCACCACCACCACAACCATGTGATTCTTGCTGCACTCCTCAGTCACTCAGCTTACCAATCCCTCGGTCTTCCCATTCTTTGTCCTCCCTTCTGAGAGCTGTATCACCTCAACTGTTCAGCCAGCAAGCAGGTATCATTGCCTCCTCACTGAGCAACTGGCCCCTCAACCACAGCACCACATTGGGTCATTTGCCTGTGACACCACTCAACATAGGCACCTCTAACAGGAGCCCACCCAGTGTGGGAGCAAATGGTTGAAAAATGGAGGTCCTCAGGAATAACACTGGACTTCAACTAAAATTGTCCCTTGATGACAGGTGAGCCCCAGGGAGCCAGGAGAGAAGGACCTGAGTGAGTGGCATACAGTGTGGGAGGAGAAATTCAGGGTACAGTTGGCTGTTTGTTAAGAGGAGAGCCTGGAGGATGAGGCTGGGGCTGCACCAGAACACGGAGCAAAAAGTATCTGCAAGTTCCCAGCCAGGGACTTTCATGATTGGCCAAGAATGTGTGGAAAAACAAACCAGAGACACCCCCCCAACACACACACACACACACACACTTAGCACAATGTCATGATGCTTCTTACAAGGAGAGAACTGATTTAGGACCCCGTGGGCAGGCCGCCCTCTATGTACTCTCTTGTGAGTGCCCCAGGGGCACCTCACCTGCCAGTACTAGTTTATTCAGCTCTGTGGTCCAGCTGGTGTACCTAACACACAGCCTCCCCCAGGACATGAAGTCTTTACAGCCTCCGTTGTGGATTAAGGAAAAGAACGGGAGAGATTTTTTCCAATCGGGAGAAGGGCATACTTGCTCTAGGGTCCACCACAGAAGAATGGTGAGGCAATGCCGAGCTCCAGGTGCCTGGGTTAGAGGAACTGTGCTCAGAGCGGCCCCCGGAAGGACTTGCCTGTTCAACAGGAGTGAGCATAGGGGATGAAGCTGACAAGAGTGTTAGCTGCTTTCTTATCTACAATAAAGCCCCTCTCTGCTCAGCCCTGTGTGACACTCTGCTCTGCCATGTGTGATACTCAACTGGACTGCAAGCTTGCTTCTCCTGAGAGGTGAGGCATTCAAACATGCCTGACCCCCGCCTAACCCTTCTATAAGCTTAGCTTCCTTTTGGTGCTCAAAAGAGGCTTTTCTTGAGAGGCACCACCTGGGTGTGTGCTCACTCACAACAGGCAGGGAAAATGCCTCAAGCCAGCCATGGGCAGGCCTGGGCACCATCAGCTCCTGAATTTTCCAAATGAGGGACAGAGGGCAGTTTGCCATTTATAAACAACAGTCAAAAGATTAAGAGCAAAACAGCTGCCCGGAGGGCTTATACATGAGTGTGCTCATTCACAAGCCTTTTCCACAAGGAGACATTTTCCAGAGAAACTTCCTTAGGGGCCTTAGGGAGCTGTGTGTGCCATTTCCCTAGTGCAGGGCAGGTTCTCTCTTGGGGGCTGTGGTACACTATCACAGGTTGCTTTTATTTGTTTGGGTTTTTTTTGTTCTGAACTTTTAAACTTATTTTTAGTGTTGCGGAATAAACTCCGGGGATTGTGGTAAACCTGTGCTCTGCCACTGAGCCACACATCTAGCTCCTGAGATTTTAATTAATGCCCTTCAAATTTTTCTACATCAACAAGGATACATCTAAGCAAACACTGTATAAATTAGTAAGAATGGCCTTAACAAGACCTGATTCTGAACATGCAAATGGGCAGCTGGTGAAGCACAGATGTCCTTCAGGATGTACTATTCCTCGGGAAAACAGCTTCCAGAGTCACAGATGTGAGGGCACAGATCATGTCTTTTAACTCTCTGCATCACGTCAGGTCCCCTCCCATCCGCTATGGACAAACAGGCCAGCTTCCTCCACATACCCACAAGCTTTTGAGCCTTTTACATCCCATTCTTGTTGATCTGATTAACAAACTGTAAGTTCATTTAACGTGAATGCCTTGACTGTTAGTGTGATGTGATGTGAGCGAGTTTTCAGGCATTTATTTGTCAAATGACTGGTGGACTTCCAGATTTTTATCAAATGAACTGCCTCAGCATTCTCTGGGTTTTTGTTGTTTGGGTTTATTTTTAGTTTGTTTTTTTTTCCAGTGGGTAGTTATTTGTATGTTGTTGTATGGACACAGGATCTCCACATGTAGCCCAGGCTGGCCTTAATTTCCAGATCCTCCTGAGTGCTGGGATTCTATAATCCCATGTATCAGACACCTACACCTCCTTAGGCTTCTGACAATATTTTATATTAAGTGAACTAACCTTTCTCCATTAATTTGGAACCTAACCTCTGTGTGTGTGTGTGTGTGTGTGTAACTATTTCTGGCAATATTTTCATTGATTCATTTGTCTATTCTTATGCCTTATGTTTTGATTACTCTGCTCTTCGCTGTATGTGCTGGTGGCTGAAAATTTCATTATATATTTCAACCCCCCTGGCTGTTCCTGAGCACTTTTTCTTTCTTAGATAAACTCTTCTAAAAACCCTTGGATTTTCTCCCTTGAAGTGCTGGGTTCTTAATCTAGCATTTTAAGCATGCTAGTCCAGTGCTCTACACTGAATTATGTCCTAGTTCTGTTTGGAATCTTTAACTTTCAGATTAGAAAAAGTAGTATTTTACCACACTGAGTCTCACTACCTAGAATTGACATGTTACTCTGTTATTCTGATATTTTATGTATTTCAGAAAAATCATTTAGAAATCTTGTAGTGCTTTACCCTAAGTTTACTACTTGGTATTTTCACATTTTTATTTTTGAAAAGTATCTTTTTGGGTTTTGCATTGTCTTTATTAAGAATGTTTTTATTTGTGTGTGTATGTGTGTATTATACCCAATCATCTTTCCAAGCTCTCAAAAGATGACTACAGTGGTTTTTAGTTGGCTTATGTTTATTTCTGATGTAGGTCATTGCATCCACATATGAATTTTGGGGAGTGTTTTAAAATTGTTTCCCCCCCCCCTCTCTCTCTCTCTGTGTGTGTGTGTGTGTGTGAAGGTCAGAGAACACCTTAGGGGACTAAGTACCTTCCTTCCACTTCCACTGTGTGGGTTCTGGGAATTGAGCTCAGATCACTAGGCTCGGTGGCAAGAGCTCTTACCTGCTGAGCCATCTTGCTGGTACTCAAGGGTGTTTTTAAAATCTAAACCTTTAATCTCTCACGAAGTAGTGAATGGCCTGTGGCCAGTATGGACTGCCTTATTCAAGCACTTGTTCTCAAGGATCAGTGTTTGACTACAAGCAGAATCACCTTCCTGTCTACAATGGTGACATTCATTTGATGCAATTACACCTTATCCTTGACAACACAATAGACTCCGGGGACACAGTGCTGGCAGCAGAGGGCAATCACTCACACGAGTTTAGGTGTGCTGTGCTGCAGTGACCACTGTCAGACCATCACTATTTCTCCTGTCACCTAAAAAGGTGGACAGTGTGCAAGTCCTGCACACTACTAACTGGAACAGTGTGCTGTCATCACAGAAGTGCTGAAATGTGGGAAAACCTCCCTCCTAAAGGCAACAAATGTGGCACTTAAATCAAGGAAAGACGCATGAAGGAATCGGTGCTTAGATGGAGGACAGCAGGACAGGGAGAAGATATCTGCTCAGTTAGAGGAGGGGCAGAGGTGGGAGCAACTTCCCTTTCAGGAAGGAACATTAAGGCAAAGCTTGAAGAGTGGAGAGGGCAGGCGGAGGGACGGCGCATGCAGGGGAAGGACGGACCCCAAAGGGGCAGGTAGAGGTCAAGGCCCAGCAGGAGAGCCTGAGGCGGAGGAAAAGGACAGCTCTGGGAGGACAGGTAGGTGGAGGCAAGCTTGGGACTTTAATCTCTGCATCAGTTACTTGTGCTCGGGCCACAGTAGCAATGTGTGCCTTAAACCACATAAACTTATTTTCTCAAAATTCTGTAGCATTCTGAAATCAAGGCCGTGTCTGAATTGTTTGCTGGGGTAGCTCTCTCTGGCTTCTGGTTAACTGGCCTCCTCCCTGCCCCCATATCTCACAAGGTCTTCTCTCAATGTCTACGTCCTAATCTCTTCTTATTATGACACTGCCCTTTGGATTAGGGCCACTCTAGTGACCTCATTCTAACTTAATCACTTTCTTAAATACCATCACCAAATACAGTTCTGCTCAGAGGTCAGGACTTCAAATATGAATTTTAGTGGACACAGTGCAATGATACTACTGGAAATTGGAAAGCCCTGGAGTGTTTTGAGCATAGAATGATGTGGTTGGAACTATGATTTTAAAGACTACACTACCTTAGTGAAGGGAAAGGAAGGAAAGTGGGTGTGTCAGAATGGTATTCAAATACAGGGTCTTCCTTGTGGTATGTTAACGCTATCCAATAAATGGGGTCAGGTAGACCAAGAACTTGTCTCAGTCCAGACCTTGAGTTTTGAGCTTCCCTGGGGCTCCTCTGTCCCATATGACTGACAGAGGGCATAATCCCACAGGGACAAGAGGTAGTATTATAAAGGTGAAGGCTGCCAGGCCCCACTTGGATCTTTAGGGGAAGGAGAGACCACGGCCCAGCCTTGATGACATCTTGAGAGAAAGAGTGAGTGCATCTAGAATCCCTTCCTTACTGTGCTTGTCAATGGTACAGCACAGGAAAGCATCCACTCCCCACATGGACAACACTCCCAAGCCTGACCAGCAAGGGGCCCATGTGAGTTCAAGGAAATCTCCAAGAAAACAGCCATTGGGCCCAGGTTTCTCCAATAGTCACTTCATTCTGAGTGAAGAATGGCCTTTACTCTTTTTCCCATCCTTTGCCATCTACTGACCAAATCAAAATAGTTAATTTTTTGACAGGCAGCCTGGACCATAGGAAGACATCAGGCTCATGCTTAGCCTGGAGTCTATGAAACTGGCCAAGCTTATCCTGTTCAACCCATAGACCACTGGGCTGCAGAATATTAGTGCTTCCTCTCTTGGTACTTCTCCTTGGCTACAGGGTCAAATTGCTGCTATACTCCTGGCTGCAACACAACCAAAAAGGAACTGGCCCCTTTCCTCTGCAGGCAGTTAGAACCCACACATCTGCATTATGTGGACGGGGGATATCACTCAAAAAGGGAGCAGGAAGAGGCACATCACATGGTCCACGAACAAGGGACAACTTACCTAAATAAGAGGCCACACAGGAAGAGTAAGACAAAAATCCCAGCCCCTTCACACTGTGTAGTCATTTACCTAGCACTCTAGGGGCCCATACGATAAGAACCTGCTTCCTGTTTGTGGCAGTGATGAAGCCTCATCTACACCCTCTTTGTGTCTGAGTGGTATCAGTAGTCTCCTGTTGGCCCTCAGAGCAATGCTCTCCATATGGACAGCCACAGAACTGTGGATGACATGGAGTGAGGTTTTAAGAAGGTCTGAGAGCAGTGGAGGCTGCAGGTCTGATCGAGAGCACCACTGGCCAGCCCACGGTGCAGTCATAGCACCTCACCAGCTTCGCCAAAAGAGCAGGTCTTTGCAAGCTTTCTTTCCCAGCAAGAAAGGAGGCAGAGGGACCACACCCAGCACACAGGGCAAATGGGCTGTATGGGCTAAGTTGTGTCTCCTCAAAGGACATGTAAGCCCCAGGTGCCTTGGAATAGAACCTTATCTGGAATTTGGGTTGCTGCACATGCCCCTGGGTAAGATGAGGTCACACTGGAGCAGTGTGCCCTTCAGCCAACTGAGGTCCTCAGAAACTGAGACACAGGGAACAAACAGCCTAGTGACCATGGAGGCACAGCCTGGAGTGCACTGCACCTAGAAGCCAAGGAGCACCAAGGAGTGCTGGAACACGCCACAAGTAGGGGAGACATGAAAGGATTCTCCCTGTGGCCTTCCGACGACTCACAACCACCTCACATCTCGGTCTTGGACTACCAGGATCTAGCCTTGTGACTAGAAGCACCTCAGTTGTTTCAAGCACCCAGTCTATAGTATTTTGTTGCAGCAGCCCTAAGAAATTAAAGTCTAAGATGTCAAGCTCCTGCCTCCAGAGACCTCCCTCCCTCAACCCACTGTATATACAAACGAATATGAATGTATAAACATAAACACATACACACACACACTCACACATGCGCGCACACCACTCTGAGCTCCACCCTGATGCACAGCCACATATGAACCCTTACAGGTTCTTTTCAGCTATCCTTCGTGGAACCCAGAACCTGCTGCCTGAGCCTGAAGTGTCTGTGGCATTGGCTGCTCTGTATCCAGAGTGGACCTGAACTCCAGACAGATTCGGGAACCAGAGACAAGCTTCCCTTCTTCCATGTCCTTGCATCTCGTGGGTCCAGGGAACAAGGTAGCTGGGGCTCTGGAGTGCATGTGGGTACCTGGCACACATTGTAGTGTTCAAAGAGAGATAAGAAGCCGATGTTGCTGCGTGCTTCAATGCCTCGGAGCAGTGTGATGTTCCCATCGCCTGAGTCTAGCTCCACGACATCATTGAAAACATTGGACACGGCTTTCCCGGTCAGGAGAAGATTGACAAGTTCCTGTTGATGAGAGAAGGGGAAGCTGCGTCAGATCTCTGAAATCAGCCTTTGCAGGGTGCGGAGGGGAGGCTGGGGACAAGGGAAAAAGGGTGGAGGAGGAAAGAAACCAAGGAAGGTGGGAAACAGAATGCAGAGTAGAGACCATAGGGGCTTGATTTCTCCACAGGCTCTGATGGGGGAAATCTGCCAACTGCCTCCATCAAAGCACCTCGAGGGACTCAGCAATCTATCTGTAAGCATTTCTTAAACGAAGAGTGTACAGAGGAGCCTGTCCTAAGTCTTGGTATTGAGGGGACCTTTGAGTGGTTGCAACGCAGCTCAGGGCCCTCTAGGAAGGTCAAGGATGTGTCTGTGCAGCTGAAACCTAAGGTAGGACATGAGCAGGGCTATAAAAATGTGTTCACAGAGTGTTCCTGGCCCCACATGGACACACAGTCACATAACCAAGTGAGAGAAGCTTTGTTGGGAAGTGACCTCTGGGAGAGTTTTGAAAAACACTGTTTTTAAAAATAAGCATTTTAATGTTTGAAATGACTTTAGACTCAATAGAAGTTTAAAAATATAATCCAGAGAGTTCCTGTGTACCCTTTACCCAGCTTCCCTCAACGATAACATCTCACAGGACCCGGCACATCTCATAGCCAGGAAGCTAGACAACCCTGCTCACTGCAGCACCAAGGAGGTGCCCCTGGTCTGACTAGAGTCTCATGGGGATAGTAAGGAAAGCAGGACAGAGGCAAGGGCAGAGGCAGAGAGGGCAGCAAAAAGGTGGTGCTGAGCTGCCCTCAGATACTGGGTATCCAGGTGACCTGTGGCTCATGCCACACACCCAGCTGGTGTAACCTCAGACTTGGCACCAGTGCCCACTGCAGTATGCCAGCTCCAGGAGGATCTGGCAGTTGCACTGCAGTGGGTCACTGAGGATGGGCACATCCCACCACTGGCTAGGAATGAAGAAACTGAGACTGACAGATGAGAAAGGAATTGCCTTAGCCACAAAGCCATAAAGTGACTGAGCTGAACCTTCTCCCACATCTGCTGAATACGGGGTCTGTGCCACCCTCACTACCCTGATAGCAACCCTGCCTAGGCAAACACTCCAGCTGAAAGGTTGTAGCTTCCAGTGACTCTTTGGGGAAGGACTCTGATTAATCCACCACTAGTAGTCAGACAAGCAGTCCCTCTGTGTTACCATCTCCCAGCGGGGCAGGTATTACTGGTGAGACAAGCAACCACACAGCTGTCTCGCAGCCCACAGGAATGGCCATGCCACCTCTACCCAACCTGTACTCTGCAGGGCAGGGTTCACAGAAATGTTTTCCCTTGTGAAATTGATGTTCTGGGTAAATAAACCTTCCATTGATACAAACACCCCTGCCCCAGTGACAGTTAGGCCTCCAGTGATGGCCACCAAGAGGCCCCCATTGGAAGGAGACAGTGAAGGGCCTCATTGTGTCCTTCAGGGGAAACGATAAAAAGAATTCAAAGGAAATATCTGCTCTGAGATACTGGGCCTCAGGCCAGAGGCTACTAAGAAAGGTACAGCCTTTTTAATTTTTCCCCCCTTAGGAGGAAAGTTTTCCCATCTTGTTTTCAATGAGAATAAAGACCCCTGCTCTCCCATCTGGGAAGTGTTCAAAACATCCCTCCAGAAGAAAGTCTTCTTGAGATGGAAGGAGCAGCACACACCTAAGGACAGGGAAAGAAAACCTTGCAGCAGCAAAGCTGAGACACCATCCAGTCCATGGCTACTCAAAAGTGTGCACCCTGAACCATTTCCTCTGGAGGAACCTGTAGAAAATCAGTCTCCATGGGGCTGGGGTGAGGTGGTGCAAGGCCGTAATCTCAGCACTAAGGAGGCTAAGACTGGAGGGCCTGGAATGCAAGGCCAGCCTGGGTTACACAGCAAGACACAGTGTCAAAAGAAAAAAGAGAAAATAAAGAAGAAACTCCCAAGCTCCAGTGGAGCCTGAGCCAGAGCCTGCTTTTCAACACAGGAATTGGTGTGCAAACAAAAGCTGAGCAGTCCTGGCCTGGGCCAGATGCCTCTTCCACAGGGAGGAAATTGGCGCTCAGGAAGGGAGGAAGATGCCTCAATGCCTTCGGTGAGTGTCGCAGGGAACAATCTTAAACCCAGCCCAGGATGATGCTAATCTAGCCCCTTCTACCCAAAAGTCTAATTCCTGACTTCTGCCTAGGCAGGTCCATTTTCTACCTTCCATTAAGAGGAAGCTCCCTTGGGGCAATAAAAAGGCGCCCAGAAGGAGAGCAACGCCACCAGGCATCGAGAAGAGCAGACAGTCTCCATGACCTTCCTCCAGGGAGGGGAGAGGCCAACCATACACCCCTCTGTGGATGTCTCTTACACTACAGAACTCACACTTGCCATTGCATGGGACCAAGGGAGGTTTCCAGGATTAGGCACAATTAAGTCAAAATCCCAGAACAACTGGTTCCCTAGCTGGGTCAGAAGACTGTGAGTTCTGGCCCCTGCACACACAGAAGGCAACATGTTAATATGACCCACATGGCCATTCTCAGAGGCCTTGGTGTGCTAAGAAAGATGTGTATGGAAGCTATCTTGATTCAGACTAGAGAGGCTCCAGAACATGTGTCTTTAGTGGCATTACCCGAGAAGGAGTGTGACTGACAGGTGAAGTCAGGGTCTCTCTGGTCCCTAACAGGGCTGTTTTGTAGGATACAGAGGTGGTTGTGAAGGCGATGCCCTCTGCAAGTGAAACCCTGCTACCCAGGGTTACCAGCCATGCTGAGGCATATTCTAAGAGCTTTGGCTCTGTGCAGTTCAGCACTTAAGTGGGTCTATGTTCCACCTCTTCTGCATCCCTGTGGCTCTGAGAATACAAGTCAGGACAAAGAAAAGTGTGCCAAATGTGAAAAGCAAACTAAGCTTTCTTCGACGCTCTCCATGACGGTGAAGCCCAGAAGAGGTGGGCTCATGAAAGCTTCTTGGAGGGGCGTTTGATCAGATAAAGAACAAGGAAAGTAACTCAGGGAGGGAAAGGGCTACCTGGCTTTCCCTCTGTGGGCCCCATTGCCTCCTGACCTGTGTGCAGTATCCGTGGGCTCCAATGAGATGGCTGGTGGGGACATCAAAGTCCTGGCGGACACTAGAAAGCACAAAGGAGAGAGGCATTAGCATGTGTACACCCACTGAGGAGACAGGCACTGTCTGTCTGTCTGGGTCTGGGCTACGGATTCCAGATTTGCTGGGAACCTAAGCATTCTGCTGTGCCATGAGCCCTCTGTGGAACAGGTGACACAAAATCGCCTCCATTTTGACCACACCAAAATCTGGTGAGTGAAATGTAAAAGACCCTTGGGCTGGAAATCCAATGTCCAAAATTCACACCACAAATACCATTATTAATGGTGAGGACAGGGTGTCTGCCCCTATCTCTTGGTCTCCATCAAGCCAGTCTGTTGAACAGGAGGAACTGGCTGGAGTGGACTCCAATGGCTCCAGTATGGTTTCGATACGACTGGAATATGGCTCTCAATGGATCATGCATTAAAATGTAACTCCCATTGTGAGATAATAAGAGTCTAAAACATTGTGTGCACACGTGTGTGCTTGTGGAGGTCCCAGGCTGATGCCAGACGTCCTCCTCTTCACGGTATTCTTTGTGTGTGTGCATGTGTGTGTATGAATGTACACACACACACATGCACAGGCCAGCACCTGTCACAGCAAATCAGAGGACCACTTTCAACCGACAAGAGTCGGCTCTTTCCTTCCTCCATGTGGTTCCAGGGATTAAACTCAGGTCACTAAGTTTGGTGGCAAGCACTCTTTCCCACGGAGCCATCTCAACAGCCTCTACCTTATCTTTGTAAACATTTTCTTTTGTGAATTTCACGTGCTTAACAATGAAATATGATATCTCTGCCCCTTTAGTCCTAGCTCCTCTGAGATCCCCAAATCACACTCTTGCCAATTTCATGACTTTTTTTATTTTTTAATAACCCACTAAGTCCAGTTAGTGTTGGCTATGGGTGACACTGTCTTAGTTTTTTAGACAGAGTCTCTCACTGAATCTAGGGCTTGCCAATTTGGCCAGAATGGCTGTCCAGTGAGCTCCAGGGATCCAACTGCCTCCACTCTTCAATGCTGGGATCACAGACCTTCACAGCCACACCTGGCTTTTTTATCTGAGAGCTAGGGATCTGAACTCGGGTCCTCACACTTGAGCTTACCGTTCAAGGACTTTACCAACTGAGCCATCTCCCCAGCCTAAGAAGGTAAAAATCTTAATAACTATGGTGTTTAGATTGAGGGCTTTAAACTATGATTAAGTGATGTTTTTAGTATGAAGCCACTATAGTTGAACCCTGGTCAGGAAAGGCAGCAGCAAAAGGGGAGAGAAAAGAAAGGAGGAAAGAGAAAGTGGTGAGGGGATCTGGAAGAGGAGGCACACATGTACCCCATTGCTTTTGTGTGGTGCCTGTACCTCTTCACAACTCTGCCAGCAAGAAGATCATCATGAGATACAGACCCCTCAACCCTGTCATTTAAAACTGACCTCACCTATGGTATGGTGCTATTGGCAATAGAGGTCAGCTTACCGTAGAAAGCCTTCTTGAGGCCTTGACAACAGCCGTTGCCATGTGAGCATAGCTTTTACTCTCAATAATCCCGCAGACCACACAAAGAAACAGCTGACTTGCCAAAGGTACTCTGCTCATGGATGATGAGATAGTGGGAAACCCAGACAGCTAGAGTCCAAGGCCTGGGTACCCCTTTCCTGTTACCTCTGTGGCTCCATACTTGCGATAGAACCTCAAACAGCAAAAAGTGAAGACTCTTACAAAAGAAGAAGAAAACACCTTTAAACTAGAAGAAATGGGTGTGAGCAGTGGGGACAGCTCAGCTTAGGGTATACATGCTGGCAGGAGCCCTTATCTGTGAGGGTGAGAGTTGGCCATGAGGAAGCAAGAAGTCTCCATGCTCATTCTCAGAGCCCTCCTTGGCATCACCATAACCCTGTTAGGATTCTGGTCTTCAGGCACCCTAAGTTAAATTCATATGTGCCCTACAACTGTTTGGTCAGCACATAGGAAATCATTCACAGTCACTGACCAGAAACAGCATGAGGCCCCAGGAAAGAAGGATTTACTACCTCTATTTTATAGATGTGGAAAGGAAGCTCAGGCAGGTAGAGCACTGGGAACAGCTGAGGTGAGAGTCTGGCTCCTAGGCCTCTCCACATACACACAGACCTGAATGCATACTGCCCACCATGCCCAGGGCCTTGTCTGGATCCTACATCCACACCCCAGAAAAAGGACTGAGCTGGGGCCAAGGGTAGCAAGGGCTCAGTGACTGAACATTTGTTTTTCCTCTTAGAGAACCTGTTCTCAATAGATGCTCTAAGTCTAAGGTCCCCAAACACTCACAAACCCAAAATACACACTCTGGCCCTCCGCCCTTCCCAGATAACCTCAGAAACTCAAACTCCATCATCTTTGCCAGGAAACCGTGTGTGTGTGTGTGTGTGTGTGTGTGTGTGTGTGTGTGTATGTCTGTGTGGTGTTTAACTGATCATCAAATGGGGAAGTGATGCTCAGGGAGTTGGGCTTTGGGTAGCATCACAGAGACCTGAAAGGACCACAAAGGCCCAGAGTCCTCTCGGAAGGCCTGCAAGGCTTGCCCACCAGAAGCAGACCAGCGTGCCTGGGAGAGAGCCAGCAATGGGTGACTCATGGCAAGCACAGTGCTGGGTTGGCGCTTGCTGGGGCAGAAGAATTGATGGAAACGTCCTCTGTGGTATATACAACATCTTCTGATGAGAAGAAAATAACCTCAAAGCAGTGCTGGGGGGCGCTGATAAGCATCGCTGGCTGCGGGCCACCTGTGGCTTTCAGAAGCAGTCCGATCTTCATAAGCTCTCGGCCGCGTGTTCACCCAGCGGGCTCGAAAGCCTGCGTCAGCTGGGAGAAGAGGGACCAGCAGAACAGACAATGGGAGGAAATGGTAATTGCATCCTTAGGTGCAAACACGATGGGAAATTCAGAATTTTCTTGGATCTTAAAAGGGAGGGACATGTGTATTTCACATTAGGGCACTTGGGAGACGCCAAGAAGCAGCTTATGGCTTAAAAGATTTACAACTTTGGCAAATGGCAGTGCCCAGTCTTCCCCTGGGGAGTTCTGACGAGGCCCACGTGTGAGAAGTCCTGGGGCAGAGGCCATCCTCCTCTGCTTTGGCTATACAAGAGATCAGCTTACATAGAATCTGATCCAGCCCTGAGTTCTAGCTCTAGCCTACTGCGTAATAATTGCAAGCTTTTCTTCTCTGGGCCTCAGTCTCCCATTCTTGAGCAAAATGGTCTTGGACTGAATTATGTCTCCCCAAATCTATGTATCAAACCCAGCCTGAAGAAACAAACCTGCTTATAATCCCAGCTAGAGGCAGGAGGACTGAGAGTCCAAGGTCAATCTAGCACCTTTAATCCCCGCACTCAGGCAGAGGCAGGCAGATCTCTAAATTCAAGGCCAGCCTGGTCTACAAAGTGTGTTCTAGGGCTACAAAGGGAAGTCCTATCTCAGAGAGCAAGCAAACAAACAAACAAATGAAAAAAGAAAGACAGACAGAGAGGGAAGAAGGAAAGAAAGAAAGAAAGAAAGAAAAAAAGAAAGAAAGAAAGAAAGAAAGAAAGAAAGAAAGAAAGAAAGAAAGAAAGAAAGAAAGAAAGAGAAAAGAAACAAAGTCAGTCCAAGGTCAGCCAGGTTAGAGCTAGACTGTTTCAAAATTAAAAATGGAAAAAGGATTGTTGAGCTCAGTGTTAGAGCATTTACCCAGCAAATGTGAGGCTCTTGATTCAATCCTCAGCATAGTAACCTATAGACACATACACACCAAAGCCCCAATCAATCCTGAGGCCCTCAGAATATGCATTTAGGAAGAGTAAGAGCCTTTCTGTGGGTGCTTATATTAAAATGAAGCCAGTAGGGTGGGTCCTGATCCCACCAGCCTACAGAGTTGTTAGAGTAAGGTTTTGTATCCAAGTCCCCAGCCTTGTTAAACAGCACTAGCCTAGGATACTAGGGCAAGTGACTTTCAATGTCATCATAGACTTAAAGCTCTCAACAAAATCTGTGCAGAAGCTCACTTCACAGAAGCTACAGACAGAGCTTCTACAGGGAAGGCAAGATAGGGTTGTTTCATAATTCCTACTAGGACATTGAGCCATAAAAGCTAAGAGTCCAGTGTCCACCTGAACCATGTCCCAGAAGCTGTCCTGTGCTTCAGGTTCCTCCAGAAAACTGTGCTTTCCTGCCTTGCCAACCCAAAAGCATAGAGTGGAAAAGCCTGAGTGAACTTGGCCGTGGTAGGAGGGACTCAATCCCAGATGCGCTGCTCCTAACTCCTCAGCATCTGGGAGTAATGGGCCAGGACCAAGGGACCTGTGGGCATCTGGATCACCTGGGACAAGAGGCAACAGAGAGCTCCTCTTGGGAGGCCAGCAAGGACCAAGCCCCTCAAATCTCACCATCTGGAAGTGCCTTAACCACTGTGCAGAGCCAAGGAATAGAACCAAAGAACCTCAGGGCTAGGAGAGCCTCTGGGGCTCAGTGTTCAGCAAACAGAAGATGCAGGCTCTGGGAGAGGAATGGTCCAAGCTAGTGATGGGTTACACCCAAGACTAAAGGCCTGAAGCTAGTTTCAGGCCTCTTCCCATTGTCACACATCTCACAACAGTTAATGCTCCTGCCGTGGAGCAAGCCTAACAAGACAGGAACTTCACATCTGCTGTTCTTCCAAATGCATTCTCTCAAAAGCTTTGGGAGGCCAGGAGGGCAAGATCCTCATCTCTCACTGATGGGGAAGCTGAAATCCCAAGAAAAGACTGGACATTGTGGTGTGGTCACAATGTGAGCAGAGCCAGTGCTCTACATGGCCTGACATACGGCCAGCTACCAGCCTAGCCAGCCAGCTCCAGGCAGGCCAAACCTCTCAAGCCCCACCCAGGTTCCACCAACTCTGGCTCCAGCCAGCTTATCCCTTCACCCAAAAGTCTCCCATGTGAACTGGCATTTGACACAGAAACATCTGAATACAAGGAAAAATAATAGGCCCCATCAACCATCACACCATCTACTTGAACAAGGCAGGTTGGTGGCCAGCTTGGGCCTAACAGTGACCAACCTTACCTACCTCACAGCCCAAATCCACATTAATGGAATAAGAGACCAGGAGAAGGTTAGTATCATCTGGGAACTTCTGGGATGGGAACAAGGGTGCTTAGTCCCTGGCGCTGATCTCTGAACACCTTGTGTGAACAGAAAGCAGCTGCCCCTCTTCCATGTAACCATTAGTGTTTGCGCTCTATAGAGCCAGGTGCCCTGGGTGCACTCCTATGGCCCCTTCCAATGGCTGTACTCCTACTGCACCTCTGGCCTCCTTCAAGGATGTTAGTTTCTGCAGTGGGAAGGGCAGCTGTGATACAACTGAGAGAATCTGGGCCCTAAGTCGGTGAGGCCTGGGTTCAAGTCCAAATGCTTCCATGTAAAACTTGTCCCTTCTTGGGAGGCTGTTTCCCCAAAGGCCGTATGAACATGGTGATGGCTCCTATTATGGGTTGCTGTGAGAACAGAGTGAGATAAACTATATAAAGCCTCTGGCATGTGGTAAATGTCACTTCCTTTTTCCTACAATCACAATAATTAAAAACAGGAAAACAATGACTGAGAGGTCACG
Organism: Pachyuromys duprasi; assembly: GCA_028658305.1. Taxonomy (NCBI): domain Eukaryota; kingdom Metazoa; phylum Chordata; class Mammalia; order Rodentia; family Muridae; genus Pachyuromys; species Pachyuromys duprasi. The sequence goes on along the minus strand of CM053763.1, from coordinate 77,113,359 downwards.
GTTCCTGCAACCTCAACCATTCATGTCACAGCCAAGAGCCTATGGTAAACCTAGGCCTCCAAAAGGTTGAAATGTAGCTGAGGACATCTACAAAGGATTTGGGAAAACAGTTATTCCAGGAAGGTCCAAAGGGAAGGGACAGTGGTCAGATACTTGGATGTCAGTCCTCTTCTTCCACGTGTGTGGTGGTCCCTTAGGTTAACAAGAGCTACCCTACAGGATCGTTATAAGGAGAGACCAAAACATGGATAAACCTTGCATATTGTGAGAACCTCATGGCAGCAAAGCTAGGTCCTTCCCACTCCCCGGCAGTGAGAAGAAGAAAATACTTAGAGTAAGGATGCTCCACGGAGTTTAAAAGGGCCTGCCTGAAGGAAGAAAAAGAAAGCACAGGAAGTCCTGCCTTCAGTACTGCTCAGGATACCCCTAAGGAAGCCATGGCCTTCAGCACTGCCCAGAGCACCCACCAGGCTGCTTGTGCCTCATGACTTATAATCTCTCCCTAGCTCTGGCGCCATTCCTGTCCGTCAGACCCCTAGCAGCTGATTTTTCTATCTGACAAGCCCTATTGCCTATCCTCACAGCCCTGCTAAGTGTTCCCTCCTCCATAAAGAAAGCCAGCCCTTCTTTACCTCAGGAACAAAAATATCCCAATCTCTCCTCTCATCTCCAGAGCCCAACTGCTCTCATATGACCACTTTGCCCCACTATACATCAAGGGCTTTTAGGATCAGGTAATGTCCTATTGGGTTCCTTCCTGCAGAGAACTGGGCTTTAGCCACTGCAGATGTATAGCAAGTACCTGAGGTGGGAGAAGCTGTTAGGAAAGGAAGCCCTGATAATCTTCCAACAGCTAGATTCCAGGTGGCAAGCCGATGGGGGGGGAGGGGGTGGATAACTAAGCAGACTACCGTTGGTCCAGGCTGCCCTTCTAGAAGGCAGAGTATGTTCCCCTCTTCTCCTCCTACCGAGGCCTGCCCTCTTCATCTGGACACCTGAACCCTCAGTGGAAGAAGTGGAGAGAGTAAAGCATACACATGGGCCTGACGGTCAGGAGGGCTGTCTGCTCAGCTATCAACCACACTGTATCTTGGACCACAGAGAGTGAGCCCCTGTCATGTACCCCTGGCAGCTGAACTTGGAAGTAGAGAAGGGTTGTGTGGGCCTCTGGAGCCTTGCTTTCCACTCCTTCTAAGGCATCAGACACACCTGAACACCACCTGTCACCCATACCCCAGGAAAGAGCTCTGCACAGCCTATTAAGCTCGGAGCTAACAGACAAGGGACAGTCAGCGGTGACACTAATTTATCCTTCACGTCTCAAAGAGCCCTGAGAAGTGAGAGAGCAGTCTCAGGCCTATGGTCTGTTCCTTGGGCTGCCACACAGTCACAAAAGCCCACAGCAGCTGCAAGGTTCCTCTCCTTCTCTCCCTGATTCTGGTTAAACTGCCTCCAGACCACACTGTCTGTTGGCTAGGTTTATGTCAACTTGACACAAATTATAGTCATCTGAAAGGAGGGAACCTCAACTGAGAAAATGTCTCCATAAGATCAAGCAGTAGGCCAGCCCTAATGTTGTGACCCTTTAATACAAGTTCCTCATGTTGTGGTGACCGGACCCCCACCAACCACAAACTTATTTTTGTTGTTTCTTCATGACTGTAATTTTGCTACTGCTATGAAGGGATCATGAGCCACAGGTTTAGAACCACTGCTGTAGATAATTTTCTATAGCAGTGATTGATGGGAGAGGGCCCAGCCCATTGTGGCTCATGCTACCACTGGGCTGGTGGTCCTGGGTTTTATAAGAAAGTAAACTGAGCCAGCCACATGAATCAAGCCAGTTAATCAGCACCCCTCCATGACCTCTGCATCAGCTCCAGCTTCTAGGTTCTGCCCTGGCTTCCTTCAATGATGGAAGCATATGGAAATATAAGGCCAATAAACCCTTTCCTCCCCAACTTGTTTTTTGGTCATGGTGTTTCATCAAAGCAACAGAAACTAAGACACACTCCTTGAGGGGAGAGGATGGAAGACCTGGCCACATACTTATGGGGCAATAGAAAGGATGACTCAGTGTAAGGGAGTCCAGGAGAGGCATTTGCTAGGACATGGAGATTTCCAGCAATTGGGACCTCTTTCCATACAAGACCTTGGTCTTCTGCAGTTTAACTGAAAACATTTGTTAGTGTAGTCTCCTCTTGTGGGGAATACTGTTGGAATTCACTGAGGGACTTCTCCCCATCTCCCAGTTGCAGTCTAAAGATGTTAATGGGTCCAAGGGCCTTTCCCCATCCTGGGCTGCCTTGCATATTATGAAGGAGCCACATGTAGGAGAGGACTGGAGATCTGCCCTGCAACATGAGGCCTGGAGTTGTCTGTGACAAGAGCCCAGACGCTGGGGTTCCTGGCCTGGGTGGCTGAGAAAGTATAGGAAGTCTGAGGGTGAGGACTGCCAGGCATTGTCCATCCTTCATAATGATGACAGCCACACGTGTGCAGGGATGGCAGGTTCCCAACAAGAGCTTCCTTACCTCTTAGCCTCACTGCCCGTGTCTCTGGCCTCCCAGCTCCCTCTGCAACTGGGCTGGCTTTGTGCTTGCCTTTATCGGTTTCTGAGTGGAGCTTATAGGGCCATCCCCAAACTGACCTTGGCTCTTATCCTATTCTTCTATGCTTCCCCATGCCTCTACTTCCTTACCTAAGTCAATGCATCCTATCCCAGGCCAGCGTAGTGAATATCTGGTCTGTAACTGTCTTCCTGGGGGCACCCCAGGTTTCACACAGTCTATTTTGGGAACATCCAGGGATGGACACAGAAAGATATCAGGTCTGGAAGCCTGACACCTGGCAGGGTGTGAACCACAGGAGTCTGGTTCTAATTGGGATATAAGAGATTGGTGCAGATGCAGATGGACAGGCCCAAGTCCCAAAGACAGCATTTACTCCCAGATGTCTTTCCCCTCCAGCCAGGCTTGAATGAGTTAAGTTTGGACTTCTGCTTCCTGTGGCAGGACTGACCATCTGTCAGTTTCTTCTAGCCAGTGTTCATGGCTGACTTGTATTTCAGGAATATTTTCTCAAGGAAAGAAACTGTCCTGCTGGCACTGGTATTTCTAATCTCAGGAGTTTTGAGGGGCAACAGTCACATGGTGGGATGCAGTGTGGCTGGGCCCTGGCCCTCAGTGCCTGGATGTGCTGCCCAACATTGTGCGTCTGGACTTTCAAGACTGCCCTTCAGTTGCCAAAGACACTGCATAATGAGTATTGATGGTCCACTGGATAAAGAAAGCTTCTCTTCAGGCTGCCAGCATGACCTCTTGCCACTGCAGGCACTGTCCCACTGTGATCCAGGCCGAGCCTCCCTCAGCACCCTTCTGCCCTCCCCACCTCTAGCTCTGGGTCAGCCAAGCCTGCTGGGGAGAGAGAGTGTCTGAACAACTCTGGGGGCTGGCAAGAGCTCCCTGGGGACATCTCTAGGCACATGGCTCAGTTTATAGATGCCAGGCAAACATGACACATGACGTGGGCTTTTCTGTAAGCAACTGCAGATCTTAAGAAAGAATATGAACAGTTTGAAATCAGGTGGGGGGAGGCAACCTGCACAAGCCCTCCCCACTCACTGGGGGAAGCAATACTCAGAGGCCTGCTTCTGCCTGCTCCTAGGAACAGCTGGGCTGGGTCTGTGGGGCTTGCATCTGCCCACAGCACCCCCCCCAGCTCCACTATGGCTTAGGAATGACCCATGGGGGATATAAGGGCAGCATCTGGGCTGGAGAGAGCCCTGCCAGGAAGGGGGGAGTGTGAGCCCCTCTGTCACAAATGACCTCACACGTGTCATTGACATCATCCTCTGAACAGTCTCAACAGTAATATCCACCTCAATACCCACCCAACACACACACAGACATACATGTGCATACATACACATACACAGACACACAGTGTTTTGAATAAACTAGGGAGGCCTTCCCAGCCCTCACGGCTAAGCAGCATTTGATATTAGACACTCTGGGCTCCTAGAATCTGTGACCAACCACCACCCAAAGTGGTAACAGGCCAGAAACAGCATCAAAGGATTCTCCAAAGCTGACTCAGAACCCAGAGCAGGAAGGCCCTTGGCCATCATCTGCTGCCTACATTTTTTAAGTAGAGCTAGGACCTCTCCAGGGAAGAGCCATGCCGGAACTGAGGAGGGGCAGGCAGGGCCCTTGCCCTCCCACCACCTCCACACTCACCAGTCACCTGGCTGCTTTTGTTTTACAGAGTGAGCTTTGAAGTGACTTTTTTCTTCCTTTTTGTTTTTTGAAATAGATTTTTTTCTGAATAACAAATTCAATCTAGTTTCTTTCAATGAGAGTTTAAAAGACACTATCTTAGCAACAGTCACACTGGAGACACACTGGCTGTGGGCCACGGAGTTGGGGTGAGTCCAAGTGCCCTTGATCCACAATGAAGCTATCTAAGGTTTACATTCATGGTATCACCAATAGGCCACCTGGTGCCCGAGCTGGGAGACATCTGTACTTCTGTGTCCATATGTCTATGCAAAAGGCCTTTGAGGGTGGTAGACAGGAAGTTGGTTTTCCCAGTCTGAGGGCCACCGCTCAGCAGAGCACAGCCATCAGCAGAACTGTCCCTCCAAAGCTGGGAACTGAGGTCTGTGTACGTTTCAACAGCGCTCTCAGAATCTGGGCAGCATTGGGACAGCCGGGGCTGCTCCTGCCCTCAGTGTTGCCCCATCTTTACTCCGAAGGAAGCCCCTGGGTCATAGGTAGGACAGACAAAGGTTAGTTCTTCTGGGATGTTCCCATCTCAAACAGCCTTCTGGAAGCATATGCAGATTCAGGCTAACATGAAGGATGAGTAGCCCAGGAGAGTTCTTAGGGGAAGAACTGCAACAAGAGGAACAATCAGGCCTGACCCTAAGTCTGTCTATCACCCAAATCCACCTCCGTATGCAGCAAAGCAAAAGAGCTGGGTGGGGCCAGCCTGCTTGGGAGCCGGCTGCCAGGTTGCCTTGATAAACCATTCACCTCCTAAAACCACAGTGACCATAGCGGACCCACCCAGCGGGGCAGGGTAGAGTCTCCACGTGTTCTAGAATGACTGTCAAGGCAAAGGAATGGGCTCACTGAAGATGTGTAAGATGCTGACTGCTATTATTCTCATTCTACATAGGTCTGTGCTCTACTCTGTCCTCTAAGGAAAGGTAAGGAAATAACACCGAGGGAGACAAAACACAGTCTGTAACTGGTCCCTACCAGTTCTTGGGAAGGAAGAGGCCTGACCTAGAATATCCTGCCTTAGGAAATGTAAGACGCTTGCCTACATAGGGCTCAAGACAGCTACCCAGAGGCCCTGGAATTAGGCAGACTGCACCTTTGTGTCCATGCTGCATATGTGCAGATACGTGGGTGTGCCTATCTGTGAGTCAGTGTCTGCATATTTTGTGTCCATCTGTGAGTGTGTTTACATGTGCACAGACATATGCACGTGCATGTACATGCATGTGTTGCCAGGACTCTAACTGCTCTCTCCATCCTGAATGACCACAAATGGCGTAGCCTGGCTGGGGACTGCCCTGACCTGCCTAGCCAAGCTGGATGGATCAGTGAGGTGGCAATAGCTCTCCAGTTCTGCCCAATGGGAAGACCACTTAGATGCTATGCCCAGACTCCCTTCTGGGGGAAGAGGGCTACATGCAGGAGCTTGCACATGTCCAGGGTACCCGCTCAATCTTGCTGCTCGAAGGAGTGCAGCAGCCAGCAGTTATTAGGCAAGATAACTTGGACCCTGGGCCAGAAGCTCCTGCACAGATGGGGAAGCTGAAGTTAGAACCACCTGGTTCTCAAGAGCACAGCTCCCCTCAGTGAGGCTGAAAGCTCCCTCATCCAGCCCTCCCACCATCCAGGGATTAGCAAGGCAAGCCTGGGAGAAGTTAGAAAGGCTTATGGTCTCCGTGCACGTGAGCCCATACCAGGAATGAATCATATCATTATGGCAGGATTAGAAGTAAAATGCCATTAGAAAGTGCTGTGCACACCCTGGTTTAATAAGGTCAGCATCAGCCAGCAGCAGGAGGGCCAGTGCACGAGGCTGCAAAGCCCCATGCCTCCTCCTGCCCACAGCAGAGGCCCAAGGAGACAGCACTAGGCCGCCAGCCCAGCTGACATAGATGGGGGAACAAATGCTCTTTCTGCCAGGGTAACCCAGGCTCAACCCTTTTCCCAAACCTGCTAAGAGATATTTTGAAAATCTCCCTCACCAGGTACTCCTGATAATACTCCCTCCACCCCTGGCCAAGTTCCATACCCTACAACTGGCTATGCTTGGAAGGAATGGAGAATCAATCGATTGTACTTAACAGAAAATTCATGTGCTATTAATCTGCGGGGCTCCCAAATGGCAAAGCCCAGGTCTCTGCCTCCATTATCCAGTCCTGCACATATATCAGGAGAATCTCACTGAGTGCTGAAGCCTGAAGCTACTGCAGTGGCATGCAAGTTTTTTGAGGGAGGGAGGGGTCTCTCCTGCCATCCCCAGCACATATGGAAGGCCACAGAGAAAACAACTCCAGGAAGATGTGCGTATAGACTGTGACCACTCTTCTCCATGGCCCGTCCTCAGCTTTCCCTCCTTGCTGCTTCATCAGGTGCTGTTCAGGGAACAAGACAGGAGTGAGGGCAGATACTCACAGCTCTGGAGACCTGGACAGGATGGCAGACAAGGTGAGCAGGATGCAACCATAGGGTCCCGCTTCAAACTGAGGGAGGAGGAAAGAGGACCTGTTAAACACACATCTCCACTCTTTAAACCACCTGTGCAGTCATACCCAAAGCACAGCCTGCCAGGGCCTTGGCTTCACGGCTTTCAGCCCAGCAACAGAGGTTGGTGGGTAGCCATAGAGAGCATACCCCATGCAGGTCTTCCTAGTCGGGCCTTCTAAAGGACAGAAGAGCACAGAACTGAGCCACAAAAGCTCGGTGTGATACAAATGCCATCATGGAGCCCGTGTATGACCCCAGAGGCAACAAAGCCCGGAAGCAAGTGGCAATGAGAAGACATTCCATCCTGGAACCACTGTCACCTCTGACCCTGACAGGAGGGAGCTGAGCTCTGCTGTTATTGCCTGCTGAACGAGGCTGCCCAGCTCCTGGGTACACAGTGGAGGCCTAATAGGGGTCTGCCTGACATAGCTCCTTATACAGAAGAACTGAACTGAGCCGTCAGCAAGTGGACAGCAGATGTAAAACAGGGCTGGCATCCACTGGAAGGCCCCACCTTTGTTCCAGGGAGGGCCCATCTTTGTTACAAATTCACTATTTTTCATCCACTGGAAGGCCCCACCTTTGTTCCAGGGAGGGCCCATCTTTGTTACAAATTCACTATTTTAAAGGGATTTTTTTTAAACTCTGTAACTTTGATTATCTGGTTATCTTGGGTTTGATTTGCCTGATACTAAAATGTTACTGATGCCGCATCTGGTCTATTTTGCATATCAGTCTCCTCCCACTGGCTGCCTGGCTTGACAACCTGAGCAGCCACCTGACTGTAGAGGTGTCTCTGAACTTCCTGGTCCCTACCTACTTTTCTCCACTGTAAAATACAGGCAAACTAGGAGTCTCTGCTTAGAGAAAGTTGTAAAACACTTAGAGCAGAGCCTTCTAGCACCCACAGCAGCTGTGGCACACTATGGTTTAGAGCAGGGCATGTTGGCCCCTATGGTAGCCCTCATACACTATGGCACACTACCCACTTGCCCCGTTTGCCCAGGGACCACAGTGTGCTCATTAGTTTTGTTTGCTGTTTTTATTATTGTTTTGGTTTAATTTGGGGAACTTGACACAAGCCAGAGTCATCCAGTAAGAAAATGCTCAGTTGAGAAAATGCCTCAACCAGATCACCTATAGGTAAGTCTGTAGGGCATTTTCTTGAATGATGATTGGTAATATATTTTATTATTGTCCCTTAGAAGTCTATTCTTTTCTAATGAGAAACAGAAATGGGGTTGATCCAGATGGAAGGAGGGGGGGAGGAACTGGGAGGATTAGAGGAAGGGGAAACTGTAATCAGGATATGTCATGTGAGAAAATAATCTATTTTCAGTAAGGGGGGTGGGAAGTAAAAATTTTGAAAATTGAAAAAAATAAAATAAAAAATGAAAGAAAGGGGAAACAGAAAGACCTGGAGAGGACAGGAGCTCCACAAGGAGAAAAAAAAATCTGGTCACAGGGATCTTTTCTGAGACTGATACTCCAACCAAGGACCATTCATGGAGATAACCTAGAACCACTGCACAGATGTAGCCCATGGCAGCTCAGTGTCCAAGTGGGTTCCATAGTAATGGGAACAGGGACTGTCTCTGACGTGAACTCAGTGGCAAGCTCTTTGATCATCTCCCCATTAAGGGGAGGTGCAGCCTTACCAGGCCACAGAAGAAAACAATGCAGCCACTCCTGATGAGACCTGATAGATTAGGACAGATGGAAGGGGAGGAGGACCTCCCTTATCAGTGGACTGGGGGAGGGGCATGGGTGGAGAAGACGGAGGAAGGGAGGGAGGGAATGAGGGAGGGGGCTAGAGTTGGGATACAAAGTAAATAAACTGTAATTAATAAAAAATTAATTAAAAAAAATAAAATAAAAATAAAAAGCAGGATGAGCAAGCCATGGGGAGCAAGCCAGTAAGCAGCACTTTCAGCCAGTAAGTAGCATTCTTCTATGTTTTCTGCTTCAATTTCTGTTCCAGGTTCCTGCCTACAGTTCCTGACTTCCCTCAGTGATACAGTATGATCTGAAAGTTGTTAACCGAAATAAATTCTTTCCTCCCCAAATTGTTGTTTTATTTTGGTTTTGGTCTGGGTTTTTTTGTTTGCTTGTTTCTGAGACAGGTTTTTTTTTTGTTTTTTTTTTTCTGTTTAACATCCTTGGCTGTCCTGGACCCCATGTTGGCCCCGAACTCACAGAGATTCACCTGCCTCTGTCTCCTGAGTGGGATTACAAGTTTGTGCCACCATACCTGGCTGGTCACGGTGTTTTATCAAAGCAATATAAACCTAAGTAAGACAATAGTCTACTGAAATGAAGACTCAACAGCTCCCAGCCCCAAACCAGTATGAAAGTTTACTCATCCCACTTCGGGCATGATGAATTGCGTTTAAAAATGCAGTTATAATAGCTAGTACTCCTTGTATGGCAACAATAATTTTTAGACTGAAAGCTAAAAGAAGAAAGGGCTATTTTGACAAGAATGATGTAATGAGTACATTTTTATTTTTTCCTTGGCCACCAAGAAACTCAGAATCAAATATAGTATTCCAGTTCGAAAGCTATTACAGCTCAGGGTTCTAATGAAATTACCTCTCCTTCAAAGCACAGTCTTCATTTTCACCCTGGAACTCAAACAGTCAGTTAACTTATCATAAAAATGTAACAATGGGCAGAGTCCCTACACCAAGAGCACGTGCCCTCCAGGCACAATGGTGTACCTCTGTGATTTCAGCACTGGCAGGTCCACAGAACTGCAGCCTCAGGCCTGTGTGCTGTGCTGGTTAGTTTTGGTTAGGGCTGTAAATGAGTGTGAGGCCAACCTGGGCTGTATGAGAGACCCTGTTTCAAGAAAAGATAATACAAGAGGCCCGCCTCTACTAAGGAGCTACCTGAGAAGCAGGTGGGCACTTGCCTGCTGGGAGGGGGTGACTCAGAAAGAAAAAAAGAAAGAACGAACTTAAAAAGTGTGGAGAACAGCTTATCCAGAGCATGGTGACAAGCTCTTCTGAAAATACATGGGGAGTCCTCACACGAAGCTGAGTGTAGAGAGGGAGATGCAGGAAGAAGAGGCATCGTGATCACTGTTTTGGACAAGGAGCAAATGCAAAGTCCCAGAAGCCGGCCAGAGGGGACCAGAGAGCCCTGAAAACACCACTCGTTTCATAAACAGTCTCAACTCTTACTGTGGCAACAAAGTAAGTGAATGAATACCACTCAACCTCATCTAAATCCTGTGACCTCAAACCAGACACTTGGTGCTATGGCTTCTACGATGAAAAGCATAGATAACTAAGACCCTGCCTTGCATATTTCTTGGGTTATTTATGGTGCACATTCTCAAAGACAATTCCTGCAAAGTAATGCTGCTGTCCCCACTCAGGTGACTCAGGCTTGGGAGGACTCGGATCCTGTGTGCAGCTTTGATACAACCTTGTAGTTGCCTGAGGGAAGTCACTAAGCTCTGCCTCTGTCTCCCTGTGACCTCACTCTTTGTCTAGGGGAAGCCTCGGCATTAGGATCTGTCTCCCAGACCAGGCCTGTGGAACATATCACCCTGCAGAGCTGTGGTACAGCTGTGAACACGCAAGCCCCTGCAGCTGAACTCACCATGCTCAGTGGGAAGCTGTGACTCTGCAGTGTGGCGTGGTCCCAGTCCTTAGGACACCTCAGCAAGTGTTTGTTTTGGGCCCCCAGAGAGAAAAAAAACCCAACCCAACTTGGTCTTTTCTACCGTCTCAGAACACAACTGAATGGCCCCAATATTCCTTCTTGCTTTTAAAAATATTTATTAAAATTATCTCATCAAATTAGAGCTGCCAAGACATGGGAGACCTCAGGGTATCATGATGGTAGGAAAGGCAACCTGGGCCGGAAACTATGGCTAGGGGTGGGAACAATGTCTGGTGCCACTTGGGAAAAAGGAGAAATTCTGCCAGCTTAGCTCCAGCCCTGAAAAGACATGAGCCCACCAAGGTATTCCAATGGGCTGCTGGACAGAAGCCTCCCACACTGGCTTGGAGCCACCAGACGCCTTTTGAGTGGGTAACAGCAATGAAAACAACATGAAGGCTGTTTATTTTGGGCAGAGGTGGCGTGTATTTCCAACCCTGGCATGAGGAGCCTCTCTTAAGCATAGCCCATGAAAAATGGATTTGGTGTGTTCAGTGCTGAGGCAGCTCAACGACTTCCAGAAAAAATATAAATTAAGTTGTGGAGGAAAACACCGTTTCCAGGGGAATGAGGCCAGGTATTGACTAGACCTTAGGAACCATAGCTACAGAGGAGATATGCCTAGAGCCCAAAGGTGTAACTGATGGGGTCCTCATCTGAGAACAGGCCCCTTTCTCTGAACTTCTTCATGGTTTCTGTCATGCACAGGCTTCATGGAAAACCCAAGGCACAGGCTGAGGCATGAGACCTCACTTGCAGGCAAGGATACAGAGGCCCTAGTGTTAAGGGCCACCATCACAAGGGCAGTGACTTGGTCCCAGAGCCTTTCATTGACTGTAATACGGGTACTCCTTGGTCCTTAATCACATCACTTTTCTTCCATGGCTAGGACATCTCCATGCTAAAAGGACAATCTTCCATGGGCATCCCTCAGGCATCCTGTTGTGTCCTCAGACACCTCCATTCAACAGGCAGCCCTGCTTCTGCTCACTTGGAGTGCCTGCCCTTTGTGTAGAAAGGTGCTCAAGAGTCTTAATTGATCTAGACACTATCCAACTGCTCCAGCTTCCATTTCTAGATGAAGAAACAGAGCTTTCAAGGCCAAGGCCATATGCAACCAGAGATAAGCCCAGGAAGTTCCTGGGCCCTTGGTTCATGTCCTCTCCTTGCTCTCGGCAAGGATAGGGAACTGTGCCATTGGCAGATACCCTACAGGATTATTCTAAGAAATAAACAGAGAGAACCAGGGATGAGGCAAGTGACAAAACAGCATTCTAGGATCCAGCTACATGTCACTCCTCTCCCTAGACCCAAAGCCCGTTAGTCCTAGAGCTGCCACTTCCCATTCTGGAGCAGCCCAGGAGAGCCGGGGCCTGTACAGTTTTGGTTGTGGCAGCTTCCCATTGGGTCTAGGGAGGGCCCTATGACCACACCTATCTTCAGTCATTCTTAGTGTGGAACTGTTCACTTCCTAGGGAACATCTGGTGCTATCAGGGTCAGGATGCTTCTGGGGCTGTGCCAAGACTCTCAGGATCATCATGGGAAAGTGCTAAGAGTGGGAACTTCAGTTTGGGACCCACCCCCAGTCAATTCTCCCTCCTGAGGCTCACCACTCAGCACCTCCAGAATCTTCCTGACCCTCATGGGACAAAAGCATTCAAGAAAAGACTTCCTTCTTTGCATGCCCATACCATGAAGCTAGAGCCCCTGCACCAATCGTGAGGCAGGCTGGCCGCTCTCCAGGCATGACAGATGTGGTAACTGAGGTGCAGGGAGCTCCAGGATGGAAACCAAGTCTCAGAGCCACTTGGAACCAAAGCCAAGATCCGAACCAAGATCCAAAGCCAGGCTGACTGCCTCTAGAAGCCTTGTCCTTTGCCCCGGGAGTGTAGGACATCTCCTCTACCCACCCCACAGTGTTTTATCCCACAGGGAATTTTATGTTTTCCCCATCCTACCCAGCCATAACCAGTCTCAGAACCAGCAGGGAAATGCTGCCCTCCTTGAGCAAACCAGATGCTGTAGGGTCCTGCATGGTTCAAAACCCTCTTCCCCGGGACACTGGTGGGGTCTCCTCCAGCACCACCGAGAAAGCTGTTTTCTCCTTGCCTCCCAGCTTATCCAGGACCCTCTCTGTTGATTCAGAGTCTGGCCTTCTAAAGCGGCTGCTTACTTCGGCAGAGGGAAAGCCCTAGAAAGCTGAACCTCAACTTGGCTTCTAATCCCAGATGCAGTCCAGTTGCTACAGCTCCCTTATCATCACTACTAGCCCTCAAGGATGGCGTAGAAACTGTCTCTGACACACACCCACACTTCTCCAGTCTACATCAGCACATTCTGCTCAGTTCCTTTGCCAACCCCAGGGTGGAGACAGCCAGAGCACGACTTCACCTACCACCCTCTTTCACAAAGAAATTAGGAAGCTTAGCAATGCTCATGCCTCCAAAGAAACCACTGCTCATACCTGATGAATGCTCTGCTGGAGAAAAGTCACCAGTTCCTCACAGCAGGTCCAGCTATACAGTGTGAGCTGTGAAGAAACACACATACGGTGAGCTACATTTCCCCACGGACCCATGTTGGGTCAGGCCCTGGCTTTACTACAAAAAAAAAAAAATGCATGAGTTTTGTGAGTGACCCTGGGCTGTCCAGCACTAGTAGGTAAGCTCTAGTTGGTCCTCTTGTAGAGCCCCCACACTCCCCTGTCATGGTATACCAGAGATCCAGCTCCCTGTCTGTGGAGGGTAAAACAAGGAAGAAAAGGAGCAGGGAAGAACCACTTCTCCATGTTACCATGGCCAGGCCAGGTCAAAACCCAACAAGCTGTTCTCAAGCAGGTCAGGGACACACACACACACACACACACATTTCTAGAAACATTCAATCAAACAAGGTCCTGAATGAGGGTTCAAGGGTGACATGTGTACATGGATAGGTCATAGGAAACAAGTTGGCAAAAGTAGTCAGTGAAGGTGTTTCAGGTTTTAAGTATCTTCACTGTGTTTTCAATAACACAAGGTAACTTTCCTATTTCCTCCCCTCAGTTGTACTTAGGTTGGGCCTATGGCTGCTGCTCCATGTTATCAATGTCCCCTCCCCACATTTTCTACATTCTACTGCCTCTCCCCATCCATGAGAATGCTAGAAAAGATCCTAAAGACACAGGAGGGGCAGAAGGCCAGCACAGCAAGGGACAGTGCACACAGGGTACTAAGGGCACTTCTATACCTGTGCACATAGAGGTGATGAGGAAACACTGCACCTCTCAGCTACTGAACCAGCTCTGACAAGAGCCAATCCCCAAAGCCACCCAGCTTTCCCCCACTCCCAAAGGGCAGATTTCTGGAGCCTGGGCTACAGGGATGGCCAGCCAGCCCCAGCTGGGAGAGGATTTACTTATATGAAAGGAGATAGTCCCCAAACAAAGCCAAAGGTGGCACGATAGGTTTCCAGAAAGCCGTACTGTTTCTAAGACTCCATCTCCTTTGTATTTCCCTGTTGGACTGAAGTGCGGTGTTCCTGAAGCCCTAAAAAGGAAAAGAAGGTGCGTAAGTCCTCTACCAGATGAAAAGGCGTGCCTTCCAGCCAGCAAGACCACGTGTGCCATGAAATAAATGAGGGCAGGAGTGACAGATCCAGAGAGAACAGAGCCAGGGACTTCTCGGTTTTCCTGCTATGAACTCACCCACGAGTGCGGGCATGGAAAAAGAGAGTGGTGGGTGAGCTTGGAACAACCACGCCTAGGTCTGGCAGGAGGTGACCTGACTCTCCCTTACAGTTGGCAAACACATCTGCAGAGGAAGGACTGCTGGCTTTACACTGTCTTCATCTAGGGCAAGGAGTCTAGCCATCCTCTTAGGAGCCTCCCCACCCACTGAGACTCCCCCAGCAACAAAACGAGTGTGTCCCCCAGGGCAGCCCTGACTAACAGTAAGATATGGGTTTGGGACCCACTTGCTTCTGTGTGGCCTGGGACAGATCATCTTTCTTCTCTGGGCTTCTGTTCCATAAGCTCTTGTGCCTCTGGCCTTAGAACTGGCAAATAGTCAGGTGCCAAGGTTAATAAGTTGACTGGCATAGGATACCAAAGGCAGGTAACAGGAGCCTACAACCCCACCCATAACTGATGTGATACCCAGATACTGCCCTGAGCACATCACATTTATTATCCACCATCTATTTACATTAATAAATGATGCATACTGATAACATTATATCTAATACATATCATTTATTTATACTTACTCATTTAGTTCTCATAACCATTAAGCCATCATTATTATCACCCCCATTTTCTATACAAGTGATCAAATGAGGCATAGGGAGGTGGGGTCAGTTCCCAAGCTTACATATCCAATAAGCAATAGTTTTGAGAGTCTGCCTTAGAAAGACTCCTTTCTTATGCATTATGTTAAATCCCCAAACCACCTCCTTTCCCAAAGCTTAGCCACAGAGCTGGGGCAGAGTGATGTTTCCACCCCGAGGGGTAGAGCTGAAGATCCAGAAGATGACCTGCAGGACTGTGGGGCAGGATGAGGAAAGTTGATGGTGGGCCGAGGTAACAGAATTCAGGGGTTAGGCTACAGCCTCTGCCGCTCACCTCTCTATCCCATCCTCACTGTAATGTTCCAGTGACATAGCCAGAAGTATGCTTTGGGGTCTTGGATGGTGGTGCAAACTGGTGATTTCATAGCTGAGTCGGCCTGTGGCCCCAGAATCAGGGAAACACAGAGGGGAACTACGTGCCCGGATCACAGGCTTTCTCCTGTGCTTCCCAAGTCCTGGATGGCAGACAGACAAGAGCACATCCTCCTGTATGAGCCTGGACCTTGGACATCAGTAAAGCCCAGTTGCCCAGCATACAGATTCTTTCTGTCCAAGACCAGGACCCCCTCAGCCAGCAGCCAGGCCAGAACAAGTTGGGGATTAAATGTGTCATGGCACCCAGAACCACTTACAGTGCAACCACGGCTTGCTCTCTGCCTCCAGCTCGCCACAGGATGTCTGCAATGGCCAGGGCAAGGCAGTGGGTCCTCTGGGCGTCTGAGGGATACAGCCGGCTGATAAGAAAGGGAACATGTTCAGGTTCATGAAGACACGGAGCAAAACAGGCATCCCCTACAGAATATGTTTAGGTGGACCCTCTGCACATGGCTTCTCTTTCCTTGCAAGCTAGGAGCTCCCCAGCTTAGCTTCAGAGTCAGCAACTGAGGATCATGGGAATGCCTTGAGGAAGGACCCTGCACGTGGAGCAAAGAGGGCCTCAGAGGCCTGGTGAGGCCTGGGCATGAACTGTTAAGATTTCTCATTCTGACAGAGCTGAGAATGCTCTAGCACCACGGATAAAACAGTCAGGTGTGAGACACTCTCCTGCTATGGCCTTGGCCAGTAGGGACAGGCAAGGCCACAGTAACCAGGAGCCAGGACCCTGGAGTGGCTGTGGGGGTGCTACCATGCTGCCAACTGAAACAAGTGACAGCGGTGGCCGGCCTGTGGCAGGGCCTGCCACTCCCCAGGCCTCTGAGCTCTAGGGGCATGTGAGAAGCTGTGGCATTCATGGAAAGCAGAGGACAAAGTGAGGCTAGCACAGATTTCCTGGATGAGAAAGGCTGCTAGGCTGGAAATCTGGGATGTGAGGTAGACACAGGAGAGGCAGGTCAGAGAGGAGCAGGACGCAGGGCAGCAACATGTAGGCGCAGGGTAGCTTTAGAAGCTCATCCAGGCACCACATCCAAAGCTGCTGAGCCATCCTGCAATAAAAAAGGGTGACTAAGAGGTTCCTGGGGCACGGCGAGAATAAAAGGGAGGAAGGCAGCAGCCAAATATAGCTGTTTCTTTCCACTTGACATTTCCAGGGCTCCTGTGTGCTCTGCTCCCTGGCTTTCCTCTGTGCTCTGTGTATCTCCTTTACATTCTTGCAGAAGCTGGCTTGAATCTCCTCCTAACCAACAAGATGAAGACCCACTGGGGGCAGAGCAAAGAAATGCACACAGAAGAACTCCAGGTTTTTCACTCACCAAAAATGCCTGACCTCCACACTGAGGTGTGTGAAGGAGAGAATGTTGGAATCTCTCCCTCCTGCCAGGGAAAGAGGAGAAAAAGCAGGAGAGCAGCACACAGCTACCATGGTGGGTCACAGATTTGTGCATCCACATCCAGGTTGTTATTTAAAATTAAAATCTAACTACTTTAAAAGGTAACAAGACACAGTGGTGCCTCAGTTTCCCCATTTAGAAACTAGCAAGGACACGGATCTCTTTGTCTTGGGAGCCTTCAACAAGACACTGCAAATGATGCATGGGGAGTTTTCAGTCACTGGTTCTGTCCCTACTGTCACCACATGGGCCACATCCACAGATAGGGGGTTCACCTGACACCTGACAGTGCCTGGAGCTCCTGGCACTGGCAAGGCTGCAGAGGCAACAAAATGAGCAATGAGGCTCAGCCTGGAAGAAAATAAGCCAGTGACCGCCTGATGCCTCCTCAGACTCAGGAAGCCTGCCATATTCCTCACAGGAAATGGGGACCATATCATCGCCAAAGCGGATGGCCTAAGCTGTTAGGAGCACCAACCCAGGTCAGCCAGGACTTGCTGGGAAAATAACGTTGACAAAACATTTTTCTGGGTTTCAGGAGAGGCTATGTCTGGGACAAGGAGGCCTGGGTGGCAGAGATGGGAAGACAATAGGAGAGAGGGTTGGATGTTTATTTTCAGATTCAAAAACTACAAACAGGCTTTGGGGCTCTCCAAATGACAGCGGTGGCTTACTTATTGCATCTCACATCTGTCTGGCCTCCCCTGTGCGCCACTGAACAGCTACCGTCACTCCCTTCCCACCCTGCGTTCTTCCTCTCCTAGACCACCTCTAGTCCTGTATTACACATTCACCAGCATGTCTGAGGTGGGGCCTCTTCCCACAATGGTCCCGACTCCATCTAGATGAAAAAAAGCCCAAACAGAAGCACACTGCCTGGTACACCTACAGCTAGGAAACCTACAGTCTAGGAGCCAAGGGGACCCCATCTGAGCATTCCAAATGAATGGCTGAAGCAAGCAGTCCTTGCTTGGAAACCTCTCAGTGCAGTGATATTCAAGATTGATTTTTTTATATGCACTGGTATTTTCCATGCATTTATGTACATGTGAGGATGTCAGATTCCCTGGAACTGGGGTTACAGACAGTTGAAAGCTGTCATGTGGGTGCTGGGAATTGAATCTGGGTCCTCTGGTGCTTTCAACCAATGAGCAAGTGCCAGGCACTGATGATAAGACTCCATACGTACCATTTGGCAAAACTGTTAAAACAATCCCATAAGCTCGGTACTGTATACCCTCTTTTCAAATGAAGAGCTAAGTCTTGGGAATTAAGTGCTTTATACAACTCACAGGGAAGAAAGAGGAAAGGAGAGTGTGGCAAAGCGGAGCTAGCCAGGGTGTTAGGAACTGTCGCCTGCCTTGCAGCCCATCTGTCAGGCATCTTTTGACACAATCGAAACAGCATGCTCCTGGGCCAGTATCTCCCTGTTCCCACTGACACTGCTTGCAGCATTGCCTCTCTGAGCTGCCCTGTTTCTATAGTCCTCACTCTGTGTCAGCTTCCAATTGGCAGATTCTACAGCTTCCCACCTTACCCTGGCCTTCTCCATCTTTCTAAGGCCTGGCTTCTTAAGACCTCAGTTTCTAGATAACACATTTTCTAGATCATGGAATCTGTGGTTACCAGTGGTGAAGAGGTCTGGGGTCAGTATCTGAGCCCCAGGCAAAAGGGAGCCCCATACCCTCCCTAATCTTGCTGTTTTGTCATTTATTTTATCTAGAGTTGTCAGGGTTCTGTGTCACACACCACACACACACACTTGAGCACACATGCAGGCAGGCATGCACGCAAACTCACAGATGCACATTTATCCCAAAGGTGATAACAAAAAGATGGTTCACCTGTACCTGCCTTCATATCCAGGACCTTCAGATTATCTGGGCAACAGATTCACTGGTAGCCCCTGGGTGTCAGAGAAGGGGTGTCTTACATTGCCTAGACAGCAGACACACATTTGTCACATTCCCACCAGCAATCTGGCCCCCAGCCAAGCTTGTACAACAGAAGTTTCTTCAAGAGTCTAATTCCTCCAGAAGTGCAGGCTGAAGTGCTTGGGGGTGGGGGAGAGAGCAAGGTGAGGGGTGTTTGGGTGGGAAGCCACCAACCCTGTGCTTGCCCAAGCGTTTCAGATAAAACAGTTGCTTCTGCCCTAATTATCTCTCCACATACGTACCCATGTGAACCAAGTCAATATAAAGTTCTGGATAAAGCTAGTGAGTGTGTGCGGGCCATGGTTCCCTCATTTCTGCCCCCCTGAGGGAGGGCAGAGGGCTGGCTGGCTGGGAGCCGCAGGGATCCTGTACCTGGAGATCCAGAGGCAAGTGTTCCTCCTATGTACCCCAAGTCCCACGATTTCAGAAGGGAAGTATGAGGAGAGGACATCCCAGACCCCCTCTCCACATTCCTTTCCAACCCCAGGGATCTCTTGGGGCCTATGGAGGGGATGAGCCAAGCTGCACAACTCCTCCTGGCCAGTGGAAAAACACCGCATCCTGCTGCCTGGCTCTGCCGGGCTGACTGAGGCGAGCCAGCTGCCAGCCTGATGGACTGGGCTGTAATGAGGCCAGACAGCCACACAGAGAACACATGGCCCTGCCAAGCAGCATTTATTTCTGCCTGGCTTCCCTGAAAGAGCCACCCACCCTCAGCTCTGCTCTCCTAGATCCTTGTCCCTTTCTCTGGATCCTTTAGACCCAGTGTGTAAGAAGCCAGCCCAGGAGCTGCAAACATTAAAGATGCTTGGGCTGGCAGAGCACCCTGAGAAGCATCACAGTTCCCAGATGAAAGGAGGAGCTCATCCTCCTCCCCACCCCAACCCTGCTCTTTGTAAGCTGGCAACTTCTGAGTGGAAGGGGATCTAGCATACACAACCCAGGGAGGAGCATGAATGGCCCCATCCTCCAGTACTAGGCGTACAAATCCCTCAAACTGGAGATCTAAAACAGACATAATCGCACACACACCCCCAACTGCAGAGTAGTTGTTTGTACTCTTCTGGGCTAGGTTTTACAAAATTGGGGCAAAGGAAGTTCTGTTGAGAAGCATTTTGCAAACATAGAGCAAAGAGGGAACTGGACCATCCATCTGCTGTTTCAAACTCCAACAGCCTCAGCTCCTCCTGCCATCTCTGGTCCCCGCTGCTTCGCAACAACATGCCGTGACGGGCAGTTTGTCACAGGCCAGGCTTGGCTCAGCAATGGTGCCAACTGTGACCCTGGAGCTAGCATCTCTCTATCTGTGGGCCTCAGTGTCCCCATCTGTATTGTGATGGGCTGGGTTCAACAGGCCTACTCACTTGCATGGCCCTGGAAGGCTTTTCAAAAGGCTCTGTTTGCATTTTCTCGAGGAGTGCAACCTGAGAGGGAGCCCTGCACGCCTACTAGAACCCAGGTCCTGACCAGCTCCTGTGCTCTCTGCAGCACTGCCCTGGGCAGACTCCCTTCTCCCTCAAGGCATAACACACCACTGAACAAGGACAGCTACCATAGCCTTCAACCTGTAGAACACCAGCAAGGCAGAGGCACAACTGTAAATGGTGCTCCCCACCCCACCCCCTCCTGGCCCACTACAGCTCCCTGCTTTGTCTTCTATGAGCATTGCCCTAAGCCCTGTGTCTCCAGTGAGTCCCCTCCCTTTTCTGAGGCAGGAGCATCCTTCCTCTGTTAGTAGACTGGGAAGCACATCAGTGCCCTTACTTGTAGCCTTCTGACCAGAACAGTCCAGGCTGGTTAGCTGGAAGGGTCATAGGGACTTTTACAGAACACACACATACCCCATTTCTTCCTAAGTTTCCTTGGACTTCAGAGAGCTGAGCGAAGTGTTCCTGCTTCCCTCTCACTGAGTAGGAAGGAACATCCTGTGCACTCAGCCTAAGGACCATGGGGATGTGGGAGGCAGAAGGATAATAAGCAGCATCCAGAACTACGGGGCCCAAAGAAAGCCCTGTTATCTTCCACAGACAGATCCTACATACACAGCATCACACAGCCACACAATACAAACCACGTACAACATAACCTACTCTGAGAACACAACCCTCACACAACATCACCCACATACACATCACCCACCCCACAGAGTATAACTCAATGACATAACACAACCCCCACAAAACATGACCTGTTCACATAACATAACCTACTCAAACACCCCAACACAACTTCAATATAATACAACCCCCATATAACCCAACCCTCACACCATAAAGCCCACATACAACACAAACCACATACAATACAACCTTCAAATAACCCACAACACAGCCCCCAAACACAACTCATCCACAATATATTCACACACTACAACCTTCATACGCCGTAACTCATGCACAATGTAACCGTCACATCTAAAACAATCCCACACATAACATATCCTCCAAGCACATCACAATTATCACATAAAACAAAATTTACATACATGCAATAGAATCCCACATACAATGCAACTTTCTACATTCCACAGCTCCCACACACATACAATCTCCACAGAGCACCACCCCCTCAATGTAATACAGCCCAAACATAATACAACTCACACATACACACAACACAGCTTCTCTCATGAAATACAACCCCCTGCAGTAATTCAAACATACAGCACAGCTGCACACACAACACAACCTTCCCCCACATGAGCCCACACAACACAAACCCCCAGCATTACAGCGTACATCACGGAACCCCCGACAGCCACTTCCCTCCTCTCAGGTGTGTGCCATCAGCCCCAGCACCCAGTGTGACCCAGGTCCCACATACAAACACAGCAGGTCTACCCTCTGGGGTTCTGTCCAGGTGAACCCACTTTCTTTCTCCAGATCCTACCACACAGGGGCGCTCAGCCAAGGCCGCATTTCTTCCCGCTCCTCTCTCCAGCAGAACCCTGATAAAGCTGCCCGTGCAGGAGTGCATAATTAGGTCTAGACAACACTTGACAGGTGCTAAACAAAGAGAGGCTGGTGATGGGAGGAGAGTATCACTTTCTACCACTTGGTACCATTTTCTTTTGACTCAGAGTCACCTTAGGCTCCAACCTGGTAGGCTTCCTGCTTCAAAGCTCTGGATCCCTTCCCTGTGGACTACAAGAAACTAAAATGGCTTTTTCCTAGGCAGCATCCCATTCTGGAAACAACTTCAACACAGCAGCCCAACAACTGGGAAACCATCTATGTGTGACTCCTCCAGAAGTCCAAAGCTAGGGATCTAAAGAGGCTCTGAAGGGGCTTTCAGCGACATGAGTCATGAGACCAGTCAAGAGGGCCAGAGGCAAGGCTTACTCAAAGCTGCCAGTAGTCCCAAAAGCACAGAGGCCCTTCTGGTTGCCTGGCCCTACCCATCCCTAGTCACCTCAGGCAACCCCTGTCCTTCTCCCTGCCCTAGGGCCTTTGCACATCTTGTTCTCTTTACTGGAATACCATTCTGCCTCCCCTCCCTGCCTGTCTGAGCAACTTATTCATTGTCCATGCACTCAACAAAAATCCTAAGGGCCTCTCCTGTGGACCAAGCATTGTGCCAGATTCCAGGAACCAGCCTGTGGACCAGGCATTTCAGGGATGTCCCTGTTTTCATGGGGCATGTGTTCGAGGGAGGAGGCAGAGATTGATACCTAACTGCTCTAATGAACAAGAATACAGTGAATGGCGAGGTAACTGGAGGCAGGGCATGAGGGTTAAGGAAGGCCTTCACTGACAGGATGGTGAGAGGGGCCAGCATATAAACCACTTGGGCACACCCGGAAAGAATTTGAGGGTATATGCTGAGAGGAAGGAAAATTTAGAGGAACAAAAGTATAATGTGGATATGTGTGGAGGGGAATAAGAGCTTCTTTCCTTCTGCTGGCACCAGAAATAACTCAAATGTACCTACTGGAAGCCTGTTCTCTTGCCCTTGGTAGCATGCAAAGACCCATCACCACCTTTCTATTTGTCTGGTCCTCCTGTTCAGTTCCAGTGGTCCTGAAGGGAAGGGTACCACTACCAGAGCCCTCTGTCCAAGTCAGGAAGGGAAATAGGCAAGGGCCCTGCTGATAACTGCAGGAGTTCCTAGTTCAACAGGAGTGTCAAGTGCTTCTGGACAACACAGGGTGCTGGCCTCACTGGAAGGCAAGAGCAAATCTCAAACCTCTGGTGGAGGGAGAAGCAGCACTGGCTTTTCTCATTGCAGAGGTGTTCTAGGAGTCCTGACTACCTGTGGATGAGCCTAGGTACAAATACTTTGTGAAATTGAAAGCACGTGGCCACAACGGGGAGAAAGTTGTGTGCAGTGGAGTTGGCTGGAACATGCAGCTTTGACTGTTGACAGAGAAGAGATAAGCAGGGAGGGAGAAAGCCTTTGACCTAGTCAGAGGATCAGCAGGTACATATGGGTGTGGAAAGGGGTCTGAGGAGTCAGTACATTTGCAAATTCGTCTTCAGTCACTTGCCACGTGGATTAAAACATGACTTACCAACCTTGCCTGCTCCTAGAGCCAAGAGTAACCATGTCCATTTAATCAGGTCAGCAGGAACCCTCCTAGCTAGCTGCCTTCACCCTTGTCCTTCTTAACCTCCAGGAGATGGGAAATATCAGGGAACGCCCACGCTTCCGTGCTTATTTATTCTGGACACTCTAAAGAAGCCTCGGGAAGGGAAGATGAACATTGACTTACAGATTAGAGTTGGTTTTTCTATCTCCTTCAAACAGGAGCTTCTGCAGTACACATCCTTGAACAGCCGCCAGAACCCCACAGGGACCACCCTGAAGAGAAAGACACATGTCACTACCAGTGAATACTATACTTCTTGGCCCCAAGAAGCTGTCCATCCACCCACTAGCATCTAGCCCCAGTCACAGGGGGTCTTCATCAAGGTGGCCTGTCTATATGCAGAATTCTAGACCTCACCCTGCTCCAAGGAAGAGGTCACTTAGATCCCTCCTCTTGGGATGAAAGTGACTATTTACAAAGTTAGGCATGAAGCTAAAGACATGACTGTGGATTTTCTATCATACTCAAAGACAGTTTCCACCATGTCCGAAGATTGCCATAGCAATAGGTCAGATTATGGTTGAAGTTGTGGTAAAAGAGAAGCTGACATTGGCCATACCACAGGAGGAGGCAGAGCTGCCCTTTCTCAGACAGCAGTGGCAGGGGGTACTCCACGGCCAAAGAGTGTGCCTAGTGGAGCTGTCCTGCAGCTTCTGGCTTCAGAGTGGGAACATCTTGAGGACTTTGTTGAAACTATACTACGAATATACCCAGATCAGGTGCAAAGCTTCCTATACCTTCCTATGGCTCTGTAACAACCATGGCACCCTCTTCCCACACCTGTTTTGCACACATGATGCCCTAGTATCTCTTATAACACTAACTTCCCCCTCCTGTGCTCTTGCCCCCATTTTCTGAAAGAGACTCTCTCCAGCTCTACCTTTGAAACCCTCAGCCCCTCCCACGGTTGGGCCTACAGAGCCTCTCAAGGCCAAGCACGCTCAAGGCCACCATCTGTTTGCTTCTTCATGTTAACATCCCAGTGTCACGGGAAATGAGTTTGACTAGAATGTCCCCAGCAAGTATCACAACAGTTCTTTACACTTCAGCGTCTCCATCTATTAAGCACCTGTACGGAGTGACAACTTGTTAAGTGTAGGTAGACCAGATCACCCCACTAATGCTCTTAGAGGTCACAATGCTAATGATGCCCCCATGTTGTGCATGACAATCCAGAAGAAGGATCGCTGGGGACCCCAAGAGCAACCTACCTTGTTCTGCACAATGCCGTATTTTAATGAGGCAATGTCATTAAAGGAAAAGTTCTGAAGTCTCCATTCTTCACTGAAGCAGCAAAAGGTAGAGCCGAACAGGAGGGTCTTTATCTCCTGGGAGGGAAAAGCATTTTATTGGGCTGTTAATAAAATGAACAATAACAAGGCTTGCAGCGCAGGCCCTGCAGGTGGTGGTCTTAGGTTCTAGAAGGAAGTGCATTTTCTGGCAGTGGTCTCTATTTTGCAAGCCCATTCTTCTCATATTTGAAGAAGATAAACCTGACCTTAAGGGTCTTACCTCTGGAACGTCTGTAAACCACACCAGCCCATGCTAACATAGGCCAAGAGTTTCCTTACACAGACCTTGAAATAATAAAACTTTGGCTTCACCAGGGATCTTGGAGGTCCTCAGATCCTCCATCGGAAAGACTGTAAGTTTCCAACCTGACCTCACATTAAAATTATCTAGGGGCACTTAAAAATAATCCTGATGTCTAGGCTACAGCCCAGGTCAAGTCAATCCACATTCCTGAGGATAACAGCCTGTTGTCCACAGGTCTGTTTGTTTTACGGGGATGTGGAGGGTGTTATTGGTGTGAGTTTGTGCGCGTGCACACGCGTGCGTGCACCTTAGCCCCATTATCAGACTTTTCTACTGTCCCAAATGATTCAACTTTGCAGCAACTTTTCAGAGCCACAACCTTGGCACAAAGTTGGCAAACTACAGTCCATAAATTAAATCTGGCACCTACCTAGTTTTGTAAATAAAGTTTTTTATTAGCATACAACAATGGGCATTGTTTATACTTTGTCTCTGGATGCTTCTACATCATAGCAGCAGATATGAGCAGCTGCAACAGAGCCTATATAGAGCCCTGAGCAAAGTCAAAAGCATATAATCTAACTTTCTGAAAAAAGAAAAAGAAAAAAGAAAAAAAGAATTCTCTCTAGGATGCCACCTGTAATTGATCTCCCTTTGGATCTATGGAGAACCTACTACCCAGAGGGCTTCCTCCCACCTCCTAAGACCAGGTCTCCACCCTTCCAGTTCTCCAACATCTCTAGACAGCAGAGAATATTCAGTCTGTGGTTCACTTCTACTAATCCAAGCACCTCTGTCCAAAGCTTTGCTATACCAATGCTACACACTGATGTGCCCCACCCTCTGCTGAGCCATGTTAGTCTGTGGTTTTCAGTCAGCAGTTTTACTACAGATGTGGGGGCGGGGTACTCTGAAGCCTCAAGAAGACTCTAGGACTAACGGGCTGATCTCCAGCCCCTCCCTGAAGCCTGATCTCAAGGTCAGGCTCCTCCTGTAGACCTGAATCACTGTCCACTACAATCACTTCTTTCATCTCTTTCTTTGGTACAAGGAATCTTTATGACATGAACATTTGTCTACATGCCATCATTAAATGTGGCTCATAGCACACTAGATAAATAAATTCATCCATCAGGGCTTGGTTCCTACTCTGTGCCAAGTGCAACCACGAATGTGCTTAGAATGCATTTACAACAGCCTGAAAACTGCAGACTTGGGTCTTCTGCATGGACCCTGTCACCATCCTCTGAGACAATTCTGGGGTAGCAGTGTGTTTAACACCCTAGAAGCCTGAGCCCTGTCCTCTCCCATCTGGGACACTCACTCCCCTTCATTGGTTTGGTACATACTCTTGCTGGGCAGTCTCTGGGGGCCTCCAAGGGCTCAGCAGAGAGTGGAGGTGCCTTGTGCAGAGGACTGGGGCCCTGTGGCTATGTATGGTCAGGACATGGGTGCCCAGCATTGGGGCCTCTTCCATGTGTCTGGCCCTCAGTAGCTTCAAAAGCTAGAAGGAGAGCAGAAAGGAACAAAACAGGGAAGGGGAAACAAAACTCTAGAAAAATCTTTACATCACATTTATGTGCCAAGTACACACAGTTAAATGGGACAAGGAGGATGCTGGGTACATTTCTAGGAGCTTCTTGATTTTCTTCTGGATCCTTGCTGAACAGCTGATGTGGAACAGCAGGAACAAGACTCCACCCTATAGGAGGCTCCAGCCAAAGGAGGGGTGAGCCACCTGAGCAATTGAGGGTCCCAAGGAACACAGGGCACTTCTGCCAAGAAGTCCATAAGGTAGGGAACCTGTATCCTATTGCCATTGGTTCATCTAAGAGGTTACAGGTTCAAATCTGGGTACGCTGAAAACCTGCCAGCTCTTCCTGTCTTTCCAGCTCTGCAGCTGCTCAGAGCATAGGGCATGAAGTCAGTGTAGGCACAGACCAGGTTGTAGGACAACTATCCCATTGATGTCACACCACAGTGGCTGAGGCAGATCTGGGCCATCAAAGAGCAGGATCCTGCAGCATCCAGAAGAGGAAAACACGGTCCCACCCCCGCCCTTTGTCTTGAGGAGGCAGAGGAACAGTGAGGACTAAAGCAGTCTTCCTGATCCTTGGTTCCGGTTCCTTATACGTCCCAGTCAAGCTCTCACCTCAACAGTGACCCGGAGATTACAATGAGAAAGAACCACCAAGCCAAGAAAACTGAAGTTGTGCGATCTGCATTGGGTTGTGTTTACTGTGGACTCCTTGCACCTCTGCATCGACACCTACCTTCGCCAGTGAGAGGTCAATTGGCTTTGACACAGTTTGCAGCTTGAGCATCGATGGAGGTGGGGAAAGGACAATGTTTTCCTTTATCATTTCATCCTCAACATCCTCTGAAAGAAAACAAAGCTGTGGTGTGGCTCAGGGGAAATGGAAAGGGGAGTCGCTTACACCGCCACTACAGTGAGGAGTTTGGAGAAACTTGAGCAGTGCCTCAGCCTGAACACCAGCTTCTACATCAGGCCTCAGGGCTTTCCAACCAGGAAAGAAAGCAAAGAGGGGCCCACTCCTTGCCACCACCCTTCCCTTATTGTGCCACATGTGGACAGAGGAAATCAAGTGCCTTACAGCCTTCAGCCAGGCCAGCCAGGCCCAGTTCTGACACACTCTTTACAGAAGGTGGCAGGAGGCACAAGCCTCTCCCCGACCCCGCAAGGACACATGAAAAGGGTTTTATAAAAATAACAGAACATTCTTACTACCATCACTGTTATTTATTGACCATTGATCCACCCAACCCCAACTTAGCCTTTTGAGAGCTTGATTACTAACTGACCCCACTTACAACTAGGACGTAAGGCATATGCAGTGATGCCGCTGCCCCAAGCTGAGCAGGGAGAAAGTGGTAGAGGCAGGACACCAACCAAGCTGACTGTAAGCCACTTGGTACCCTGCCACCCCTGGACCTCCAGCCAGCAGAGACTTCAAGACATCCCTCACAGCTGGGATGATCGAGCCTAAAAGAGAATCCTGCCAAAGTCTGAAGCAGCAGAAGCAGCAGCAACTTGTGACATCTCAGCTAGCAAGACCCTCTGGCCTGCCCCCTTCTGTGCAACATACAGTAGAATGCTCAGACAAAGGACCCCAGGAGAAGGCACCCCTGTGTAAGCACACTGGCAAAGCTGAGCACATACTCCCCAGAGACACTGCCAGAGCAGGCCTGGCATTGGGGGGAGCACACAGGGGGTAATCTCAGGACAGCTCCCCACTTGGACCTTACTCAACAACCTCCTTTCCAGCCACCACACAAGGAAAACTCATCCCCTGAATAAAAAGATAAGACATTAAAGTGGGGTATGGGCTGTTAGAAAGGGTTTCTGCAAGAGAGAGAGGAAGGGGGGGGTGAAAGACAACAATGGGATAAAAAATGACTAAAATTCATTCTGTATATTTATGAAACTGTCAAAGAATTTTTATAAGGTTGAACTTTAAATAAGAAGCTAGATTTAAATGAGACCTTTCTTAGTTTGAATCTCTGGAAACGTTACCCTGTGACCATGGCCTTACAAAAATAACCAGAAATGGGAACCAGATGTTCACTCAGCAATGTGAATGGATTTTAGAAAAATGGTGCTGGGTAGGAAAAAGAAGAAATCAAATGAGATGGCAAATAAAGACCAAGCAATACCCCAAACTGTGTAGGAACAGATGCAGCTCACGCCTAAGATGCTGAAAGAAAATCAGGGCAGAAAGGAAGAAGAACACAGCTGATGGGCAGACTTTGTAAAGATGCATGGTAAGAGCAGAGACCAGAGACATGAAGCTAACCCCACCAAGGGCACCAGAGGCCCCAGCCAACCAGGCAGAGCGACCTAAGTGACTCCACCAGGCCTGAAGGGCTCCTTGCAATGCCTGGGGTCAGCCTAATTCCTAGGGGATGTAAGGGACAGTAGGTAAGGTCATTTGGAGGCCTCTGTTTTGTATATGGGGAGGGAGCAGGAGGGCAGCAATACAGTCTGCTCAGTCCATGAAGAGAGAAGAGAGTTTTCAGAAACAGGACCCATATAACATATGGGGTGGGGATTAGCTGACGAGCAGGCAACCTCCCTTGGCTTCTGTAGGGAGGACCTGGCCCAGCACAGGAAGTTGGTTCAGGACCACATAACAGGCCTCAGGACCAGATGTGGCGAGACCGCCATGCAAGGGAACAACAAAGCAGTGAGGAGTGATATGTTGGCCAAGACACCAAACTGTCTGCAAATGCCAGTGGTTTGAGAATGCTATTTTTAAGACTATCGTATGAATGTTTGGTTGAAAGAGGCTAGGGGTTTGATTTCCCACTTCATATACCCAAACCAAAAGGACGCAAAAGGGAACACTGAGCCTCTCCCAGGATGTGCCGCCTCTTTTTGTACCCCATATCCCTTGCCCCTCAAGTGCTCCCTATGTTTCTCTCCTCTAACTCTGTGCTCATCCTTTACTTCCTTTGCCTTGTCTGAATCATCTTCCAAGCCACAGCAGAGAGGGTCTCCTTCCAGAGGGCATGTGCATACACTTCAAATGGCTTCTGGGAACTGCCAAAGAGCCTTCCTTCCCAGAGGGGCTCTGAAGGCCGGGAACTGTGTTGCTTTGTGTCCAAACACAAGCCACTTTCATCAGAAAAGATTCAAGAGCTTCACAACCCAGAGGCTTTGACTGCCAGGGCTTTTTGACTCTGCAGAGCCTTTACTTTACTCTGCACAGCCATGGGCAGAAATCTGCCCTTCCTGGGGAGGATCACATCAACCCCACCAGCAGTTCCTGGTGATTTCTGAGGCTGTGGTACCTCTGAAGTGTATTATACAGTATAAACAACCCTGCCTCCACAATCAGAGCCCTGGCCTGTACTTTGAGCTAGATCAAAGCTCACTGTCGGCTGCACATCCAACACAGGAACTTCTAAGAGTACATTTCTCCTCCTACAGCTTAAAAAGAGATGCTTAAAAGGGAGAAAGAAGTGAAGCAAGTGAAGAGCTTCTATGTGCTGCCCCTCCCCCCAAAGGGGAACAGGTAAAGGGGCTGGCTTCCAGGAGGAGAGCAGACTCAAGAGCACTTTACCCCTGTCATTCTCCATGAGAGTTTCTGGCACACTCTCTCTTCAAGGATCATAGACAGAAAGAAATTGCTTCCAAGCTAAAGAGGAAATAAATGCTCTGTCTTGACCTCAGAGTGCAGCAACACCAATACGGCCGCTGTGTGAAACACACTGCACTAAGCGAGGAGGCTGAGCCTCTCACGCTTCTTTGTGCATTTTATACCTCAATCCTGCTTGCAAACCTTCTAAATGAACATGCCACCCCGGTCAGAGCTACCTCATATTGTGGCCTGAAACTGTGTTCCAAAACATTCTAAATGGTCCCAAAGATCTCCTGTGCCTGCAGCTGTGCAGTACCGACCCAGGAAGAAGCAACCTAGTTTCAGGTAGCTGGTCTAGTTTGATTTGGAGAAACAATCTATTCTTTGGTTGGTTGCTTGTTTGCTTTGACTTGGTTTGGGAAACAGGGTATTGCCCTATGGTCCAGGCTGGCCTCTAACTTTGGATCCTTCTGACTATGCCTCCTGAATGCTGGGGTTGCAAGCCTGTGTAACTACATCCACCTATGTAACCAATCCCTCTTTATTTTGTTTGTTTGCTTGTTTTGGTTTGTTTTCGGATTTTTGAGTTGGTTTGGTTTTTTGAGACAGGGTTTCTCTGTGCAGCAGCCCTGGCTGTCCTGGAACTCACTCTGTAGACCAGCCTGGCCTCAGACATGCAGAGATCCACCTGCCTCCGCCTGAGGGACTAAGGGTGTTGCCAGCCTCGTGGCTTCCATGCCCTCTTTAAAGAACTATCCAGAGGAGAAAAGCAGGCAGAAGATGGAGACATTGAAGGAACAGAGCACCATGGCCCTGAAGTAGGGTATGAGGAGTCTTCCACCTGGAGCAAGCCCTGCCATGTCACCTAGACAGAGCACAGAGGGATGCCTCTCACCTACCTAGTGTCAGCGCCTCTGACTTGTCACCCGCCTTGTCTGACACCAACTGGTTTTTCCTGAAAAAAAAAAAGACAAAAGTCAGTGTAGAAGAGGAGAATGACAGAGGAACACAAGCAGTACAGATGAAGGCCCTGATACCCAGAGAGTGTCCTGAGTAGGCTGCCTGCTGGCCAAATTCACTGATGTCACTGCAATACACTGTGGGGATGGGCAAAGGTCGAGTCTTATCATCAACTTGTCTCTTCAAAGACACATTGGATTCAAAGTCAGGTTTGTTTCTTTCTTTCTTCTCTCCCAGCTTCCTTGTAAAGCCATGTGTGGCCATTTAAAAGACTCCTGGCATGTACCCAATGTATGTAAAGGAAAGCAGCCCTGTGGTTCTGATTTGTCATCCATTTGTATGCATTCAGAGCCTTCTTAAAAGGCTCCACCCATGTAGTAGCTCTGCTTAGGTTTGTTTTCCTCTATCATGCATCAATCTGAACTAAAGGAAATAGAGTGCATTGAAAGTAACACTCTTACATCATGCTCCAGAAACTCATTTACTATGTTGAAAATGACAGTTCTTTTGAACATGGCACTGAAATATATTTTCCTCCACCGTCTTTGCAGGGTAAGATATGACCAGAGGTAACAATCATAGTCTCGCCGTGGTGCCCTCTATTGAACTGGCTTCCTCCTGAAGATGTATGAAGGGTGTGAGTGAAGACTGTGCGGGACACACAGTTCTCAGACCCTGTGCCTGTGCTCCGTGGGACTCTCGGTTTCTCTGTGATGGAACCTAGAATTCCATCACACTCCCTCCCAAGCAACTTGGTGCTGTGCCCACCCCATCCAATGAAGCCAAAGAACATGAGTCCTGTGCCACCAGGACTTCACAGGTGTTTTTGGATGAGGGGCCATGGTGGAAGGATGCTCTGAGAAGCTCGGATCAGGGGTCCATGGATGCAGTGCGCCCTACCTCAACCATGAGGCAGAACTAAGGTTACAACCATCAAAAGCCTCTTCCTTCAGACTCTCCCCAGTTCATCTGTTATACAGCAAAGGCTGAGGAACTGGGCACTTTGATGAAAGGGACAAGAAGCCCAGGAACAGGCAAAGAATATGAGGCCTAGGCACCTGCTCAAGATGGCTTCTATAGTCCTTGTGAAACATTTCAGGAAGGGACATCAAGGGTATCTCCCAAGTACTCCAAGGCTACCAGGGCCCTCTTAAACCCACTTGGCCCTGCTTCTTCCTCTCTCATTTACAAAATCTCAGCAGCCTCTTATTGCTGTCCTAACACCTCAAGTAGATCATCCTCAGGCCCCACATCTTCCCATGATGTGCATAGAGGCCAGTCTAACATGGTATTGCACCCTCTACACAGTTACCTAAAGGTTCCTCCTATCCCTCATCATCATCACCTACAATTCCATGTTTACCAAAATAAACACAGCATTAACAACACATTCCTTCTGGCTTTTTGGATTATCCCAGGCACTAGAATATGTGCTTTGAAAACCTCAAAGGCTGTCTGCCTCTCAAAACTACTTTTCAAGTAGTTATTTCCCTCAGTGTCAAGAGAGGTACAAGCAGTTTTCCGTGGTTTACATCAAGCAAGTGGCAGCTCAAGAATTAAATGTGAGCCCCTACTCCAAGGGCAGTAGCCACCTCATATAACTTCCTTATAAAATAAAAATCAAGCCTCTTAAGAACATTCTGCAAGGCTCTACATGACCTGCCACCTTCTTCACAGAGGCATCTCCTGTTGAGCAATCACACCCTACCAGCATTGCCCTGCATTGAGGAGCTCAGGATAAGCCATTCTACCTTCTCATACTCTGCACTGAATACCCTGTGACAGATTCCCAACGCCCTAAAGTCCAATTGCAGTGGCTCCACCCAAAGAATGCCTTTACTCATTTATCCCAGCACAAATGAAGGGCTTTTTATCAGGGCTGTCTCCCAGGCCAAAAACAAAAAAGCACAATAAAACAACAACAACAACAACAACAACAAACCCCAAAAAACAAACGGGGGGTGGGAGGCAAGATGCTGTGTCAGGCTAGCACGCAAAGATGTCCACATTCTAATTCCCAGAACCTGTAGCCACTATCTTACAGCAAAAATAGGAGCCTGAAGGATCTGAGATGGGAGGATGATCCGGGTTTTGAGGTAGAAACAATGCTGTCACAAGCCTAGAGACCTGGCGCAAAAGAGATGAGGTGAGGAAAGCTAACACTGGGTGGAAATGCTTTGTGGATAGGAAAGAGGGCCACAATCAAAGGACTGTTGATGGGCCATGGAGGGTAAAAGGCAGGAACACGGGCTCTCCCTCAAAGACTTCAGAAAAATCTAGCCATACCAGCTCCTTGGCATTCATCAATGAGCCTGTTTTTAGACTTCAGCCTTCAGAGCTATGAGACATCAAACTCATGTTCAGCCACAGAGTAGGAGACTTACTATGGCATCAAGGAGGGAAATGGGACTGCAACATTCTCTTGTATCACTGAGTGTTGGATGTCCAGCCAGTGTTCCATGGAGGATGCTAAATGATGCAATAACCCTCCGAGAATCTAGGGTACTTACACAAGGGGCTGCACAATTTAGAACTGCCAACCCCAGGACTCAAACCCAGACCATTGGTTTCAAACACTCCACTCTGTTCACTCCTTTAATTTGTACATGCTGTCCCTGTCAGAAACTTCTATGGCATCCAAGGAATGGTGGGACAGAGTCTCAAATGCTTCTGGTAGTTCATGAAAGGGTGGGGACAGTGTGTCCACGGGCTGGGAACAGCAGGGCCTCTCCCCAGTCATGGGACTTCCACCCTGAGGACTAGCCATCAGTCACAGGAGAAGCTTAGAACCTTTGTGCCCATGTCCCATAGATCTCCTCACCAAAGGAGACCTCAAATGTGCTCACATGTGGAGAATGTGCTATTGTTCCTTTCATGTGTCCCTTTGTGGCATAAGCACTGTAGAGTTTAAAAGGTCAGTTGAAAAGTGTGTTCTTGCCTTTGAGTGAAAACGACTAGAAACAACAAAGACAAAAAGATAAATCAAGGCTTCAAAATGCTTTCTCCAAGTGCCATTGTGCAGATAACCCAGAGGCATGCATCAAGGGCCAGTGGCAGACATGCATTGTCATACCTAGACGATCTCCACCCATTTCTGTTCCTTATCCCATCCCACAGGGAGAGCAAAGAGCAAGGGTCCTGGGTTCAGGAGTACACAGGACCAGGACTTAGTCCCCAAGTAAGTGAATACTTGTCTGGGTGGAAAAGCCACTGTGATTGTTGGCCAAAGGGGTCCTAAGGGACTCCCCCAACAACCCAGGCTTGCCAAAACTAAGGTTTTTCTCTACAAACTCACAGCAAGAGCCCATTGCTGAAGACAACACCTACACAACTCACTGAACATGCAGAGGTCAAGATGGTGCCATACCGAACTTTTACCCCCATGTTCTAATGTCTTTGGTACAGGAAGGTACTCCACAGACCACCAAATGAGAAACACAACCACTAACCCAGCCAAAAAACCTTTGACCTGCTATCTGTCCTGTCTGTACAATATACTAGGGCAATAGTAGCACAAACCGTGTGGGAGCAACCAACCGAAGTCTGATTTGGCTTATGGCTCTACATGAGATGGAGCCCATAGTTGAGACACTGCCTGAGTGACCAATAGCCAGAACCAAAACCAGAGCCAGACCAGAGCCAGAGAATGGATAGCCCAGAGACCTAGGGGAAAATCAAATACTACTAGTTTAAGAAAAGGAGAGAAAAAGAAGAAAAAGAAAAGAAAAGGAAGAATAAAATAACCCCTAATGATTCTGCTATACTCAAAGACTGGTGCCTTATTCAGCCATCATCAGAGATGGTTCCTCCTTGAGCAGATGGGAACAAATACTGAGACCCACAGCCAGACATTACACAGAAAGTGAGTCCTTGAAACACTCTAAGGGATGTCTCTGTCAAATTCCCTATAGCCAAAGCTCAGGAAACCTGGTGGAGGAGGAGTCAGGAGTATGGGAGCCAGAGAGGATAGAGGACACCAGGACAACAAAGCCTTCTAAGTCAACTGAACAGAGCCCATATGAACTCACAGAGATCAAGGCAACAAACACAGGGCTGACGTAGGTCTGTACCAGGTCTTCTGAATATACGTTATAGCTTTGAGTTTAATGTTTTTTAAGGGATCCCGAGTGTGTAAAGGATGGGTTTGATCCTTATGCCTTCCCTTGGGGTTCTTTTCCTTCTGTTGGTTTGCCTTGTACAGTTTCAACATGATAGCTCTTACTATATTTTATTTTGTTATGTTTTTGTTGTTAATTCTTAGAAACCTGTTCTTTTCTAATGAGAGACAGAAAAGGAGTGAATCTGAATGGGATGGGAGGTAGGGAGGAACTGGGAGGGGAAGAGGGAAGGGAAACTGTAATCAGGATATGTTGTATGAGAAAAGAATCTATTTTTAATAAAAGGAGAAAAAAAAGAGAAGCCTCATTCTCATGTATCCACCACTGACCTCTTGGCCAAATTAGTACAGGTTCCAAAAAAGGTTGTAGATGGTACTATTCGATTTATGGGAACCTTTCTGATAGTGATCATAGCCCTGTGATTGGGTAGAAATATAACTGTCCTTGGGAAATTTGAGCTGAAATGTCATGATATTGACTTTTACTCTCAAATGGGTTAGTAAATGGTGTACAAAACATGTACAGATACAGTGGTTAAAAAAAAAAAAACCAACAAAAGACAGACAGATCTCAGCAGCTGCTGAAATTAGGTGATTTAGTAAATGTACACATGTGTTAATTTACTAAGCTTGCAGTTCATTTACTATGCTTTGCAAGTTTGAGGGGTTTTTTGTTTTGTTTTGTTTTGTTTTAATGTTAAGTGGGGAAAAAAATCTGGTAGGCTTGAACAGCAGATGGAAAACAGTGAGGAGACTATTGGGAAGCTATTACCAGACAGTACCAGGTGCGACTCAGTCATGTCAAGTCAAGAGAAGACATGAGGAGGACCAAGTAAGAGAAACTAAAGAGAAAATGCTTCAGCCCAAAGTACACTGAAAAGGAGTTGTGGAAGGAAGAGAACACTGCTAAGTATTTCCAGATGTAAATGGTTATAGACTACACTAAGCCTCGATGAGACAGGTAAACACAAATTCACATCTAGATGTGTTGTGCTGAGATGATCAGAATGCCACGGAGAACAAGAGCCACCTTAGAGAAAAGGTGGATTGCCTAGAGACAACTTTAGCCGGAGTTCTCAACAGCAGCAATGAAGGTGGGGGACACCTTCAGAACGGTTACAAGAAATAACTACCTACTGGGAAAGCTTCAGCTCAAAATAGCGCTAAAGGTAAGCAGAAGAAAGTCCCAGGCAAAAACTTCCAGTTCATTCTCAAACAGACCTTTTCTGAGCAAATTACCGAAGGGCCTATTTCAGGAAAAAAGAAGAGAGTTAAGGTAAGAAACTGGGAAACATTTAAGTAAAACTAAATGATAAGAGCTGACCTAGCCCCTCACCGGCTGCCAACACTTGAGTGGTGGGGCCCCCAACCTTGACTGGGCAGCACATGCTCGATGGAGCTGGCTTTGGAGGTGTAGGTGAGCTGATCCCCAGGAAATGAGAGCAGGAGAGTGGACCCTGCCTCCTGCTAATGGAGGCATTAGGTGGCCTAGCTGGAGCCATGCTAGAGAGATCACCCTGCTAGTGCAGGTAAGGAAGAGTCAGTGCACTGACCAACTCAGCTACTACCCAGGCCCAGATCCAGTGTTCTGAACTGGCCCATCTCAAAATCTGTATCATCTGTGAAAGGTTGGGATGTGTGAAAGGAACAATCCTGCTGACCCAAAGCTTCAGGAGCTCCATGACACAGGGCAACAGCAGCATAACGGGGAGGAATAACTGGGAGGGGTCCCGGTGAGGACCCAATACTGATGGTGTCCCAGAAGCCAGAGACCTCGAACCAGACCAATGACGCATTGCAATGAACATTTGCAAGTGAAGATGTGTGGACAGAGGGGCTCACTGTGACACACTACAGTCTCCACGACGAAATGTTTTCTAAGCTTTGGTTTGTTGTTGTTATAGTTGTTTGGTTCTTTTGTTTTATTTGGGGGAGTGTGTGAAAGGGTGAAAGACAGATAGGAGGAGACAGGGAGATGAGAGGCACTGGGATGCATGATGTGAAACTCACAAAAAAACAATCAATAAAAACTTTGTAAAAAACCGAAAGACAATGGACAATAAAAAGCATTAAGAGTAGTAACCACCATACCCACTGGGAACACTAAAAGCAAAGGAGACATAGATGCAGACAAGAGACAGGGAGACAGGACAAGACATCACTAGGCTAAATCTTCTCCATCCTGAGGGGTAGACTAAACCAATCTTGAGCTGTCAAGCCAATCAAGATAAAGTATTAAGAGAAACTGTGAGACTGTAACAACATGTTGTGTCATCTCCAATCATAAAGGGGGAAGAAACACCAGTGAACTCCAACAAAAGTGCCACCTGAAAACAGCTAGGCTAGGCAGTTTGTTGATATGGTTAGGTTGACCATTTGACTATGCAAGGGTAGTCCTAGGCACATGGGCCGAAGACCTGAAGACAGGGACTAGAGAAAACCTGCACGGGAATGCCCACACAGCATTACTTTCAGTGGCCCAAGGGCAGAAGTTACATAAATGCTTGTCAGTAGGGAAGTGAAGAAACAATGGAATGCTATTCTGCCACGTAAAGGAAAGGATATTGAACAAGTTACAATGCCATTGAATCTCAAGGAGTCAGACCAACACCAAAGGTCACACATAGAACACAATTCCATTTGTGTGAAATATCACACTTTGCCAGTTGCCTAGAGCGAAGACAGAAGGGAACTGAAAGGAACTGCCTAATGAATGAATAAAGTATCTTACCTGAAGAGATGAAAATGTTTTAGAACTATAGAACATTACTGTACTAAATGTTTATTTTACAATGGTCAATTCAAAGAAAAAGAAGAAAAAATTAAGAAAATGTAGCAAAAATGAAAGCATACAATAGAACAAGACTACGAAAAGCTATTACATCAGTAACTAAGAAGGCAAACTGCTTAAGCTTGCAGTGAAAAGACAGACCCTTGGTCTGGAGAGATGGTTTGAGAATAAGAACCCTGGCTGCAACTCCTGAGGGTCCGAGTCCCAGCACCCACATGGTGGCCCACAACTCCAGGTCCAGCGGCTCCGCACCCTCTGCTGAACCTCTGCCGGCACTGCATATGTGTGGTGCACAGATATAATGCATGCAAGCAAAACACCCGTACACATAAAATAAAAGAAAATCCAGACGCTCAGATTGCATTTTTTCTTCCTACCTGTGTGTTCTTTCAAAAGAAGTGACACAAAACCTTAACAGCAAAACATGGGAAATATGCCACCTGTATACTTGTCATTCTAAAGCTCATGAGGCAAAATGTTACCAGAAAAAAAATGGACTTTGGAGTTAAAAATTATTAGTGAGAGATCTACTTATTACAAAACTTAAAAAGGAAAATGTATCCACCATGAATTTTTGTATTCCTAACAGCACTCCCAAAATGTAGGAACAAGGCTTTGATAGAACAAAGGGAGAAAGTGTCCAACCTGTAAGCACCGAAGGAAATTTTAGCATGCCTTTCTCAGCAAATAATATATCAAACAGGGAAAAAAAACAACAACTAAGAATAAGGAATATTTGAACAATATATATTCTTGTGAGTCAATACAGCTTTAATTACAAAAGCTCAACACAAGCAAGCTGGACACTTTGAAATATTCCAAGCTGTATTTCTGACTGCAATTTTTTTTAAACTCCAATAATAAAGATAACTCCTCTACACTCCTCCCAAAAGGGAATCTGTACGTTAATAATTCTAAAGAAGTGATGGCAGAAATTAGTAACATTTCAAAGTGGGTAACACTAAAACCTCGACCCTGGGAAGCAGTGAAGAGGTTAACAGGGGGGGAACAAGAGGCACCTGATACTGTGGAAAAGGTATAGCAAAGAGCCACATCCTAAAATAGCAGGGTTCACTAGAGGAGAACAGATGCAGGGGAAGTAAGTACAAGCCTTAAAGTGAGCAAAATAAGTGGATGCAGCAATCCCCAAAGCTGGTTCTTTGAGGCACACCTCTGGGAGTCCAATCTCTGCTAGCCTGGTTCTGCATCATAACTGACAAGGAGAAATCACAGCAAAACTAACAATATTAAGAAGGCAATGGAGGGGTTAAAACTTTAAACAGAATGTCTTCAGTAAGAACCAGATAAACAAGGTCAAAACAAGGCATTTGAAAACTAACAAACTGAACAACTTTCTAGAAAAATCTCAAAACTGGGCTTGTGAGATGGCGAGGTAGGTCAAGGCACTTGCCACACAGGCATGGTGAGAAGAGCTCAGGTCCACTTAAAGATGGAAGGAGAGAACTGATTCCACAAAGCTGACCTATGGAGTCTGCATGCACAGGATAGCACGTGCACAAGAATGCATGCACACTTGTGCACGCACACACACACAAATTAATTTAAAAAGAAAAAAATCACAAAATCAAGAACAAACAAAAAATCTGAAAGTATGATCATACCAGGCAGGCTGACTCCTGCCTGTAGCCCCAACATGCACACTCAGGGACTGGAGACCAGGGACACTCAAGCCAGAATTCAAGAGGAGCCTGAGCAACAAATGCTCACAGGGGCCCATGGTGATTTGTGCCATCAGCAAGAACTCTCCCCAGGTCCCACTCTGAATGTAGCCCTCTGGCCACAGGGGGCCAGGAATCCAGAGCACCCGTGACCTCTGCAGGAGAGGCAGGTTTCTTGCTTCTTTGTGCATCAGTTTTCTTATTGATAAAATCTTCCCTCAAAGGTTTTATAAACTAAATGAGAGCTGTACCAAGTAAAGAACACAGACCCCAACACACACACACACAGAGAGATTGAGAGAGAGAGAGAGAGAGAGAGAGAGAGAGAGAGAGAGAGAGAGAGAGAGCAGCTGCTATGCATTAGCCGAGATGACGGCAAAAGATGACGCAAGTATAACCTTGACTCCAAAAACCTCACACTTGCCCACGTACGTGCAAGTTGTGAAAGGAAACCCTGATCTACTGCTCTGGCCATGAGTTTTGTTTTTTTTTTTTTTGTCTGTTTTGGTTTTGTTTTTATTATGACCCCCCTCCGGGATGCAAGAATTTAACAGTAGAAAATTGAATAATGTAATTCCCACGAACCCATGAGAAACTGATGCTGAAAAGGCACTTGATAAACAAATACCCACATATATTCCTGAGGAAGGGAACTCTGGCTGAGCTCAGGGAAGAGGGTGGCTTTCTGAACCCTGTGCAACATTCTCTGCCTTGGGAGCCTGTCCACACCCACAGGACTAAGTGTCCCACTCACGGTGCACTGGAGGCAACAAGGAGCGGGATCCTGCTATGGAGAGCCAGCCAGGAATCTGCTGTCAAGAACTGCACACACCAAAGGAGACTGACATCACTGCAGTCTAACTTATCTCATGCCGCCCCGTTTCACATGAGGTGTGTCTGACGTGCTCCAAGGATGCTAACCTCTGCTGCTCCTGGACTTCAGTGCTTCAGACATAGCCCTACCCCAGACCCCTCGGAGGTGTCCTCTGAGCAGCTCTATTCCCAGCTGAACCCTGTACTTAGACTGCCCTGTGGAGAAGCAGCAGCCTCTGTGCATCCCGTCCTCGGATCTGCTGACACAAAAGGCTTTTATAAAACCTCTGAGTTCCCCACAGGAGAGTTGCTTTTACTCTTCACCTTGCTGTTTCCCATCTCTCTGATTTCCTATGTAGTCTCAGCTGAATTCCCTTTGGGACATGGAGGTGCAGTGCTAAAGTTAGATGAAAGCGATGCTGGGAAGCCACCTGTTACAGTTACTAACAAGCTCAGGGTGAGCCCCTGAGTGTCTCACTTCTGGTGGCCAGCATGACGGACTGGAGACGGCCAAGCCTCAGGAGGGGCTTCCTCTGCCTCCCTAGGCCACCAGATGATCAGCAGGCCTTTTTAAAAATCAAGCCACAGAGAATGTGAGGTCTCGGGAGGGACTTCAGATTATCAAAGAGTCACCATGTGCCTTAACCATCACAATGAGTAGTGTAGCGACTTCACCAAGTCTCAGCTCCACGCTCTGCTTGCCAGTTCCCCAAATGTCAGCCCTCAGAATAAAAAGAAAACCTTTCTTCTTCTTCTTCTTCTTCTTCTTCTTCTTCTTCTTCTTCTTCTTCTTCTTCTTCTTCTTCTTCTTCGTCTATCCTTTTTCTTTTTCTCACCATCTTTTTCCTTTCCTCTTGAGGATGTGGAAAACCTGACTATAATTGGCTGGTGTGGTATTTCCTGTAAGAATGCTCTCTGCTTGGAACACTGTGAAAACAATCTGCCTTAACAATTCAACCCAAATAAATGATCTTCCTGCAACTGGTGAAAATCCCTAATTGGGAATTGGGCTGCATACCCAGGTCTCTCTCATCCGGGTCCATGATGACGAAGGTTGGACAAAGATAGGCATCACCCGGTGATGACAGATTGGGGGTGGGGCACTGATGGCCTTGCACCCTCCTGGAAAATCCATCGGCCCAGTATCTGGCTGGAGGGAACACACATTGTACACCGGCCTCCTGAACTATTGTTCTTGGGGGTGATAATTTCTCAGCTTAACTCTCTTTCCGTATGTGTCCCTCCTGAAATGCTTTGGCACACACCCTTGACAAGAAGTATGCAGAGCCCAGGCAAGATCCAAGATCACGTCCAACATTTCTCCTTCCTGTATATCTATTCCATGAGTCAAGATGGATTCTGGAACATTCCAGGAACAAAGAAATTTACCCCAGTCTCACGTTCAGAGGGTTCCTTCAAGGGCACACAGTTTGCAAAACAAAACTGTACTAGCTCTGACCTTCCCTCACATTGTGCTCCCTATTCTTCCACTTTGGCTCATGGCTTCTACACACAGTTAGTTCCCTCTGGGAACCCTGGAGCTCTCCAAGTTCACCTAGATGCAGCCCATTTGTCTAGAAAGTTAGAAGGCCATCCCAGACCTAGTCCAACCTGGATGCCTTAAAGCAGTGGTTCTCAACTTTCCTAATGCTGAGACCCTTTAACACAGTTCCTTATGTGTGATGACCCCAACCATAAAAGTATTTTCATTGCTACTTTATAACTGTAATTTTGCTACTGTTCTGAATCATAATGTAAATATCTGATATTTGCTATCTGAGAAAAACTCATTTGACACTCCCCCCAAATGGGTAGAAACCCACAGGTTGAGAACTACTGCCTTAGAGGAATGGAGTGAGGTAGGAGGGAAGGTAGTGTTTTCCCCAAGACCCTGGGAGCAGGCAAAGCCAGGCACATAATCTTGGGCTGTAGATGGTCCAGTTCATTCATTTTCAAGCATCCCATGCTGAAGCTAGAGGTCTTGGTTGCATTTTCTTCATAGTTAAACCCCATTAGGGCAGGTGGCTCTTCCTTCTGGGGAACATAATTCAGCAAGGCTTTGTCATCCACATTTTGCTTACCTTTGTTCAGGACTGATGTTTCTGGGTGTGGTTGAGTTCAGCTTCACTAGGTAACCAATGCAGAGAGGCAGGCATTCAATAATGAAAAGAGGCTGGTGTGATTGTAACATTCTTTCAATCCCAGCACTTGGGAGAGAGAGACAGGTAGACAGATCTCTGTGAGGGTCAAGGCCAGCCTAGCCTACATATCAATTTTCAGGACAACCAGAGCTGTCTGTCTCAACAAAAAAGTTGAAAAATGTGTAGTGGTGATGTCACTCCAGGAGAATGCGCATCTTCTGGCAGATGATGTGGCCTCTACAGGTTGTAGCCCTGGACCATGGCCAAGTTCATCAAAGTGACCAATCTCCTGACTCAAACAGACGGTTCACAGAACTCATTGCTGCCAGCCAGTCCATGACCCACTTTCACCATGGTCTTGCCACTGGCCCTCTGCCCATTACCATGGGCTACCATGTTCAACCAAGCCCACTGATGCTGAGCAGCTTCATGGACCCAAGAATGCTGAAGAAGTGATGGGAAGTCTGCCCCATACAGTCAGGGGTATTCCAGTGGTAAGGCCCAAGTCTGCACTGCCAGCCAACACAACCATTGAAGTTACCCTGAATTAGGACTCCCCACCTTTTGGTCCACCTCTCCAGTGACATGAAGACTCAATGGAAACAGCACCACCGGGGACAAAGCTTCCCAGATCTGCTTCCCAAGGATAGTATGAGAGTCTGGGATTGTCTCCATAACTTTGACCCTGCCATAGGGAGTCTAAAGTCATCCTTAGAAAGGAGTCCCACAGGCCACCTGGAAGACACTGCATAAGTGGCCTGGGTTTCTACAGTTGCTGGAAAGCTGTGTAGATGTTTGCTTAGTTGTGAGTAGAAGCCACTTTGGGGAAGCAGTTCCATCCTTACTGTTGCAATGAAGGCCAACAAACATATCCAGGGAAGGGAGCCATGCCAAGGATTAAGGCCAACTTTCCCCTGGCCCCATCAAACATTCAATCCACTTAGTTCTGTTTGGTTAAGTATTGCAAAGGACAACTTCTAAGGTGATGTATTTTTATTTTGAAAACATAAACCATTCCCTGCTGACCATATTCATTAAAGACCTGGGAGGGGCATGTGTGAGATGGCGCTGTCTGGGCCACAACATACTGACAGTCATTCAGAAAGAGACAAAGGAGAAAGCATTTTGATGCCTGTTTTGCCAAGTGGCTTTCAGATGATGTCCCCTGGCCTGGGTCTCCCTTCTGTGACAGTTTAAGTCTTCTATACACCAGTTTTGCCTTTATGATGGCCATTGTCTGCTTTCCCAGCCACCAACAGAACAATGCTCAAGCTTAATTCTCACAAGTCCTGTGTGAGCACAGGACCCTCAGCCTTATTTTTATAAATGGGGACACTGAGGCTCAGATGTCAGCTGTCTTCCACAAGTCAGTCTCCACTCATAGGTCCATGCTGACATAGATAAAAGAGGAAACAGTATAATAAAATGTTTCATAAAGCTCAGTCACAAGAGGTGGGCTCTTTACTTCAAGATGACCACTTATCTCAACAGTATGGAGGTGTATTAATTTCATCCAAAAATAACAATAACAACTCAACTAGGGTCTATTTTTATCGTTTTATGCCTCCTTTACAAAGGGCCCTCAAAATGTACACATACCATTGTGATTTTTAGAAAATTTGTAAAACTGAGATGCTTTTCTTATTCTTTCTCTTAAAAAGTCCACCCCGCTAGGCCTAATGACCCAGGCTTGTAATCTCAACCACTCAGTAGGCTGAGGTTAAAAAGATCACAAGTTCAAGGTATGTCAAGGCTTCAGAATGAGTTTAATTAAACAGTGGATGGACAGACACAAATTTGAAAAAGAGGAACCAAGGAATTTTCTCAGTGGGTAAAGCGCTTGCTGTACAACTACAAGGCCTGCGCTCAATCCCCAAGCTGAGACCAGAGCATGTGCCCGTAGTCCCAGGGCTAGAGACTTCTGCGGCTTGCTGCCAGGCAGCCTAAGCGGATTGTCAAGCTCTACATCTAACGAGAGACCCTGTCTCAAGAAATAAGGTGGAGAGCAAAGGAGGAAGGGATGACCTTTGGCTTCCATAT
This sequence comes from Pachyuromys duprasi, assembly GCA_028658305.1. Lineage (NCBI taxonomy): Eukaryota > Metazoa > Chordata > Mammalia > Rodentia > Muridae > Pachyuromys > Pachyuromys duprasi. The sequence continues at coordinate 77,069,120 of CM053763.1, read as the reverse complement.
ACACATGTACTCACAAGCATATCCATGAAAGTGAAAGGGAAAGGGAAGCCCAGTGATCAAGCGCCTGTATCACATGTACAAAGAGAAGTGATGAAAGAGACCTGCCCTGCAGGTACAAAGCTGGGTTTAATAATCAGGGAAAAAACAAGAACAAGGAAGAACTCTAGAGGCCATTCTCTAGTACAAGTCTCAGGCCCATGATTCTGAATCTGTCTCTGAAAGTGACATGGGTCCAGAATTTGTTTGTGGTAGTAAGGATTGAAACCGTAACCTTAGGCATGCTAGGCAAGAGTTTTGCCACTGGGTTACATCTCCAGCGCTTCCCACGCTCACCGTTACTCACTTCCTTGTGACACTACACTGCTTTGACTGATCTTGTATTCATTCTTTAGTCAAGCAAACCTTGACTGTATGTCTCAAGTAGCAGGGTTGTAGGCCTCCCCTACAAGGCCTGGCTCTGGTACCTTTTTCTTAATGTTTCTACTAATTTTTTAATCCCTCGTTTGCCATAATGGACGTGGACATGATGGAAATGATCCCAGGTGGGTGACCAGTGGTCTCTTTGGGCACACAGGCCCTGGGAAGGCTCTATCTTTCCGCAGTTTGGACAGTGAAAGGATATACCAAAACTGACTCCTTCAGCTAGGTTCTTTCCCATCCCACACTGCCCAACATGGGAAAAGAACCTCCAGGAAATTTTGACCTACTCTTAAAACACAAAGGACACACTGTTTTCTGGACGTTTCTTAGAAGAAGGAGAGGAACGACGTTGTCCCAAGCCCATTAACCTTCTAAGACTAAGAATCACACTACTGAACACACATAAACGAGACAGCTGTGGAATTTTCATGAGTAAGCCAGCCTCAACTTAGAAGTAGCTCACCCTGGGCTAAAATTAGATGTTTCCCCGAGCCAGCTAGGCTGCCTCCCGGGCCTCTCCTGGCAACCATTTTCACTAGAAATGAGGTGAGAATATCCCTGAGTCCCTCTCTGCTCCTCCTGCCTCTAAGGCGAGTGCCCAGCTATGGAAAGCCTGGCAGGTGGGGTACTCACTGGAAAACTGGGACATGGCTGAGAAATCAGCTATTCAAGGTTGCTGTGGGGATGGGCATCAGTGCTGAAACTTTCTCTGAGCCCATAAATGGAGAGCACACAGCTGCCTCAAGAAGTCAGAACATGAAGATGTGAGAGTTTTACATTTCCCTTTTGTATCCCTAGGCATTAACAGATTTCATGGGAGTTTATAAGAAAGTGGGGGAGGGGAAGGGGAGCTAAGCAATACAATCTTTCCACCTCAGCTTGGTGTACTGGTGCACACTGTTAATCCCAGCACTCAGCAGGCAAAGGCAGGCAGATCTCTGTGAATTCTATATAGTGAGCTCCAGGACTGACAGAACTACAGAGCTCCATAGTGAGACCTTGTCTTAGAAAAAAGATGAGCAAAAACAAACTTCTGTCATAGCACAACTTGCAAGACTCTGGATTTGCTGGAGTCTAAGGATCTGAATCTAATGACACAGACACTCTCTCCCAAATCCCCAAGTCTTTGATTCTCAGGCTTCATCCTCCTGTATCCCCCCCCCCCAGCAGGCCACTATGTAGGAACATAGACTGGACTGCAGCCCCTGAATCATGTAGGCAAGAGATAGCCCCAATAACACAGCCAGCAGGAAGAGCTTTAACCAATGGTATCTGGAGCTCTTTCCAGAATAAATATAAATCTTTTGAAGCAGCTAGAACCACGCCAAGCAGTCTGCTGTTGGAAATGTCACGTTGAGCCTCATGAGGTAGGTCCAATCAAAGGGGTCAGGGTTTGAAGAAAACATCCAGAAGGTCAGAAGAGTGTCCTGGGCCTTGCAGGATTAATAGGATGACGCGCCTGGTGGGGGAAGGGCATAAGCAAGCTTTCTAGTGCCCAAAAGGCCAACCATGAGGCAGGATGCTGTCTGTAAAGGGGCTGCTATAACTTTGACCATCAGTCACGGCAGCATGTGCCCTCTCAGTTTCTTTCTCTCTCTTTCTTAGACAGGGTTTCTCTGTGTAACGTTGGCTGTTCTGGAATCTCTTTGTAGACAAGGCTGCCCTCAAACTCACAGAAATCACCTGCCTCTGCCTCTGCCTCTCTGCCTCCCCAAGTGCTGGGGTTACAAGTGTGTGCCACTGTGCCCAGCTCCCCCTCAACTTCTTGGTTAGCCCATTTTATGCCATCATGTCACCCAGATTCCACCATTTGATGACACATACTATGACCTTGGACATTCTTTTATGGTCTCTCCTCAGTGGTGAAAGATACATCGCATCTACCACTCACTTTTCCCTACCTGTTCCATGTGCTTTGAATTTTCCTTCTCTGAAAAAATACAAGAAATACAACACATATTAGTGTACCCTTCACTTATGATGACACATCCCATTCACTCTGTTTTCTGTCAACACATGTATGTAGGCGTACACACACTCTCTCTCTCTCTCTCTCTCTCTCTGAGTGTGGGGGAGGAGGTTGTTTTACTTAAGCATTAGAAAGTAAGCTGTGGCGTCATGCCATACCACAGTTAAGCACTTCAGCCTGCCTCTCCTAAAACAGCAATGCTCTGCTGAGAATTCTATGTGGCTTCATTTAGGTGACGATACTTTAAAGCCAGGATCCTTGTCTAATTACTCCCAGGCTCCACCATTTAGGACCTGTTCCCTTTGGAGCCATTTTCTTCAAAAAGAAGAATAATAAAGCAGTTGTAATGTGTTTGCTGAATATTAAATGAGCTGGATATTCTTTTGTTTTTAACTAAAATGGGTTATGTTCAACTTTTCTTCATTTAATTCTCTCCTAGAGCTTTTAAGGGTGGCTAATTGCTCACATTTGGGTTAGAAAGTGACTTTAGACGTGTTGGGAAGCTTTGGTGAGGCCGAGGGATGGCTTTGGGCTGTACAGGTCTGCAGTGTGGGGAGACTTCCTTGGCAGCTTTAGGGCTGGCTCCTGGACACCTGTCACACGCCCTCCGAACAGCAGCTTCTCTACTGCCCCATGTAGATGGGTGGGAAAAACTGAACTTTGCCTCTAGAGCTCCTTTGGGGGTAGAGTACTACGCCTGGCTCCCATCAGTGACATTCTTGGGATACTCAGTTGAATGTTCTCTTTTCACTAAAAGAAAATTTTATATGGAGAGAATTTAAACAAAGTGACCCTGGGGCCACAGAGAGCCACGTTGTCACTTAGAAGAATGCTCCTTCTATCAGTCTTCACACTTGCCTAAAGAAGAAACAGAGAGAAGATGGAGGACGACAATCTTGTAGGCCCAGTAGGGGCAGCTCAATGTGCCAGCCCCAAGAACTGCAGGAAAGAAGTGAACAGTCTTACCCATACCAGCCTCCACAGGTTTCAGGTGAAGCGATCCCTTTTCCCTTGACCTTCCTGGCAGAGGGAGAAAATGCTTCCCCACAAAACAAGTCCATTGTCATGAGTGGCTGTCCTCCAGCCAAGCTACTGACGTCTTGGGAAGTCCATCTGTGCCCTCTTGCAACAGATCTTTGTGGGCTTGTCTGTTTACACCACCTCATGGCGGGGTGTGTGGGGAGAATATTCAGCTGCTCCCTACCATCTTTTGTGCCGCTCTTGCATGTGGCCTGAGGGAGAGGCTAGAGTATATGTAGGTTTCAAAGACCAGGGCTGGAGTGCTAGCTTTGCATCCATAGAGAATCCACCATGCCCTCTGGGCAGAGGCTTTCCAGGTGCAACTTTCTGGAGAGAAGAGCATCTATACCCCTGTAAGCAACCCTAACCTCTGCTCTATAAGGAAGCCAAATAAACTCATTGGTTCTCCAAAGTAAACTTTGGTGGAATCATGCCTTGACTTCTCATTGGGACCTTAGGAGTTGGGGCAGACACTGCTTATGTCAGCCCTTAGGAAAGAATTTTAACAACACCATTCATCCACAAATGCACCAGAGGAACTACTAAGTCTCAGGAGAGACTTGCCCAGGATAAAAAGACCCAGGCATATAGGATATCACCACCCTTGCCCACGGCCTTCAATGGGACTCTGAACATTTTCAACTAACCAGAATAATTATGAACAATCTGATGTCAACCTTACTTGCCATCCCTTTCAGAAAGGACCTAGACCCCCTGCTCAGATGTAGCCCATAGGCAGCTCAATCTCCATGTGGATTCCCCAGTGAGAAAAGCAGGGGCAGTCTCTGACATGAACTCAGTTTCCTGCTCTTTGATCACTTCCCCCTGGCAAGGAAACCTAGCCAGCCTACAGAGAAAGAGGATCCAGGCAGTCCTGATGAGCCCTGATAGGGTAGGGTCAGACAGTAGGGGAGGAGGACTTCCCCTATCAGTAGATTAGGGAAGAGGGAAATATGGAGAAGAGGGAGGGAGGGTGGAACTGTGAGGAGATGAAGGAGGCGGCTATAACCAGGATTCAAAGTGAATAAATTCAGGAGGAGGAGAAGAAGAAGGAAGGAAAGGAAGGAAGGAAGGAAGGAAGGAAGGAAGGAAGGAAGGAAGGAAGGAAGGAAGGAAGGAAGGAAGGAAGGAAGGAAGGAAGGAAGGAAGAGAAGTCCCCATCTATTCATAAATATACCCATCTTAAAAACAACCAACAAGGGTTGAAGTGATGGCTAAACACTTGAGAATACTTGCAGAGGACTGGGTTCAATTCCCAATACCTACAGGGCAGCTCACAACCATCTGTAACTCCAATTTCAAGGGATCTTCTGGACTCTGGGGGCACTAGGCATTCCTGCAGTGCACATACATGCATGAAGGCAAAACACAAACATAAAATAGAAATAATAAATAATGTCTTTGCTTAACCAAATGGAACGGGAAGATAGATATTAAAGTAGCTGTTGTGCAGCACATGCCTTATGTACATTATTTTATATCCTCATAGCAGAACACTCCTACAAAGGTTACTATTATCCCACCTTAGATGAATAAACTCATCTACAAAGACGAAAAATATTGTCCAAGGTCACCCTGTTAGTGTTCAGAGCTAGGATCTGAACTCAGATCTGTCCAGCTCTAAATCCAAGGCCCTTTCAGCCTTGCTATACTGAGAGTCAATACAGATGCTGAGCTGACTTCAAGGTCCTGCAACACTACCAACTGCAGCTTCCCAAGGGAGTCCATCATAACTGGACTTAGCAAAACTCTGCTAAATTGAAATCACATAGCTTACAAGCTCTGCCGAACAGAATCAGTCCTTTCACTAGGGACTTAAAAGGCATTTTGGGAACTTGTAATGCCTGGGGCCATCATGACAGACATCAGTTACCATCATGGAACATGGCAGAAAATGAATTAGCTTTTGTGGGTACTTTCCCCCTGGCAGACCCAACCCTAGCACACACCCAGACTTCTCCTGGCTCTACAGATGATGTATTTCTGCTCTCTGCAGCTGGAACCTAGGCCTTGGTTTGCAAACATGTTCCTATCTTACCCAATTTGAAAATCAGTCCTCTATTCCATAATTCCCTACAACCTCCAACCACCACCCATACCCTAGGCTTCCTTTTTCTGATGAAGGTCTTTTGAACAGGACTCCTGGTTTTCTGGGTGTCCTCACCCCTTCCTGTTCCTCAATGCTGGGTAATCCACCTTCTATCCCCAGACTTCTACCCAGAGTGTTCTCTCAGAAGTCACTGTTGAGTCTCTCCATCCTGCCAACAGACTAAGCATCATCCCACCCTCCCCAAACCACAAGTTTCTGCCTCCTAGAGACCATCTCTGCCTCACCAGGGCTGGAGCAAATTCCCCAGTCTTCCTTCTGTGCCGACCACTCCTTTCTCTTGCCCCATGCCAAGCAACGGGTTTTCACACTGTAGGATTCTGGCCTTGATGCCTTTATCAATCACTCTTAGCAATGTTCACACTCCAAGAACTTCACCAGCCAGTGCAATGCCAGGCCATCCTAATTACCCTCTAGCCCCAAGTCTCTTGACAAACTTTGCACAGGATCTGTGTTTCTCTTACCTTGAAATATGGAAACAAAAGCTCCCCTGAGAGTGTTCAGAAACACTCATTTTCTTCCTAATACACAAATCCTATATTCTTGCAGCCCCATCCTCCAGGATCACAACCTTCCCTGCAGCCCACACCCTGAGGTTTTTTTCCTTCCTGGAAACCTAGATCCTAGCCCCTCTGTCACTGTGTCCAGTACTGCCCTGGACTACATTTCCTAAAGCATGGCTCTACCAGGTAAGTGGTTCAAGTTTCCACCCACAAGGATAAAGAGGGGGCGATGTTACTTACCTGGATTTGGTCAGTACATGTATTCATCAAAATATCACACTGTACCCCAAAATATATACAATTATTATGCACTAATAAAAAGGTGTTTCATGTTAAGGAGATACTATCTTGATTTAATGATTTTACAGTTTATACATGTGTCAATATACCACACTGTACTCCATAAACCTATATAATTAACAATTATTGTTTTGAGAAATTGTCAGGCCACCCAAACTACTTGATTGGCTTCATTGCCTAGAAAAGAAAGTCTGGCTTTCAAGTTATCTGTCCAGTCCACCAATTTCTCTCCCCCAGTCCCATACACCCAATGTCCTAGCTAAACCCATGGCTTCTTTCTTCAGGATGGAATCACCCACCCTCTGGAAACCCTTGCAATGCCAGCTCCTTGGAAAGCCTTCTTCCTGAGCCTGGGCTGGAGACAGGAAGAAAGGAGGCCATGTTGGTGGGTTTTATGTCAACTTGACACAAGCTTGAGTCATTGGAGAGAAGAGAGCCTTAACTGAGAAAATGCCTCCATAACGTCAGTTTATGGGGCATTTTCTTAATTGGTGATGGATTATGGTGGGATGCGGAGCAAGCCCATTGTGGGTGTGGCCATCCCTGGGCTGTTGGTCCTAGATGATAAAAAAAAAAAAAGCAGGCTGAGCTTCTGCATCAGCTCCTGCCTCCAGGTTCCTGCACTGTCATGACTTCCTTCAGTGATGGACTATGATGCAAGGAATCATAAGTCAAACTTTTTCCTCCCCAGTTTTGTTTTGGGTCATGGTGTTTCACCACAACAATAGTAAGACCCTAAGACAAAGACCCATACGGGCTGCCGACAGATCCACATTCCTTGGTCATTCTGCACCTCAGTTTCCCCACCTGTAATATTGACTCAATAGCCCTCCTAGTGTTGCTGCCAGGATTAAATGAGGCACTTCATCTAACACAGCAGAGCCTATTAAATAATGAGTAACCGATAATGCCACAGCATCATTGTCCCTGAGAGAACCCAGCCTCTTGCTGTGTTCTTTTCCATCCTTTTCACTCGTCTTTTCCGAACCTCCTCTGCCTCTCGGAGGTGGGATCCCTCTTCAGGACTGCTCTCCCCAAACCACTTGAACAGCAAGAATGCTCTGCCAAATGCTTTGCTGAACTGAATAAAATTAACTGCCCTGTATTCAGATTGAGATCAAAAACTGTTTACTCTGTCAGGACAAGGCTCTGCTTCTAAGGGACCCACGGCTCTGAAACTGTCTTCAACAGGAAATGAAAGAAATCCCAGGGCTTTAGTAACTACTCATGGAATGAGCAGAGAAAACAAAGTAGAGTTTTCTGGAATGAGGTGCACACATGGAATCTGACTATACAGGAAGCTGTCCTGGCAGGCCATCATCTTGATTTGACAAACTCAGCCTCAAAGGCCATCTTTTCAAGGTGGGAATGCCATCCCTAAGAAGGTGACACAGCACAGTGCTACCACTTGGCTGCTATTTGGGGAAATCAACCAAGGGGTCAGGAGACAATGGTCTACGCCCGCAGGATGGAGTGGGATTTGACTCAAGCCCTCTGCTCCCCAGTCCCTGAGCCTCCACGCTTCAGGGAGACTCAGAGGAGTTTAAGTCCCAGCCCTTAGGGGCTCAGCACCCAGGCTCCCACTCTTCTCCATGACCTACCAGAACTGTGTGAGCCTCAGAAATGCCTGCAAACAGCAAAGTCTGATTCCGGGCTAGAGAAGAGGAAAGCTGCTTCCAGCATTAGTCCTGAGATCCCAGGCACTCGAGCCAATTTATTCCCCCAAAATTTTAGGCTTAGAGGCCAATGAAGAACAATAAATATGTTCCAGGCACAGAAACAGACCCTCACTGATGCCACTCAGTCTTCAAGACAGCCCGGCCATAATCCATGAAACCATATTCTCTAAGATCCTTCAGAGCACCAGTGACTACCCTCCCTCAGCCCTGAGAAGGATCCTGTCATGCATTAGATGACTCTTCCTGTGTGGGATGCCCCACTGTCTTCTGAGGGGAAAAACCTCATACTACAAACACAGAGAGAGACACAAAGACACACACACATACACACATACTGCAAAGACACTAACTAACCTCCACTGTTATTTATTGGAACAGTTCTGAGTGGTATAGGAAGAGGTAGATTCGGACAGTTCACTCCTGCATTCAGGCAACAGGAGGAATAAAGCACTCTTTCAGCCCTGCCTACTGTGGTGTTCATGAGAGCTATGAGGAAGAGACATATCAAAGCAGAGAAGCAGGGAACCAATCAGAAACGGTATCCTTAAAAGTGGCATTCAAGGTGATGAATATCCAGAATACAGTCTGGGTGAGTTGGTCCGACTGGCCTGGTTAGTTATGTTGGTTGGTTCAGTGAGTAGTTTGGTTGGTCTGGTTAGTTAGTCAGGTTAGTTTGGGTGGGTTGACTAATTAGTGGCCTGGGTTGGTTAGACTGTAACTGTTGGTTACTTGGATGGTTAGTTGTTAAAATGACTGTGTGAGAAGAAATAAATGCACGAATTAATGAAAGTCAATAAAAAAACTAAAGAAAGTTTGAACTGCTTCAGTTCTGTTAATGGTTTTCAGGGAATGTTTCATGGCACTGAACAATATGATTTTCTCTTCCTTTCCCTTTCTAAATTAATTTTTTATTTGCTCAACATTTACTACTAAGAGGCTCAAAACTAGAAATGGGGAAAGACTAGGAAATAAGGCCCCCCATTGCAAGGAGTTCCAAGTAAAGAACTATTAAATTATTACTCTTTATATATGAGAGGTATCCATAACATTGAAAGAGCCAAAAAGGAGATTCTGGATCCTTCTAGCTAGACCACTGAGGAAGAGAAAAGCAAGAAAAATTGAGTGCATAATCTCAAGGGCCACACTCTCAGGGTACCTCCCCTGTGGTAGCCCAGCAGCCTTGGGAGTGACAGCCTGCTGGTGTTCTGCATCCTAGATGCCTTACTTGCCACCCTTACCCTGGTTCCAGAATATGAAGGCTCTATGTGGACCTCTACTGAGGTTCTAGTAATGGGGGAGGGGAGGGAGGCACTGTGGGAAGCTAGCTAGGAGAGCAGCAGACTGGAGTCTCACAATCAGAAAAGGCCCTGAGGAAAGAGAGCATGGACAAGCACCCCTGCTTGCCCACAAGCATCTCCAGAGTATCTCTGAGCTCAACAGCTTCCCTCCACCAGGCAGCAGCTACTTCATCTACAGGACACATCTCCCTGCTCTGCGCACGAGAACCAAGACCACACCAGTGCTGGCAAGGTCTACATGCAGCCTCAGCGGAGGACCTCAGGACCCTGCTAATGTCCACAGCTGGGCAAGGAGAGGAGACACATAAACAATAGCCCTTTGGGCACACTTTCTTGGTCTCAAAAGAAATCTGCATCATGGGAACTCTCTTCTCCTGAAGAATGCCCAGTATCAGCAACACAAGAGCCCTGACACTGTGCCTGAGGGCTGCAATGATGCCAGCCCCTTTCTGGAGACAGAGAGGGGCCTGTGATAGGCATCACAGTCACATGGTATTCCATTACCAGTGCCTATCATAGAGAGGCCAGTCTTGGAAGGGAAAGGAAATAGTGCTGGGCTATGCTTGGAGTACATACACAAAGTCAAATGTGGCCCAGACTAAGACAGGGGAGGTGGCAGGCCACAGAAGACAGCTCTCCAGAGCAGAATATGAAGGACAGCTGAGCTCCAAGAGGCCACCCAGTCCTCTGGGAGGGCCAGAAGGCAGCTGGGTGTTGTGTAGGTCTCAAAGAGCAAGCAGGTTTGACTCTCCAGAGTCTTACATAAAGTCCAGACAATGCGGAGACAAATTATGATGGAAATTCTACCCACTACTCATCCCATGTGGTATACATGCTGTCAGACTCGGGAGGCGTGGGTGAGGGAAACAGTCAATAAACCGCGGAAGCCACATCCTCTCCTAAGCCAAGCCTCAGCTGGCCAAAGGCCCTCCATCTCAGTCTGTGGACAGGCATCTGTGGGTCTGGAGCCTCTGTTCCTGATCTGGGGACTCCAGAAAGGGACTGAGGCGGGGGGCTGGAATTGAGAGAGGAATGGTGAGGGAGAGAGAGAGAATACTTAATGAGTACTGCTAACTGTAAGTTACAGTACTTACAGCTGTAAGTCCCAAAGATGGACAAGGTTATGCTGCCACCTAGTGTCCATTCTGAAAAATCTACCAGAGTCAGAGGAGTGAAGTCTGAACAAACCACTGGTCTGGACAAAGGCTGGGCAGGTGTCTGAAGGACTGGTTACAGCTCTGCAAAGACCTCCAGCAGAAGACATGCAAGCCTGCCCTGGATGTGGGGACCAAACTCCCAGGAGCCCCTCGTGTGGCTACTCCCTATGAAGCTAAAGTCCCCTGCACTGAGCATACCTCTCTAAGCCCAGACCCTCCTGCCCTGCCCACCCACAGCTCTGTTCACTGTTCCTTTTTCTCCTCCTCCTAAAAAGGGCTGTTGTTTAGTATCCACAGTGGGCTCTGGCTTACAAAGGGAGGCAGGTGATTCATCTCTCGGGATCTCCACTGCCTGGCAGGGCTGGGGTACCAAGGAGGAGTCAAGAGACTTGTGGTTTTGGTAGAAGAGAACATAGCCACCAGGCCAGTGATGGGTCACCTGGATGCTCTTGCAAAGAAGCTGCTGGAGCCCTGATGGGAGAGGCTGAGCTTGGACATGGGGTCTCTCCCAGTTTTGTCTGCTGGACTCCGTACTTTCTCTGAGAAAGAGCCCTGCTTGGCCACACATTCACAGCACACACTGGGCATTAACTGCAAAGTGGAAATGACCCAAGGGCTGAGCATCACCTATGCCTGGGCATTCCCTCCATTCACCGGGGCTGTTTCCCACATAAATATCTTAGCATCTAAGGACCTCTAACCCTGACAGAGTCTGAAGCCAAGGTGATAAATGAGTTCCGAGGGAGCATCTATTACACTCCGCTTTTTTTAATGCTTGATTTAAAACCTTGGGGACAAAATTCAAGTAAATTAAACTCTTTCCATGGAGCCCTTAATACTTCCACATTGTATTCACGAACATTCAGGTGAAATCCACTCACGTTGGTGACATTAATATCTTCCCTGATCTCAGGAAAGTGCCATGGTCCCTCGGGATCAATGGCTGTAGCAATGGGGTTTCCTGTGTCCCTGCAAAAGGGACAAAGTCCATACAAACCCCAGATTTTTTTTTAAAGGTCAGCACAGAAAAATGCCTTGCAAAGGTAAAAACACAACTCCTGGGAGGTACAAACAGACAGATTGAAGACAGAAGATAATCACTGAAAAGTGTAGTGAGACCAAACAGAATTCAGAAAATGCTACAAGAAATGACTCTTCCTCTAAAAATGCTCCCATACTAACCCCAGGCTTGCTGCACTAATGTTAGACTATACAGCAAGGGCAAACTAAACCTGTGGATGGTTGCTTAGCCAGATGACCTTGAGGAGGGCAGCCTGGTTATCCAGAAGGGCCCCATGTCACATCACAGAATCCTTGCTTGTGGAAGACAGCAGCAGAGGAGAAAGCAGAGAGGCGGTAGCCAGATAAGGGCTTAGCCAACATGGCCAGCTTTGAAGATGGCAGAAGGGAGTGGCACCTGAGGACCACCAGTGGCCACTGGAATCTGGAAAAGATAAGGAGACACTTCCTGGAGCCTCTAGAAGACAAGCAGCCCTGCCCACAGCTCAGCGTCAGTGGGGCTCAGCTCAGCTCTCTGACCTGTGTGTGGTAAAACACTTTGCTGTTTTCCACCCACGATTCTGGCAGTTCTTGAGCTTACAATGAAATGGACACAGCCCCACATGTGCCTACACCGGCAGACCATCTGCTCCCTACTCCTAACCAACGCCTGTGTGAGTCCAGAAAGGTCCTTGCTGTGGAGAAAGCTCGGTGGCTCCCCTCTTCCGAGGCCCTCTCCTCTCCTCCATGCCTCCTTAAAGGAGGAGGAAGTAGGACTTGCCTAATGCCTAAACTTTGTATAAATAAAGGGACATCCTAGGGCCAACCCTCTTCCTTCTAAGAGCGAGCAGCTCTGCTAAGAGTGGCCTTCACACCAGGTGAGCACACAAGGAAACCTACCCTAGCCTACAGTGCGCTAGAGAAGGCTGTCTCCTTGGGGTCACCAACACTCGAGACCTTCAGATTTCTGCCTTTGGCTTTAACAGTCACAATAATGCCGTATCTAACTCTTGTCTGCAAGAGCCTTCTGTTTTATTAATTGTTTAGGATGGGAGATATTATCTAATGGACACTTTCCCCACTTAAAAAAATCAATAAATAATACCTGCCTCAATTGATTACTATGGAGAACAAATGAGAAAATGTGATGCACTTAATATGGTGCCCAGAAAAAAAGAAGGAGAAGGAAAGTAAGCAAGGAGGAAGAGGAAAAGGAAAAGGAGGAGAAAGAGGAGGAAGAACACATAGAGATGTATGTTGATTGACTGAGAGAAGTCAGCACTGTTTACTACATATTAAATGCCTCTGCTTATATCTTGCCTAATACTGGAGGACAGAAACTGTGCAAGTATTTTAACCCACCTCCTCTTCCTAGAAGATGAAGTTCATGCCATCTCTCAAGATTTAATAACTGATTGTGGTGGCAGAGGTTATAAAGGATATAGCTGCTTTGCAAACCCAGATCATGAGGTTCCAGAACTATGCCTCTTCAGTGTCCTGTAAGCAGCAGGTCCTCAGCAAATACCTGCTGACTCACACAAGGGGCAAAATGACTCTGGAAGTGAGGATCTCCGGCCAGCAGGACATGTAAGCAAGCTGACTTTACAGCCAGAGACACTAAAGCCCAGGGAGAAACTGAGCAAGCCAGGGTCAGCCAGTAGGTGAGGACAAAGGGGGAACTGAAAACTCCAGGCCTCTCAGCCCACGCGTTGGAGTCACTCTTCATATCCCCGCCACAGCACGAGAACTTGCCCACCAACTAGTTCTGACGTTGTTTCCTTTCTCTAAAGCAGAGCTGCTTTGGCACTAGAGGAAAACACAGGGGGGCAACTCTCCACTAAACTAGAGGCTAGCTGACTGGCTCCTGCAAAGAAGGCTCTGGCAGTCAGCAGCACGCAAGGATAGGGAGGATCAGGAGAGAGGACAGAGAGCCATCAGCCAAATGCTGCGTAGAGGATCTCAGGACAGACGTGACACATTCATGTGCTCAACAGGCTCAGCCTTGACTCTCACTAGATACCTAAGTGGACAAAGAAATACCTAAGTATGTCATCGGTGACAGTGGGTTATCCCCTCAGACCTTTGATGATTACCCAGAATTCTTAGAACAGTGCTTCCCACAACATGTGCCTATATCAAAGGATGACTGACTTCCGCACCGCTGTGCTTGTCAGCAGGAGCGATGGTGCCATTAAGTGACCATTCACGAAATCTCTTGGCATGCCAGGTACTATCAAAAACACTGGGAACAAAAGGTCCCTGCCTTTGTGAAAATAATCTCCAGTGGAGGAAACAGACAGCAGACAAGTAAGTAAACCCAAGAATCTCTGGTAATGACAAACGCTGGCCCAGGAGCCAGTCTAAGAAAAGCACTCAGCGTGAACACATGGCTAACACGGGAGGACAGTGTGAGATGCTGGGGAACAGAACTTTTGCAGAAGGGGCCAAGCTGTCCCCTCACAGGAGGGGGTAGACACGCTGTACTACAGAAACAAACAAACCCCGCAGAAAGATAAAGAGCTAAATACAGCTATGGAGGAGCAGGACTGGCCCCAGCAAAACACGAAGCTAGAACTACAAGGCCACAGTGGCCAGATGTGTGGCTTAGAGATAGAAGAAAAGCAGCAGAAGGATGGGTAAGAGGGAATGATGGAGGGGAAAAGGATGGGGTTGGGGGGAGGAAGGATGAAGGGAGGGAGGAACGGAAGGGCAGTGGGAGAGAGGAAAAGAATCAATGAGAGATCCTAGAGAGCCCTGCCAGAACAAGACCTCAGTGAGGAGGAAAGGGGACATCAGCAATCATGGTAGAAGGACAGATTACAGACTGGATGGCTCAGAACCACCCCCTACCCCACAAAGACAAAAATAAAAGAGGCTCTTTTTACCCCAGCAAGAACAACTAAATATATAAACAGGAGACTGAAGACTGTATGTAAAGAGAAAAAAGCAGCAGAATATTATTGAAACATAAAATCAAGAAGGAATTTAGTAAGAGTTTTAAAATGTAAACCATATTCCAAATAAGATTGACTACACAAAAGTATTTCTCTGACCTCCATACACTGACATTCTCTCTCAACCAGGGCCAATACAGGTATTCACACACAATGACTAGAATCTGGTCAAAATTAGCAAAAAAAAATGCATGGAAATAAGACATAAAAGAGGACTAAAATTCAATGAGAAAACAGCAGCAGACACACAGGTTGCTTCAACCACTGGAGTCAGGGGATGGGGACTTTGAGACCATTATGAATCTTAAAGGGACTGAAACCTAAATTCTAATGAAGAATCTCTTCCCACAGGGCAGCCTTGCCAGGCCACAGAGGAAGATAATGCAGCCAGTCCTGAGGAGACCTGATAGGCTAGGGTCAGAGGGAAGGGGAGGAGGACCTCCCCTATCAGTGGACTTGGGGAGGGGCATGGGAGGAGATGAGGGAGAAAGGGCTGGATAGAGAGGATGGAGGGAGGGGCTACAGCTGGGATACAAAGTGAATAAATTATAATAAATAATTAAACAAAAAGAAAGAAATCTAAAATACAAAAATAACTGAAATTAAGAAGCTATTTCATAAGTTTGATAGCATATTAGACATGACAAAAGAGAAGCAACATGAACTGAAAACAGATCAAGAGAAAATATTCAGATGGAGCAGAGCCTGAGTGGTGTCCTACAGTCCCAGCACCTTGGGACCCAGAAGTTTGAAACTAGCCTGGATAGTGAGATCTCACTGCAAAAAAGAAAAAAAAATCCAGATGGCTATACAGAGAGAGAAGGACCAAAAAAAAATAAGGAAAGAATATTTAAAAGCCACATAAATACAGTGAAAAGACTATCTATGTAAGCAGAGCCCCAGGGGAGGAAAACAAAGAAAAAGGATGAAACACAACGGTATTTAAAATGTTAAAAGGAGCTCCACAAAGAGAGCAACAGAACCAAAAAATCTGGGCCTAGGGATCTTTTCTGAGACTGATACTCCAACCATGGACCATGCCCTGCACAGACATAGCCCATGGCAGCTCAGTCTCCAAGTGGGTTCCCTAGTAAGGGGAATAGGGACTGTCTCTGACATGAACTCAGTGGCTGGCTCTTTGATCACCTCCTTCTGAGTGGGGAGCAGCCTTACCAGGTCACAGGGGAAGACAATGCAGCCACTCCTGATGAGACCTGATAGGCTAGGGTCAAATCAAAGGGGAGAAGGACCTCCTCTATCAGTGGACTTGGGGAGGAGCCTGGGAGGAGATGAGGGAGGGAGTGGGATGGGATGTGGGAGGGGTATATAGCAGGGATACAAAGTGAATAAACTGTAAGTAATATAAAAAAGAAAAATTAAATTTTTTAAAAAGGTATTTAAAAAATTATTTTTTTCAAAATTGATGAAAAGTATCAATCCTCAATTTCAGAAAAGTTGATATACCCTAAAAAGAATCATCAATGAAAATCACATTGGGGTGTTTCAAGCAAACTGGTGAAAGCCAAAGAAAGAAAAACATCCTCAAAGGACCTGGAAGTAGGCGGAGCAGTCTAGGTTTGAAAAGCTATATTATCCTCAGAAGTGCACAATGAAACCTTCAAAAAGCGGACTGACTTGCCACCAGCCAGGAAGAAAGCCTAAGGTCATAGAAGGGTGTGTGCAAACAAACATCAAGGAAGAAGACAGTGGAGACTGGAACACCAAAGACCCACAGTGGTGAACTGGAAAACAGTTCTGAATTAAATCAACAGGAAGGAGAACAAATGAAGTAATGAAAAACAGCCCAAATTAATGAAAAGACTCACATCAAGATAAAAAGAGTTCCTAGAAAATATATAAGACTAATAGGGTGTGAATGTACACACACATTCAAGTGCACAAAGGGGGAAACGACAAATTACTAATATTTTAATTATTACCAATGAATAATTTCAGAAATGAAGCAGAGACATCACTGTGGATCTTACAAACTTGAAAGTGGAAAAAGCATATTTTCACTGTGTAATTTATACCAATAATCTAAATACAGATAAAACTGTCCAAGACTTTGAAAACTATAACTTGGTCAAACTGACAAAGACTAGAAATTTCTAACTAAAAGCACTCTGATTGACTATATTATTTAAAACTCCCAAAAGTCCTTCCTGCTGAGCCCTGCTGAGTGTTGAAGGAGAACAGCATCAATCTTATTCTTACTCTTAACAGAAGAGA
The DNA here is from genome assembly GCA_028658305.1 of Pachyuromys duprasi. Lineage (NCBI taxonomy): Eukaryota > Metazoa > Chordata > Mammalia > Rodentia > Muridae > Pachyuromys > Pachyuromys duprasi. Next base: position 77,052,482 of record CM053763.1, on the reverse strand, counting down.
AAGAGGCCAGCACCCAAGGCGGGGGTGGCAATGGGGAAGCCCATTGGACCATCTCCTCCATGAATCTATGCACAAAAGTCCTAAGTGGGATATGAATGAATTAAACCCAAAGATATCACAGCCACGAGGCTCATTCCAGGTGTAGGACTGGTTGAACATTCAAAACTCAACTACTGCAGAAATCCCTAATGACCTATTACGAAAGAATAGAAGTGAAAAACAGGGTTAAAGAAATAAAAGGAGCACCCACACGAAGCCTTTGGGGGCTGATTCCTGAATGCAGGGAACTCCTCTAATCTACGTCAGCCAATTGTTGCTCCAGGTGTGCAGAGGGCATCAATTAAAGCCTTGTACAGCTCAGGGAGGAATGGGAAGGGCAGAGAAGGCCTCCCCGAAGACCTTCCAAAGGTGAGACCTCTGGCTCCATTCTCTTCCTGCTTGATTATAATCCTGCCTACCCCAAGGCCTGCAGTGAGAACAGAAGAGACCAAGAGAATGCCATGAAAGCCATTAGAGGCTGGACCCTGTGTGCCAGGTGGTGCTTGGCTTGGAAAGCTCCCACCTTGCTCTCCATGCTCACCTGAGAGTTGGGGGCTGGCTACCCTGGTACTTGAACGTTCTTTCCAGCTGCTCCTGGGTCATCTTGGAATTCCCACCAGGCAAGTGCAGCTTCAAAGGTGCTGTGCTGGTTTCCGTGTGGCCGCACCCCAGTGGGCTTTCCTCTGAAACACTTCTTAGCTTGGGCCTGTCCCTCTGGGACAGCCCTTGGCTGCTGGAAGTGGCATTTGGCTTCTCCGTAGACAGTTCATTCAGCTGGCCCAGAGGGCTCCTGGAGACAGAGTCACTGTTGGAAGCGGGGGCCTCCTGTGGACCTGGACAGGCCGGAGGGTGCACGGCAGGCTCAGACTGCTGCTGGCTCTCCTCTGGGGCTTGGAGCTTCCTGCTCAAGGCTGAGGACCGTCTCAGAGAGCGTTTGCGGAAAGAATCCTGGAGGGGTAAGAAACGGCAGTGAGCATCCTTAGCTAGGGGAGCTAGGAAAAAAAATACTTTATTCCCTGTGATGGTCCCTCCCCAGGAACATCTATTCTCACCCCGACTCCTTCCTTTTTCTTTTATTGAAATGATTTTTATATAATATATTCTGATCACAGTTTCCTCTCTCCCTACTCTTCCCAGTTCCTCCCTACCTTTCCTCCCATCCAGATCCACACCCTTTCTGTCTCTCCTAAGAAAACAAACAGGCATCTAAGGAATAATAATAAAGTAGAACAAAATAATCAAATCGGAATAGGATAAAACCAACCAAACAAGAGCCAAAGAAGAAGCACAACAAATGCATATAGATGCAGAGACATATAATTTGGTATGCACAGGAATCCCACAAAACATAAAATAACAAATATGGAAAGGGCCTGAGAGCTTAAAAAAAGAAAAAGCCCTAACTTAACATGAAACAAAGAACTTCCAAGGACACCCTTGAGTTTGTTCTGTTGGCCATCAACTGCTGGGCATAGAGCCTACCCTTAAAAGTGGCTTGTTTCCCCAAGGAGACTCCCTTGGAGAAAAATGTTTTTCATCAGGTTTACAAGTTTACAGTTAGGGGATGGGGCTTCTCCTTTCACCTCTAGGACCTCGTCTGGGGCAGACCCGCGCAGAGCCCCCATGCATGCTCTGCCTCAGTCGCCATGAGTTCATATGTGTACCACATGGGTGTCCCCAGAACGCCTTGATTCCTTGGCTCTTACACACTTTCTGCCTCCTCTTCTGTAAGGTTCCCTGAGACCTGGGGGGGACTGATTCCTTCCTTCAACCTATTCTAGAAGGTGCCACTCACAGCTCCTGGCACGGTGACCTCCTCATTGACACACTTTCCTGCACAGAGTCCAGGGCACCCCTGGGGTTTTCTCTTACCTTTTCCTTACCCAGAGCATTTCAGGTGGTGGGAAGCCTATCACTTGGGTTTCTGTCTTTCTTTCTTCTTTCCTTTCTTTTCCTTTTTTTTTTTCTGAGACAAGGTTTCTCTCTGTAACAGCCCTAGTTGTCCTGTAACTCATTCTGTAGACCAGGTTGGCCTTGAACTCATAGAGATCCTCCTGTCTCTGCCTCCAAGGGCTCCGCCTATAGGTGTGTGCCACCAGCACCCGGCTTCACTGGAGTTTCTGCTTATTGTCTCCTCACCTACAGCTGAACCATCCATGAATTCTATTTGACTTCTCTGTTCCTCGTATCCTCACCAGTAATGCAAGCTGTGCACAATCCATTAGCTGGCATTTTTAATGAGGATTCTTCAGTAATCCTGTGGTGAGCTGTTTCCATCTGTTAGGATGTGGCTGTCAAGTTTCTAAGGGGTTAATATCCTCCTGTTTAGCTATAAAGATGTTTGGTTTTGCTCATGGAGTTATGTGCTATGTGGCACATGTATTATGATAACTTTCTGAAATATAAACAAATATTCTAAATCCAACATATTTGGTCCATAGATTTGGGGTGATAGATGAGGCTTGGAGCCCCTCCCTCTCATAGCCATGGATAAGATACAGCCCAAATGCAGAGCAGGCATGTCACAGAATCATGGCAGTGAGCGGGCCATCCTCACTCCCTGCCTCTCCTGGTGGTGGATCATGAATGGCCAAAGCTACTCAGTTGTAGTGTTCATGGAGATCCCAACTCAGTTGCCTGTACCTCCTTAGCACTCAAGATTTGCTAATTTGAAACGAAAAAAAAATCCTAGAGAGTCAGGTGGACAATACCCCTCTTATCAGTGATTTGCTGAAGAAACGGGATCTCCTGCTACTAACCAATGAGGCAATGACATGGGAGTGCTGCAGACAGACAAAATCCACCTCGGAATTTTCCCTTGAGTCAGACTTCAGGATCTCCACGCATTTCCAGAAACAACTTAGGGGCAAGTGGTAGCCTGGGTTGGAATAGGGAGAGCTAATTTTGTAGTGCTCTGGCCTGATGGAAATGACTAGGCACTACAAATCTGCTCCAAAGCAGCCCAGGGCATACAGTGAGGAAGACATTAGTCACCATTCCCAAGGAGACACTTCATCCGTGACTTACTAGTAAAAATTGATGAATACCCAGCAAGTCTTGAACCCTTTCTCTTGAGCAACTAGCAAGTGTGACCAAAATGTCAAACACCTTCCAGAAAACGTAGGAAATTCCACAGCAACCACCATTCAGTGTGCTTCTTAGGGTTCAGATATCACAAGGAAAGGAAACCTCACGTCCCAAAACAATTACCAAAGAAGTCTGAAGCAATGCCTATAAGAGGAAGATGGGTCCAAGTCACCTCCTTCTCACCAGCCATGAAAGTCTCACCTGAACACACTAAAAATCTGAGCCATCTTGGTAAGAGACAGGACCATGGCACCCACTGTGCCACGGGTCCTCAAAGTGTGGTCCACGCACCGCTAGAGGTCTTCAGACCGTTTAGGGAATTCAAAACAAATCTTACAGTAGCTAGATATGACAGGACCATGTCCTCCATCGTCCATCTGCTGTGAGCTTGGTGGTGTTAAGGGGAAATGGTGGGGCCCAGCAGAAGATAACTGGATCAGAGAGTCAACACCCTTTGAAGCAATCAGTACTGGTCTCATGGGACTGGATAAATTTCTACAAGAATGATTTGCTGTAAAAGAATCAGACATCTCCCCCAAATCCTGGTTTCATAAACACAGCCTGCCTCTCCCACATGCATGCCTGTCATGATGGCACCTGCCTTGCTATGATGTAGAACAAAGGGTCTTCACTAAATCTGAGCAGACAAAAGCCTTAAGACTCTCGGACCCCACAACTATGACCTCAATAAAACTCTGTGAATTTACCTGTCCTCAGATACCTTGTTAGAGTGACAGCAGACACATGACCCAATTTGCTTTTTCAAAGTGTGACTTAGCGTGCACAGTGACAGCAGGGAAACCGCTGGCCTTGCACTGTGCAACCTCACCCATGTTCTGGGTGTTCCTCACTGCCTCACACTTGCAATAAAAAACAGACCAATAGAATACTGATTTAACTCAACAACAGCCCCGCTGAAGCTTTTATTAGTAAGCATTATTAGCCTCATTCTCTCTGGAATGCACAGCACACATCTTTTCAGTATTCCATGCAACCAAATGGGAAGTACATTTACCCCCTCTGCTGAGCAAGGACAGTGTCTACAGCTTGTGCAACCATCCAACTGTGAGTGAAGTGAACGTGCTGTTATTTGGGAGGAACCATTGGCAGACCGATGCTAGTGATTCTAACTTGGAATTTGGCAGGCATTTCTTGAAAATAAACTGAGCTTGTCACACCAAGGAAAACAAATGGTGTACTGTTTTCAGCGAAGAAACGCAGGCTGCAGGGTAAAAATCAGAACTTTTGGGAATCCTACATCAGCCACCAAAAGCTTGAGGGTTTGGAGGGACTTAAATGTTTCCTACAATCCTTGGTGGCAGCATCAAGGTGTGTGTGTGAGTGTGTGTGTGTGTGTGTGTGTGTGTTTTCATATAATGAGATGTGTCCCTGTTTAACAGATCTATATTAATGATACAGGAATAAAAGATTCAACATGAATGACAACCTATGGGAACTGATGAAGTACAAAAAGCACATTTATGTGGTTTAAGGTCCCACATTAAGGGGTGTAATCATAGCTTGGTATAGCTACATATATCTTTGTATATAGCTTGACTTGATAGTGTACTATCAAGCCTGGGCAGAGGTGAAGCCTGGGCTTGAGTCCCGGTGCCACATATACCAGCTGTGGTGACACACACTTACAATCCTAGCAACTGGAAGATGGATGCAGGAAGGTCAGAAATTCAAGATCACTCTCAGGTACACAGCAAGTTTGAGACCAACTTGGTCTACATGAGACCCTATCTAGAGGGTGGGGAGAAAAGATTCACTTTAAAAAAACTAGATTTATCTAGTTTCTGGTGGTATCAAAGAATGTCCCTGGTATTCTAGAAAAGGTATTAAATTTTTGCCCTTTCTAATTTCTGTCTAAGGCCAAATTTTGTTCACATACTTTAATAAAAACATTGTATTGCAAAAGACTATATTTGGAAGCAAAAATGGCATCTATATTATCTTTGATCAGGCCAGATATTAAAGAGATTTGCAAAAACACGTACAAAGCAGTTACTAGTCTTACCAAATATTTGGTTTGGAAAATACTGTTTTATACCAAAATATATTGTATAATATGAACAGTCTATTGGTATTGTTTTACCCATTATGAAATAAATTGTTTTAATTTCTTAGTTTAAGTTTTTTTAAATTTATTTTTAATGGTGTGTGTGAGAGAGTGTGGGGGTGGGTGGGAGTGAGTATGAGTTGTGCACAAAAGTACAGTCTTGCCCTTAGAGGCCAGAAGATAAGAGTCAGAGTCCCTGGAGCTGAAGTTCCGAGAAGTTATGACTAACCCAAGATGGGTTCTGGGAACTGAACCCAGGTCCTATAGAGGGGCAGCAAGCACATTTAAGCACTAGCTATCTCTTCATTGAGCAAATAGCAATAGATATAGTCCCCATGAGCAAGAGCGATAGGGATGCTCAGTGTTACCAGCACAAAGAGATCCCGAGACTCAAGGCTTTGAGAGCCACTGTGGAAGCCCAAACCCTGAGCTAGATAGGCTCCTTCTGCCGTGTGCCCAGCAGGAGGAGGCACAACTTGCTCCCCACTGAGGCCGCTCTGTGTGTGAGTCCAGTCCCCATACCAACTTCCAACCAGGGCGGAGCAGTGTTTCCCATGGCCCTCAGGGGCTCTGCACCACTCTACCCTACAAAGGCCCATGAAAGAACAAATGTGAGAGCCTGCAGGGGCCTCAGACTAAACCTAAGATGGCTAATAGAGTTCCTCTGATATGCCACCACATTACTCTACTGGCAGTAACTATTCAAGGTACTCAGAGTGATCTGACTGCAGAAAAGAGCACTGGCACTGACTAGGGAAGTGGGCCACAGCAAGGCATCATGGGAGGGCACCAAAGTCTTAGCCACATATCTGCCACCCTGGAATTTGGCTATTCCTCCTTCCACATTTGAAAATATCTCTTACATTCTGCCAACAACAATTATCTCTATAAGTTAAACACCTCCCAAGACTAAGTGTTCTCCTGACGTCTCTGACCATGCTAGTCACTTTCCTCTGGACAGGGCCTAGTTTATGAATTTCTTTCTTTGACAAGAAGCCTTGGGTGGAACACAGCACCAAGGTGTGGCTTGGCAGGGAGAGTACCTCTCCTCTTTGTTTCAACCCCACAAGAGTTAAGAGATTAGTGCCAGCATCAAGACACTCAGTCAGACACAGACACACAGCTAAGTGAGAGAGGAGATGGCATTCCACAAACAACCAGTGTAGGTTTGCCTGGCCCCCTTGTGTTACTACTATGGGATGTAATGTTGCTATTTTCCCATTTGGTTTTTGGCAAACTCCTTTCACACTGTCTTCTCATTTGGTATACCTTTCTACCTAATAAGACCAAGTCATGATCCCTCCTCAAAGGAAACCATCAAACAACGAGTGAAAGAAAAACAGAAATACAGAATACATGATGGCTTAAAAACCAAGGTTTCTACTCCCCTTTCAACGCTGTGGTAAAGAACAATATTCTCTAGATGAGGAGAGTCCCCCTACTCTAAAACTGCAAAGCCAAAGCCTTTACTTGTAATAAGGAAGGATGAAATCCAAGTATCCACTTGGGTAAACTTGGGTAAACTGAAGGCAAGGAGGCAATGAAGCCTGCTGAGGATCCATGGCATCACTGAAAGTAGAGCCAAGGAGAAAACAGGACGGCATTCTTCCTGCTCCCATATGTATCCCCTTTCTCAGCCAGCAGCGCCTGAAGCCCACCACTCACTCCCTGGTCTACAGGAAACAGAAGGAGGAGCAGGCCCACCTGCGGGGAGCTGGCAACAGGCCCAGCCATCATGCCTCGGACGATCAGGCCAGACTTTGGCCTGGTCCTCTCCACTGGCCTCTTCACATCTATGCCAGGCTCTGATGAGTGAAGCTGGTCCACCTTTTCCCATGCAGGAACCAAAGGGAGGCTGTCACCCAGGACTATGTGTGCAGGCTTACATCTGTGTGGGGTCTTTTTGGATGATACAAAATTACCAAGTATGTCACCATCGTGATTGTCGTGCCTGCAAAAATACAATGTTTCCATTAAAACAGAGCCTCCAAATGAATGCTAACAATAAACCCAAAGTTCACTGTCATTCATGAACATGTAATTGGAAATGAGCCAAGGCTCATTCATGTCAGAGAGGTAAGGAATAGAAAGCATTTTGTTGGCAACAAGACAAATGCATCAAAGTACAAGCAAAGTCAGATGATGGTCCACAGGGGATCGTCAGTCCTAGTGACTGAAGGCTAAAGAGCGCCTTGAGTCTTGTACATTAGATGATAAAGGAGGGAACATGTGGAATGTGGCTGTGCTGTACATGGAGAGCATACCTGGGGAAAACTTGACGTTCCTGGTTGTTCAGTAAAGCTATGTGTGTGCAAGGGAGGAAGGGAGGAAAAGAAGAAAAAAAAAGTGAGAAGCAATGAGAAGGAACAAAAAGTGTTCTTTTTTTGTGTGGTGCCTCCCAGGTGGCCGGCCATGTCAAGATGGAACTGGGTATTCTCCTTCCAAACCACTGGCCATCAGAAATCCACCAAGGTGGACAATGAACACAAACTGCATACTTTCTATGAGAAGCATGTGGCCACAGACATTGCTGTTGATGCTCTGCATAAAGAATGGAAGGGTTACATCATCGTCAGTGGGAATAACAAACAGGGGTTTTCCATGATGCAAGGTGTCTTGACCCACAGCAGAATAATGTGGCTGCTGTTGAGAAATGGTATTCTTGTTGTTGACCAAGAACTGGAGAGGAAGTGCAAGTCTGTTTGGGGACGAATGTTGATGCCAACCTGAGTTCTCAACTTGGTTTTTGTTGAGGGAGAGGGAATATTCCTGGCCTGGCGCATACTACTATGCCTCAGTGGTGGGGGGTCCCAAAGAACTAGCCAAATCCTAAGGCTTTTCAATCTCTCTAAAGAGGATGGTGTCCACTGATATGCTGTCACCCAGGACCAAAGTACCCAAGATTCAGCACTCCACATGTCCTGCACACAGGTGAAGTTCCTCCACTCATCCCGCAACACAGATGCCAACACACTGCTCTAAAGACACAGGGCACTAAGAAAAGTAAGGAGGAGGCTGAAGAATGTGCTAAACTTGTTGCCAAGAGAGTGAAGGAAGCCAGACAAAAAGGCCAGAAACAGATTGCCAAGAGATTTAGGCTATCCTCAGAGTGTGTGCTCTGAAGTCTGAGTTCAGTCTTTAAGAGTAACAAAGGAGTGACCAGACCTGAATCTCAAAAGAAAAGAAAAGTAGGATGTAAGGAAGAACAGGGCCCAAGTTTGCCTAGGCCAGTGGGCAGAGTGAAGAGGAAGAGGCAGAGGCAAAGGCGGGCACCTGGCTTTGCTTGCTTCTGACCATGATGTGCGTCTTCCCATGTCTTCATCTGAAAGGTCATATATATCCACCAGTGTAGTCTCTGAGCATCTCACAGGCAATCTGTTGTTTTTCTTTGGAACGGGGAGTGCAGGAATTGGGGTTTCTTGACTTCCATTGTTGTCTGTATTTCCTGTATGATCCAGAAAGTATCTGGTGATGAGCTCAAGGTTTGTTTTTAGAGGCTTTTCCTTTGCCTAACATTGAGAAGGGGAAAAAAATATCATTAATTGAATGTACAGCGTTTTGGGGAGGGTGAAAGATGACTATCCCAATGTTGATATGTATACCAGCTTTTTACTCACACGGCACACTCCCAGCACACATGTACTTACTTATCCCATGTGCCAGGCACCGTATGGATTCAGAAACAAAACAAAACAAAAACACTCCACTCTGAAAGAACTAACATTGAGCTGTCCAAGCTAATCTCCTTTTGCATTCTTTCCCTTCAGGAACAACTGTGAGAGAAAACCCTTTCATTTAAAATACAGTTTTAATTTAATTTTGCATTACACTCATTTATTGAGTGGGGAGAGGCTGCCGCCACATGTGACAATCAAAAGACACTTTGCAGTTGTCTCCTTCCACCATCTTTCGGGCCCCTATAGGTTCAAGATACATTTAAGGCTTAAAAATTTTACTAGTGGATGTTATGGTTTGAATCTGGGATGTCCTCCTCAGGTTCAACGTTCTTAATATTTGGTCACTAGCTTGCGGCACTATTTTAAAGTCAGTGGAGCCCTCAGGAGATGGGACCTGGCTGGCTGAAATAGATTATAAGGGACAGGATTTTGAAGGTCATACCTACCAGCCACATGTTTCTGGTATACATCATGTTAATGAGCCAATTCACACCCTAGCCACCTAAAATCATAACCTCAAATATACTTTTCACTCTACGTTGTTTCTGTCAGGTTATTTTGTCATAGCAAAGACAAAAGTAAATAACCCAATAGATGATATTTCTTTAACAGTGACCACTAGTGATTGCAGAGACAGAAGCAGGAGGTGATAATGAAAAGCATAGTGTCAGCTAGGACTGACTAATGTTATATTCCAACCATAAAAAATTAACAAAAAATTTTAAAAATAAGTTAAGTGAAGAAACTCTTCAAGTAATAATTTTTAAAATAAATGATATCAGTATTTTCCAGTATTGCCTACACTAAGTATTTTCTTTACATGGTTTTTTGATTTCTTGTTTTTAAATCCATGACCAGCTGAGAATTACTAAACCCAAATAGCAAGAATTTGACCTTTGATTTCTCCTAAACCTCTCCCTTCAAATAATCTAAGCAGACACCCAGTTGTCCAAGCAGCTACCCACAAGCTGGCTTCAGGCATCTGGCCATGTGTTAGTCAGGATCTGGGAGATCCAGCCCTCCTGATCTGTGGCCAGACATGGGCTTGCGTGCAGTGCTTGCCAAATCTGAGCAGCCAAGTGTCTGACGAAGGCCCTGGTGTGGAGTCCTCAGCATGGGTCAAGGCCTTCCCTTGCTGTTCCTCTCCAGCCAAGATCCATGGCCAGTGGACAACACTAAGTTCAACAGCCTTATCAGATAATTAAAATCAGGAATAATGTGTTTATTTACTCAGTTTTTATAAAAGCAAAAAACCTACTTTTTGTCCTGGTCTAAATTAAGATTACAATGAAGCAAGTTGAAGAAAACATAAGTTTATTTCAAATGTCTTGCCTTTTCTCTCAGTGAGGTGCTCTGGGGTCTGGGGTTGCCCACAATACACCTTGGTGAGTTTTATATCGCTAAGCTCAGAATGAACACACAGCCTTGAGGTGAAGCTAATACCATTTCCCCAAACCTCAGTCTTAACAAGTATTCTAATCTATCAGATAACCATCAAAGAAAGCAATTCGCTGGGAATATTCACAGGGAACTGCAGAGCTTCCCTGCAGTCATGTGGGCTCTGGGCTCAGTGAACTCAGAACTTCCTGCAACAGATGGCTAACAAGTATGTGTTGCTTTAAAACATAGGCTCCAATTCATTCCATCATGGCTAATAACTACTGCTTACATCAAATAGTCAGAGATTTATCCAGGTCTAATGATACATTAAGTTTTGAAGATAATAATTATTTTTTGAGAGACTATGCTGTAGTGAAAAAATAAAATGACCTAAATGCTAAGATACTTCTGAGAAATGAGGTAAAGGTGGTCTTATATGAAATCCCAGGGGACCAGTGTGGTTCTTTGGATGTTCTGAGTAAAGGTCCCAGTGTCTGTGAAACATCTCCCTAACATGAGCAGCCCGTGCCCTTGCCTCCAAACCTGGCAACCGAAGGACACAGTGCTGCTGGGCCAACGCATCCCTGATCCAAGATTGCACACATGATATATGGAGGACAAGAAGACAAAGATCCTATAGGATGGATGCCTCGGCCTCTGGTATGACCTCAGTCAGCTGCCTAACGTCCTCAGAGAGCTCACAAGGACTCCTGCAGGCAGAGATGTGTAAGCCGAGGGCCATCTGGGGTCTGCAGACCTAACTAGAACACTTGTGCTTACTCAGGGCAGCCTGGCCCGGGGTCCTCTTTGCTGCCCCATACACAGTGGGCTAGTTGTCAAGGCATCTGGAGATTTCTCTGGGTATATCCAAGAGTCTTGTTCTCATTCCCACATGCCCATTGAATCAGTTAGGATTTTATTTTATTTCATCTATTTTCATGTGTGGGTGGGGGTGGGGACACACAAGCAAGCACACACATGTGTACACAGCTGTTCAAAGGCATGCAGAGGCCAGATGCCTTCCTTTATCATTCTCTGCCTTATTGCCTTTAGACAAGGTCTTTCACCGCACAGGAAGATGGCTGGCCAGCAAATTCCTAGAACTTGCTTGCCTCTGTCCCTAGTGCTGGTATAACAAGAATGCATAGCCATGCCAGCTTTCTCTGTGGTTGCTGGAGATTCACACTCTTACCACCAAGCCATCTCCTCAGCCCCAGGACTTCTTTTGAAAATCAATCTCTAGCCCCTCAGTGCTGATCCTGGAACCATACTTGTAATCTCAGCACTCAGGCTGAAACAGAAATGCCACAGTTTGAGGCTAGTCTAAGAAACATAATGAATTTTAGCCAGCCTTGACTACAGAAGAAGACTGTGTCTCAAGAAACAAAAAGACATCCCTACCCTTGCCTGTAAGTGACTACCAGGTGTCAAACAGCCACTTTGGCTCACAGATCTCCCTAGGGGCAAACTCCCATCACACCAGTGGTTTGGGGGCTTTTATACTACACACAGAGAAGCTGGTCCAGAAGGCCAAAACAGAATATTCTTCACTTTCTTCACTATAGCACGGCTTCCCTTATGTCTCACATATCAAATTTCTGCATGAAATGTCATTCGTTTTTTAACGTATGACAAGCACAGAATATGAGCCTAATCACCAGTTTCTCTCTGACTCTTACATCATGCCTAACATGAGGCATTATTTTCTGGAGAGGACTCATTTTTTTTCTAACAGAAAGAAAAATTAAGTCAGGATGATAGCTTTTAACGGTTCATGTATTCACTCTTCTAGCCTCTCAATCACTCCAGGGATACATATGGATTATCCAAAAAGTCATTAGATAAGTCATTAAACATGAGGACACAATAATGAAAATGTCACACAGTCTCTGCCCATCTACTAAGTCCATGGGCATGAGGGAGGCAGGCACTGGTGAAACAAAATGTTCTACTTCAAATACAAGACCATGAAAAGCAGGAGGTAGGGTATGAGTCTCGGGCCAGGGGACCCTCCATACCTCAAGAGAACCTGTTCCCTTGGCTTTCTCAACTCCAACACCCCTGGATGTGTAAACCCAACTTCTACCTCTGCTGACCTACATTCAAAAAAGACTTACAGCCACAGAAGGGAAATCTTACACGGGCAGGGGATGGACAACAGTAGCATAATACATATATATATCTATTATATTAAACTAACATTTACATTATAGATAATACAATATGTAATATGTGTATGTATAATATAGACTTTAGCAGTCTTACTAAAAATACCATTGTGTGGTGAAAGGGAAGCACAGAGAACAATTACCAGAGACTACACATGACAGGCCCAGTTCAAGTGAGACAAAGTGACTTCAGACACACCAGTGGACACTCAGGGCTGGTGGGCTAAACCTAGTATGCTCTGAAATTTGTCATCTTGGTCAGTCCCTAAACCTCCTGCCACAGCTGCCAGGCCCTGGCTGCAAGGACACCACCAGACTCACACTTCAAAGGGCACGCACCTTGTTTTCCCTGTAGAGAAACTCCAGATGTAGAACCTTGCGGAGATCGTTTCTGCTGTTGATGCTGAGATCACAGCGGGGGCGCTCCTGGTCCATGGTCACAAACGTCTTCTTCAAGCCCTGAGGGAGGACGTCTGAGTCACTGTTTGCCATTTTAAATGAAAACCTTCCCTTCTCTGACGCAGTGTCAACAGAGGACTGCTGGGACTCATTAGGACTGGGCTCATCTGCCTTCCTTACCGGCCATGGCAGGGGCCCAAAGCTGACTTCAGAATTCATTTTCTTCTAACTGTTGGGCTTGACAGCATTGTTAGTTTGGTTTGGGGTCAGCTTAAGCTGGGGCTGTGGACTCATTTTTATCTATTTTATAGATAACAATGAGATTCTGGTAACTAGCTTGTTGAAAGACAACTCAGGGGCTAAGTGTTTGGCTTAGACTTGGGGTTATGAAAGATGAACCTTTAAAAAGAAATGGAAGTTTAAAACAAAACAGAACACACACAGTCAAAAGGCCAACCATTGTTCCAGGAGGCATGTTTGAAGCCACATGGCGGAGATCCACATCAGTCTAGCCAGGAAACCTGGTTGAGACACAATCTCCTACAGGGCACCTCATGACTGTCTGCCAGCAAACCACTAGCCACCCCACCCTATTCACCCAGGAAGAGTCCTGCACTGTCCAGGGGCTTGGCCTCCTCAGCCACAACAGCTGCTTCTTCCTCATTGGAGGACATGGTGACCACCAAATGCCTACAGATGTCTCAACCCCTTCTGCCTGGGTCCCGGGTAGCCCTTGTTCATGATGGATCCCAGACCCCAAGTGCTATCTAGGTAGGCCTCAACTTTTCCCTCAGCCTCTGTGCTCAGAAAATTATAGTGTCTCCAACTGCTGGAAAACAAGACCAAACTCATTACTTGCCATGAGTTTTGATGACACAGGAATTTGGAAAACATAAGCATGTAGTGTTGAACCAGAGAGAGTGAATGGGGTCGCAAGGAAATGTATGAGAGGAACAAATGTGTGTGTGTTTGTGTGTGTGTGTAGCGTGTGTGTGTGTGTGTGTGTGTGTGTGTGTTGGAGAAAAGATGATGGCTGGGTGAAAGAGGAAGGCTCAGAAGCAATCATTACACTCTACATCCTTAATTGTCATGATTTTCACCAACCAACATATATAGAGAATTCAGTAAGGAGGCTCCCTCTCTGACTGCCCACCTCACACTCAATTAGCTTCTATCACCAACCAAGTCTCGGTGCATCTAATACACAAGTACACACACATGCACGCACACACAAAACAGTCCATCCAACATACAAGTACACACACATAGAAAAAAAGACAGCCTCTGCATGGTAAACTATGAAGCAAATCATCACCCAGAAACCAATGGGTGTGAGATACAGACATCCTGCGGAGGTAAACTGTTCCTCAAGCCCATTCTTTTCACTCAGCTGACATTTGTCCTGCCCCCAAAGTATACCAGGCTCTGTTCTTGGCACAGGAGGTAAAGATGAAAGGAAGGACTAACACACTAGGGAGGCAGACCATCATGACCGCACAGCCTGTCCATTGAAAAACTGTACACCATAACACAAAGCCAGGTGAAGATGAAGACGGGGCGTGAGTTTAATAGGCCGCTATTTATTGAGCATTAACCATGTGCTCCTCCTTGGCTTCTGCTTTCCTCATCTGTCCACTGGCCCAGGCACTGGTCAGAGGAGTTAACAAACTCTAGCTTTCATACTGTGGAAGAGAAGATGACCAGCCTACTGTGTGATATAACGGAGGGAGATACACATAAATACACAGAGAGGGACAGGGGAGGTCTGGGGAAAAGCTGTTACAGATGGTAGTGAGGAAATCATTCCCTGGTTACACGACAATGGAAAAGGGACATGGAGAGAGTGAGAGAGCAGGGCCTGGGGGCACAGTGCTCCCCGCAGAGGACAGCAAGTACAAAGTCCTTTGGCAATTTCAAGAGCAAAAGACCTTCAGGGGAAAGTGACCGGAAATACAGGCAGAAAGGTCACCCATGGGTTGAGGAGATGGCAAGTGATGAAAGTATGGAGACTGATTTTGCTCCCCACCATGCACAGAAATCCTGGGTGGGTATGAGGCCCTCTGTAATGTCAGAGCTTGGGAGGCAGAGATGGAGGATTCTCCAGGCAAGTTAGATAATAAGCTAGCCAAATCGGTAAGCTCTGCAGCCAAGTGAGAGACCAGACTCAACACGCAATGCTGGAAGAAGACATTTGATATCAACCTTGAACCTCCACACACCTGTGCACACATGCTGGCACACACATAGAAACACCAACACACACTTGTGAACGCACAGACACAAATGTGCACACACAACACATGTACAAACATACCTATAGGGAAAAATAAACAGGGCACTCGGAGCCTGAGGATTCACACTACAGAAAAAGTTAAACAGAGGAATGTCAGACTGAAGAACGTGGCTGCTAGAGTGAAAGCAGATGTGAGGACAAGGCATTAAGCAGTAACCCTTTAGAAGTCAATTCGGTGATTCAGAATCTACAGGGAAGCTAGGAGTGGCTTGAAGCAGGACATCAAACACAGACGTTCTAAGAGGTGATTCTCTTCTCTCTGTGCTCTGATGATAAAGCTGACAGAATGGGAGGATAACAAAGGGGAAATGAGCCCCTAAATTGTACTAACTCTAAGCAGTGGCAGAAGTGTGGGACACCCTGAAGGCATTCAAGAGTTGAAGACCTGTCTGGACGAGAGGGAAAACACATGTATTTGGTGTTGGAGATGTGACTAGAAACACTAGCAAGAACGTGCCGAGATGTGAAAGAGAAGTCAGTGGTGATGTCATAGCAGCTGACAAGAAGTCAGGGAGCTCAGGGAGAGGTCAGCTAGAGAAGACATTCTAGAGTCGCCATGTTATAGATGGCACTAGAACCCAAAAAGGAGCCTGAGATGCCTCAAGAATGGACAGGGAGAAGAAAGAAGAAGTGCTCCTTTGAGCCAGGAGCACTCACTGGTGGGGAAAAGAGAAGCACCCAGCACAGAGCTGGAGGGAAAGCCACTGGGGAAGGAGGAGAAGTGGCCAGAACAGGTAGTGGGAGCCAGATGTAGGACGTCATCCACAGTGCAGACACTTCAGACTCAGAAGGATGAGGAGGGCAAGCTAAAGGTCAACAAGAGTGGGGACATGAGCCTGACTGCAAAATGAGGACAGAGAGAGGATTACGGTATACACAGCTTTCATGGGGTTTTGCTGCAACAGGGATGGACAATGGATGGAGCTGACTGGGGACCCAAGCTGAGGTCCCATAGTATGGAGATATGCTGAAAGGATGTCCCATTAGAGAAAGGACCACTGTGTACAGTAGGGATGCTGAGGGCCATGCCCTGGAACATGAAGACTCAGGGAAGGAGGGGCTCAGGCCTAGAGGGTTAGTTGGGTGGAGGTTTCATTCCTCATTTTTCCTGACTCTGTCCTCTAAGGGAAAATGTACAGGAAGCAGGAAATGTGTGGAATGGTCAGGCAGCATTTGAGAAGGAATAGGGATACAGAGTGGGAGCGAGTGGGCCTGCACGTGGGAAGTACCATGTGGTAAGTGGCCGGGGATTTAAAGAGAAGCCATTGACACAGTGGTATCTCTGTCCAATCCTGTTCAGCACAGTGGTGTGGGGATGGAGCAGGCCACATTGAATTTCCCCCAGTTCAGGGTGAGTATAACAAAAGGTGAGAAGTTAAGAGAACCCAGCATACTGCAGAACACAGACTTATAATGAAGTGAGGGAAAGAGGCAAGAAGGTCTTAAATTATGGCCAGGACTGTGAGACATTGGTGGGGACAATGGGCTGAAACTGAGTAACGGTTTGGGGCTGAGAAGGAAAATAATCTAGAAATGACGACAGCTGGAACACTGAAACCGAGATGATGCAAAGTGAGGACAGTGCAAAGTAGACAGATGGAGGCCCTGTCACTGCAGGAGAGAAGCCAAAGACTCAGGAGTCTGGGGCACCAGAAAAGTTACTTCTGTGAACCCTGACATGGCCAGGAGACATCATGAGTCTCCTGAGAGCAGATCTCATGCTAGAGGATAGAGTTTGGGTAATGCCAAGGGAAGTTAGGGCTGAGGGCTAGCGGGGTCACACATAGCCTTCTCGAAGGGTTCTAGGAGCAGACTTAGGGCAAGGAGGTGACATGGTCTGGCCTGCTCACCCTAGGTGAGTTTCTTTACCTCCTGTCTCACAATACTCCTATATAGAAAGGAATAGTGTAAGTATACTTATCTTCAAGGATGTTTAGAAACACTTGAGAAAATCTATTACCATCTAGGAGGTGTGTGGGCATAGGGTAGGAACTGGGTGAGCAAACCACAAGGTCTCTGTCTCAGAGCAGAAGCAACGAGAAAAGTAATTACAACTGGACATGGTGGCGTGCACCTTCAATTCCATGTTATACAGGAGAATCAAAAAGAGTTTAAAGACAGCCTGAGCTACATAGGGAGCTTGAAGAGAACCTGGACAATGTTCACGTGGCCTTGTCTCAGAACCACCCCAATCATCAACACTGAAAACATAAGCAGTTTCCCTAGCCCATTGTTCTTGGTCTCTGACTTTGTGAGTGTCTTAGTTTGGGTTTCTATTACTGTGATGAAACACCATGACTAAAGCAACTTGAGGAGGAAAAGGTTTATTTGACTTACACTTCCATATCACTGTTGATCACTGAAGGAAGTCAGGACAGGAACTCAAACAGGGCAAGAGCATGGAGGCAGGAGCTGATGCAGAGGCCATGGAAGAAAATGCTGCTTACTGGCTTGCTCTTCATGGCTTGCTCAGCCTGCTTTCTTATAGAACGCAGGACCATCAGACCAGGGAATGGCACCATCCATAATGGGCTGGGTCCCCTTCCCATCAATCATTAATTAAGAAAATACCCTAGAAGCTTAACTACAGCCCAGTCTTATGGAGGCACTGTTTTATTTGAGGTTCCCTCCACTCAGATGGCTTTAACTTATGTCAAATTGACATAAAACTAACCAGCACAGTTAGTAAATAAAGATGCCTTTTTTACACTTTTATATATAAAACATAGAAGGAAGAGGAGGCCAGACAGAAAGATGGTTTCTGACGTATTACCCAGGTGAGCGGTCAGCTTGGTGGCCCCCTCTAGGAGGTGAGACGAATAGATGTGACAGCTGTAAATAAGTATCAATGAGCCAACAGTCAAGGTTAGTCCAAGGCCAGGCCTGATCAGTTCCGACGATGGGAATAATCGGAAG
The DNA here is from genome assembly GCA_028658305.1 of Pachyuromys duprasi. Lineage (NCBI taxonomy): Eukaryota > Metazoa > Chordata > Mammalia > Rodentia > Muridae > Pachyuromys > Pachyuromys duprasi. The sequence goes on along the minus strand of CM053763.1, from coordinate 77,034,458 downwards.
AGCTTGAGAAGAAACAGGCATTGTCAAGCAGCAGAATAGATCAAGGGAAACATGAAGGAAATGCTAGAAGCAAGTATGGGAGTGTAAGCTGGGGCCAAGCTGTGGGGCCCCAGGATGTCAGTGGGGACTCTGGATTGCTCTCAAGAAAGGAAGGCTTCTCTGACACTTCCAAACCTAGTGGCCAGACTTAAATAACAGCAGTGACCACCTCTGAGAACATGACACTGATAATCCAACTTGCATCCAAAACTCGATGACGGAAAGTCAGCGCACACGGAATGAAGCCAGGTGCATTGCAAATTCTCCAAGTAAGAATAAATTATAAAAAGTACACAGGCGTTTCAAAACGAGTACAGTCTGCTGGTATGAAGCAGCAAAGCAAGTATAAAGTTAAATACCTATGTGCATGTTATATACAAGCATCAGATACAAGGCACCGGCACTGCCTCTATATCACTCATACATCAGACACGAGTGGATCTTAAAAGCTCCCGTTTTAGAAAGAGGAGGTGGTAACATCAAACTCACATTTCAAACTAATAACATACCCAAACTTCCACCATCTGACCTCAAGTCCTTTCCCTTTGTTCCATACACACACACACACACACACACACACACACAGAGAGAGAGAGACGTGTGTGTGCATGTGCGTGCGCATGTTTCCATCTCAAATTAGCACTCCTTGGGCCAGCTCAATAATGACATCACATGGAGGCTCAGACCCATAATGCATAGTCCTCAGTCACTTCACATAAAATACTAAATGCCGACTCCTGAAGACCGTGAGGCTCTTTCCTCTCCTAGCCATGGGGGACCCAAGATCCTCCTCGCTTGTAAATACTTTGAAAACTCTCCTGGGACAAGACAGTAAGAGAATTTACATAATTCTCTTACAAAACTCACGCAGCAGCTGGAATTTCCACTCGATTAAAATGATCAGAAGAACTGACTATCCAGAACTATACTTTGGGCAAGTTATTTCCTAGAGACACGTCCTGTGCCCCTGGCTAGGAGAACTTGCTCTGCCCTGGACACTCTTGCCAACCTGGCATTGCCGTGACAATGGGTGCCAGGAGAGGGCAGCTAAGCAAGGGTCGGCCTGGCTTTGTGGAAATGCCCTCGCACTAGGAAGGACTGGCTTCTGGGAAATGTAGTTTCCCTGTCCCGGGAAAGGGGCGCTCTCGGGGAATCTCTGAGGCAAACAGAAGGTATGAAATGCTCCCCCACCCTCGAAGGTGCAAAGATACTGAGGGAAACCCCAGGTTGCCTCCCAACATTAGAGCGGCCTCCTGGGCTTCGGAGTGTCCATTACCTTTCTGCTAAGAAACTCCCTGACCAGGGAGGCGGCCACCTCCTCCACGTACAGGCTGTCCATGCTGCTAGCGCTACCCACGAGGCCACGCGGCCGCCTGCAGCCCCAGGCCTGGTAATCCGTTGGGCCCAGTAAAGCGGCGTTGCCGTGGCGACGGTGGCCTCCGCGCCAGGAAGAACTCCTCCCCTTCCTGGGGAATAAGCGTTCTAGTAGGGCGGGAGGGAAGGGAGGAGCATCCTTCAAGCTGCTTTTCTTTGCCAGAGGCTGTGCAGCAGCTGAGGATGGGGCATAGCCTGTGAGTTCTGGACGCAGAAGTGACTCTGGCCTTTTATGGTGGATGTCACTACTCCAATCAAAGGTTCCATTTTTCCATACGTAAAATAGGGAGCACACCTACCCTGTGATTCTTAAGGTCTGAAGGTATCGGGGGGAGTGCCTCCAATAATCCACCCTCCCAAATTCACTGACAGACACCTTAGTGGCCCGGCCTCTGTATGGCAAGGAGGCCAAGACTCAATTTCCTGACATGTAGAAACTGTAAGGGATGAAAGACTGGTGAAGCCCAGGTCTTTGCCGGTCTCTTAGGCAGAACCTCAACTTTCTCCGCTTCTGTACTTTGCCTGCTGTTTTGTTTTGCTGGGACTGCTGTAATTAAATGCCACAGTCTGTGGCTTCAGCAACATTCCTCTCTTGCAGTCCTGTAGCCTCCAAGTTCATGAGCAAGGTGTCACCAGGGCTTTCATTGCTTGAAGCCCCTCTCGTTGCCTCCATCCTCTTTCTGTGTCTTTACAGAGTCTCCCTCTCAATGTGTCTGTGCGCTACTCTACTCTTCCTGAAAGAGCACTGCCCACAAAGAGTAAAGTGTCCACCTTTACCTTATCTCCAGGTAAGTCGCGTTCTAGACAATACAAGGCATTAAGACTTCAACCTGGAAACTTTAGAGTCTCAAATCCGCACAAATCTCCTAAACTATTATTTGTGTATTATTTTCTCTAAACCAACGTTTCTTATTTTTTCTTAAAACTGTTCCCAGGCAGTAATACCCCAAAACATCTTAGGTTTATATGGTTATTAATAAACACTAGAATAATATGGTTATTAATAAACGTTTATATGGTTCTAATAAACATTAGAACATTTACAAAATCAGGACTATGTTTTTTATCTAAACAGTCTCACAGCCAGTGGCATGGGCACTATGCCTGGGAGGCTACACCCTTCACTTCAGAGTCCTGAGGACATCACTGTATCACTGTATTGGGACAGTTTGGCATCCTCGCCTTCTAACCCACCAAAGCTCTCTGCAAAGGCACTCCAAGCTCCGGGTGCTGTAAGACATTGCATGTGTATGGTGTGAAGATGGCAATCATGAGCCTTGTCAGGGGACCTGCTATTTCAGATGTAAAGGTACACTAATAAATGTGTTATAATCTAAAAACACAAGGGGGACTTACTTACATATACAGAGAAGAGCATGTATATCAAAAATGGTGTTTGTCTTAGTTTTGTTTTCTGTTGCCATGACAAAATTCTGTGATCCACAGTTCTAGGTTCCAGATCCACAGCTCACAAAAGTCAAAGCAATAGGCACTCAAAGGAGTTGGTCATATCACAGCCACAGGCAAGTATAGAGCATAATGCATGCTCAGCTCACCTCATTCTTGTTTATTCTGCACATGGGTAATTTTGCTTGCATTTATGTATGTGTACCACGTGCATGTGTGGTGCCCAGGGGCTCAGAAGAGGATGTTGGATCTCCTGGCCCTGGAATGATAGATGGTTGGGGGCCACCTTGTAGGTGCTGGGAACTGAACCTGGATCTTCTACAAGAGCAACAAGTACTCTTAACCACTGATCCATCTATCCAGTCCCACGTCTTCACTCTTCCACAGTCCAGGGTCCCCTGCTTAGGGAATGAAACCCCCTGCAGTGGGCAGGTCTTCCCTCAAAATTATCCCTTTATAGACAAGCTAATCGAGATAATCCTGGTGACTTCTTCTTAGGAGAGTTGATAATTTAAAAAATAACAATCACAGCATTGTATAAAAAAATCAAAAGACACTGGGTATGATGACAGATGCCTTTGATCTCAGCACTCAAGAGGCAGAAGCAGTGGCTCTTTTTGAGGTCCAAGCCAGCCAGGGCTACATAGTGAGACCCTGTCTCAAAACAACAGAAACAAATACATATAAATAAATAAATATAGATAAATAAATAAAGATGACCCTCTGTGAGTTCCAGGCCAGCCAGGGCTACATAGTGAGACCCTGTCTCAAAACAACAAAAACAAATACATATAAATAAATAAATATAGATAAATAAATAAAGATGACCCTCTGTGAGTTCCAGGCCAGCCAGGGCTACATAGTGGGACCCTGTCTCAAACAAACAAACAAACAAAAATAGAGAGAGGTAAAGATATCCCTATGTGGCGGTCAAGATTAAGGTCGAATCCAGGTGTGAGGTTTAAACTTGTTTGTCAACTTGACTGGATCTGAAATAAACTGGAAAGGCAAGCCACTGAGAACTCCTTGATTTTCTTGATTTAAAAAAAAATGAGCATAGAAGATACTTTTACATCATAGATTTAAAGGAGAGAAAACATGAAAATATGAGGGCTTTTGGTAGGCAAAGATTACACTTTGAAAAGTTCATCACAGGGTTGAGAGGATAGCTCAGTCAGGTGATTGTTTAAAACGCAGGAATGAGAACCTGGGTTTGAGCCAGAGCACCATGTTTAAATAGATAAACATTAAACAAACAACAACGGAAGCATGTTTGTACACATTTGTGATCCTGGAATGGGGAGATTCAGGCAGACAGGTCTCTGGGACTTGCTTACCAAGCAGCCTAGACTTATCAGTGAGCCCCAGACCCCTGTCACGTCAAAATAAGGTGAACAGCTCACAAGAAACAACATCCAAGACCTCTGGTCTCTACATGCACACAAGCACACACGCAACTGCTCAAGTTTATCAGGTAGGATTACATAATAATATTTCAGCCAAATCCAAAAGAAGAGAGCACATAAGCTGTGTAGAGGCTTGGAGGAAGAGCACTCCCAGCAAAGGAACACTCCCAGCAAAAGTCCCCGACATGGCCTGAGTGCTTCTGAAATAGCAAAGGCCAGAGGGCAGAAAGAAAAGGGGGAAATGGAATATAATAGTCTGGGAAGAAACAAAGATATTATAAAGAGTGACACTGTGCCCCTCCCTTTGACTATCAGACTATTGAGACGATAAACTACAAGAAACTGGAATTTCCCCAGGAGGGGAAAGGCTGGAGCCCTGGTGCCAGACAGACAAGGACCCTATCTCCCAGGAAGAGATAGCACACAGTTCTGACAACTTATTCGTCCACCTTGCAGGAGAGACAACAATGAGTAAATGATGGGCAGAGCCAACCCTTGACCAGAACTGCTGAGCTCTGCATAGCCCCAGCCCTTTATTTAAACCTGAATTTCATTCTGGGACTCTGAAGATGATGAACTCTTTCCCCACTCCTCAGGGACTATCACTGGAGCTCTTTATTTGTTCCTGTTCCAAACATGCATACACTGAATAAATCTTTTGCCACTTATTGAGAACAGATGATTGAGCTTAGCCTAGCCTCTCACAACCTTAAAAACTATGCCCAGCTGCATCAGCCTGTGTCCATCAGTAGAACTTCTGTTCATAATTGGAAGTGGGAAAACCATTTGGAGAGTTTGGGGCAAAGGAGTGATGCAACCTAACTGGTGTCAACAGGTTCTTCTGACTCTATTGTTGACAGTGGACTACAGCGGCCTGGTCTGGAAGAAGGAAGACTAGGAAAGAGTTATAACAGCAATCTGGGAAAGGTGTAGGATGAATATAGCAAGAGAGAAGAGAGAGAGAGAGAGAGAAAGAGAGAGAGAGAGAGAGAGAGAGAGAGAGAGAGAGAGAGAGAGAGAGGTTTCCCTATAAAGCATTTGTATCTATAGTTGGCTGTGGTTCTGTCCAGGTGTGAGTCAGTGTGCTTCTACGTCCATGTGTCTCTAGTCCAGGAATGTATGGAACCCCTCCTGGTGTCCTGTTTGATTCTGGCCACGGGAAGCATCAGGTGTGTTGAGACTCTAAACAAGGATGTGAGGCCTGCTGTACAGGGACAGGAGTTTCGTGAAAGCATTGTCTCCTTCACAATGCTCTAGGAGGGACACGGGCTAAAAGGACCCTTCCAACTCAAGGCTCTTGAGGACCGTGCACAGCTGGCTGTCTACCCAAGTTGGGAGCAGGGGAGGGGGTGGTTAAGAAGGCAAGCAAACACATTTTCCTCATCACCATGCCATGCCCAGAGCCAGGAGATAGGCTAGGGACCTAACCAGACCCACCAGCTGCCCCAGCTAAGTTAGCAGGACACTGTGAAAGTCCTTCTGATTACTTGACTTCCAGAATTTCCCAGCTATTCCGTTACTCCCTCCCAAAAGTCAGTAGTTCCTTTCAGGCAACCCAGGCAGCATAAGAAACAGCTCACTCACATGCTCCCTCAAGGCCCTATCCTGGCAATCACCTCCCAATCTCTGTTCCTAAGCCAGATCCCCATGGCCACCAACATGTAAAGCCCTAAAAGATGAAATATAGTCTTGATTTCTACCTCTAGAAACCCACTTCCACACTCATAGGAGTCATGGTGACTAGCTGTCTGAGGGCCCATGTGGGGAGGATAGAAAGACATGGACATTTATGGAGACATGGGAAGGAAAAGGAGGCTCTTCTCCCAGGAGTCTGGTCGGAGTCTTCAGCCAGCTGTGAATCAAGGATTCCAACACAATCAATGATTAAGGCCCTTCTCCTTTCGAAGCTACAAGCCTACAATTTTCTAGTGATCTCACCAGAAACCCCATTGACATTTTATGACTCCACCTAGGCTTCCTAGAGCCTGTCCAGGTTCTTTGACATAGAACTAGCATTCTTCTAGAAGTACTGTACGCTGCCTTTGTAAGCTGTTAGCAAATCTGGGGCCAGTCTGTTTTGAAGCACCACCCCTGTCTGAGAGTTTAGTTGTCACTCACCAAGGAAGGAAGTGCTCTCAACTGCTGGCTTACACAGAGGGAGGGTCTTTTTTGGACTGAGATGATCTCCAGGACCAAGTCCCAAGCTACTGAGAAGGGACATTGAAATTAGCTCCAATTCATTTGGTTCTCATTGGGGGTTAAATATTAGTTTTTCTTCAAATTTTTGTGAAAAGGAGAGTTAGGGACGAGGGTGATTTGAAAGGGTAAATCAGGTAGTAGATAAACCAGTGTGTGGACTCCTTGTCCAGCAGTGAAGAGATATAAAAGTGTTTCAGTTCCAGAGAAAACATAGGTGATAGAGAGAGGAGCCAGTATGCTTGCCAAGAAGATAGCCAAATAGTAAAAATTCTCTTTCTCTCTCTCTCTTTCCTCTCTCTGCGGTATGTGTGGGTCTGGGGGAGCAGGGTGTTGCCTGGAATGAAACCTGAGACTCAGGCACACTAGGCAATTATTCTATCACCGAACTATAGCCCTCGACCCCATTCCTTTGGGACCCCTGCACAAGAAACAACCAGCTGGAAGCTCTGTAAAAGAAGTCAGTTAAATTCAGCATCTAAGGAATGAATCTGAACAGAAAGTGTCTAAGTGATGTTCCTTGCTGCTAAATATGATGACCTTTGTCTTTTTGTTTCAGGTATTTACATTACCAGCTATTATTTAATGAACAGCAACAGAGTGTCTCAAGTAAAACAAAATTGAGAGTCTTATCTTAAATGACCATTGTCTAGTATATTAAAACATGACTTAATACATATTTTTGTTAACATCAGATTGTTATACCTATATATCAGGATACTTCTTTTAGACACCACGGCCAGACTACAGGTGCTGGCCCTGGAGTTCTCTAGGTAGAGACTTGATTATATTCCCAAAGCACCACAGGCGAGCCCAGGTTGGAAGGAATGTCCTTCATCTAAGTCATCTCCTCCTGAAGAACCTGAGGGCTTAGGGTATCACTTAAAAGAATCATTTGTTGACTCTAGAGACACAGAACCAGACACTGCTTGGATAGTCTGAATAACTTTCTAAAGGTGTGAGTTTGATGACAGAGTGTCTGGCATCCTCATTTAACCAGGGAACATGAGTGGTTAGGGTATATGACCTGTAATTAGCTCGTGCTAAGAGGAAGAACTGAATGCTAGGATAAAGGCCATGACCAACTAAACTAGCATGCAGACATCATCCTGGTCGGGTGGTCAGCTTAGAAACTGTTCATAGTATCTCCGTATGTCAGGTGTGGGAGACACTGAGAACAGACAAAATTGCTACTTGCCTCACTTTTGTTTGAAGTGTTTAGGATAAGGGTGTAGACTCTGGAATCCTCTGTTGAGCAAGAGAATCAATACCCTGTCATGTGAGACATGAGAAGTAATTCATCTTTACATAAGGAGAAGGATTTTTCTGATTTGGTACACATAGCCAGAGCTGGTCAGGCCTATGCAGTCAGAGGCAGAAGCCACAGACTGATGGGAGGTTTTACTTCCCATGCATCCTTGTCCTGTAATGAGGCTAGCATGCAATTGACTCTGGCAGAATGGTGCTCCATCCAAAAGTACTGCTTGAGCCTGTGGACTGTCTGCCAAACAAGCGTATTGTAAATTTAACTCATTTTACTCAAGCACGCAATCTTTTATAACTAATTTTAATATACCTGATTTAAATATTATTTTACAACAAACAAACAAATTTTAAGTTTTCTTCAAATTTGTTTTGCTTTATGGGCTTCAGGCTTAATGTTGACAACATATACACAAGACTACATGACAGGAAATATAAATTGGTCTTGTGACAGGGCAAGACAGTGAGAAGTCACCTGCTCCATCTTATATCCTTCTGAGGCCATTTCAAGTTTAACTAGAATTTAATCTCTTTTGATGGAGAATCTCATGAAAAACTACTCACCTCTATTCTAAGAACCAAAGTTCAGGATGGACTGGTTAACTCAGTTTTTGTTAAACTGTCTGTTTGTACCAACTCCCTCCAGCTAAACACTTAGTTCAGACTGCTTACATCTGAGAAGTCCATCCTCACCTCACTCCCACTGTCCTACCCCAGCAACATCGGAGTGAGATACCCCGACATGCTTTCTGCCTTTAGGAACCCCATGTTCTTGACAATGGGGGCCATACCTAGGTCCCCAAATACCTGGGAGTAGTTCCAACTGACTGGAATGAAGATTTACAGTTGGCTACAAACTGTCTGAGTGGTCATCTCTGGTGAACTAACCATAACAGTCTCTCCTCCAAGCTTGTCTCTACAAATGAATTACATTTGAACTTAGCATGATCAACTGTTAACTTTTATATCTTAATTATCATTAATAGTTTACAATAAGTTAGTAACTTCTATAAGATTAGGATTTCATCATTTTATCTGGTAAGTTTGAGTCTTAAAAATTATAATTTTTGAATTAAAGATGCTTTGGCATCAAAATAAATTTTAAAGCATAAATGTAGTTGACAAAGAGAGAAGGAACCTCATTTTACAAAATCCCAGTTTTTTTAATGACTTGGTTTCTTTAAATGACTAAAGCTTAACAAAGTTAGCAAAGAAATAAGTGATTAAACATACATTTTTCATTTATTACTTATTTAATCCTTTGCAGCCTAATCCAAGCTCTTTCCCTCCTATTCTCCCAGTGCTACCCGCTCACACATCCTTCTCCCTTCTCCTACCTCTTTCTTCTCAGAGAATGGGAAGTCTCCAAAGAATACCAACCTACCCTGGCACCTCAAGTCACAGCAGGACCAAGAGCATCCTCTCCCACTGAAGCCTGACAAGGAAGCTCAGCTAGGGGAAAGGGATCCAGAGGCAGGCAGCAGAGTCAAAGATAGCCCCTACTTCCATTGTTAGGGGACCCCTGTGTTGACCAAGCTGCGCATCCACTACATATGTGTAGGGGTCTAGGTCCAGCCCATGCTTGCTCTTTGGTTGGTGGTTCAGTCTCTGTGAGCCACCATTGGCCCAGGTTAATTAACTCTGTAGATTGTCTTGCAGTGTCTTTGGCCTCTCCGAATCCCTCTGTCCTTCTTCTCAATCTTCCACAAAACTCCCTGAGTTCTGCCTATCCTCTGGCTGTGGTCTCTGCATCTGTTTCCATCAGCTGCTGGATAAAGCCTCTCAGAAGACAGTTATGTTAGGCTTTTGTCTGCAAGCATAGCAGAGTATCATTAATGGTGACAAGGGTTGGCTCTCTCCCTTGGGGTGGGTTTCAAGTTGGACCAGTCATTGATTTGCCATTTCCTCAATCTCTGCTCCATCTTAATCCCTACCCTTCTTGTAGGCAAAACAAATTTTGGGTCAAAGGTTTTATGGGCGTGTTGGTGCCCCCTTCCCTCCACTGAAAGTCCCACCTGGCTACAGGAGGTGGCAACTTCAGGCACTTTAATTGCCACTGCTAGGAGTCTCACCCAGGGTCACCCTCATGGACTCCCAGGAGCCTCCCCTGTCCCAGAGATGCCCCCACACCAATTTCTGTTCTTTCTCCTGGTCCCTCCCCTCATTCTTCCCACACCTGATCCCTACCCCTTTTCCCACTCAGTTCCCTTCCTCCATCTACTTCAGATGTCTATTTTATTTCCTCTACTGAGTGAGATTTAAGCATCCCTTCTTGGGCCCTCCTTGGCTTCTTTGGGTTTATGGATTATAGCACAGTTATCTTACTTTATGGCTAATATCTACTTGTAAGTGAGTACATGTCTAGGTTACCTCACTCAGGATGATCTTTTCTAGTTCCATCCATTTGCTTGCAAATTGCGTGAGGCCTTTTTTTTTTTTAAATAGCTGAGTAGAGTTCCAGTGTGTAAATGTACCACAATTTCCTTATCCATTCTTCAGTTGAGGGACATCTACTTTGTTTCCAGTTTCTAGCTATTATGAATAAAGCTGCTATTAACGTAATTGAACAAGTGTCCTTGTAGTATTGTGGAGCATCTTTTGGGTATATGCCCAAAAGTGGTATAGCTGGATCTTGACGTAGATCTATTTCCAATTATCTGAGAAACCTCGAGATTGATTTCCAAAGTTGTTGGACAAGTTTTCACTCCCACCAGCAATATTCCTATTGTTCCACATCCTCACCATCATGTGCTGTCACTTGAGGTTTTTATCTTAGCTATTTTGATGGCCGTAAGGTGCAATCTAGAGTCATTTTGATTTGCGTTTCCCTGATGACTATGGACGCTGAACATTTAAGTGCTTCCTGGACATTAGAGATTTTCTGTTTACCTCTGTAGCCAGCTTTTTAATTGGGTTATTTGTTTTTTTTGTTGTTTAATTTCTTGAATTCTTTATATATTTTGGATATTATCCCTCTGTCTGATACAGGGTTGGTGAAGATCTCTTCTGTGGGCTACCATTTTGTCCTATTGACAGTATCTTTTGCCTCTCAGAAGCTTTTCAGTTTCATGAGGTCCCATTTATTAATTGCTGATCTTTGTGCCTGAGCTGTTGATGCTCTGTTCAGAAAGTCAGTTTCTGTTAGCCTAAATAGACCATAATAAACATAGGAGTTTATAAATCTTAATCATGAAGCATATGTTGTCCCTAGGTCCTATTTTCTATAAACTTTGTTTGTAGTTTTGCCCTTATCTTTTATTTTTCACTCTCAGGACAAAAATCAGAAAACAAAAATCCATCCTTATTCAAAACATCTTGGAGAGTTGCTGTTGCCCCCTTAATTTAAAAAAGAGGGAGACACACTGATACGTAGGACTAGTTATTACAATGATAAGCAAGAGACTCAGAAGGACTAGCTATTTTATTGGTGCTTTGATAGTTGGCTTTACCTTGTGGTCACTATAACCAAGATGCTAATGAAGTCACATCGTATGTTCTCTCCTTAACCTTAGGAAAGATGATGGCCAACCACAGGGTTGCTTCCATCCGAATGAGGTCATCAGCCAATACGGCAGCAAGCCACATGGCTGCTACTTACTCCAAGGTGAGCACACACATACATTTTTCTTCAAAAACATCATTTTCCTAAACAAGAGTTGAATTCAATTTGCTGTAGCAAATTAAGATTACCTATAGATAGACTTTTAACTATTGATCCTTTTGTTACAAGTTTTAAGCTGACCTTTTTGCTATAGATTTTGCAGATTGTTTAAGAATCACACCCAATAAACTTACAAATCCTAAAATACATATAGTTTACATTTCAATAAAAGCTTCAAAGGTAGTAAATAAAACTCAGGAAAGGGGGGGGTATTCAGAGAGCTAAACATCTGTGATTACCTTTTATCGTTTGTAAGCTGTTGGAAATAGCTTACCTCTTTACTACTTTCATCCACATAGTATCTTTTCCTAAGCTGTTTCCTTTGCTTCCCTTCCTATCACAGAGTGGTGGCCAGCCTGACTCAGGGTGGAAACATTGGAGGAAACTTTATGTTAAAACAAAACAGAAAAAAAAAAGCTTGGGTCAAGAGTGACCAGGCATGCCAAATCTCTCCAGAGAGAGCTTTTTAGTAAAGTAGAACATCATGAAATTATTTTTCAATATTATTCATACTAAAAGATATTTGAATCTCTGTAAGAGTGAAGCCAGTGTTCTGCACATCCATAACCAGTTTGTGTGTGTCTGCAGATGACAAAAAAAAAAAAACAACTCAAATGTGTATTTTTAGGAATGGTAAAGATACAGCACGATTTTTCCAGGCTTAGAGAAGCAGAAACACAAGCATAAGGCAAAAGAGGCATAAGATGAAAGAGTTATATGATATCTCAGCTAGTAATTATAAAAATATGAGTTTGGAGACCCAGCAGAAACACTGGCCAAAATAGAGTATATAAATGCAGGCTAATTGGGGGCAGTTCTCGGGTGAGTTCACTGGTCCCAAGGAACGGGGCCAGGGAAATCACCATGCATGGGACAGGGCAGAGAGAGAAAGTGCGTGTGCAGAGTGAGAGAAGAGATACAATGTCTGGATTATATAGCAAAGAGCCTCTAGGGGAGAGGAAGTCAGATAGGGACTGAGGGATGTTGGGAGAACCTGGAGGCCAGTTCCACTTTTGTATGTTAACTAGGCACTTCAGATGCTTGTCCTGGGTCTGAATCCTAACGGCTTGCACCAAGGTTCCTGAAGGCCAAGCAATGTGTGACAGAGTTGGTATCTCTGCAAGGAGAGAAACCACTGCATGAAGCTGTGAAAGTGAAGCCTAAATTGCAATGGAAACCATGGGGCATCTATAAAGGAAATCTGTAGGTACAGTCCAAGAGAGAGAGGTATGTGATACAGGCAGTGGAATTGGAAGGGTAGGATGCCCAGGCCTTTTGGAACACGGATGATTACATCATGAGTTCTAGAGTCAGATGTGGAACTAAAAGATTTGGTATTTGCCTTGCTGCTTTTTGGTCTTTGTTTCAATCTTTCCTTACTATGCTCCCAAACCTCCACCCCACTTGGAGTAGGAATATGTACTCTATGTCATTGTATGTAGGAGATTTGTACCTTTTTAAAACTTATTTTTAGGGACTTAAAGTTAGAGATTGCAGTGGTTCTCAGAAGACACTTTGAACTTGTGAATATTGTTGGGACTGTTAAAGATTACGTAAACTTTGGAAGTTGGAGTGAATGTGTTTTAAATTATGAGATGGTCATGAGGCTATGGGGCCCAGGGTAGAATTTTGCAGTTTGAGTGTGAAACGTTTTGCTTAGCTTTTGTCAGTTCAATACAAGTGTCACTTAGGAAGAAGGAATCTTAGTTTCAGAAATTGCCTCTATCAGTCTTGTGAGCAAGTTTGTGGGTCACTTTCTTGATTAATGATTGGTATGGGAAGGCCCAGCCCATGTTGGGTCTCTGTTGTATAAGAAAAATAGCTGGGCAAGCTAGTAAGCAGCATTCCTCTGTGGTCTCTGCTTTGACCCCTTCCTCCAGGTTCCTGCCTTGAGGTCCTGACTTGACTTCTTTTGATAAGGAGCTTTAACTTGTGAGCCAATTAGCTCTTTCATCCCTAACTTGCTTTTGTTTGGTAGGTTTGTTGTTGTTGTTTTTGCTGGTTTGTTTTTTCTGCATTTTGTTGGGGTTTTTTGTTTGTTTGTTTTTTGTTTTTGGTTGGTTGGTTGGTTGGTTTTGGTTTGGTTCAGTCTGGTTTGCTTTGGTTTGGTTTCAGTTTTACAAAACAGGGTTTCTCTGTGAAGCCCTGGCTGTCCTTGACTCACTCTGTGAACTAGTCTGGCCTCGAACCCAGAAATCCACCTGCCTCTGCTTCACGAGTGCTGGGACTAAAGGCATGTGCCGCTACTGTCCACCTTAGTTGGTATTTTATCATAGCAACAGAGACATAACTAGAACATCCACCCCACCCCAATTCCATAGGCTCAAGTGTTTAAATACTTGGTCCCTCGATGGTGGTGTTGGTTTGAGAGCTTGTGAAATCTTTAGGAGATAAAAACCTTTAGTAGGAAAAAAAAAAGTCACTAAGCAAGCCTTGGGGATTTATAGCCTGGTTCCACCCTCTGTCTGTTCCCTGCTTCCTAACAGCAAACACAGTGTCACCAACTGCCTCATGTTCCTGCCCCTGTACCCACCCTACCACTGTGAACGATAGTCCTTCTTAAAGTGTGAACCAAAATAAACCCTTCCTCACTTAAATTGCTTGTTGTCAGGTGTTTGGTCATAAGCAATGAGAAAATTAATCCAATAGGATTGAGAGAGGCTAGTCACTAATTCCTAGAAGTTGCCTTCAGGGAAGTTACAGTGGTAGGGCCAAGGAATGGTCAGCAAGATGATTGTATTCCCCTCTTTTGTTCCTCTCTGAGTGAGCAGTCAGCTGTCACAAGTTGACCACACAGCACTTTTTCTCTCAGCTAGGACTCAAAAGGAAACAATGTGAAGGCAAGGGAGAATCAAGTTTTAGTTAATACATCCATATCAAGTTGATCCATTCACTTCCAGCCGTCTTTTCCATTTACTCCAAGCTGCTGTATAGATGCTAGCATTTCCTATTTGGCCCCTAGCATAGGAAGTGTCCTGAAGACACCTCTACTTTTTCCAACTTTACATCCTGTACTTTTTGCTCTTCCCAAGACCCAGCTCTCTGACCTCTAGTCTCCTGCTGTGGACAAATCTATGTGCCTGGTCCAGTGGTTCTACTGGGGCCTTTTCCCCCAAGGTGGTTAGAATATCCAGCTCCACATATCAAGCTGATGTTCATGGAAAGCTTCCATGAACCTTTTACTTCAGTATCCTAAAATCTTCTAAAGGTTGTGATCTGTTCCTTTTCAAAGAAGTGCTTGAGAATTACCATAGATTTGTTTCTTTCCAACAGTCCTGGTTGGAGCCATTTGTAAATCACAATATCATTTGGAAGAGGCACAAATCCTTGCTCTAGTGGAAGGGCGATTGCTTCATGAACTCCCAATGCCTCCAGCAGGCAAAGACTTGACCTCTGAGACAAGAGTTAGAGAAGACATCCTAAGAGCCCTGGTGCTCATCCCTTTTCTCCAGGCCTAGTATTATGGTTGAGCATTAAACTTAAAGGTGATAGACATCCAAAATAGGAGAAATGTACTGAGGAAATACCCAAAGGCACTGCTTGGATTAAAATGGCATTATTGGCCACATCTGCCCATCAAAGTCAATCAGAAGAATGTTGGATCATTATCCCATTGCACAAACAGGAGTCTTAGAGTTCATGTTTGTACAAGATAATAAATGAAAAGAAAGAAACATTTGAATGTCAGCCAATAAATGTGGAAAGGATTAAGCAACTGGTGAATCAACATTTGGCAACTATAATGATAATAATCATACACTCAAGCAAGAATAATCAATAAATGCTAAAACTAGTAGATCTGTGATGTCTACAGCTTTAAGGTGTCTCTGAATGAGATGCCTCTGAACTGTACACTGAACTGACACATGGAATAACATGAACAAACATTGGGAATATTAACTAAGTTAAATATTACAGACCCAAAACTATCCATTCCCAAACCATCTCCAACACTCAGGTGAGCAAAGCCTCAGAGTATGGCAGGCCTCTGGCCAGCTCTCTAGGCTTTGGGCCAGGTCCTGAAAGGCCACCATGTTGAGCCCAGTAATGGCAGCAGCAGTTCGGTGGCAATGCTGTCTGTGCCTGAGCTGCTCATCGTCAAGGGCAGGGTTCAGGATAGCATGCTCTACACCTCCTTCACCTTTAGAGTTTCACAGGGAACCTCGGGCCTCCCCACAAGGTAGAATAAGAAACATGTGGTCATGACATGGCAACTGGCCTGGGCTGCAGAGAAAGGCTTCACAGCAAGGTGTGAGAGGCAGCAAAACTGTGGCAAGTGGGCAGGTGGGTAGTACACACTACACTCTAGGTTGTGGCAGGAACACTGGGCTGTAGCAAGTGTGCACAGCTAGCAGGGTGATCAGCAGGCATCACCAGGCTACGCTGGCATTTTACTTGGGCTCCTGTCTCACCATAGCCAGACTTCTCCTTCCTGGATGGCAGGGCTCAGGGGCCATGAGTAGAGAAAGGACTTCTCTATCCACTGTGAAGCACCACGATGGCCTCAGCATCCTCAAAACTTTACTGTTATGAAGGTATATGTGATCTGGGACAGCTCTTCCCAACTCTAGGCTTCTGTTTCCATGGCAGGAAAATGTCCTGCCACAGTGAGTGGACCAGAGAAATTATAGGATCCTCTACCCTGATTCCAACCTTACCTTTCCAACAGGAATTTGATCCTCCCATCAGCCACCATCTTTTCAGGGATAAGGGATAGTCTAAGCCCATCACAACCTTGCTGTTTACCAGCAGCCTCAGAAAGGGCTAAACTTAGGGATAATGAGAGACTTTCCCATCCACTCTAGCCATTCAAGGGCCCATAGAGCAATTCGAAGACTGCAGGGTGCTGGGTCCTCCACTCTGATTCCAACCCAGTCCCCTTTCCTTGATCCCCAGGAAAGATAAAGAGCCCCAAGTAAGAGGATAGGCAGTGAATAAACATTGGCTAGATGCACAAACAGACTGCAGATAGTAAATGGATACAGGACCTTAAAGCAGAGGGTTCAAAGCAAACCCAGAAGATCCCGATGTGTTTTTGACAGTCCACCAACAGGTCCCAGGACCACATCACACACCTCACCTGAAACTCCTCTGACCCTAGAGCAGGCCTGGTGACAGGTATAAACTCCCTGACCTTGTTTCCTCTGGAGATAGACTGGTACTCTTAGGCGCTGTTGCCCATGCTTCAGGTTCTCTTCTGTGTGAACTCCGAAGGTGCTACATCTGAGTGGCCCCATCTGCATGTGCTGGCAGGCTCAAAGCCACTCCCCTGGGTCACAAGTATAATGGGCTTGAGTGCCTAGACATATCCCCATCTGGTCTCCTGCTGGTCACTGGGGTCCAATTGCTGTCTGCAGACAGGGCAGTAGGCCAAGATTAGAGTTGAGATCTAGGGACAGAGCTGGTGGTTGAGCCAGCAATACAAAATAAGCCTCTGCGTGGCCAGAACTCACCACACCATCTCCAGGGATGAGGATTGTGGAGGCCTACCATGAATGCCAACCACAACCAGAAGAGCCTGACTTCCTGGCCACTGGCTTGCTATAGATCCTGACTAAGTCAATGCTGGACTTCAGTAGCTTTCCCTTTAAAATGAGTTGTAAAACCGCCCATAGTCAGAAAACTTGGCCTTCTTTAGCCAGGAAATGGCTCTGACTTGGCCACGAGCGGGGCAGAAATGTATCAGCCTCGCTAAGGTTCAGGACTGCTGCCCTTGAAGTGGGAAGGACAAGAATGTTTTGCTCAAGTTTCCACAAACAAACAGTTCTGACTCCGAAAAACCCAATAGCCTGAGGCCCCCACAAAGGCAGGGTCACCCAGCAGTCACTCAGCTAGCTTCCAAGGAGGCAGACCAGAACTTTCCAGCAGTCAGGAAACTGATGTACTCATGTTACATAACTCAAGGGGGTGTTTAATAAAGAGATTGTGCTAGCTGATTCTATGTCAACTAAATCAAAGTCATCTGAAAGGAAAGAACCTCTGTTGGGGGAAAATATCCCTCCATAAGATCAGTCTGTAGGCAAGCCTATAGGGCATTTTTAAAATTAATGATTGATGGGGGAGGCCCAGAGAATTGTGGGTGGGGCCATTCCTGGGCTGGTGGTCCTGGGTTCAGTAAAATAATAAATAAAAATAAAAAATAAATAAAAAATAAACCAGACTGAGCAAGCCATGGGAAGCAAGCCAGTAAGCACAGTAAGCAGCATTCCTTCCAGGTCTCTTTATCAGTTCCTGCCTCCGGATTCCTGTACTTTGAGTTCCTGCTCTGATTACCTTTGATGATGAACAGTGATGTGGAATTGTAAGCAAAACAAACCTTTTCTTCCCCAAGTTGCTTTTGCTCATGGCGTTTCATCACTGCACTAGAAACTCTAAGACAGAGACAGTACTAACCAGGAGCATCGACTGCGGTCCGGAGGCACTTGTGTTAGTCAGGGTTCTCCAGGTGATCCAGGAAGTATACATGGGAAGAGATTTGTTTTAAGCTCTTAATTCACATGACCACAAGTTCGAATGCTCAGGGTGGAGCTGACAGGCTGGAGACCCAGGCAAGGTGCCATTTGCTGCAGAACCCTTTCTGCTTGGGAGTCAGTCTCCCATCCTATGTGTGCCTTTGTCTGATTGCGTAAGGCCGCCCACATTAGAAAACATTACCTGCTTTACATAAAGCCTGCCAGTAAAAATGTAATCTCATCCAAACACCAAGTTGACACATGAACTAAACATCAGGAAAATCAGGGCTAGTATCAAATGGCCATTATCACCCTAGACTCACGTGGCTGTATGGCGAGGTCTTGCACCACCGGCAGCAGAGAGCTGGAGACCTGATGCCCGCCTTCCCAAGCCGGCATCCCCCCCCCCCAGGGGCTACCTGAGCTGGCTGCCCAGCCCCTCCGTTTTCACAGAATGCAAATGTGCTTAGACTATCCAGAGTCTATGCCATGGGATGGATGGAACACCTTGCAGTCTGTGTTCATGCTGCCCAGATGATTTACTCTGCTTCCACTGTTTCAACCTGTCCCTTGTTCCTCCAGAGGCCTCTCCCTCTGGCTTCCTCTTGCCTCCCCACCACATTTGCCCTTTTAGTCTCTCTGTATATACTGATTCCAGTCCAGCTGGGGTCCTCACAGAGGTAGGGAAATCTCCTCAGAGCTGATCTCTAATGGAAATATTCTAAGAAAAGTGTTTTTCCACATCAGAGCCATTGACACTGAACTTAACACACTGCAGGATGGTCCGCAATGCTAGCTCTCTACCCCAAGATGCTAGCAACCCCAGTCCCCACCTAGGATGAACAAAAATGTCTCCAGACATTGCTGGTGGGCCTCTAGTAGGCAAAATCGCTGCTGAGAACGAAGGTTTTTGTTACTATGGGACAGTTTCTGTCCCTTTTAAGGTCATGGGCATTTCAGACTTTTTCTTATGATGTGATTTTTTTAATAGCTAAAAGAAATTATACTCAGAGAGACTCAGGCCATAATTTTAAGCAAACGATCGTGTTTAAGGCTACCTGTGAAGATGATGAGGCCACCTGAATGTTCAGTGGGCTGGAAAAGGCTGCGTCATAGCATGCAAGCAGCCACTGTCAGCCCACATCCCCTGCCTTCCTGTGTAGGGTTGTGTCCCTCAGAGGACACCTATAGAAAAGACCTGCTTTGCTAGCAAGCCCCACTTAGGGCCAAATCCCCAAACTAGGATTCAGTATCTTCCCACAAAGCACAAACACTGAACAGTTCCCCCAACCCTGGATGGAAGGAAGTCAGCCCAAAGAGAATGAAAAACTAACCTTTTTCATTATTTTCTTAGAGGGAAATTAAGCAAATACTTATCCTTAAAAGTTCAAAGGCAAATAGAAAATAGCATGAAAATTCTTTGCCTAAATTATTTATCCTGAAGCCTTAACCCAGTAATCACATATGTAAAAACCCAGTGAAAAGCCAGACCAAAATCACATTCCGTTACAGTAGCTGTTAGGATTTCAACTGTTGGACACCAGGGGGGGCAAATAACATATTCAGGTAGCTTGCCCCAGACACAGGGGCGCAGAGAAAAATGGGTCTTTGCACGTGAATTCAGGTGCAAGTGTCAGGGGCGGGTGTGAAAAACCCTAGACAAATGTCACACCTTCAGTGCCTCCGATCCCGTTAACCTACTAAGATTTAGCTTCCTCAGATCTTAGCTTCAATCCATTTTAAACAAATTTGAATGGAAGGCTAATTGCATGTTTTACAACAGGAGGGCCAGCTGTGCAGCACCATTCTCATGAAACAGAAACACCAGAATTCAGGCTCTGTGAATTCCAGGAGAGAGGGGAAATTGTGCTTCCCACAAAGAAAATGACAATGAAAACTGGGTTCAAGTTTGTATCCTATGGAGATGTTTTCCCAAACTCCAGAAAGCTGAGAGAAAGTGATCACCTTTCATTCTAGATTGCAGGCCTCATTCTTCTGGCTTAAGACATGATGTCTGAGGGAATGCTGGAGATCCAGGGACAGGATCTACATCACTGGGTCCAGATGATTCCCTGAGCTCATAAGGCAGTATGTGAGTACGGGAAGCACACAACTGAAGTGCAGAGAGCTTAAAGGAGGGCTCAGGATGAGGAGCAGGGTGAGACTCTGGGTGGGTCTGTGATCTCTCTCAAGGCATAGGGCCTTGAACATGAATTTGCAGCCTCTAGCACTGCCAGAGCCACCGTGCGCATTGCACTGCCCCTTCCTGGTTGTTGTGGGGGCAGCTACCTTGCAGGTTGTTGTAAAGATGACAGAAGACCCCTGTTACACAGTAGACAATCGGTGTCCTGAACTTCGCCCATGATGTGTGACACCTGCCCCCATACTTGCCCCTGAAAACCCACTCTGAAGTTTGCTATCTAGAATCTCTCACTCGTGGATAACTTGTGGAATGAGATGAGGCAAGTTTGTTTTGTTTTGTTCCATTTTGTGATCGTTGCCGACTCCCTGTAGTGGTGCAAGAGTCTGTGCATCCTCAGCCCACTTTCCCTTTGTGGTAGCAGCTGCACCAGTTAGGTTTTTAGCCAACCTAACACAAATTAGAGTCACCTGGGAAGAGGGAACCTCAGGTGGGGAATGACCTCCATCAGGGTTTTTTCTTGATTAATGATTGATGTGGGAGAGCCCAGTGCACTGTGGGTGATGCCAGTCCTTGGCCAGTAGTCCTGGGTTGTTTAGGAAAGTAGGCTAAGCAAGCCAAGGAGAAAAAGTCAGTAAGCAGCATTCTCTCAAGTTCCCTGCCTCTGCTCTTGCTTGGCGTTCTGTCCGGACTTTTCTAAATGATAGACTGTGATCAGGAAGTATGTGTCAAATAAACCCTTTCCTTCCCAAGTTGCTTTTCGTCATGGTATTCACCGAGCAGTAAAAGAAAACTAGGGCATTATTTTTCAAAGCAACCAGACCAGACCAAACAGATCTGTGCAAGCTAAAGATCCTGGGACAGGAGAATAGCAACATGCAAATGTGCACACACGTGTCTGTGGCTGTGTGGAGCTCTATGCAGTGCTATGACACCTTCTTGAGTGTGTTAACACTTTTTCAATTGTTTGTCCACATATGGGGCCTGGCCAACACAGGCCTGGTGATCTGGGGAGGTGCTGTCAAAGTTTACTCCAGAGCTAATTAAAAAGCAAACATTAAGCTAAGTGAGAAAACAAGATTGAAACCACTGGGGAATTATTAACTCAGTTAAAGACAGGCTTTTTGCAAAGGCAAGTTCACTGAGTTAGTAGAGAAGTTTGAACAGTCTCTGATCCTACTTCCCCACCCCATCCTAAGGAGTGCTTTGGCCCTGGTTCTTGTTTTCTTTGCAGTGCAGCGATGAAGCCAGGGGGCCTCAAATGTGTTGGCCACAGGCCGGCCCTGCGTCTGCACCCAGTCTACTCTCAACATCAAGAGCGAAGCAGCTCTGAGCAGACCCTGGTCTCCTTGGTCTCTCTTTTCTCTTTGCCCCTTTGTGCACCTCAGTCCCTCTGTAATTCCCCTCCCCAACCTCCTGTCGGCACATGGGTGACCCTGGGGAACTAGAGATGAGAGCTTCCCCAGGACAGGGCTGGGGACACTCTAGCATTATCATTCTTCATCATAAAAATCAAATCTAGCCAGAAATTCGACACCAGCACACTGACATCATCTGCAGGGACTCTAGCTCCTCCCTAGGAAAGGAGGTCTACTAAAGAGACTATAAAAGGCATGGTGGGAAGGGGTGGGCACTCAGCAGGGGCAAGAGGAGTGCAGACATCAGTGACCAGGATGGAAGACAAGGTATACATGGGAGGTGAAGACTATGAAAGGGAGTTCAGTCCCAAAGACTATCTGACCACCTTCTACAGCTTCGACTCAGGCACGGTGGCAGAACGGGAGGTCCTAAAGTTTAGCCTGCAGAACCTCTACCAGACCTTCTCTGCAGGTGAGTAGCTGAGGTACCCCCTGGGGAGGGGCTGGAGCCATGCCAACAGAAAGAGCTCATTCTGTACAGATGCTGCAGAGGTGACCAGTCTGGCAGTCCACAGGGCTCATAAATAGCAGTGTGTGCGGGTCCAGAGGAGCCATGCCTCAGGAGCAAAGAACATGGCTTGTGGCCGTGATCAGCCTCAGTTGCTTCACTTGTAAACATTGAGGGGTACACCCAGATTTGTGGGGCTCCTAGGCCCATGCTGGGAGAAATGACAGAATGAGTCTGAGTACCAAGGCTGCTCCATCCTCCCCCTCTGCCAGAGACCCCCAGAGGCTCTGTAGCCTTCACACACACACACACACACACACACACACAAGCATCCATAATTTCTCCCCAATATCTAAAGGGAAACTAAGGTTCAGCTTGGTGAGAAGGGGGAGAGGTGTCCACTCAAAGTCAGAGAGCTGATACTAGCACCAGCAAAAATAAAGCAACATATTTGAGGCTGCCAAGCACTAGGGCAGAGAATGTGTTCTGTGTGGCTCTGAAAGTTGCTCAGCATACGGCTAAAGGCATTCTTAGCCAGGCCTTCAGTGCCAAGGCAGGGGTAGCAAGGCGCTCTCTCAGAATACAGAGGATGGGAAGCCTAGTGCTCCTGGGAAAGGCTGGAACAGAGTACAGGCACTGCTCGTTGGCATGGGGCATAGCCCTGTGGTGTAAAAGATGACTACAGAGGGCGGGGCTTAGAGCGCATAGCCTAGTGCTGCCCTCCCTTTCTTGTGCATCGTTATCTTTTCTAGCGTACCGAAGGGCTCTTGAGAACTGACTGGCTTCCTTCTCAGCCTTTATCACAGACCCTGTCACTCTGTCCCCAGTTTTCTAAATCCACTGTTCATGGCAATAAGCCAGTGTCAACTGATTAGAGAACAGTCCTAAATTTATCCAGAAGGCCAGGCATACCTCCCAGACCTCCATTTGTATCCTGGGGGCGACAGGGAGGGTTTTGAGAATGTCAGCTGCACCCCGCCTCCAGCGTTGCTCCCTGCTCCTGTTAACACACAGCCCAGAGGCAAGAGGCTGCTGCTCTTCTCAGCTGGCACATCCTAATGAGGCTTGGAGCTCTCCATGCACTCAGCAGGATGTGGAATCGGCGTGCCCAGACCTGCCATGCTATCTCCACAGGAGGTGTGAGGGGCGATGTCCTGATTGACATTGGCTCTGGCCCCACCATCTACCAGCTGCTTTCAGCATGCGAGGTCTTCCGGGAGATCATCGCCACAGACTACACTCCGCAGAACCTGGAGGAGCTGCAGAAATGGCTGAAGAAGGAGCCAGGGGCCTATGACTGGTCCTCCATAGTGCAGCATGCGTGTGAGCTGGAAGGAGACAGGTACCTGCAAGTGTCCCATGTTGTCCTCGCACCTCATTCTTCTCCAACAGGCCCCCTCCCAGTGCTCAGGACGGCACAGGGACCCGACACCTATGTCACTTTCTTCCTGGTCAGCCTGAACCTCATGAACCCATAACTCTCTCTCTGGGTCAGTCCCACCTGCAGTTGCAATATTACCACCAAACTGTCTGGCCCTTTCTCTGTACCTACTCAACCCAGCTGTGACACCAGTTTCTGTGTCACCTCCTCCAGGAAGCCCTGCTGACTGTCCCAACTTACAGCACCCCCACTCAGCTCTGGAGACTGGTTCAGCATCTCCTTTGATGGAGATGGAAAGGCAGGCTGTGGTGATACCCTACACTTGTCCCCTCAGCACTGTGACAAAGCTTCTGCAGGTCTTGTATCCACTTTGGTTCATAAAGGGTATATACCCCAACTGGAGCTGCAAGGGTCAGTGATTCTGACCTTTGCTAGAGCTGGGGAAACTGAGGCCCTGACTTAGAGAGGCTCCTCTGGCCATCCTCAGAGCAGAGCACAAAACAGGTCAGAATTTCTGCCCTGAAATATTGGAACAGAAGACTGACTGTTACAGTGCAGGACTGCCTGTGGTGGTCATGGCTGAGGGATATTACAGAAATCTTGGAGTTAGTCCCATCTAGGTGTCATGAGTCAAGAGCACAGCCAGGATGAGGGAGTCCATGGAGCCCCTGCTACATAAGGAAGATAGCCACCATCATGCTAGACTGAGACAAGTAGTGTGAGACGAGAGAAGAGGCTCCAGCAGGAACAGGGGAGCAAGGTTCTGGGCTAGAGGAGCTCCTGTAGTTTGGGTGAGGGAACAGGGCTGCATCTCAGGAATACCGTGCAAGTGACATGTGCAGCCCAGCAAAGGCTGCAGACCCATGTATGAAGAGGACATGGTCAGGCATCAGGCAGGACCACCAAGGCCACACACCAACATCCTGAAAAATGTGATAAGAGTGACATAATGACATGGTGTGTGTGCACATGTTTGTGTGTACATGTGTTTGTGCATGTGCCTGTAGGTGTGATTTTGTGTCTTAGTGTTTGCGTATGAGTGGATGTAGAATGAGTGTGTGTATGTGTGTGAATGCCTATTTGTCTATAAGAGTGTATGTTTGTATGCTAATGTGCACATATATGTATGCATATATGTGTGTGCAATGCATGTATATAGGTATACATCTGTATGTGATATGTGTGTGCATGTGTATGTGTGTGTGTGTGCATACATATGGAGGTCAGAGGAAAACTTGTGAGAGCTGGTTCTCTCTTTTCAACACGTAGGTCCTAAGATTGAACTCGGGTTATGAGGCTTGGTAGCAAGCTCCTTCACCCATGGAGTCATCTCACTAGGTTAGCATCTTTGAAAGAACTATCAGTACACCAAGCTGAGGAGAGTGTCAAACCCAGTCAGGGCACCAGGTGGCAGGGCTACCCCTTGCTATGACAATAACTAGAGAAGTCTATGGCAGGGCTTGGAGGATGCCGGGGTCTGTAGCAACTCTGTGGATCTCGTTAGCCCCTGAGTAGCAGTTTAGATGTAAGGAGAAGTGAGGAGTCAAGGGTGAGCCTCAGGCTCGTGGCCGTTGCAGCAGGGAGGAGGGAGAGCGGGACAGGGTTTAGGCAACTGGTGTGGCTGGGGCACTAGAGCTATTGCTGCTTGTGTGGTGTGGCGGGGAGATGCTGGGGAAGCAACAGGAGGTGCTGTGGGGAGCTCCAAGGTTACTGCAGGGCCAGGCAAGGAGCGCGGGGAGAGATCACTGGATGGCCAGAGAGGGCAGGCTCATTACAAGCAGAGGTTGGGAAGTGGGTGGAGGGGACCAAGGAAGGGAGACAGGACAGTAAACACCGTAATCATGTGCCCCTTCCCCCACACCAAGAAGCCGAGGGGGAAACACATTTACAAAAGCAGGGAGCGCCAGTGTGGGTGAACCTCAGGTCCTCCTGCTGCAAGTAAGCTGCGCAGAAGGGCGCGACTTCTGCAGGGCTCCTTGTGTACAGCTACCCCAACCTGGCATTTCCAGACACCAAAATCAGATGGCTACCAACCAGAGGCTGCACCTGGCAGGCACTGGCTCACACTGAGTTCAAGGTTCCCAGGCATCAGATTTTGTTTTGTTTAGTCTTTTTGTTTGTTTGAGACAATCTTACTATGTAGCCGGGTTGGCCTTGAGCTCATTCAGGATCCTCCTCAGCCTCCCAAGTGCTGAGACACCAGCACCATAACCAGCTGAAGCTCAGGAACTCTCTATGGAGGGCGTGGTAGAAACAGTGGCAGCGGCTATACAGCATTGCACATGCAAGTGATGCCACAGAGCTGGCTACAGATGGTAAAAAATGCCACACAGAGCGTATGCACCTGAACCCCAGCTCTCAGGAGACTGAGGCAGAAGAATCGAGTCCTAGGCCAGTACACAGGAGGACCCTGCCTCCAAAAAGGGGCAAATTTTGTTATATGTATATATATCTTTAAAAATAATAAAGAGGATGGGGAAACAGCTCATTCATGCAGTGCTTACCCTGCAAGCACGAAGACCTGAGTTCAATTCCCAGAACTCATAAAAAAGGGGAGCGGGGGGTGGGGGACACTGTGGCTTGTGCTTATGATCCTAGCATTGAGCAGGCTGACGTAGGCAATCCAATCCATGGGGCTTGCTGGGCAGCCAGCCTAGCCTACTTGCCCAATGAGATATACTATGTCAATAAAAGAAAAAAAGAGTAGACAGCTCCAGAGGAAAGGCAGTTTCCGCTGAACTCAGCACACATGTGCAAGCATCTACATGCACATTTCCACACATGTGTGTACACACACACACACATATATGCAAACAAGATAATACTACTGGAATACACCAAAGAGATTGAATGATTCTAAGAAAGGGAGGGGGGTTGAAAGAGGACAAGACCAAATATCAAATCCACCATTCCTGAGGCAGCTTTGTGCCTCAGTTTCCACCTGTGTGGCAGGTTGCTGAGCAGATTAAAGAGTGAGGTGGCTGTGAGGCCAGAGAAAAGTGTAACAACCACAGCAGCTGTTTTTCGTAATTGCGAACGTTATCGTTTAATATGTTGGTTCGCTGCAGTCATGTTATCAATTGTAACCATCATGGCATCTCTCTGTGACCCTCTCACAGAAGCAGGTGGCAGGAGAAGGAGGCCAAGCTCCGAAGGACAGTCACTCGTGTGTTGAGGTGTGATGTGACCAAGACACCCCCACTGGGGTCAGCTCAAGTGCCTCTGGCTGACTGCGTGCTGACCTTGCTGGCCATGGAGTGCGCCTGCCCTGACGTGGAGACCTACCGGGCGGCTTTGCGCAGACTGGCTGGCCTGCTGAAGCCAGGGGGCCACCTGGTGACCTTGGTTACTCTGCGCTTCCAGCACTACATGGTGGGCCCCAAGAAGTTCTCTGGGGTCTACCTGGAGAAGGAGACAGTAGAGAAGGCTATTCAAGATGCTGGTTGCCAGGTGCTGAGGTGCAACTGCGTCTCCCTCAGCTACTCGCCGGCCTACTGCGTCAATGAGGGTTTATGCTTTGTGGTTGCCCAAAAGGGCCCCAGCACCTGAGGCCACTGGCAGAGAAGAGCCTTCCCTGGGGAAGTTATGGCAAGCACTTGTAAAGTCTTGCTCCACCACTTTCTAACACTCATATGTTTGCTTCTATATATTACTTGGTAGAAAGGTCACAAGGGAAAACCTGAGATCCTCTATTTTCAGAGTCAAAATTCATCCCTCTTTCTTCCTTTTCTTATTCTGGTCAAAGCTCATTAAAATAAAATGGTTTCTCTGGATTCTGTCTCGGGATATCTTCTTCCAACAACAGACAAGAATCTGGCTGTCAAACACTTATCTGAGAGCACAAATGCAGGCAAAGGACAGAGAGCAAGAGAAGGGCAGATGGTGGTATGCGCAGCACAAAGCCCTTTCTACTGAGCCTGAACCCAGCACGGGGCCTACTCCATGGTGTTACCTACTGAGGAAGCTAGCCATGCCTACCGGCTTGCTTCATCGTGACTAGAAGCAGCTTTTGAGGGTCTCTTGCCTCAGCAGCTTCAGCAAACTTGCAGACACCAACCGCGGTTAGTCTGGCCACTATGCCTGGGGTTCAGAAAAGAGACGCCAATGTATGCAATGTGCTGGTTAGAGTGTGTGGACTGCTTCCGGGCACCCTGGCCCTTCTGCAGGAGGCGTGGAGCACTAGCAGCCTTCCATCCACGGTGCATGCTGCTTACCTCTTAGGCTCTAGCTGGCTCTATTCCGCAGCCGCTGTTGTCTTTGGCGGCCATGCTGTTGTACTAGCACCTCTAAAATGTTGGGTTCCCTACTGAAAATAGGCTGTGCCTTTATTTATAGCATCCCTTGGGCTCTCTTTGAAGACTCTGACCCTGCCACATGGTGCCAAGCCTCAACCTCCCTCCATGACTCCTCCAGTTCTGAGTTGGCATACTCACCAGTGACCTCTACTGGCCTGAGTGTCAAGCCTCAGCTTCCCTCCCTGTCTCCAAAACTGGTTACAACTGGGAGGCTTTTGCACATCTCCAAGTTCAGCTGCCAGCATGAGCTGCAGTGTCCACCTCCCCCGGACCACAGCTTCTGTGTGCTGGACCTTGGGAAATGCCCCCAAAAGACTGTGATGCTGCTCTCCTCTTAACAGTTGCTAACTCCTTAGCTTCAGCTAACCGGCATCGAGTGTGCCAATGAAGCAAAGGCTTCACTTGACTCATTCTGCTCTGTTGTTATCCACAGCTAACTCTTCAACCCTAGCTGACTAGAACCACAGATCCAAATTCAAGACATCACATAAATGTCCCTGATAGATCTTCGTTTCCCTCTGACCCTCACAAACCAGACCTCAATCATCTGCATTGAGCTCAGAGTTCTTATCTTCTAAGAGCCTAGAGAACAGCTCACTGAGTTCAGAGCACTCAATGGCTTCTCCAGTTCAAATGAGACCACACTTCTCCCTAAAATACATGGTCAGGCTTGTTACAATATCCCACTCTTAGTACTAGTTTCTGTCTTAGTTAATAGGGCAGAAACCTGGAGGCAGGAAATGAAGGAGGAACCTTGCTTACTAGCTTGCTCAGCCTGCTTTTTTATATCATCCTGTACCAACTTCTAAGGATTGGCACCCCTCACAGTGGGCTGGGCCCTTGCACATAAATCATTAGTCAAGAGAATGCCTATAGGCTTGCCCATAGGCCAATCTGATAGAGGCATTTTCTCGTTTGAGGCTCCCTCTTCCCAAATGACACCAGCTTGTGTCAACTTGACAAAACAAAATAATAATAATCAGAACAGCCACCTACCGGAATCACCTTACTACACAGAGCTTCTCCTCCCGTCTCTAACCCATGATCCTCTCCTGAGCCCTGAATAGAAGCAGCAAGTGTTGAGAAGGGCCAGGCCAAAACCTCAACCGCCTGCACTGATGCTAAAACCAAGTGTTTTTTTAAATGTTCCATTGTAGTTAGGAAATGACTCTGAAACTTACAGTAACAGTAACAAGGGAATTTCCCCACCAATATCAAGGGAGGCCTCCTCCAATGTCAAGGACAAACCAAGTTTCATCCCTGGTCCTTGCTTTAGTTACAGAGAGGTAGCAATGATTCCATCTGGCCGTGAGAGGGCAGTGCAGGGCAGAGCATTGGCAGAACTCAGGCGTTCTTAGGAGAGAGGCTTGTTTGCACAAGCAACTTTTGACAGCCTGGATTGTTTTTGTTTTTGTTTTTGTTTGTTTGTTTGATTTCCTGCCCACTCAGGCAGGCAAACAAAACAAAACAAAGCCAACCTTCAACAGGCCAGGTCTCTCTGAAGCCAGGACCTACTCCCTGTCTGTGTGGCCCCAGACTTCGCACTTCAACTGGGCCTGAAGCTGGCAGGAGAGGAAACTGAGGCATTTGTTGGGGCAAGTTCAACAGGGCTGTGAATACAAGACAGTGGATGGACGGAGTATCTTGAGGTGGGCAGCGCCAAACAGAGGCCCTGGGCCCTTATCGCAGTGTCTGCCTTTGCCACTGGCAGCCGTCCCGTAGCGACAGGCCTCGCTGAGAGTGTGTTCAGCATGTAGGATATGGAGCTTGGCCCTTCTTCCCCATCTGCCTGCAGGAGGCAAAAGAGAAGAGAAAGATTTAGGGATCACTAAGTGCAACCCAAACAACAGAGTTTGAGAATCCAGCTAACAGATTTGCTCCCACTCACTGGATGTCCTGGTAAGTTCTAGAAAACACAGATGCCCATGACTTACTGAATTCGTCAGATATAACCTTTTTAGAACAGATCAGTAAGAAATCTGTTTTCAGAGCCCTCTGGGGACAACAGGAATGAGGAAGAGGGTGGGTGGCTCCTTCCCAGGTGACCTGGTGATGCTGGGCGGTTCCAGGTGGGGTGCTGAATTCTTCTTTCAGGGTGTCTTGGTTTGCTTTCTATTGTGGCAATAAGGCACCATGACCAAAATCAACCTGGGGAGGAAAGGGTTTGTTTCAGCTTACAGTTTACAGTTTATCCTGAAGCGAAGTCAGTGCAGGAACTCAAAGCAGGAACTGAAGCAGAGGCCATGGAGGAATACTGCTTACTGGCTTGCTTTCCATGGCCTGCTCAGCTTGCTTTCTTGTCCTTCTCAGGACCACCTGCCCTGAGATGGAACCGCCCATAGTGGGCTGGGCCTTCCAACATCAGTATTTAGTCAGGAAAATGCTCCCTAGGCTTGCCTATATGTCAGTCTCACTGGGACGGTTTTCAATCAAGGCTCCTTTTTCTCAGTTGAGTCTGGAGTTTGTCACTAAGCTTCAATTCGGTGGGGAAGTGCAGGCTCAGATCACATGTGCCACTGCAGAGTTTGAGCAAAAAGAAAGGGGAAAGGTGCACCTAGAACCCTTCTCTAGGTGGCTGTAAAGGCCAGACCACCTGCCAGCAGCTTTCTCACTAGTAGCCACTCCCTGACCCAAATCCAGTATCAAGTGTCTGAGGTGCATAGGGTCCCAGGTTCAAGAACCATTTCTGGACAGGGTGGTGAGGGCTAGGTGCAAGGAAGGACAGTACCAAATGAAACCTTCAATAGCAAGGATGCATAGGGAGGCTGGGGAAGATTGTGTCCTAAAGAGAACACCCCCTTCCATTACCATGAAATATGCAATCAGAAGATGAGCGATTTCCTGCCTGGATGTAGATGATAGTTTCTGCAGTCCAACCTTCAGTGGGCACTGGCCCAAAGATCACTTTAGGCCTCTCTGAGGTCTAAAGTCCAGGATCCTTATATCGGGAAGGTGGCTGTAATGGTGTGGTGGTGGGCTGCCCTGGAAAAGGAACCCACCCACTGCAAGAGTCTAGGAGAATTCTAGTGGCTGGTGGGAGCCGGGATCAAATGCCACCAGCTAAGCAAGGTGTTGAAGGCTGGGAGAGGGCTTGACAGCCCTGTCAAGGACCTAAGGTCAAAGGCAGGAGGGGTGGGTAGAACTGCCATGCACCGACCCTCCAGCTTCAAAGGATGTCAGCTGAGACTGGGCACAGTGCAGAGGGACTAGAGTTGGATGAAGTGAAAACTGGCCCGCCACCTGGGACCCTTATACCCCTTAGAGGGTGGCTAGGCAAGATCTAGACGTCAAGACAGATAAGGCATCTTTCTGCGGGGTACCCTAATGGGAAAAAGAAATATTTTTAGGCATCAGGGATGCAAGCCTGAGTAGGCAGATAAGAGTGTAGTGCCCATGATTTGTGGGGACCTCCTAGGGTGACCATCACGTGGAAAAACTTGTGATGGCTCCTGCTGTCAGTATTAGCCCATGAGGCTGCCTTGGCTGTGGCGCTGCAGACAGAGCAAGCCCCTCCTGTAATCAGGTGAGAACTCTATATTTTCCCCGCGGTTGTTAGACTGGGAACTGACTTATCTGTGTGTTTGAAAGAAGGCTGTGCCTTCTGGTTTGTAATAACTTTAGGATCGGAGAGAGATGAGAGCAGCTGATCCTGCTGGCAGCCCAGCAGCGTCCAGCCTCAGCCCGAGAACTACTGTGTCTTTTTTAGGTTTCAGAAAACATGACAGATCAGTCAAGCAGCGAGGACAGAGAAAGCACTTTCTGAGGGCTGTTAGAGAGCCTAGCCATTTTGGCTCCCAAGCAGCCAAATGAACCCACACTCAGATCCATGGAGGGGCGGGCAGGTGTTCAGGGAATTCAGAGGTCTTGGGAGGAGTGGGTTAAGAACAGAGCCCACTCAGCTGTGCCTGGAGCATGCAGGAGAGCCCAGCACCGGGGTGGTGAAGGGTTGGGCAGCAACCAAGGTTCTAGAGCCTGACTCAGCAGCTGAGATATCGAAGGTGATTCTACATGCCAGCCTTAGATGTGTGCTAAAGAGCAGGCACTAGGTTTTCTTTTTCCCATTTCAGGCTCTTGCCTCAAGCTGCTCTTCTGTACCCAAGGGTGTGTCTTGACTTTCGTTTCAAGGTTCTGGGTGGGAAAGGACAGCTGCAGGCATCTGGGGTATGAACCACCGGGAACACCGAGCACAGTGGTAAGTTGGGAAACCCCAGTTTCTGAAGCCCTAGCAAGAAAAGAAAATAGCAGGCAGCCGGAAAAGTGGGGCTGCGTCAGAAACAAACTGCAGGAAGAGGCCAGATGCCACCCTCCAAGCCGTGTGGCTACCTGTTGGTGTCACTTTGTGTCTTCTGGCAGCTGAGTCTCTGCTTCTTTACTTGACTCTACACCTCTCTGTTTGTTTTCACAGTATAGAGTCGCTGTACATTTTACTAAGTTATATAAAGCATTTTCACACAAGCATATTACAGTGAGCATATTCCCTACTCTTTCCCTTCCCTTCTCATTAGTTTCCTTTGTTCTCCTAAACAGTTTCATTTCCACCTTCATGCAGAATTTTACATTCCAATATAAAATCTAGACACCACCTATGTCTTAGTTAAGTTTCTGCAATCATGATAAACATTCTGACCAAAAGCAACTTGGTGAAGAAAGGCTTCGTTCGGCTTACACCTCCTGATCACAGGCAGTCACAGAGGGAAGTCAGAACGGGGACTTGGGCAGGAGCAGAGGCAGGAACGTGGAGGAAAGCTGCTTCTGGGCTCGTATTCAGCTATCTTCCTGTTACAGCCTGGGTCAACCTGTCTAAGTATGGTACTGCCTATGGCGGATGCTCCCAACCTAAACCAACAGCCACAACAATGTTCCACAGATAGGTTCACAGGCTACTCTGATGGAGGCTATTCCTCAAATGAGGTTTTGCTTTTCTAGGTAACTCTAGTTCGTTGCAGGTTAACAGAAAATAACCAGCATTGCATATGAGCAGAAGCATGATATTTTGTCTTTCTAAGACTGGTATAATTTACCTAATATGATTATGTCTAACTATTTTTCTACCAACAACCATACCACATTCTCTGTATCCCTTCCTCTCTTGTTTATAGTTTCCCCATTATTCATGGCACAGTTTTTTAAAAGAGAAGCCACCAAGGTCCCCGTGTGGGCTCAACACCTCTTCCCAAGGCCGTGCACTTCAGAAAACAGGCACAGGGCAGGGATTAGCTGCTTGGAAGGCTTGAGCAAGGCCTCCATGAGTGTAAGATTGTCACTGTATGAGGTTGTGCCCCTAGAGCCAAACACAGAGTCTGGCACATACTAGGTCTGCAGTAGATAATTGCAGAGTAATTAAAATAATCTCCTGTATTAATCAGAGTCCTCTAGAGGAAAAGAACTTACAGAATGATTATAGATGTCTTAGTCACTGTTCTGTTCCTGTGAAGAGACACCATGACTAAGGCAACACTTACAAAAGAAAGCATTTAATTAGGGGCTTGCTTATAGTTTCAGAGGGTAGTCCATGACCATCATGGCACGGAACATGGCACACACATGATACTGGAACCATAGCTGAGAGTTTTACATCCTCAAAGAGAGCAGGCAAGAGAGGAACACTGGACCTGGTATGGGCTTTTGAAACCTCAAAGTCCATGCTCAGTGATATACTTTCTCCAACAAGGACACACCTCCTAATCCTTCTAAACCTTTCAAACCACTTTCTGGCGACTAAGTGGTGACTAAATATATGAACTTATGTGGGTCATTCTCACTCAAACTACTGTGCTCTGTGTATGTGTGTGTGTGTGTGTGTGTGTGTGTGTGTGTGTGTGTGTGTGTGTGAGTGTATATCAGACTATATATATTATACTATACACACACGCGCGCGCGTATATGTGAAGATTTATTTTTTGGTTTTGTCTAAGATGGGGTTTCTCTGTGTAACCCTAGCTGTTCTGGAGCTCCCTTTGTAGACCAGGCTGTTCTTGAACTCAGAGATCTACCTGCTTCTGCCTCCCAAGTGAAGGGATTAGAAGCATGCTCCACCATGCCACCAGAGGATTTTTTTAGTGTCTTGTAGACTGTGGTGTGACTTGTCCAACAACAGCTGTCTTCCAATGGAAAGGTGAAACATTCAGTAGTTGTTACTGTTCATGAGGTTGGCTATGTCAGCTAGTCTTCAGGTTACACTGAAATCCCAAAGATGTAGGTTCTAATACCAGTAAAGGAATCACTTAGCAGCAGGCTAGAAAACCTTTTCAGTAACTGAGAGCAAGCAGGCAAAAATCAAAAGCTTCATTCTTTCGCATCCTTTATGTGGGCTACCACCAGAAAGTTTGGCCCAGATTTAGGATGGGTTTTCCCACCTCAAACAATCCAATAAAGAAAACACCTCACAGACATGCCCAGTTGCTTAGGTTTTAATCAATTCCAAATACAGTAAAACTGACAACCAAGATTAGCTATCAGCCCTCTATTTTGCAGATGCATAGACTGAGGCTCAGAGAACTTAAAAGACCAGCCTTAATAAGGTAAATAAGGGGTAGCCTTGGGCCACATGGTAAACAAGGGATAGCCTGGGTTTCCATCCCATCTGTGTCTGGCTGCCAAGTGAGATAGATAGATGATGAAATTAGGTTCCCCATGTGTTCTATGCCCAGAGCAGAGAGGCCAACAAGGTAGATCCCAGGGTCTGCATAATCTTCATCGACAGAAGGACTCACTGACTGGAACCCTGGCTCTGCCTCATGGAAATCAGCATAGAGCCTCAAGTCCACATCTCTAGTGGTGAGCAGAGGAGAGCTCCCTGGAACTGGGATGTACTTAGCACAAGCTTCTTCTGAGAAGTGTGTGGCCTGGCCCAGGGCCCTCAGTGTGGAAAGTGGCTTCGATCCTGGGCCTATCAGAGCTCTGCAGTAGGAATCGGGTCTTCCCTCCCTGCTAGGAAAATGCCCTCTTGCTTTGGAGAACATCTGCTGCCGATGCCACCAGCAGTCTGGCAGCAACCGTTTTGAAAATTGTCCTGTATGTTTGCAGCATGAAGAACTTGCCATAGAATGGGTCTGACCACCCGAGGAATGAAGTCACCTGCCTCACCAAGGGCTCTGTGCTAGGCCACACACTTCCTGGAAGAAGTCTGTTCCCAGCCCCAGAGCAGCTCTTCCTCTGTTCACCACAAGAGGTACATACTCCAGGCTCCATGTTGATATGCATGAGGCAGAGCCAGGGTTCATGTTAGTCTGTCCTTCTATTGATGAAGATGTGTAGACCCTGGGATCCATCTTGCTGGCCTCTCTGCCCTGGGAGCAAAATATTGCTCCATAAATAGTTAACGATGAGTCACAAAACAAACGTCATCTGTAGAAGATCCACTGTTGCAGGCATTGAGCATCAGGAACGAACCAGGTGAAATTCCTGTGAGGTCCTTCCAGAGGTGTTAAGTTGGAGACAATAAGACAGAGGGTGGAATGGGGGGTGTGGGACAAGCTGGTGTTGTGGTCGAAAATCCTGTGAGTTTGTCAGTTCCTGCAAGCAGAGCCTGAAGTGAGAATTTGAGAGAAGCCCCTAGAACAGGTAAAGAAGTGGGAGGAACCATCTTTATCCAGCCTGGTCTCAGGAACTCGGGGCGTTGGGCACATACACATTCTGCCCCAAAGCCTTCTATGGCAAGGGTGACAGAAGCAATGGTGGCCTGATCCCCAATCTAGAAGCAGTTTCACTTTGAGGATGATTTTCTCCAAGAACTCCTCTTCCCCTTTAATTGGATGAGAGCCAGGCTAGGCAAAGACTGTTTCTAAGTGAGCTGGCTTATTGCAGTGCACACAAAACCAGAAAAAGCAAAAATAAAGCAGGAGGAAGAGCTGGAAAAAGAAATAGTAGAATGTTAATTAAATGCACTATTAAATGCACTATACCAGTCAAAATAGGCAGTAAGAAATCACCTGAGAGCAGAGCAGAAGACTAGTAAGGAAACTAACAGTTTGTGCCCACAGAGGAAGCTGCCAAAATGGCCAGAGAGATCACCCTTCAAGGTGACGCTCACACAGCCATGTGCTGCCGTCATGCCAAGGATGTAGACAAAGGATTTCACAAGGATGGGGCCTCAGGTCACAGTGGACACTCAGTCTGAAGGCGTTTATAGTTATAGCCATAGAAAATATTATCTGAGCTCTCGGATGTCCACTTTGGAGGGAGGCCCAGGGACCAACAATGTCATTTACATATTAATGCGCAGGTGTCAATGTGGCTGTCAGCCAGCCACTTGGCTCAGTTAGAGCTTTTGTTAGAAGTTCAAGATAGAGTTGGTGCTGTCAAAGCACCATCTCATTAATCATAATTAGAATACTAAATTCCAATTTACTCAGAGTCGCAAGAACCTCTTCATGGCAAAGGACATATCTCAAGGCTTCTACAGCCTTGTGTTAGTTGGCTGCTAGCTATGGACTCTCAGATCTGGAGAATAAAGGAGACTCTGCCAGCAAAGGAGCTGTCCTTCCACGAAAACTATGTGTAGGAGTAGAAAGAAGCAGGTGTGGCAAGTCCCCTGTATAGCTGTGTGGAGAGTGTCTCTATGAAGTGACCTTTGAATAAGGAAAGGAAAAAGTAAGCCGAGGAAGTGTCTTTGGGAGAGCGGCCAGTGCAAAGGCCCTGAGGTGAACTAGCACCTGGCAGATTAAGTCCCGGAAGTAGAATGGAGGTGGGTGAGAGGGCGGACAGTAGGATGTGTCCATGCACAGCCCTGTGTATCCAGGCAAGGCCCGTCATCTTACTCTGGGAACGTTGGGAGCCACTGAAGACACATTCGCTGAAGGATGACACGGTCATGATTTCCAGTCGATGGGATGACTAGAAAGCTCTTCCCCAGGAGGCACTGCTCCTCCATGGGCAATTGGCTATCAGGTCTTTCACCCCCAGCTTTCATCCAACCTAAGCCTGCAGGCAGAGGGGCCCACCAGCTTTTATCTGAGGTGAGAGGAGCAGGTACAAATGGGAAGGGGAAGAATGGAAAGGAGCCACGGGGCTCAGCCTGGCCCTTGGGTGGTTTACGGACACGTGATGGTGGAGGAACCCGGGCACTCACTGGAGGGGCAGAAATATCCTCTGGTCCCAGCCTCAGCTCAAAGGGCTTTAGAATAATACCCTGAATAATTAAAAAGAGACTTGCTTTCCTACCTCCATCCTCCGGAGAGGGATATTCATCAGCAAATAAATTAAAATCAAACCTAACAATGTGCATGACTCAAGCTAAAGGCCAGGAGAGCTGCCAGAACTTGGCAGAGGAAACTGCGGAGGCCGTGGTTGTGCTCTGGCAGCACAGCCCTGCCCCGGCATCGTCCATGCACTGAGGTTCCCTGCTCCTCTCTGAGCCCAGCTTCAGCTCAGCCATGTGGTGGAAGCAAAAGACATTAGCCAGGAATTAGGTCCAAAGCAGGCATCCGTGGTTGAGAGAGACAAGTTACAGGGAGAGTACTGCCCATTGAGACCTTTATCTGTTTTTCAAGCCCTCCTGACCTGCTGATATACCTATCAGAGTCTCAGCTTACCATTTGGGAAATTGGAAGATGACTTTGGCAGATTTGCATTGCAGCAAAATGTACTGGCATTGAATGGGTTGAAATGACAGGGCTTCAAAAGGGAAAAAAAAAGGCTATGCAAATTCAAGGTAGAGCTACATTATACAACCTAAAAATATCCACAGATTCCAGTGAGCCCTGCTTCTGGGCAGCAGGGAAACTGTAATCCAAGACTCATATTTATTGTCCTTTGCTAATATTTTCCTTAGGAGCCGTTTTGGTAAGATCCTCTTGGTAAGGGCTGTGAGAGGCTTTGGATGGCATGTCTGCTCTGCTCCTGGCCCACCCACCACTTTATGTGTAAAAGGAGTCAGGGGGTATGTTGGGGCCTTGCAGGACATGGGTGCAGCACCCTGGTCTCACTTGCCTGTGCGTTAACTAGTAGGGACAGAGTGCCTTGTAATAGTCTTTCTTTTAGGGGTGTTCTTGGGACAGGATTTCTCTGTGTAGGCCTGGCTGTCCTGAAACTCATTCTATAGACCAGGCTGTCCTTGAACTCACAGGATCCACCTGCCTCTGCCTCCTGAGTGCTGGAATAAAGGTATGTGCCACTACTGCATGGCTCAGCCTTATAATATTCCTGCTCAGTCCAGTCCCAAGGAAGTACCAGACTTCTCCAAATGGTGGGAGTTTCTTCAGAATAATACTGTTTTGTTTTTGTTTTTTGTTTTACTGTGCAAAAGCACTGGTCATGACTGATTAGAGAATGCCAAGTACTTACAGCCCTGATTAAAATGGCACGGCCACTAAATGCAAACTCACAGCCTTGGATCTGATCATAGACAAGAAAAAAGCTGACAAAAAATGCACTCTTGGGACAACTGGCAAAATTTGAATATAGCACATAGAGATGAGACAAGGGTAAGATGGTTGCAGTTGTATTACTGGCTTCAGTCACTGCCATGGATAGCCTTGCCAAGCCCGTTAGCACAAACCTTGCAATCCTTGCCCTCCTCAGGCAGAGGCAGGAGTATGGGGAATTCAAGGCCAACTTGGATTACATAGCAACACCTGTCTAAAAAGGGAAGGGGCACATGCACATGCACACACATGCACACTCCATCTCCTAAGGACTCTGTAAGCTCTATAAGCAGCACTACTAGTTGGGATCCAAGTAGTCACATGTCTGAGTCTGTGGAGGACATTTTTTTTTACTCAAATCACCACAATTACTTTATAGCTGTGTGAACTTATAAAAGTTACCAAATTTCCCTGAGTCTGAATTTCCTACTGAGGAAAATGTACCAGCTCAAGAGGTGGCTATAGGATTACAAGTGCTTAACACAGTAGTTAGAAAGAATTAAAATGACTAGAAATAACTTCATTTCATGGTTGCTTACCACACAGGGTTTTGTTGTTGTTAATAATAGTATTATAAGAATAAGTAGCCACATCTCAATATAAAAATCAGTGCTCTTACGATGACCTTCAGGGCTTCATTTCTTTATTGCCCCCTTTTCTGCCTTCTCTTCTCCTCTCTCTCCTCTCTCTCTCTCTCTCTCTCTCTCCCTCTCTGTTTAAATATGCCATACATAGTTCTGATCTAGGCTATTGGGACCTACTCCCTGACAGGCTTCTCCCCACAGAACCTTATTTGGGGAAGAGGCTCAAGGCAGGGTTCCTCCATGTATCCCTGGCTGTTCTGGAACTCCCCATGTAGACCAGGCTGTCCTTGAAATTACAGAGATTTGCCTGCTTCTGACTCCTGAGTGCTGGGATCAAAGGCGTGCATCACCACATCCCAGGAAGAACCTTATTTTCACACCTCACCTCCTACAAATCTTTGCTCAAATGTCTGCTTCAAGGAAAAGATCTTCTTCCCCTCTGAAATTGTACCATCCCATATGCAATAGTTAGCTTTAATTGCCAAATCAACACAATCTGTAATCACCTGAGAAATTAGTCTTAAGGTCTACATTGAGTTTACATGTGGGCATGTCTGTGGGCTATTGCCTTGTTTAAGTTGATTGATGTGAGAAGACCCAGCCTACCATGGGCAGCACCATTCCCTAGGCAAGAGCTCCTAAACTGTGTAAGAATAGAAAAGTTAAGCTGAGCACAAACAAGCAAGTGAGTGAGCATGTATGAGCTCATTTCTGTCTTGCACTTGACTATGGAAGTGAGGTGATTAGCTTCTTAAAGCTCCTAATGCTAACTTCCCTGTAATGATGTCATGGAATTATAAAACAAAATAAATCCTTTCTCCCCTGAGTTGCTTTTTGTCAGGATGTTTTATCACAGCATCCTCAAACTCTAACCTCCCTTCCTTGCATCCATTCACCCCACAGCACCTCCCTTTACATGACTCATCCTGTGCTCGACTTACTCATCTTGCTTATGGCCTGCCTCCCACAGCAAAGCCTCAGTCTAGGTCAGCAGTGGGCTTCATAGCTCCTGTTCCCTGTGCTCTGCAGCATCTGAACAGAGCAGACCCTCCACAAAGAGTCGCTGAATGAATAAATGGTGCACCATATGATATGCTGGACCTTGCTACCTGGCTCTAAAACTCCAGTGATGAAAGCTGGAAGGAGACCCAGGCATCCAACTGGAGGTAGAACCTGTTCTTAGGCCTCTAAAATGGTGTCATGGAATCATAAGCCCTACAAAGTGAGGATGTTCTAGTTATAACTGAGTGAAGAGGACATTTAAAACTTTAGCTGACATTATGCAAGGCCCTTCTAGATAAGAAAAGGTCTTGGGCCTGTGTAGCAGTCCCATGGGAAGGGAGCACAGAGTGTAAGCATCCGGCCATGCAGCAGAGCCCAGTCAAGAGCAACTGGCCTCATTACAACCACAGCAAGACCAATATCCCACACCTTAGAGGCACAGAAGCAATTCTTCCAGCCTACTTGGTTCCACGTCAGGCCTCAAAAACTTGTTTTCCACCCTGTGCTGCAACTAGAGTCTAGCTCTAAGGCAGAAAGTCATCTGGCATCACTGAAGCCCTTGACTTTAGCCAAATCATTTTCCTTGGCAGGCCCACAACTCTGTAGGTAAGATGCTACTCCTTCTCCCAGCAGGGCTTAGAAGAAGCTATTTCTCAGGAGGAGGCATCTAAAGATCTTCACTGGACAGCAGCTTAGGCAGAAAGACAGAGCCTGCCATTGCTCATTGCTCAAGGGAAGCCTAAAGAGAAAGTTGGCTCTGGAGTCTAATGGGCACCTGAGCTCAGGACTGAGCTCTCATCCTTAGCTGTATTGGACAACCCTTCAGCATCTCTGAGCCTCTTTTTCTTAACTAGGGCAACAACTGGTCCAGACATGGGCTCATCAGGAGTTTGAATTTATAAAGTCAGAAAAAAACTTGAGAACTAAAATGCTTCTCTGAAACAACCTCACTGAGTTCTTGGAAAAGCAAACCATGCCATTGGGATGCAGCAGAACCACTAAGACAAATGGGGCTGTGGAGAGCATTCTGGGTCTTTAGAGTGTTCTGTTTTTTCCTCCCAGGTGCTCCTGTTGTCAAGCAGGGAGAGAAGAAGGAAGCCTAGGAAGACCAGGAGAGGCCAGTGAGATGCAAACTGGATCAATGATGGATCTTCCTATTCCAGACCTTTGCAAGGTCGCATTGCCTGGCCTATGGTTCTCTAAGACACCCATTTGCTTATAATATATACTTCTCCTTTTGCTCTGTTGGTTGCAGAGAGATTTCCACTGTATATAGACTGAGGTTCCATCCCACCTGGGCTTTTGCAAAGGTGCCTCCCAACTTCTTCCCCTAGGAAATGGAATCCACCCCCACCCCGCTGGTCCTGAGACTGACTTAACCAGTTAAATGAGGCATTGTAGGATTTCTGAGACATCCAAGCCTGGGCATTAGGAAGACCTAATACATTCCCACTTTATGTCCTGAGGCAGCTGAGTCGTCATGTGGAGAATCTCCTAGAGGCATTCCCATCCAGGCCTCAGCTGGCCCAGCCCAGGCTCCAAACATGTACAGTTGTACTCTTTCTTGGATATCTCAGCCCTGGAAGACAGCTCACAGAGTTATCCATTGGCAGTTAGACTGTCCCCACTGAGCCCTCCCCAAACTTCAGACACACCAAGAAATGGGGAACTGTTGTTGTGCTTGCCACTGTGTCTTGGATGAGTTGTTAGGCAGCAGTAGGAAACTGAAACAAATTGAACCAAAGGAGTAGCAACCCTCTCTATGTACAACCACTGGGTTCTACGATAGTGATGGAAATGAGCTAGGTGCAAGGCCCAACCCAGTCTCTCTTACTGGGTATTTGGCTCTGCATCATTCCATGCATTATAAACAACCCTCTTAACTGCAGCTCTTGTACCCACGGGCTAGCTCAGAGCTGCAATTTCATGGAACAATCTGCACAGACACATGCTCCTCTTCTCCACTTATACCTTTATCAAGCAACTAACTTGTCCCATGAACATTTCTATGAATGGCTAATAGCCATGAAAATACACTCCATTTGCAAAAATACAAATTAGAGCAAGGATCAAATTCACCTTCCTGCTTATCACATTAGAAAGTGAAGATGAATAACAACTGTATAGACAAGGGTAGGATACACTGGGGTCTCAGAAGACAGAAACCAAGCAATATGAAAGGAAGATTAGCAGCGTCTATGAAAACATACAATGTGTGCATCCTTCTACTTCTGACTTCATGCCCTAAGGAAATATTAGGATATGTTACATACACAAAAAGATGTATGCAAAAACATTCTCTACAACAGTAAAGCCCACGGAGTCTTCCACAGCTCCCCAACAACAGTAATCAAGCCAAACACGGTGGCACGTGACTTAATCCCCTTTCCTTGTGGGCTGAGCTAGGAAATCCCAAGTCTGAGATCAACGTGAACTACATAGACTGTTTAGGAGCGGCCTGGGCTACATAGCAAGAACCTGTCCTAATAAATAAATCACACACAAATACCTGAATGGACAGCACATCCTTGCCCAATTGTGCAAGACAGCTAATAGGATGATCAGCATCTTACACTGTACTAATTCAGGACACAGATGCATACATATATGACACACATAACAGAAAAGAAAGATCTCTAAGATGTGCTGCTAAGTGGAAAGAGTGTTTTTGAAGTATGGTATTTATGTAAACAGCTCCACAAAAGTGAAATACAAAAATCAGGACGAAAACACAAATTTTATAGTGGTTAAGAAAAAAACAAACCTCCAAAAACTGATAAACAGTATACTCGTTGGGCTTCGGGTCATGTCCTCTGGTAGGCCAGCAGTGTTTGGAGGACTGAGGAAAACATTTGTTACTTTTATTTTGACTTCATAGCAATAACAATGTATGTGTGTATTTCTTGTGCTGTTAAAAATAATTTTACAAAAGGCATTGTGAGCTTCCAAGTTGGTGGGGACAGAGGGATAGAGTCCAGGCTGAGGAAACACAGGAACAATACAGAAGTGGGCTGCGTGGTAAGGTAGTGTGGAAGAGGGGTCAGTCCTCTCTCCTAAAGCCTGTGGGATACACGCATGCGCGCACGCACACACACACACACACACACACACACACACCCTTCCACTTTCTCTGCCACACAAAAAGACTTAATATCCATCTTAATGTCCCTTCGTTGACTACTCTGTGCATTCAACGTCTTCAGGACAGCCACCCATTTCTCCCCTCCCATCCATCCGTTATATTCATCCAATAACAACTTAAGCTGCCGAGGTGCCTGAGCCTTAGCCACCAGCACTTCTTTGGAAGCCTAAGTCACTATGGCTAGAAGGCTCAAAAAAACAAAACCAAAAAAAAAAAAAAACCCTCATCTAATTTAATCTTTGCCCATTGTGTAGAAAAGAACAGAGACATGACTTATTCTGGAGTCTCGGCAGGAGGCAGAGCCATGGGTGAAATGTGGAAGATACTAATTAGCCACTCACAAGCAGGACTATTTCTCTTTATCTGCACATTCTATCTGTCTATGTGCTTCTGTAGACTAATAACAGAAAAATGAATGAATGAGCAATGAATGGGGGAAACCTTCAGACTCTAAAGTTTAAAGGTTTTTGCGGATTTCTCACCACAGGGAGAGAAGGGAGGAGCCGGGACAGAAGGGGTG
The DNA here is from genome assembly GCA_028658305.1 of Pachyuromys duprasi. Lineage (NCBI taxonomy): Eukaryota > Metazoa > Chordata > Mammalia > Rodentia > Muridae > Pachyuromys > Pachyuromys duprasi. The sequence continues at coordinate 76,991,366 of CM053763.1, read as the reverse complement.
AGTCTCTGCAGGGCAAGCTCGGCTGCCTGGAGAGGGGAGGGAGGATGCAAAGGACAGAGAGTTTGGGCAGTTGGGGGGTTGTCTGTGCTGCTACATGCTCACTGGATTGACTAATAGGGCCAGGCCACCAGGGCTGGGTGAGGAAACAGGATTTACAGGACTTGACCTAGGGCAAGAGTTCCCAAACTTGAGCACTTGTCAGATGACTTTAGGGACATTTAAAGTGTCACTCCATCCTAGAGTTTCTGATTAGAGGCTCTGAAGTGGGCCAGAGTATGTGTGTGTTGCTAGTCCCCGGCTCTTAGAACCTGACAGCCTGGAGGCCAATCGGTGTTGTGGCGTGCCCATATCCAAATCTCAATGGATGGCACCTAGCACCCAAGCATCTCAAAACTCACCCAGGGTGAGGGACCAGTTTCGGTTCTTGTTTATCTGGTTTTCTTTCTGTTTGTGTGTTTGTTTTTACAGTACTGGGGATGAAACTCAGAGCCTCATATAGGGTTAGGCAAGTGCCCTGACTGATGACCCTGATCCTCTTTTAATCTCCATTGTTAAACAACTGTCATTGTTTCTGGGAGATACATTAAAAAAAAGATTTACAGAAAAAAAAAGAAATAAAAAGGAAACAATTCATAGATCTACACAATATAAGTTCCTACTTGTTAGATTCCTCTGATTTACTTTCAACCTCTGTACTTTTTTTTTTTTTTTTTACAAAATAGTAACCAAAAGTGTATGCACTAGCAGCATCCTCAGACATCCTCTTCAAGTGGTCCCAGGATAGAGCCTCTGCTCTACCCTCAGGCCTATCACTAGGCCAACAAGGACACCCATGTCTCCCCAGCAGTGAGTCATCTCCCTCCCTTCCTTATCCACAGCCCTCAGATCAGGATGAGCATTAGCCCCTGTCCTGCATCTGTGGAATCTGTCTCAGCAAGGGCCAGTGTTGGAGCATTTTCTGAAACATTTCTGAAGCAGTGCTCCTAGCAGAGGGTTGATATTAGAGACACTGTTTCCTTGTGGTCACATTACTGGCTGGAAAGTCAGCGATGCTGGGTCTCCTTTTAGATCTACATCTAACTTGCCAAGAGGCAAATATTCCTCTGGGAGCCTCTCTCTTGCTCTCTTTCTCTCGCTCTCTCTGGGAAGAGGGCAGAAAGGCACTTATTCCCACAGTGTTGTCATTGCTATTCTAAAGATCTGAAAATGGCAAAGGACCTTGGAGCCAGACACTAATGGATGGGTCAGGAGCCATAGTGAGAACTTGAGATCCCAGGTTAGGCAGGCATGACTCAGAGGCCTCATTGGTATATTAATGGCTACCATCTCTCCCTCACAAGGCACCCTGGGGCCACTGAGTCAAGCTTGCCTTTTCCCAGGAGCAGTTATGGAGTCCATGACCTTCAGACCCATGCCTGGGGTTCACAGCCTTGCAGAAAGAGATCAATCAGACACAGCAGGGCATCTGCCCAGCCAAATAGACCTAAGCCGGGCTTCGATAGGTACTCACAGGCTAGCAAGATGGTTCAGCAGGGGAAGGTGCTCACTGCCAAGCCTGGTGGTCTGAGTTCAATCCCCAGGACCCTCGTGTTGGAAGGAAAGAACTGACTCCCAGAAGTTGTCCTCTGATTTCCATGCGCACATTGCTGGTACTTTGTCCAGTATCACTAGGCTCTCATTACTTGTGTAAACATCAGAGAAAGACCAATGTCATTTCTAGCTCAGATTATCAGGAGCAGCTTGCCAGTGTGACCTCCTCTCTCCCAGGCCTTCCTTCTCACTTTCCCACTAGCAACAGTGGGCTTAGAGGTTACACCTGGGCCAGGCATCAATCTGACCACTGAGCCTGAGTCCCCACACAAAATCCTCAGGGCCAGTCAACAAAGTAGATACAGCCGCTCCCAACTGCTTGTCCTGCTTTTCCTGCAGATTCCTGGTGATACAAAAGCCACACACATGTAATAGACACCAGGCTAGAACTTTTGAGGAAGGCTCTTTGCCAGCCCAGCTATTTAACAGCATGGTGCTGCCTTGGGACAATGGGCAGTAGCAGGAACTGCAGTTGCTGGCTATCCCCACAGTCACAGGGGAAACTAGCCATTCCACAGGCAGCCCACATTGCTAAGCTGGGTCTACTTGGTCAGGCCTGGTTGTGCATTCTGACTTGCCCTGGGTATATCAGGACATTATCACATAGGGAACTGAAAAGCATCTGTTTTGTGATAGACAATATTACCAACTCCAGTTTCCATGTTCTGAGTGGAGAGGGTGACCCAGAGAACTGAAGTCATCCACTTGAGATTGAGGTAAAAAGCAGACAGAATGCTCATAGGCAATTTGGCTCCAATAGGCTTCTATTGAGACCTACTATGTGAGTGTGACAAAAATCACCACACAGACTCACTATCTGGGAACATGTGTGATGGTATTTATGCTATGTTCAAAAACCAATTTCCCCATTTTTCTCTGAAGCTGTTGAAGGGCGGGGGATAACACGGGACTATTTGAATCTCCTTTGTCAATATTTGTTATACCTGCCAAAGAGAACACTCTGGGATCATACAAGGAGAAGCTGTTCTCAGCACAATACCTCCTATTATCGCCAAATCAACAGCTCCAGGCTTGGGGCAAGAGCATTGTCTCTTTTTTAAGGAAAGAAAAAAAGCTAGATCTTTTGAGGTTCCTAAGCGCTCTGACTGGGTTTTCATTGTATTGTGAAGTGTGTTTCCTCCTGCCCAATTACAACCCTGCACATTACCTAGCTGATGTGGAAAAGAAAGACAAAGCTGTGCTTGTTGGATGAGGGTCTGATTCTCCTTTCACAAAGAGCCTTCCATAGGAGCAGTGGGAGGGGCAGCTCAGCAGGGGAGCTGTGCCAGGAGGGCCAACACTCACATTTCGCTCACATTTCATAACAAGCCCTGGGAAGGAAGATTGCTGTTTCTAAGGGCGCCGAAGCATGGTGTTTTAGAGCACAGATCCCTGGCCCAGAACTTATGGGGTTCAACTCCTAGGGTCACCACACATGGACTCTGTGACCTCAGGTTCATCGCCTAATCTCTCTGTGCTTTCTTCCCTGGGTTGTGTGAGCAATGTTGAAGTTCACACAGTGCAGTCAATCCTCCCATACCAAAGGACTCCAGCGCCTGGATTCAATCTATCCAGGACCTCCACAAGTACCAAATTCCACGGGAGCTCAGATGCCTTATATAAAACAGCATAGTATTTACATATAATCCATGTACACCACGCTGCATGCTTCAAATCATCTTCGGGTTGTTTATAAAGAACACTCTGCATGTTCTGTAAATAGCTGATACACTGTTCTGTGGGGGATAATGACAAGAATAGAAGTCAGTGCACATTCAGGACAGATGCAGTTTTTATCACTGTGTTTCTGTGGTGTTGGGGCTCCCTTTGTGAATACTACTGACCTGAGGCTGGTTGAGCCCCTGGATGTAGGACCCACAGACACGGGTGCCTTTATGGCTACAGGGACTGGCGTCATGCCCTGCAAGAGCGAAGGCCTTGTATACAGCAGCCATCACTACTCCAACTTCAAATAACTCACAGAGCCTAATGTTCAGGAAGGCAGAAGTCATGAAGCTGTGTGGGACTTCACTTCCCCACTAAACATAACTGCTTTCTAAAAATAGCACTGCGGTGGCCTTCTGGGATGCAAGGCAGTAAGGCGACGCTCCCTTCTCTCATCCCAGTCACATCCATCTTTCGGATCCCCTGGGATCCACGGCTGACAGTTCCAGGATCATAACCTCTGTCGCCTGGCCCAGCTGTTCTCATGAACAGGGCCTGGCTCCATTTGCTTCTTCCCCTATCCCAGTATATCTTTGTCTATGGCCCTTTCTCTCCCTGAGCTGAGCTGGGTCCACATACTTGGGCACATATGGCCAAGGCTCACCCCCCAGAGCAGCTGCTAGGCTCTGCCTCCACCATCTCAGATACCTGCCAGCCCTGCCAGCGACCTACAGAAGCATAACTGCAGTGTGACTGTGCTCTGGCTCTACCCGGCCAGCACCCTCTCTCCCACCAGGCAGGGGACCTGTGAGAAGGTGGGTACTTCTTACTCCAAGTTCAGAATTAACACACTAGCCTCACTTTCCCTGGAAACCCTTACCTTGCATGTTTTCAGCTGGTATGAGGACCCCCTTAGATATAGGGCTCAGAAGGCCTCTGGGCCTCTCCCTGATAGCTCCCCTCCCCACTGGGGGCTGAGGAAAAACGGTAAGAGGCCAAGCCCTAGACAATCTCCCCCTCCAAGTGTTTTTTTTTCCTTTGACATCTTTGAACAGAATAATCTATATTAAAATGTGTAATGTATACCATTAAAATTTGAGGCAAAAAAGCCCTCAAAAGCACAATGAAAAAAAGTAATTGATAGTATTAGCTGATTCTTTCATCACTGTAATGGACCAGGTAATGGAATTTAAGAAATTTAAACAAAGGTTTGGATTCACATGGTCCAAGGGGTATAGCATGATGGGTGGGCGTGGCCCAGTGAGTGGTGGGGCAAACTTGCAGGGAAAGTTTCTTCACATCTTGGAAATTCAGGAAACAGAATGCTTGGGCAGGAAACGCAGAGCTTAGCCGAAAGCAGAGTTCAGGCCAGAGGTGGGGCTGGAAGCTGGGCTAGGCTATACCCCTCAAACCAGCCCCACTGGCCCACCCCTACCTGGCACACTTCCTACCCGAGAGGGCCCACAGCCTCTCAAAACAAAATCTCCAGCTAGGGACCAAGTGTGCAAGCCCTAGAACCTGTGAGGGCATTTCAGAACATTGCAGGAGAGTTCCAGTCCAGAGGTAGTTCATAGACACATGAGCTTCAGCTACACTCACAGATATCAGCGCTCCATTCCCATCTACAGCTGCGGAAACAAAGTGTGGCATCTTGACTTGTAATTCACATAGGTCCATAAAGTGGACAGGTGAAGAACCCAGTCACGGGAAACAGTATGTATCAACTGGGCAAGGCTGCCGTGCCTGGTTGTTTGTCCAAATCCCTGATGAGATGCTATAGTGAGGGTATTACCTGGACATGACTTAGCATCTCAGTCTCTTGTAGTAAAGCTGATTACCCCCCTTAATGTGAATGGACCTCATGTAGTCAGTTAAAAAGGGTTTAAGAGCAAAGACTGCAATTTTCCCAAAGAGGGAAGAACTAGGTCTCAAGACTTCCACATGGAGGCCCCGCCTGTTCACTGGCTCTTCTGCACATCATCCTACCTGGGTGTTAGCTCCCTTATGCACTAGCTCTCCTATCCATAAGCCCATCTCTGCATCATCAGTGCCTGTATTACCAGCCCAACACACACATTAGACTTCTTGGCTTGTCTGGCCTGCTTTGAAAATCGTGATTGCAACCAACAATTCTTACTTGAATTCTGCCCTGTCCGAGTTTAGAATTGCCATATTCTACAACAGCATGAGTTAATTCTTTGAAACATCCATTCATCAACCTACCCACCTATCTACCTACATACATAACTACCTACCTATCTCTATCTGCCTATCTATCTGTCTATCTGCCTGTCATCCATCTCTCTATCTATCCATCTGTCTACATATTTATCTGTTTATCTGCCTGTCTGTCTTTCTATCTATCTATCTACCTACATACCTACCTATCTTTATCAGATATCTATCTATATCTATCTACGTACATACCTACCTATCTCTATCAGATATCTATCTTTCTATCTGTCTATATCTATCTACCTACATGCCTACCTATCTCCATGTATCAGCTATCCTCTATTATCTGTCTTTCTGTCTTTTTATCATCTATCTGTCTGTCTATTCATCTGTCTGCCTGCCTATCTACCATCTATCTATGTGTCTATCTATCTATCCTCTATCTTGCTGGTTCTATTTCTCTGGAAAACTCTAAATCTCTGAAAAGCAAAATGGATCTCGGGACTGCTCTGAGATCCTTTGAGGAAGTTACAGCAGAAAAGAAAAGAAAGAATGGCCACAGCGCCACAGTGGCTCTGATCATTTTGGGGAGCTCTTTTGTATTGCAATATCTGTCTCACCAAACACACCCTGTAACACTCTCCTAATGGGAAATTACATTGCAGAGCCATCTTTGGCCTGCACAGTGGACCAGTGCTGGCCCGAAATCGTCTGTTTCCCAGCCCGAGCAAGTGAACCCTGTGGGGATATTCCACTCTTCTTCACTGGCAGGTGGCTCAGGTCAAGGGAATGAAGTACAGCTTACACCATTTGGTGGACCATGAAGATGCTTCATGTATCTAAGAGGCTGTGTATCAGGAGAGTCAGAGAGAACATGGCCAAGTGGAGAGCTGAGGGATGCTGTTAAGGGAGACCAGAGCCCCAAAATCTGCTGCCTTTTCCAGGACCCATTATACTACAAGGTGGACATTGAACAGATGAGAAACTTCAGTCCCTGAGAGTGAAGCTACTTTCCAAGGGCTCCCAGGAAATAAGCTTTTCGAAGGACTGAATCCTCCATTTCTGTCCATGCTCTAGGCCAGGTGGAATAGGCAGGGGGCAAACCTCCCAGGCTGCTGGCCTTATGGTCACACTCCTCCTTAGTCTTGCTGGCTACCAGTCCAGCACACTGATGTGGTATGCTAGCTCGTATTGTCTCAACAACAAGCTGGACAATTTATGATGATAATAGACAGGACATTTCTTTGCTCTGGTAACTGGAAAGTCCAAGGTTGAGGGATTTTCTCCAGTGTTCATATGCAGAGGGCATTGTGTGGGAGAAGGTGAAGGAGCTTGTAAGCTCACATGTCCCTTCTTCTCCAGTCCCAACATGGAGGCCCATCCTCACGATGTCATCTAACTCTAATGACCTCCCAAAGGCTGCCCTCCAAATACAATCAACACATAACTTGGGTATTGACTTAACTAGGATTTCTGTTGCTGTGATAGAATACTATGACCAAAAGCACCTTGGGGAGGAAAGGGTTTATTTCATCTTACAGCTGGTAAGCCCCTCATCCAGAGAAGCCAATGAAGGAACCTGGAGGCAGACACTGTTTCAAGAGGCCTTGAAGAATACTACTTCTATTCTGTTGCAAGAACAATCTACTTACTGGCTTGTTCCTCATGGCTTCCTCAGTCTGCTTTCATACAGTACCCAGACCCACCTGCCAAGGGCTGCTCAGTGAACTGAGCCCTCACACATCAATCACCAATCAAGAAAATACCCTACAGACTTGCCTGTAGGCCAACCCTATGAAGTCATTTTTCCTAGTTAAGATTCCTTCTTCCCAAAAGACCCTAGCTTGTGTCAGGCTGACATGAAAACTAGCCAGCATGATTAAGTTTCCAATACATGAACTTTGGGGTCACAGTCCAAGAACGGCATGGTGCTTGACTTGATTTCCTCTGACTCTCTCCTTTGTCTTCCCACAGTCTAGGGAGAGCACAGCTTTCTAAATATGGACAACACCATTAGAAAATGGAGGCCCCTCCCTTGGAAGTCTAACCCCACCTGCCTGTAGTCTTTAACCAACATCTTTCAGAAGCGCTCCCAAGCCACCAGGACTTGCATTTGCCCATTGAAGACCAAGCTGAGGACCTGCCAGCCACATAGGACTCACACTTCTGCTAACCTGATGTCTCAGGTTCCTGACCTGTAGAAATCCCAAGTCCAAGGCCCAGTAAGTCACCACAAAGCAAAGATAGCCTGGATCCCAAATCATAAGAGCCTGGGCTGCCATCACTGCAGGTGAGTGGACTGTATGGCTGTGGAGGCCCCTTCCGGCTCATGTTCTCTGGGGAGTTGCATCTGCGTAAGGATTCAGGGAACCAGCAATACTGATTTATAAGGTTTATAAGAGTCTCCTTGCCTCCGGCTGATCCTAGCCTGGCCACACGTCACCATGTTCCTACAGTGGCAGCTTGGACATGTCCTTCCAAATCCAAGACCTCAGCACTGCCTTATATACCTATATTCCCCATGGTCTTGGCTCTCTCTGCCCACTGCCTACTTCATCCATATTTTGGATTAGATATACCCCCACCCTCAGTCTGCATGTAGAAATCCTGACCGCCAATGCAATGGGGTTGGAAGTAGATTGTTTAAAAGGTAAGGATACCCCTCTAGATGGCGTCCTCACAAGAGGTTCAGTGCCTTTAATGGGTACTTTATGGCTTGTTTACATGTGAAGACACAACAGAAACAGTTCACAAACCAGGATGTAGGTACAGACCCAGAACCTGCTGGAACCTTCATCTTGGCCTTCTCAGATTTTAAAACCGAGAGTTAAATGTCGGCGGCATTTTGATTCAGTGGGCCAAACTGACAAAGGCAGCTGCACCCACCCATCTAGAAGAGAGCCTTCTCAGGCAAACAGGTGCTTCTCTTGGCCTATCCTTTTGAGCCCAAGTTACCCATCCTTCCATCACAACATTCCCCCAACTCCCCTCCCTCACTTTCGAGGAGCCAGTTCCATGCAACCTCTTCTGTCTGGTGATCACTCTCACTTAGTCTTATGGTCTCCGTCTGGTACCTTGATCTCCCCACCAAGCTGCAACAATAGCCCAGTGTCTTCTTGCCCTCCCTGCACCCTGTACATAAGAGTAACTCAATAAATAAACTAGTATTAAATTCCAGCAGTGGCTGTCTTCCACTGTCCAAGCTCCTGCAGGAGACCAGAAAGGTGGGAGCAGAGGCGTGATGGGCACCTGTGGTCCCTCTGTCCCTCACTGTTCCGTGCCTCTTGCCTTGAGACTCTCATGCATTCAGAACTCAGCAAATGGTTGCTAAAAACATGCTCTATTCTAGGCACTCATGTCCATACTCTACATGAGGTCTTGAACATAGTAGTTTCTTGTGTTTATTGGCTATGAAAAGGAAAACAGTGACAGCGCTACAACACATATTGATATTCCAGCCAAGAAGGGGCCACATCCTGTCATATTCCTTATGTCCCTGGTGGCATTGTAGCCAACTTAGTATTCTTTAACAAAGTCACCTGTCATGCATTTCTGAGTAGGCTCCCACTGCAAAGAAATGCATGGCCACAAATGACTATACTCCTTCACCTTTCTTAGCAGAAGTATCCACACGGGTTCCACCTTGCTCCTCACAGTACCCTCTTTACTTTATAGGTGGAGGGGCTAAGGTAGAAAAGGTGGAAGAAACAAAGTGTGCATCACAGGGCAGAGGCCATTCCCACAGAGAGGATCCTGAAGGCCCTGAACAGGCCACCTCCACCCAGGGGCCCAGAGTAACCCATCCTGCACTACCCTTGGGATTCCTTCCACAAGCTTCTGCAAGGTCCTGCCTTTGGGCCCTGCTCCAGAGAAGAGACTGCACTTGAGACAAGGAAACAACTGTGAAACCACAAACATGACAACTGGAGACAGGCATGAGTGTCACTCTGGGACCAGAGTGCAAACCAGTCGGGAACACACAAGCCCTGCAGCTGTTCCCAGGCATGAAGTCTTCTTTGTGAACCAGTGAAACCTCTGCTGAGGCTGACTCTATTGCTGTTAACCAAAGACAGCGGTTGTTTGTATCTTAAAGACAGATGTTGGCAGAATCGCATCATAACACATGTTTAGACCCAGTGTTCTTGAACCAGAGTTTGGGGAAAGGCAAGGTAATGTTTCATGGAAACCCTGGGGGCGGGGCGGGGAGAATAAAACTAAAAACGAGCAAAATCAGTGCCCATTCTCTCATCAATGCTCTAGAATTATGTCTGAAATTTCACAGCGACACACCTGCATCTGTGTTAAATTTGTGTGATTCCAGCTAGCATAACCACTTCACATTGGTTGCTTACACAAAAAGGCTCGATCTCAAGAGGAGGAGGAAGAAAAAGAGGAGGATGCCAAAGAGAGGAGAAGAAGGAAGAAGGGGGAAGAGGAGGAGGAGAAGGAGGAAGAAGATGAAGAAGAAAAACAAATAAACAAAAAGGCCCACTTTCTATTGCTATAACAGGAAACCTGAGTTTGGGTAACTGATAAAGGATAGGAATTTATTTTGCTAACACTTCCCCAGTCTGGGAAGCCCTGGAGTCTGGCGGTGGCTTCTGGTGAGGCCTTCCTGTTGCACCATTACATGGCAGAGGACATCTTATGATGCACTACAGCTAGAGGTTCGGAGGATCACCACAATAGCAAACTTTTTTTCTGAGCAGGAAACCCACCCCATGAATCCACACACGGGTTATCCCATGTCTTTCCGACCCGATTACCTCCCAGTCTCCCATACTGCCACCTTCAGTACCATGTTCCATACATGAAGTTGGAATAGCGTTACAGTCAAACCACAACAGGCTCTTTATAAGAATGATCACGAGAAAAGAGTTGCAGTGGAGAACTTCCAGGAAGGCACCATTCTGGGATAAAACAACATTGAGTCCAGCCTCCTACTTCCTTCCTCTGCTGACCTCTCCCAAGCCTGTATCTGCCATGATGAGCACAGTGTAGTGTTCTCTTCCTGCTTCTCCAAGGCCTCCCAGTGCAAGCATTGAATCTCAGGAAGTCTTTGGAAAAATTGAGGGCTAATGAAGAGCACTGATTCCATGTATTAACCATGGGCATCTCTCCATCTACTATTCCTTGCACCATACATGTGACTTCAGTGCTGTCCCCTACTCTAACTCTTTCTCTCTACAGACCCCAGCCCTCTGCCCCCTTTCTTTCATTCTAGTCCTTCCTGTTGCTTGGCTTTATGAAAAAAGTTGAGAAAATGTGGCTAAGACTAATTGAGGGGTACCTAGGAGACACATGGTTGTTTGTTTGCTATTGCTGTAACTTGCTTCTTTCTAGTATATTCCACACAGAAGGTCAAATTTAGACCTCTCTGCTCTCTGACCACACAGGTTTCCCAGAACTGTTCCCCCAGACAAGACACAAGCATTCCTGTGCAGTGATATGTTAAGGGAGTGCTCCTAAGAAAAGAGGTAAGAAAGAGGTGACATTCACAATAGCTTCAAAGAAATTAAATATCTAGGAATAAACCTAACCAAGGAAATGAAGGACCACTACAAGGAAAAGTTAAACCTCTGAAGAGAGAGGTTTCCTCTTGTAGCAGATGGTGACACATAACAGAGACCCACAGCGATACATTTCAAAGAGAGAGACCTTGGAATACATAGCTCTAAAGGAGATGTCTCCATCATAGCCCCCACCCCCGAGTTCAGGGAAACCTGCAGAAGAAGAGGCAGAAGGAGACACCAGAAAAACAAGGCCCTTTAAAACAATTTAAAGCTTACCTGAACTCACAGAGACTGAAGCAGCAATCAGAGGGCCTACATAGGTCTGCACCAGATCCTCTGCATACATAGTATAGCTTTCAATTTAGTGCTTCTATGGAACTCCTAATTGTGCAAATAAGTGGGTTTTTAATTTTTGTGCCTTCTCTTGGGGCTCTTTTATTTTTCTGTTAGTTTGTCTTGTCCAACCTTGATACGATGCTTTCGTTATATCTTATTTTATTTTATTTTGTTAAAAAATAAGCCAGGCTGGGCTGGAGAGATGGCTCAGAGGTTAAGAGTTCTAGCTGCTCTTCCAGAGTTCCCGAGTTCAATTCCCAGCAACCATGTGGTGGCTCATACCATCTATAATAAGAATTGGTGCCCTCTTCTGGCCTGCAGGCAAAACATTGTATGCATAATAAATAAATAAATCTTAAAAAAATAAATAAGCCAGACAGCGGTGGCATACAGCTTTAATTTTAGCTCTTGGGAGACAAAGGCAG